>CM038111.1:31901644-32516041 GCA_001642375.2 Mentha longifolia | reverse complement strand
ATATGTACTTGTGTGAGGCCTTTAGAGAGTTCAAACTTGAGAGGAGTGCCAAAAAGGTGGGGAAAAAGTGTAAATGATGCAAGAAAGTGCATTTTTATTTTTATTTTAAATTTATGAAGTCATTGTTCTAGTTAGTCCAAGAATATTCATTAATTACATTCCTCCAAGATTCACTTTTTTTCACATGTTCTGTTGTTTTTTTAGGTACAAACATATGCTGTTTAGGGAGAAGAAGATGGGAAGTGAGAAAGATTATTGCAGTGTTTCATACAGAAGTGAAGCCTCTTTGTTTTCATGGCCATGGCAGAATTTGGGTAGTTTAAAGGTAGTGCCCTCTTTTTTTATTCTTCTTTTTCATTATTATGATTGTTTTCAAGAATTTGATTCTGGTTTTTTTTTTTTTTTTTAATTTAAAAAATCTATCTTTTTACAGTATTTGTTGTATGCTCCATTACTTGCAAATGCTGTATATGCAATCTATGGAGGTGAAATCAAGAAAGAGGGTTGGTGCTTTCATATTCTCATCTTGTTTGGCCTTAGAGCCCTAGTTCATCAGCTTTGGGGAACTTATTCTAGTATGCTTTTCCTCAATCGAAGTCGAAGAATCAATCCAAAGGGTTTGGAATTCAAGCAAATTGATGCAGAATGGGATTGGTAAACAATATTAATAGAATTCTTCTTCTAATCATACATGCATATATCTTTTGAATAAAAATGGTTTCTTGGGCTTGAATCTTGATCTTTGTCTCAATCTTGCAACAGGGATAATTTCTTGATCCTTCAACTTACTGCTGCTTCATTGCTGTATCTAAGTTTCCCCTTTTCGAATTTGCCCATCTTCGATTTTAGGGGATTTTTATGGTGTTTGATACTCCACATAGGAATCTCAGAACCTTTATATTACTGGATTCATAGATTGTTACATTCCCCTGCTTTGTTTCAACACTACCATTGGCTCCACCATAGCTCTAGAATTCTGCATCCTTTCACAGGTTAGACGAAAAACGAGCGATTTTGATCATGATTTGGCAATTGTAGGATTTGATCTGATTTTAGCTGTGTTTAATGTTGTCTGCAGCTGGACATGCAACATTCTTGGAGCATCTGCTTCTTTGTGTAGTTGTAGGAATCCCAACCTTGGGCACTACCTTCTTCGGTTATGGATCGATAAGTTTGATGTACGGTTATCTCTTGCTCTTCGATTTTCTACAATGCTTAGGCCACTGCAATGTTGAAATTTTCCCCAGTCACATCTTTGATGATTTCCCACTGCTCAAGTACATTATTCGCACGCCTACGTAAGCCCCTATTTTCGTCGATGTTCTTGAAATATTCGAGCATTACAGCTACCATCTTACTTTGAAAGATCACATTCTCTTGTTATTTCGATTTTTTTTTTCTGCAGATACCACAGTCTTCACCACACAGACTTGAAGACTAATTTTTGCCTATCAATGCCTTTGTTCGACGAGTTATGGAAGACGACAAACGACAAATCATGGGATCTCCAAAGAGAAATCAGTTCAAGAACAGGTGAGTTATCTCTGTTCTTTCAAAAAATATTTAGCTTGCAGATGTTGACACTTACAGAAATGGAAAAAAATTCAGAGAGCAAAGTAGCAGATTTCGTGTTCCTTGCACACGTGGTGGATGTGATGTCGGCTATGCACTCCCCGTTCGTCTTCCGATCATTCAGCTCGACACCGTTCAGTATAAAGCCCTTCTTGTTTCCAATGTGGCCTTTTACATACTTGGTGATGCTCTTCATGTGGGCAAAGGCTAAAACCTTCTTATTCAGCCTTTACTACCTCAGAGGCAAACTGCACGAAACGTGGGTCGTCCCAAGATTCGGTTTTCAGGTCTGGATTCGACAGTCTACGACATGAAAACATGAATTATGTTTTTCATATGCATATAATAGTGTATGTTCCTTCATTTTCTTGCAGTATTTCTTACCTTTTGCTACACAAGGCATAAATAGCCAAATAGAAGAAGCTATACTTAAAGCAGATAAGCTTGGAGTTAAGGTCATTTCCCTTGCTGCACTAAATAAGGTAAACCTTGTTTCTTCCGTGTCTCGTTTCTTACATCGAGGATTTGCAAGTATAAACGCGTCTAATTTTGTAGAACGAAAGCCTTAACGGAGGCGGGACCCTCTTCACGAACAAGCATCCGAATCTCAAAGTGAGAGTTGTTCATGGAAACACACTCACAGCTGCTGTGATTCTGCATGAAATTCCTCTAGATGTGGAGGAAGTTTTCCTAACCGGTGCCACTTCAAAACTTGGTAGAGCTGTTGCTCTGTATCTTGCTCGTCGGAAGGTCAAAGTTTTGGTACGTTTTTCGTACTTTTTGCTTCTAACCGTATACATCAAAACGAGGCGTTTGAACTTAAAAACGTGTCGAAATGCAGATGCTCACACTCTCAACTGAGAGATTCAGCAAGATTCAGAAAGAAGCACCTGTAAATTGCCAGAAATACTTGGTTCAAGTCACCAAGTATCAAGCAGCAAAAAAGTGTAAGGTAATTTTCGAATCTCGATTCTTGAATTCACATCAGCGTTCGATCTCGCTATACACTACTCGTATCGATGATTCTTGAAAAATTTTAGACGTGGATAGTCGGGAAATGGACTACACCTAGAGAGCAGTACTGGGCTCCATCAGGAACACATTTCCACCAATTTGTGGTTCCTCCCATCATCCCTTTTAGGAGAGACTGCACTTATGGGAAACTGGCAGCCATGAGGCTTCCGGACGATGTCGAAGGCCTCGGATCATGCGAGGTACAGTACCTCTAGACGAGACGAAACATCGTTCTTTTTGCCTTTTTCTACTATCTTGACACTGGGAACCCGTTTTTTTTCCTTTTTCTTTTGAAGTACACAATGGGGAGAGGGGTGGTACATGCATGCCATGCAGGAGGAGTTGTACATTTTCTCCAAGGATGGAAGCACCACGAGGTCGGAGCGATCGACGTTGATCAAATCGACGTCGTTTGGGAGGCTGCACTTAAGCATGGCCTCAAGCCCTTGTAGATGAAAAAAGAAAACTGCAGAAAAATATGTACACATACAGTTCTTGTATGTATGCTTAATACCTTTAGCATACTTACTTTTCCTTTTTTCAGTCTCCTATTTTTTGTTCCAAGGATTTTTATTTTTATTTTTTAAATTCTTTTCTCTGATAAAAGTGAGAGTACAGGGTTGAAGAAAGATTTGCAATTACATTGTGATATTCTATGTACTCTTTTTCTATTACACATGACTTTGGTTTGTCCTAATTGAAGAGGTAAACTGTATTTCTTCTTCTTCTTTGTTCCCTGTATGAGGTTTAGCTATCTAGATGTAATTATTTCTCACAAATTCCGAAAACATTATAATTAATATAATACATACATATATATATTCTAAATCATATGACTCTTGGAATTTAAAACATTGGAAAGTTTGACAAAAATCAAGATTTCTGATTGAAGTCATGAGAAACATTGATTCTTCTAATTCCAACCATCTGCCTCAAGATTATTATTACAACCTATTTTAAGAATTAGTTAATCTTAGTTCCTAGAATTAAGGATAGAGTGCCATACTCCTAAAAACCACCTACACTTGTGCCCTATTCACACACCTTACACACTCACTACTCATATAAATACACTCACCACCTCTTCTCCATATGACATCAATTCATCTCTCTCTTGGAACCTAAAAAAACATGAAGATGAGTGCTACCCTCTCTCTCCTCTTCTCTCTCTTTCTCTTGATCCACACTTCCAATGCCTTTGACATCACCCAAATCCTCAACCAATACCCTGATTTCAGCACCTTCAATAGCTACCTCACTCAATACAACCTGGCCACTGCCATCAACGGTCGGCAGACAATCACCGTCCTCGTCGTCGACAATGGCAACCTCTCTCCGATCTCTAGCTATCCGCCTGAGGTCATCAAGAACATCCTCAGCGTCCATGTAATCCTCGATTACTACGATCTTACCAAACTACAGCAGCTCGCGAGCGGCTCCAGCCTCCTCCCCACTCTCTTCCAGGCCTCCGGCCTCGCGAAGGGGCAACAGGGATTCCTGAACGTGACGCATGCGAGCGCTGGCAGCGTCACGTTCAGTTCCGCCATGCCAGGCTCGACCCAGGGGTCGAGTCTGGTCAAGTCCGTCATGTCGGAGCCTTACAACATATCGATTCTCCAAATTAGCATTGCCATCATCCCTCAAGGCATCGATGGCACAAAAACCTCCTCACCGCCATCTAAATCCCCATCGACCCCCTCGGTCACCCGCCCCGCCCCTGCCCCCGCCTCCAGCACCAGCCACGGCCACGGCCACCGCCCCAACACAGTCGAGCATGTCCCCACCGCCAACAACAAGCAAGGGTATGGCCCCATCATCGAGCCCCCCCACTATGTCTCAGGCACCCTCTGCAGCCCCCGGCTCGGTCACGGAACCGGGTACGCTGGCCCCCGAATCACCAACTAAAGATGAACCGGCTGGTGATAAACCTACATTCAAGAGCACTGCCAGCATGATCGAAATCGACCTTGCCCTCGTATGCGCAATGGCCTTGTCCACTCTTTACCTAGGATCAAGAATTTGAGACACAAATCTAGTTAGTGAAAATTTTGTTAGGGTTACGTTAGTTATGTTTTATAGAATTGTTGTCGGATCATTTTATGAGGTGGACAACGTACCCCTCAACCTCTAATAACTCTTTGAAAGTTGTAATTCTTTCATTGAATTGACAATAATCAAATTCTTGGCCTATATATATGTGTGTTCCCCATCTTCTATTTTACTAAGAGTACGTTCATTTTTCTATATATTTTTGGTTAAAGATAAATCTACTTTTACATATATTGCACGTAAGAACTGCAATTGCCAAATATAAACTCATAACTTATAACAATTCATATCTATATTCTTCTTTCAGGGCATTAAAAAAATGGAAATTCATTTAACCGAAGTCAAATTGATCGTTTTATTAAGAATTTAACTGCATTGAGTCCATTTGCAAGTTATTTCTATCAGAATTTGAATGAACTTTAGGTATTTTTCTTTTCTTTTTAATTTTCTTCTTGAAATGGAAATTAATGTGTTAATTCTCACTCATAAGTCCTAACAAACACATGCTAAAAAAAGTGACAAGTAAGAAATTTATATATGGAAAATTTCTTGAGCAATGATATGATCCTAATTCGAATCGCTTTGAGATTGCATTTTTTGGACAAGATTAGATTAACAACTTTATAAATATAAAAAAGAAAATCGAAACAATGAACTTAATAATTAACAAAGAAATATAAATGTAATATGTATTTTGCATTAATTATATTATTTTGAGTATATAATATCAAAAATTACAACATGATGAATTTTGGCTAAGCTTAAAGAGCCAAATCTAGTTTTAATAAATATAACTTAATCTATTATTAAAGTAATCTATTATTAAAGTAATCTTCCCTTCAAATCAGTTTAGGTAGATTCATTTTTCATTAATTAGAACTCAAGAGTTAGCAATTAAAAAAAAAAAAATTATTAACAGATTTTGCCTAGAATTCTTAGGGACACACTCGGGTCAGCCAGAGGCACCGTGCGGCCGGCTAAAACACTGGCACTTTTATTCATGTAGATTAGCATTTTTCTGTATAAAGATTGACACTTTTAAAAATTGACATTTTATTCGTAAAATAATTATGTTAAAGATTGACACTTTTATTCGTATAGATTAGCACTTTTCTGTATAAAGATTGACACTTTGACCCGGCCACACTATGTGGCCGACCTCACCCAAGTTTTTGTCGAATTCTTATGCATAAATTACAATCCAAAAGTGAATAATATTATTGACTAAACCATTTTATATTGTTCAATCTGAAAATTTATTTTTATTAGTTAAAATTTTATAATTAGAATTTTAATTGCATTATAAAAAAAATGGTAAACCCCTAAGAACATGTTTTATTGACGGTCAAACATGTTTAAATAAGTAAAAGTTATAAAATTAGAATATTTTTTAACATTTAAATATATGTATTATTTTTTTTTAATATATGGTTATTACACTCATACTTTATGTATAATACTAGCAAAGATCACGTGCGTTGCACGTGGATCCATTTGTTTTTTATAAATTTTTAACATAAGATTTAATAAATTATTTTAGGATAGAAAAATAACAATAAATAATTTGTAAACAGGATAAGAAACATGATGAGTGTTGTGACGCCCTAGGCCCACAGGGTTCTGGGCCCATTACGCAATGATAGCACAATGAGCGTGCTAGCAACTACTTATCATTCCTTCTCAATATCATGCGAGTCGAACCTGGCCATAAGCCGAAGAGGCTATCACCTCGGGCCCCAAAATTTTTAGGACCCATAATTTTTGTTTTCTAAATAGTATTTATGTATATTTTTTATTTTTATTTTAAGTAATTTTTAATTAAATGCAACAAAATATATAAACGTTGGCTTTATTTCATTTTTATAACATAATCTTTCACAACTTCAGAAAAATACACCATCTTTGATCTCTATTCAATTTTAACACGAACCTGATTTTGCCCAATTTGATTATGGCATAATACACACGATGCATTGTAAGTTCTATCTGACAATTCACGCGTGTAGATTAATTGTCGTCATTTAATAATGTATCTAAAACAACATTGTGTATTTACCAAACATATAAATGGACTCAAACAATATCACTTTCAAATATATTTTTGCACACATGAATTGTGAGGTGAAACTTTCAACGCCACGTATGTGCCAAAATTTGTAAAAAAAACTCAAAAATATGTGTCAAAATTTTAACAAAGATCAAAGTTGGTATATTTTTTTTGAATTTTTGAGAGATTATGTTAAAAATGTAAATGAAACATAGCTCGTATATTTTGCTACATTTAGCACTAATTTTTATTATATCTTCATCATTCTTTTCCAGGATAATTTTGTTTTCTTATTTCAACTTACTTATTATTTATTTATTTATTTATTTCAACTAACTTTTATTATATTATTATATCATTTTGTGTACTACTATTATTATTTTATTTTATTTTTGCTTCTTAAAGGGCCTATTTTTTTCGTTTTCGCCTAGGGCCTCATGAGCCACAAGATTGGGCCCGTCGTTATGCCAAAATGATTAATTCAAGTTGTTAAAGGTCTTATTTACTTATTTGATGAGATGTCCCAGTAGTTGCTAATATGTGCATTAATTGTGTAATCATAGTGTAACTTAACTCTCTACTCCCGTATGCTCGGAGCGTGAGAAGTGTTATTAAAAGTAATGTACTATGACCATAATTCTATTGTGTATTAAAAAAAAAAAAAACAAAACAAAAAAAAAAAAACACACACACACACACACACACATCTACCATTTTCAATGTCTAAATGATTTAAAATGTGAAAATATAGATTCACATTAAATCTTTTTTTATTTGATTTTGATGGAAGTGGAATACCTTTTATGCTTCTCCTTAAGATACATGCTTGTTCAATGTCTCATCAAATATCAATGCATTTTGGAATTTTATTTATTTATTATTTTTCCTTTTCTCTTTCCTTGCATTTCATTAAGTTGTAACTCTGCATTTATTTGTTTTTTTAGTTTCACTTGAGTTGGCTTGATATTTTACTTTGCCTGTTTATTTTCTTTGACTTATGTTTCTTTGACTATCCTGATTGATTTCTTCTTTCCTTCTACTTGATTTGTGTAGTGTTTTTGAAATGATGTTACTTCAACGATGTTGTTGCGATTTACCTTTTGGATTGTGCTTGCTATATATGAAAGTTATGTTTCCTAAGTTATCGATCTTAGATTTGATTGTAGTCATGAAATGTTTTTTTATTAATATTTATAGGCTCAAAACCTTTATAGTAAAAAAAAAAAATCACCCTGAAAAAAATGTATTTTTTAAAATTAGAAATCTTTCAAAAATTCTTTAAAGTTTGAAAGTAAATTTATAAAAAAAAAAATTATAGCAAAAACTAATCTTGATTTATTGAAGAGATATATTCATCCATCAAACAACCTAGATATTATGTGCACATTTAATCACTTTGTATAACATTCAAAATTATTTTATACTATTTTAGATAACATGTTTACCTTCTTCTTGTCTCAACAACTTCCCTATGATATTTTTTGCAAATTGTAAATTTGACCATTTTTAGGACATGATGTTAAATACTCTCTCTATCTTGTTGAAAGTGAGATATATTTTATAAAAGAATATACTCTATATGTCCTCTATTTAGTGACACTCTTATTATATTGGGACGTCCTCCATTTCTTGAACCTTTCCGTTTTAGGACGTACGTCCCACAATCATTTTAACACTTTAATATTTTATCACTCTACTTTTTAACACTTTAACACTTTAATCCTATTAAAAAAAATAGACGAGCTCACAATTATTTCACTTTAACACTTTAACACATTAATTTATTACTATATCATCAAAATACAAAAAAAATTGTGCCCAAGATTTATAAATTTATAAAAGAAAATTCTATAAATAATACAAGGAGTATTTTTTTAAGAACTTTAATTCGTCTCATGTTATCAGTACGAATCCGTTAGATCTCCGTCACTCAATGTTGAAGAAAATTTTGATTATCTAATGAATAATATAAATAAATAAATAATTTAGATATTTAATGATAAAATAGAAAAATAATTATTATCCTTTCTAATTAAAAAAAATATATGAATTGCAGTTTTTTAAAACACTAAATTGCAAATGGAGGAATCAAGTAGTACGTATACTTATGATCTCCAATAACAATACTAATTAAATAATTAAGTTCAATTTTATATCACTAATAGAAAAGGATTATTAATCGTAATATTTTTTTATTTATCGTAATATTACGCTTATTAGTTTGCTTAATTTTTCCTTGACGGAAGAAGCTATGTCCAAAGTTATTGTGATATTGTGATACTTATCAATCTATACCAAATTAAATTATAAAGATTATTAAAAAATAACAAATTAAATTTTAAATTACACAATTACTCTTAAAATTAGATTTATAATAAGGATATATTAGGCAAATCAAATTTTGTAAGAATAGGCTCTTTTATAATAGTAATAGATATTTATCAATTATCCCCTATCAATGCACGAGTACAATTTTAGTTTATACCTAAATTTCAAATATACATCTGCTCTAATGACGACGGATGAAGTGAATGCTATAAATATGGAACCTAATACAAATATATACCTTAAAGACTAAAACAATTAAAAAAAAACTAAAGTCTACTAAAAAACGTAACCTTAAACGGAAAATTACCAACGTGACACTGTCATATCAGTGATGGACACATTAAGGGGCCGTTTGGTTTGTGTAGGGAAAGGGAAAGGGAATAGGAAAGGGAAAGGAAAGGAATGAGAATGATTCCCTATTTTCCAGTTTGTTTGGTTGGGACAGGAAAGGGAATCGAAATTCTATTTTATATATTAATTTGAAATAACACATTATTATTATTATTATTATTATTATTATTATTATTATTATTATTATTATTATATGAGTAACACAATATATGTTTGCATGAATTATAATTATTTAAACAATATAATATTATATTATTTTAAATAATGTAATAGTAATATTTATTATTATTATTATTTTTATTATTTTAAATAGCCATAAAATCCACATAAAATAACAATATTATATTATTTTTAAAATGAAAATAATAGCATATGTTTATTATTTTAATATAATTTTATATTATTAAAATATGTCATATATTATTATTATTATTATTATTATTATTAATTGTTTAGTTAAAAAAGAAAAAAACAATAATTCATATGTTATATTAATGTATAATATTATTTTATTTTAGAAAAAACATTTTAAATAATATTTATATTATAATGTACTATATTATTTGAATATAATATTATTAAAAAATATATTTCTTATGTAAAAATAACGTCACATTTAATATAACATAGTATTTTATTATTTTCAATATATTTTGGATAATATAATTTATTATTTAAATATATCATGTTATTTAAAAATAATAATTCATAATAATTTTATAATTTAATTAAACATCATTTTTTATATATAAATATTATAATATATTTATAGTAAATATTATTGCAATATAATTTATTTGAAATATTATAATATATTTATAATATATAATTTAAATATAATATTTATTTAATTTAATATATTCTATTTAAATATAATATATATATATATATATATATTTATAAATTTTAATAATAATATAATATTATAATGTGTTATTATTATGTAAAATTAATGAAGGAAGATAATATAAGGGAAAGGGAATCTCATTCCCTTGTATTGAGAAGGGAATGAAAAGGAGGGGGATGAGGTAATCCATTACCCAAAATAAGGGAAAGGGAATGGACAAAAATTGCAAACCAAACATCAACAAAGGGAATCAGGAGTCCTGATTCCCTTTCCCTTTCCTGATTACCCCGAAACAAACGGCCCCTTAAGTATACCCACTGTGGGTAATAGATCATTTATGTCCTCTTTTAGGATATTTACTTATGTCTATTATTTTCTTAACAAATAAAGCCATTAAAGTGTAAAAATATAAGTTACACTAGGTCGGTAAATTAATATCTTTAAACTTGATTATAACTCATGAGTTTATTTATAGCCGTACCCTACCAAGTGTTATAATGTACTAATATAATTATATGAGTTAAATTGTGACTTCCCTAGAATTTTTTTTTTCTTTTAATTTTGTGAGAGAAATTAAGGTAGAGTCTATTTTAAGAAAGATTAGTTATTTTAGTTATAGTAATTCATAGAGCACCACCACCTTTCCTCTTTCTTCCTTCTTCTCAACCAAGCATCTCCTCCATTTAAGGACAAAGAACCTTTCTCCTACAAACCACCTAAACTCACTCACTCACTTCACATACAAATACCACTTCCCTCCATTCTCCCTTCATCACTTCCCACTCAAAACATTCAACATTCAACATCCAACATTCCTCTCTCTCTCCCCTCCACACCAATTAATCCAATCTTGAAGATTATGATGAAAATGTGTCTCCTCCTCTCTCTCTTCCTCTTAATCCACACCACCACTGCCCATGACATCACCCAGGCCCTCAACCAATTCCCAGACTTCAGCAACTTCAACAGCTACCTCACCCAGACCGGCCTAGCCGTCGTCATCAACGGCCGCCAACCCATCACCCTCCTCGTGGTCGACAATGCCAACGTTGCCCCCTTGTCTTCGAAGCCGGTGGATGTCATCAAGAACATCCTCTCGGTCCACATTATCCTCGACTATTTTGATCTCCCGAAGCTCCAGACGCTCTCGACCACCACCGCCCTCCCCACCACCTTCTTCCAGACCACTGGCATCGCCCTCGGCCAGCAGGGCTTTCTCAACGTCACCCGCCTCGGCGGTAGCACCATCGCCTTCGTCTCCGCCATGCCCGGATCATCTGGCCCCTCGACTTTCATCAAGTCCGTCTACGCAGAGCCTTACAATCTCTCGGTCCTACAAATAAGCAGCCCGATCCTACCCCAAGGGATCGACGGCGCCAAGACATCGTCTCCGCCTTCGATGACCCCCACTACAACCCTTCCACCACCATCCACCGCAACACCACCAACACCATCCACCGTCACTCCTCCATCCACCACAACACCACCAACACCGTCCACCCTCACTCCTCCATCCACCACAACACCACCAACACCGTCCACACCACCAACCACCGCCACACCACCAACGCCATCCACCCTCACCCCACCATCCACCGCCACACCACCAACGCCATCCACCCTCACACCACCATCCACCGCCACACCACCAACGCCATCCACTGTCACACCACCACCTGCGGCAGCACAAGGATCAACCCCGCCTCCAGCTTCATCACTGGCTCCACCAACACCCGCTGCGGCCGCCATCCCATCCACGGCCCCACCAACAGCAGCCAAGGCTCCTATTCCATCGACAGTCCCCACACCAAAGGCGAGCGCTGCTCCGATTCCATCCACAACTCCCCCAACTTCAAGCAACGCCCCCTTACCATCAAGCATTTCACCAACGGCTGCAACTCCAGCGGGTGCACCGGGTTCAGCTTCGGCTCCGGGCGCAGCAGCACCCGGATCAGAAGTGCCGGGAGAAACAACTCCGGTTGAAGGCGCACCGAAAGCGAAAAGTGCAGGGAAAAGTCTCGACTTCGGCCTTGCCCTCATCTTCGCAATGGTGTTGTCCACCTCTTACCTGGCATCATCAACGATTTGAGGCAGCAACGAGCATCGGAGATCATTTTTACGACTCTATTTTTTCTAGAGTCATCTCGGATTTGTCAGATCTTACATGAGGTGGGGAACCCCTCAACTAGAATAAGCCATTGAAAGTAGTAATTCTTCCCTTCTGGTAATTGACAATAATCAACTTCTCTCAACTATGTCCAAAATCTGAGAAATCTATTCCTAGTTCAAGAAATCTACATAATTTCACACAAAAGCAAATAATGAATATGAACACATAACGCTGAGACTGTCAAAACAAAGAAAGCTAAATCATAATCATCACATATTTTATTAATTACATAAAGTTCATAGGTTATATCATTCTATACCTTACTGCTGTGACAAATAAAAAGTTGAATATTTTGCATTAGATCATAATAATAATCAAGAGTTAAGTTGCAAGAACCTTTGTGCCATCGGATGCTTAGCCTCGGAGATTAGATCGGATTCCAAGATTTCAACAATCTCCCCATCTACAAGAAGGCAGACCACATCACAAATCCTCTGTATCTGTTTGATGCTGTGAGATACTATGATAATAGTCATTTCTTGTTCTTTCTTCAGCCTCAAAAGAGCATTTTCGATGTTCTCAGTCGATATTGGATCCAATGCACTCGTGGGCTCGTCAAGTAGCAAAACCTTCATACAAATAAGGGTTTCAGGTCAAGAAGCAGACTATATTTTTTACCATCAATTTAAACTAAGAAGAGGCTCGTTTTTCCGGTCACCTCTGGCTCATTAGCTAAGGTTCTTGCAAGAGCGACTCTTTGTGCTTGACCAACAGACAACTCTCCACCGGATTTGCTGCAAAAAGAGGAATCAAGATCTGCTAGAGCTAATAGCTTGTACACTTCGTTATCATTTAGTTTATATCCTCTTAAATTTGGTCCATAGCGAACGTTATCTGCAACTGTTCCTGAAATGGAAGATAATATGAAAACATCAATAAGTGGATGAGTGAGACATCTAATCTGCAACTGTTCCTGAAATGGAAGATAATATGAAAACATCAATAAGTGGATGAGTGAGACATCTAATCTAACTAAGAATTTGGATTTTGCTTTCCTTCACATTGGTTTATGATCATTCAAACCTCAATGAAATTAATGTTACTTCGAATGGTTTCGTTGCAATATCAAGAATGGTTCGGAACACACAAAACTAATCACATATCATGATCATCTTGCAAATAACAACCAAAGTTCATCCACATTAACTAAAATGCAATATCGAAGAGTTGAGGCTGTTTAAGCAGCCTTCCCTCAAGAACGGGTCGAAAGTCGAAACACACAAAAACTAATCACATTTCAAAATCATCTTGCGAAGTAACAACCTAAGTTGCTTCCAACTCTAGCTTTTCTCAATCACATAAACTAAAATCTAAACAAAGTACAATATTTTTTACCTTCAAACAGCACAGGAAGCTGAAAAAGCATGCCTACTTTTCGACGAAGACTGAGAACATCAAGCTCACAGATATCCACGCCGTCCAAGAACACGGTAGCAGAGTCGGGCTCCCACAACCGGTTGAGGGCCCGGAGAAATGTCGACTTCCCACTGCCACTAGGCCCGATCACCCCCATGATCACTCCTTTGGGGATGTCTAGGTTGACATTGTTAAGAATTCTTACATCCTTGTTGGAAATCTTAGTCAGATGCCTCACCTCAATCTTCATTTCTGGAGAGTGCCCATCTTCTTCTATACCTAAAAGATGAACTTCACCTCCATCCACTGCAGTAATTCACAAAAATTCAACAACAATTTCAAGAAACCTTAATAAAACAAAGATTCAAAATAACTCCCCCCAAGAGAAAAAACAAAAAACAAAAAACAAACAAACAGGTCAAGTTCTCCTTCACCATAGTTATAAACAAATTCCAGAACAATATTGAGAAACCATTATAGTATATATATATATATATATATATATATATATATTTTTTTTATTTTTTTTTTGTTAAGAGGAACAATGATAATAACACATTCCAGTGGTAATAAAGAATTAGTCAGTATTATGCATAACATTTTAGCCCGCTAATAGATGGATGGTCTTCTCTCTCCTGTTCATTCAAGAACAACCTTTGATAAAACAAAAATTACTATTTTCAGCATTGCAGACTTGCAGTGGCAACAAAATAGTTGAATCCATAACAAAATTAGTAACTATACCAGCAAGAAACAGATAGTCATCAAAAAGGGTTTGCACAATTACGGTTAAAACATCGAAAGTTTTCTGAAGTACGTATGGATAAAAGAAATATTACCTTCAAAAGCTTCCATTTGCAAGAAACAAGAATTCCCAGAAACAAGAGCCAGCGTTCATAGGAGAAAGAATGGTTGCTTTTTTTTTTTTTTTTTTTCAGTAAATAGAGTTTTTTTTTCAGTAGAAACCTTCCCGAGATGAAATAGAAAAAATCAAAAATTAGTGCAGCTATCATGCATACTTTGGATTGGCACAAAAATAAAAACAGAGGGAAATAATAAATAAAACAAAGAGTTAGGTCACTTGAGAAATGATATGCTAATATTTTAACTAATTACAAAAATTAAAAAATAATGAAATACAAAAATTAAAAAATAATGAAATTAAATTGCATAATCCTAATAGAATAAGCTTTGCAATAACTTAAACTAACAATTGAACTACCTTTAATTGCTTATTAACTTTTGGCTCCATCAATACTCAGAATCGGGTGATCTTCTCTCAAACTTTGTTAGTAATATCTAATAAAATATATACATATAATATAATATAATATAATATAATATAATATAATATAATGTAAAATTATATATTTATTTAATTGGTACCGGTTCGGTTAACCGGTTTTTTAGGCATAGAAAGCGAAACCTAACCGTTAGAGTCGAGTTTTGAAAATTAAAAATAAAAACCGAACCATACAGTTCGGTTACCCATATTTTCGGATCGGATTCGGTCTGGATAGTCGGTCGGTTCGGTTTTTCGGTTTCTTATGCTCAGCCCTAATCAAAGTGATAAAACGACAAAGGTGCCCACAGAAGTGTCAACGAATGAGGGAGTAGCATATCATTTCTCTAGACCACTTATTGTATATTTTATACTTAGTTCACGTGTGATTTTTAGCATAAATTTTTTTCTAACTTGTACAAAAATTTCCTACTATAATTTTTTTTAGCATACGTAACTATTAACTTATATTTAGAAATTTGTGTTTGGTAAAGCTTGACCGAGTGTCAACCAACTTAATATTTGGAGGATTAAAAAGTTTGTTTTTATTTTGTTTAATAAGAGAACGTTATTTTTAAAGGACATTAAACACTCAGAAATGACGAA
The DNA here is from genome assembly GCA_001642375.2 of Mentha longifolia. NCBI lineage: Eukaryota > Viridiplantae > Streptophyta > Magnoliopsida > Lamiales > Lamiaceae > Mentha > Mentha longifolia. The sequence goes on along the minus strand of CM038111.1, from coordinate 32,500,419 downwards.
ATGACTTGAAAAAAAATATTTGGATCGGTTTATCGTAGACTAAGGCAGTACCAATTTCTTGGCTTTGAAGAGGTATGTGAATAAAATTTTGTTTGCATGGTTTCATAGCAATAATTGTGTATAATATTTTGGTACTAATTATCAATTTTTGAGCTTCGATTTGGGTCTTCAAATTCTGGGGACTTGGATTATTTTTATTTTTATTTTTATTTTTATTTTTATTTTTTTATTTTTTATTTTTATTTTTATTTTTATTTTATTTTTATTTTTATTTTTTATTTTTTTTATTTTTATTTTTTTATTTTATTTTTATTTTTATTTTTATTTTTATTTTTATTTTTATTTTATTTTCGAAGTGATTCAAATAGAATTTTCTTGGTGTTCTTTGATTTCGAAAGTATACGAATATGGAGATGTTTGAAGAAGATGAATGATGAAATATATAGTGATCAAAATGAAAATAAATAACTAGTACAGTAGTATCTAATGAAGGCAAAATGCATCCGAAAATCCTTCTACTTTTAATTTTTACTCCCTTCATTTCGTCGAATATGACCCCTTTCAATTTGGCCTATTCTGGCTCGCTTTTTCACGCTTCTTGATGATAGGTTTTAAAATGGATTTTTGAAGAATTTTTTCTTTTACGGGATACTCTGACAATCGTAGTATCCCGTAAAAGAAAAAAATCTTCAAAAATTTATTTTAAAACCCATCATCAAGAAGCGTGAAAAAACATGTCAGAATAGGCCAAATTGAAATAGGTCATATTCAACGAAATAGAGGTAGTATTTCACTAGCCCTCGCACTTTAGTTTTATATTAATAATAATATTTAATAATTATTTATTCAATTGGAACTTTCACAAATTTGTTTATAATATTGGCCTAATATACGGACTTAAACCAGTCGGCCAAAGTAACCAAACTAAACTAATCCATTAAATAATAAATAATAAAAATAACAATTAATTTATTACAAACTAGTCCTTAGACCAAAAGTCTTGGGTTCGAGTTGAGTCCTCAGTAAAACTAGCTTAAACTAGCTATAAGCGAACTTTAATAAAAGGAAATAAATGAAACAAAAATCAGAAGCAAAGGAACTTCCGAATGTGTTTTGTTTTGCCTTCAATGAATATGAACAAAAGCTGGCTAAATCATCACAATGGCATATTGTATTACATAAGTTCAAAGATTTTCTTTGACAAATGTAAAGTTCATTATTTTGCATAGAAAATACTAATAATAATAAAAATCAAGAGCTAAGCTGCAAGAACCTTTGTGCCATGGGATGCTTAGCCTCGGAGATTTGATGAGGCTTCAAGATTTCAACAATCTCCCCATCCACAACAAGGCACACCACATCACAAATCGTCTGTATTTGTTTGATGCTATGAGACACTATAACAATGGTCATTCCTTCTTCTTTCTTCAGCCTCAAAAGTACATTTTCGATGTTCTCAGTCGATATTGGATCCAACGCGCTCGTGGGCTCGTCAAGTAGCAAAACCTTCATACAAAAAAGGGTTGCAGATTAAGTAAGGATCATTCATTGAGGAGTAAGACGAGGCTCGTTTTTAGGTCACCTCTGGCTCGTTAGCTAAGGTTCTTGCTAGAGCGACCCGTTGCGCTTGACCAACAGACAGCTCTCCACCAGATTTGCTGTAGAAAGATGAATCAAGATCTGCTAGAGCTAATAACTTGTGCACTTCCTCATCATTTAGTTTACATCCTCTTAAATTTGGTCCATATCGAACGTTATCTGCAACCGTTCCTGAAATCGAAGATATATGAATGCATCAATAACTGAATGAGTGAGACATCTAATCTAACTAAGAATTTGGATTTTGCTTTCCTTCATTTTGGTTTATGATCATTGAAACCTCAATGAAATGTTGCTTCGAATGGTTTCGTTGCAACATCAAGAATGGTTCGAAACACACAAAACCAATCACATATCCAATGTTACTTCCAACTCTAGCAATTCTCATCCACATTAACTAAAATTCAAACAAATTAACAAAGAACAAAAAATTTCACCTTCAAACAGCACAGGAAGCTGGAAAAGCATGCCTACTTTTCGACGAAGACTGAGAACATCAAGCTCACAGATATCCACACCATCCAAAAACACGGTGGCAGAGTCGGGCTCCCACAATCGATTGAGGGCCCGGAGAAATGTTGACTTCCCACTGCCACTCGGCCCCATCACCCCCATGATCAATCCTTTGGGGATGTCTAGGTTGACTTTGTTAAGAATTCTTACATCCTTGTTGGAAATCTTTGTCAGATGCCTCACCTCAATCTTCATTTTTGGAGAATCCCCATCTTCTATACCTAAAAGATGCTCTGCTAATCCATCCCCTTCAGAAATTCAACAACAATTTCAAGAAACCTTAATAAAAACAAAGATTCAATTTTCACTGTTTCAGTTGGTTATAAAAGGTACTAAAATACTACGTATTCTTCTTCAAGACAGTTATGAACAATCAATTTCTAACCATTACAAGGCTAATAGAAAAATTCACTTCCCTCACAGATTATTTCACCTTCAGATTAATACACACAAACAATTTTCAAAATAATAGTAACACATTCCAGTGGTAATAAAGGATTATTAAGTATTCTACATAAATATTTTAGCTCGCTAATAGATGGATGATCTTCTCTGTCCTGTTCATTCAAGAACAACCTTTGACAAAACAAAAATAACTATTCTTGATAAAATAATTGAATCAATAACAGAATTAGTAACTCTGCAGTCAAAAAAGCAGTAAAAGGGTTTGTACAATTAGGCTTAAATCGTCGAAAAATCTGGAAGTGTGTATTGATTAGATATTACCTTCCATTTGCAAGAAACAAGAATACCCAGAAGAAGCAGAAGCAGAGCGGCAGAAGAAGAAGAGAGAATGGACTTTCTTCTCAGTTGAGTTTTGTAGAACCTTCCCTAGATGAAATAAAAAAATCAAGTGGGCAGGGCAGGAATAAAAAACTTAGACAACAATTTGTTTTCTTTTTTCTTTTCAGGAGAAATGGACAGCAGCTTAATTCTGAAAGTGCAACCATCATGCATACTTTTGAATTGGCACCAAAAAAATAAAAATATTGAGCATAATGGATAAAAGTTAAAACAAAGAATCCGACAGACTAATAAGACAATCTCCAACTATAAACTCTATTTTTGCAATATACTATACTTCAAAATTCAGCATTGCATACTTTATTTTAGAAATTCATTCCAATCACGTACTCTATATAAATATTCTATTTGTACTTTTTCATTCATTTTACATATTTAATATTTATTAATGTATCACAAATATTGAATAATTAATAAAATTTTATCTTAAATTAAATATATTATAGATTGTTAATTTTTTTGTCGATATAAATCAAATACTAAATAAATTTAAATAAAAATTCCAAAATTCAATGATAAATAAATATATAATACAATAAATTATAAATCAAATTATAATAATGAAATTTAGTTAAATTATTATTTTTATAGTTTAATAATGTCCAAATAGTGCAATAGAGTACGGTTGCAATGCACTCCGTACTCCAAAATAGAGTATTACTCTATTATAGAGTGTGGGTTGGAGATGTTCTAAGGCCGTATATGATATAGAACAATTCATATTTGTACATCTCATATTCATAATTTTCATTTTACCCTCAAATATCAATAAAAATTCATTTTAACATTCATTTTATTTTATTGTAATATCCACTCACATTAAGTAGAATTGAAAAATTACTTTAACATCCATATATTACAAAAATTAAAATTCGTATCAAAAGATTTTGTTCACGTATTTCATGGATAGAGAGACTATTTTTTATTCATGATTTTATAAACGCGCCATCACATTATAGTATCTATTATAAACCCTAATTAACACCTTAAGTACTTCTACTCAACATTAATAAAACAGGCCCAGCCCAATAGTGATACTTCTAACAAAAAAAGCATAAAAAAACATAAATAAATAAATAAAGGGTTATTGGCCTTAAAAACTATGAACTTTGGGGTTTTCCGGTTTTTCCCATGAAGTTCCAACCTTGTTAAAAAAACTCATAAACGTTCGATTTGTTGCAATTTTCCCACAGAGCCATTTTCCAGCCATTTTTTATCCGACGTGGCAGCCGGAGTTTCCCATGTGGCACAACTTGGAGGCGAACGAAACGGTGTCGTTTACTACTTAAAAAATGACACCGTTTCTGCATCAAATGACATCTCTATTTAGGGTTTGCACTTCACGATCCAAGGCTTCGCAATTCAAGGGCGATGGAGAGCTGGAATTCTCGGAGTTCTGGGTCTTCTTCTTCCGGCCTTCCTTCCGTCCCATAGTGATTTCCACTCCAAATTGCGACATGAGCTGCCGACAGACATCCTAATGTTAAATTCTGGGAGGCACTACTTTGCCTGTTCAGTTAGGAAGGTGATGTTCTTCCTACTGCTATTGTTCTTGTTGATTTCACGATTTGGTGTTTATGAGACGCACATGTTGCTCTAACATTTTCTGTTACATCTTTATTTTGGTTATCTTTTGGTTAGCTTATTGTGCTAATTAAGGGCTGCTTTGAAAACTCCTTCTACAGTGGGATGATTGTGACTTCATCCAATGGATTGATGAGACATTACCATTATCTTTATGTCGCAATAGCTGCGATCGTCGACTGAAGGCTGAAAAAGAAAAACATGAGGCTGAACTAAAATGCAAAAAGATGATACATGAATTGTTGCAAGAGAAACTGAAGATGATGACTCAAGAATGTGAACTACTTAAGGTCAAACTTGAGAAGGCAAACATTGAGGGTTAGATGCCAGAAGAGAAATGTTTGGGTTATGATGCAAGGGATTATGCATGCTGCTGTTATTGTATCTTTTGTATTTAGGTTTGTCATTTGGAGATCACATGTTGCCTCTCTGATTGTTATTTTTGTGCACAAGTAGTTTATGCTTGACATTATGATTATGTTATGCAATGTAGTATTTTGTTAAATTGGAATATGATGTAGTTTTATGAAATGGAACTTGATCTCTCCTTTCAGGGTTATGTTGCTCATATAGTAATCAGAATGCAATTTTCATTTTAATAAGAATACTTCATCCCATACAAGTCAAAAAAAGAGGATAGCACCAGAATCTTGTCCATACAATATATATCAAAGTAATCTGTTTCAATATCCAACTAAAAACTTGAAACTAATAGTCATCAACAATTCTTGAACTACAGAATTCAACAAACCAGAATCCACTACAACTTCAAGACTGACTTTCTTGGGTTGATATCTTCTTTTCCTTGGCTTTCTCTTGCTTTGCTTTCCCTTGTTGTTGTTCACTGCTCGGTCTTCCAGGTATAAAGATAGTTCTCTTCTCTGTTGGCATCCTTATAAACATATTTCCAGCAACACCCATTGAGGTCATCCTCGAGGATGTGGCTGTACCCCTCACTTGAGAAGTGGATGCCCTTGATGTTGATGCTAACATGCTCACTTTGGTGTCTGTGTCTGTGGTGTCCCTAGAGACAGTGATACCCTTATTATCATGATGAAATACACTTGAGTAATAAGAAAGCATAAGAAGAGAAAAATGATAGAACTATAGGATTTTTGCAGCCTCTTTTTTGCGGCCCTGTTGTTTACAATCTATACAAGTCATTATCACTCCTGTTCTTCTCAACCTGGTTGGATTTGAAGGATTTTATTCACATAGATCTCTCTTTCTCTTCTTCTTATGGCGCCATGCATCTTCTTTGCTGGGGAAGGGAGTACTGGGTACCCTTCAGCAGCAGGCCACATCCTTTCACCATTTAAAGGTGGCAATCCATGGATGTATGATTCTTTGTATTTCTCAATAGTGAAATATTAGTTTGTAGCATCATCTATCATCAAGTGAATTGCAACACAAGCATAGACACAAGGAATACCTGAAATATCCCAACCTCTACAAGTGCATGTTCTATCTCTCACATTAACCACAAACCTACCACCATTATTTTCTACATCAAATAATACATCAGAAGATGCATGAGGTACACAATACCTACTAAAATGTTTTTTCTCTTATACTTTTTTCAGTATTTCAGGGCAAATTCTATGGCTATAGTCTTTCAATTCTACACTCTTCCTATGCATCCTCTTTGTTAGGAGTGTTCTTATCTCCTCTAGCATGTGGATGACATGCTTACCCCTTGCATTCAGTATGTAACTGTTGAATGTTTCACTAATATCCAGTCTCTATATCCTCATTCAATTTTCCACCAGTGACATAGATGTGCAATATCCTTGTTTTAGTCCTCAAATGTACTAGCATATTTGTAACATCACCATCATCAAGAAGCTCATTACACACATCAGTATAAGGCACCCTATATGACAGATCTTTCCAAGACATATACCCTAACTTCTTTACTTCATCCTCAATATCCAGATATCTGAATTTGTCAGCATCAAGATCAAGCATTTGTATCATTTTATCACCTATATAATGCATATTCACATCTATCGTATGAAAAAATCCACTATGATGAATGCAAACACCAAATTTATCACTGTGACAAAATAAAAGAGTAAGAATAAAAAAAAAATCATGAAAACCAGCTGGAATTATCAAGCTAAGCCCTAATTTCACAATTTCACTCATCAAAACCAGAAAAGTACTGTAATATCACCCAAATCGATGTAACCCTAATCTTAAACCACCACACTAGCATAGAAAAATATGTAAAAAATATCAAACCAAACGTGAAAGTTTTGGCGGGCTTACCTGTTATCCATTTCTCGAACATATGAGAAGGAACTTCAACCTCTGGACCACCACTTAAGCGACCAATCCATCGGGACCATCATGTTGTGATAATTATAGCAGTTCAATTCAATTCTATCTAGGAGAGATTTTGTCTTATGCGATAATGTATTCTAATAGAGAATAGTATAATCAACAATTAGAATAGGTTATTCGCCCAGATCGATATGGGTGGATGCTAGAAACAAAACAACATCAGTTTGTTACGTTTAAGGTCAAGATGACATCATCCAATCACTTTAACCACGTATGCACGCCACGTACAATGACTAGTTACACGTCGATAAACTCCGGCTGCCACGTCGGATAAAAAATAGCCGGAAAATGGCTTTGTTGGAAAATTACAACAAATCGAACGTTCATGAGTTTTTTTAACAAGGTTGGAAGTTCATGGGGAAAAAAAGGAAAGCCCCCAAAGTTCATGGTTTTAAGGTTAATAACTTATAAATAAATAATAAATAATCCAGCAGCCCACGAACAGTGGACCTAAGCTCATTTTCGTCGATGATAAACCAACAAGGGTGGCAGTTCCTCATCTTCACCCAGCCCTTGCTCCTGCTCTTTATATACTCCATCCTCCTTCGAAACCACCTTATCGTCAAGGTGGAAGTTTGAAAATTGACGCTTGAAACTCGCCACGCTCAACCATGACGCATCATATTCATGTTGTCCCACCCACTTAAATTCACTAGAATATGTTCCTTATCTTGTTCTCTCTCCTGCACATTTCGTCAAGACAAGACAGCCTCCGGCTCGAACACTGGACCCACCATCAATTCCAAACTCTTCGGTAACTCCATTTCAATTGGATGTTCCCTGATAACTCTTGAATAAGAGTTATTTTTCATACTTTTAAGCTTGCATTTAGTTAAAAAGAGTACTTGATCCTTGTTTATTTGAGTCTTCCTGTGTAGTTTTAGTCCATTTTAGTTTGTCGTTCATCTTTGGTCTTCATGTCTATTTTAGTTGAGATTTAAGTGAATATAAGGTCATTTTGTTTTAAATTCATGAAAAGAAGGAAAGGGGTTGAAATGTGGTTCTTTTGTGCAGAAAAATTGGAATTGATGAGATTTTGTTGCAGCAATTGTCCTTGAAGCATTTCACAGATAAAAAGAACAGAAAAACAGGACCACTTGGAAAAGTAAGAGATGGAGCTGACATGACAACTAAAAGGAAGATGAAGTCTAAATTTTGACTGAAATCAAGGAAAAGATAGGTTGATTCTCATGTGTAGGGCTTGAAAGGGCAACTTGGTCATTTAATCCTCTATTTTGGAAAACCTAACGATCACATAAAAGGGAGGTAACCGCAATTCAAGGAGATTATCAAGTAAAATCTAGGAACATAAAATTAAGCTTTAGGGCTAGGGCCCGACTTGATCAAGGGAATTGAGCTAGTTTAGGAAGAACTATGTAGACACGAAGAAAAAATTCACTCTTGTTTTTGTCAGCACAATTAACACACAAGGATGGACAGTTTTGGTCTTACGGAAGAGTGAAATGCAGCTCTTGTTTTTTAAAATTCCGAGAGTTTTCCCTGTTGTTAAAATTTTCACAAGGCTTCCAAAAGCAACAACAAGATGTCCAATTTCGAAGATTCTTGGACGTTTTGAAGCAACTCCACATCAACATTTTGTTGGTTCAAGCTTAGGAGTAGATGCCGAATTATATTAAATTAGGGTATTTTGACAAAGAAAAGAAGACTTGAAGAGTTTGAGACGGTTGCTTTAACTGAAGGGAGTAGTGCTATTTTAAAGAGTAAAAAAAAATCCACCAAAGTTGAAGGACCCAGGTAGTTTCAATATTCCATGCTCTATAGGTGGTCGAGATGTTGGGAAAGCTCTTTTTGATTTTGGAGCTAGCATCAATCTAATGCACTTTCAATCTTTAAGAAATTGAGAATTGGAGAGGAGAGACCTACCAATGTCACGTTGCAATTGGTTGATCGTTCTATAGCTCACCCGGAAGGAAAATTTGAATATGTTCTAGTCCAAGTAGATAAGTTTATTTTTCCAACAGATTTCATCATTCTTGATTATGAGGTTGATCTAGAGGTTCCAATTATTTTGAGCACACAATTTCTTGCAATTGGTAGGACTTTAAGAGATGTGCAAAAATATGAACTTACCATGAGAGTCAATGATCAACATGTTACTTTTCATTTATTCAATGCCATGAAGTTTCCAGATGAAGTTGATGAGTGTTCTGCAATGTTGAAAAACTATATCTAGACATATGAACTAAAAGAGAATTCGCATTTGTAGAGAGAAAAAAAAAACGGAGAAAGAAATCAGAGTGAGAGACAAAGAAGAGGAAATGAAATTAGGGTAAAACTTTAATTACTACATTACAAAAGTTACTGTTCAAAATACAAGGATTGAGCTTTTATACATGAAATAGAAAACGTGCTTCGCTCCTAACAACTAAAGCATCTAATAACTTTTACAAAATAAAAATATAATTTTCCGTTTACATTTTCCATACTCTCCCTCAAGATGGGAGCAAAGAAAATGGCAACCATCTTGAACAACAAAACAGCCAAAAAAAGGAGGATAGAAGAACTGCACAACTTCGCAACAAACTTAGCAAAAATTAGTCAAAACTTATAAAGTTTGAATGTCCATTGTGGCTGAATTCAAGAACATGAATCTCCCCCTAAATTTGAACACCATGTGAGCAAAATTATTGCTCCAAAATAGCTTCTGGATATAATCAAAAATCTGCCAAGAGGCTTTATTGCAAGCATATTTTTCACTAAAATTCTATGAACTATAAACTTTATGACCACATTACCAAACAAGAATACAAACTGACATTCATTCTTCCCCTTGCAGCTTCACATCAAGTTCAAGTAAGAATGATATGTATGGAACCTTGGTCACCAAAAATCTTCAAGATGTAAGTTGAAAACCAACTAAACAAAAAAAGTCAAAAAAAAAAAAAAAAAACTACACTCCCCCTCACCATTAGGGCTTCAAAACTAGAGAAAATCCAATCACTATATGCAAGGAGATAAGAGACTTGATGAAAGATAAACTAAGACTGATATAGAAACTTAACTAGACAGTGGAAATAGAAACTCAAATCTGATCAACATCACTAGAAGAATAGAGAAATTTGAACTCAATACACCAAACTTCATAAAACCTTGATCATCAACAAGTGAAGACACCTTGATGAACAACCAACAAATTAAGATACAGAAGATTGTCCAACCAATACCATCAAACCACCAACCTTTCACACACAATAATTCCACAAAATCAGAGTTGGAAAGAAAAAACAGAAGATGACTGCAGCTTTGATGGAAGCTTGCTAGAGAGAAGAGAGGATTTGAGAGTAACTAAGAGAGAGACAAAGTGAAATTTACAACTCGTGATTTCAACTGAGAAAAGACAAAAGCTAAGATCAACATCGATCTTTAGCAAACTATTTGAAATGCACTATGGCAAAATTTATCAATTTAATCAGTGAAAGACAGAGTAAATGAAATTTTCTCATAACAAAGACGAGAAAGATGACATCAAAAATCACAACTCATGAATTGTGAAAAACAGACTGAGAGAGAAATTAGATCTAGATTTTGAAGATCTTAGATTAGAGAAGAACGAGACATTGCAACTTGTGATTTGAGAGATTTTCATAACAAAACAAATATATATAAATTGAAATTTGCAACACGCAAATTCAAAGAGAGAGAGAGAGAGAGAGAAATTTGAATCATATAGCAAACGAAGAGAGAGATGATCTAATCTTAGACCACAATAAAGATCCACTCGGATCAGAAGAAGAGACTGAAACAGACAAACATGAGATAATTGATAAAACCAAAGAGAAACACACAGAGAAGAGCAAAGAGAAACTAGAATGAGAAGATCTTCAGCTTACAACTTTAATCCACAAAGATAAGAGACCAGAACTTTGAACAAATGATACAACATAATAACAACTCACGATTTTAGCTGAGTAACTAGAGAAAGAGATCAAAACATACCAACTAATCGAATAAAACAATAGGGAGATCAATTCAATTGATGCGATGAATCGAGAAAACTTGAGGAGTTGATGAGATCTACGAATTCTTCATGAAAAAATCAGACAAACAGAAGATAAATGATTGATGAGACCTTAGGTGAAGAAGATGACTAAATCGCAGCGGAACCTGGGCTCTGATACCATGTTGAAAACTAAATCTAGACATATGAACTGAAAGAGAATTTACATTTGCAAAGAGAAAAGAAAAACAGAGAAAGAAATCACAGAGAGAGAGACAAAGAAGAGGAAATGAAATTATGGTAAAATTTTAATTGCTACATTGCAAAAGTTACTGTTAAAAATACAAGGATTATGCTTTTATACATGAAATAGAAAATGTGCTTCCAAACAACTAAAGCATCTAACAACTTTTACAAAATAAAAATATAAATTTCCTTCTACTTTTTTCATATGCAATAAGTGTTCTGGATTCTATTGTTGCTGAAAAAGCAAGCATGAAAATTTGTGGAAAAGGAATGAAAGGATTTTCTTTTGAAGAACTTGAAGAGATGAATGGTGAGGAAGAAGCTCTGGTTACTTGGGTGGACTCTACTCATAATTTTACCAAGTTTGGGAAACAATTTGAGTCATTGGAGCTATTTGAACGAAGTTCCAAACCTTCTAAATCTTCCATTGAAGAACCACCAAAGTTAGACTTGAAGTCATTGCCTACTCATCTGAAATATGCATTCTTAGGGGCTGAAAATACTTTGCCTGTGATCATTTCAACATCCATTACTCTTGAAATAGAAAATATGTTGCTTGAGTGTTGAAAAGGTATAAGAGGGGTATTGGTTGGACTATAATAGATATACGAGGCATAAGTCCATTGATTTGTATACACAAAATTTTGCTAGAAGAAGGTTGCAACAATTATGTGGAGCAACAATGACGACTCAATCCCATCATGAAAAAGGTTGTTAAAAATGAGGTGATCGATTGGTTAGATGTTGGGATTATCTACCCCATTTCAGATAGCTCGTGGGTTAGTCATGTTCAATATGTCACCAACAAAGGTGGAGTAACAGTGATTGCAAATGATAAGAATGAGCTTATTCCTACAAAGGTAGTGATAGGGATTATATATAGGGATTAAATATTAATATTTAATCCATATATGTGGAAGAACACTCAAAATAAGACTTGATCTTTATTTGGGTCAAGTCCCATTTGGACTTGACAAGAGGGAGTGGCCAAGTCCTATTCGGAGTTGGCATACAAGGAGCAAGTACTATCCGGACTTAACAAAAAAGGAGCAAAATCGCAAGTCCCATTCGGACTTGGCAAATAAGGAACAAATCGTCAAGTTTCATTTGGACTTGGTAGAAGCCAAAACGCCAAGTCCTACCTGGATCTGATAAAGTAGGTACAAAGGTCAAAACTTTCAAGAGAACTTGCTACTTGGTAAGGCATCTACTAAAAGCAGAGACAAAAGTAATGCCTAATTCACATATTTATAATAATAAATTATATATACCTACCACGTGTCTTACATGTATAGGCTTATAGCCTCAGGAACGTTCTATACTCTTATTAAAAATCTTTAAGGGATTTTGTCTTTATAAGAGGACCAAAATACCCTCGTCTAATAGGAAAATTATATACTATTGCCACTTCCTTCAACTATAAATAAGAGGTAATGGCTCACAATCAAGGTACGCTTTATTCACTCCTAAATTCATATACTTCAATACTGAGGTTTCTCTCCTAGGAAACCTCAACATTTCTACAGTTTTCTATACTGACTTGAGCGTCGGAGGTCCTTCCCGGAGGACCCCCAACCACTCCTCCAGCTTGTTTTGCAGGAATTCTTCTAGATTTAAGGTAAGAAGAGCTGGAAATTGAAGGTAGTTGCTGAAGAATGAAATGATTCTATTCTTATCTATTTTGTCATTATTCTCTATTCAAGGATTCAATCCTCTGTGAACTCGATTCACTTCTAAATTGTTGATGATCTCTAACCCAGATCTATCAGGTAGTGACATGATTTTTACAAAACAAGAGTTGCATTTCACTCCTCCGTAAGACCAAAACTTCACATCCTTATGTGTTAATTGTGCTGAAGAAAACAAGAGTGACATTTTTCTTCGTGTCTGCATAGTTCTTCCTAAACTAGCTCAATTCCCTTGATCAAGTCAGGCCCCCGTCCTAAAGCTTAATTTTTTGTTCCCAAATTTTACTTGATAATTACCTATCCACTAATATAGATGAACACCTAATCAAAGATCAAAATGACTTTAAAAGCTTGTAATGTTAGGCACTAGCTAAACAACACTTGAATACCTTAATTATTTCAGGACCAAAAATAAGCAAGCAAACAAACCAACAAACCCCTTGCCAAATTTTATGATAACTGAAGAATAAAACGAACAAAATTTCCTGTTTTTTTTAAGGAAACAACAATCCTTCTATTTTTTTTATTTTTTTTTCATTCACATTTTTTGTTTTTTTTTCTTTTACTATCTCTAATTTTAGAGATTTTTGTTTTTCAATAACAACCTCACTATATTTTTCTTCTTCACCTTACATCCATAAGAAACAGAACCAGCAAAATAAGAATAACATCTCCACCCCCAAACTTAAAAATTAAAATTGTCCCCAATGTTGGAATTGTAAGGAATTCTCACAATAACAATCCTCACCAAAAGAAAAATCCATCCTCAATCTCCCTCAAAATGTAATCCAGAAAGATCAAGGTGTTCATGTGTTCTAGGTGAAAGGATGTTAATTAGGGTTAATTAAGGTTTATAAGTGGACTTACAAATTAAAAGGCTCAATTAAGCTCAATGGGATTACTATGGATAATGTTTTACAAAAATGTGGGCTTGAAAGGCTCAAACGGTCCAAAGAATGTCTAGGTCATTTCCTTGACTAAGTGCTTACTAGAATTCCCCCTCAAGAAATCACCAAGCAAATCTAAAAACTTAAACTCTCGCACGCTTCTGACTCTTTCTTAGTTCTCGAATAAGCTTAGTCAAACTACACATGCGCGAAAGATACAAAACGGTTTTTTTTTCACACAATTTAGCACCAAGAGCCCATAAGGATACAGTTCAAGGCTTAAAGAAAAGTAAAAATTAGCCCCTAATCATTTTTTTTCAAAAGAAATCATTATCGAATTTTTCTTATTTACTAATTTTTCTAAGCATAATGTAGTCCCACTGATACAAAAATTGATGCTAACATCAAAAACTAAAAATATGACAGACCAACTACGATAAAAGACAATAGGACTCGACACCGAACTATATAAACACAAAGTCACCAGCTAAAGACATAACAAAAACATGTGTTTATATAAATATAATAAAGAGAGTTAAGATTTTGGTGAACGCCCTTGTCCTACTCTTCGGATTCATCCGAATGAGTAGGATCTTCAGTGGTATGATCTTCATCAAGAGCTGTTGATGGCTCGAAAACCATCTAGGGAAATTGAGGAAATGATTCAGTAGGCTTTGTGAAGTTGCGTTGCAATGATTTGCTCAAAACTATGTCTCTCTTTTGCATATACGAGCACAATTCCTTCTGATGTGCTTCCATCCTGTCAAGCCTCTTCTACATATATGTTGACAATGCATTCAGATGAGCTTCTATCCCATCAAGCCTCTTCAGAATGCTCTCTAACATACTTGATATGGAATCAGAATCTGAGGGTGTTGAGGTAGAGGGAATGTCGCGTGATTTAGACCCATGCTTTTGCAGAAGAAAATCAACATTCATCACTCGAGAGTCTTCCACACTTCATCTTCAGGGCACACGGGTGCTCCAGCCTCGATGCACAACCTTGTGATTAGAAAAGGAACGAACATATTTCCACTCTTTTTTAATGGACATTCAGCTATCCCCCCCCCCCCCCCCCACCCCCATATTGTTAGCCCCAAGTTAATTTTTCGACCTGATAGTATGCAGTAGAGAAGCAACATCTGGTCTTGATTCACCGTAGTATCCTGTGTAGTGGGCATCAGACGATTCTTCTGAAAAGAGAGCCAAACATGTACCTCGGACTTCAGGTCTCGCGATCTAATCGTGCATTTACCATTTGAAGAGGTAATCCACAAAGTCCCCTCCTTGGTTGGTAGAGTGAAGATCACGAACAAACAAAAAAGAAAGAAACTGAATAATATTCAAAACTCAGAACTGAGATAGTTCTGCCACAGCTTTTAGCCGCAAACAACTGTTCAATAATTGATGCCCTAATTATCTGATAAAAGACATATAAATACTACTATTAAGGCTCGTGCATAACATGAAAGCCCATACCCTAACTTGACCCATAAGCAATAGAATAAATAATAATATCTAAAAATAAAATAACTCGACTAAAACTAAGGCTGAATAGCTGCCAGGCCCGAACTCTTCTTGCGGCGCGAATAAACTTTTATGCCCTGCGATGCCACACTATCATTGGTTGTGATAGATAGCACATCATTCAACTCTTACCTAGTATGCCATGTATTTATGGTAGGGAAGAAAGCTTCTCGATTGTCCTCTAGCTGGAAGAAATTATTGATGGTGAGTGGGTAATTTTAACTATCTTTCCTCTCACCATAGATCTTAAGCAAATAGCCCCTCCCACTCGCTCCATGTTTGCGTAGAACTCCTTCAACAAAGAGATATTGGCTTGGTCAGACACTTCACAAAAAAATCTCCCATTTATGTTTCTTAATGGGGTCGGCTAGGAAACCTTAAAGTTTATCAAGAGCAGCTGAAAACCCTCTCTCAGGCAAATATTTTTTTTTTCTTCAAACTCTCATAACTTTCCATAGCTGCAGATATGAACCTCTCGTAGGAATCCTCCTCTACGACCTTTTTCTTCCCTTTAGATGCTGCTATTTTTGATTTCTTTATTGCTTTGGCAGGCTTGGGGCTGGACTTTTCCTTGCGAGTGCGGGCTTGGGGCTAGACTTTTTCTTGCGAGTGCGGACTATCTCACGGAGCATCTTGTGATCTGCAAAACTATCAACCAAGGGGTTATTATCAAAGTTCGACAAAGACATTACAAAGTTTCACCAAAAGTAGGAAAGCTAAGTAGTTCCATCAGTGAGTAAACCCTAAGGTTAAAGTAATATTCAGACAATGATTAGATTTCATAAATTGCAGTAACAATCCACACAAATCACCAACAATAGTCAGAATAAATTGCTAAAATTTCAGGCAAAAAACTTGACAAAAACCGTTCTCAACTCCAACAATAATTTCCAAGTAAATATGCAATCGATCCACACAAGTTTTCTGACCAGATTCCGCTTACAACACCCTTAACAATTGGCAAGAAGTAACCCAACACAATAAAATGCTTTGAAAATAACTTCTTGTACTAAGGAATTCGACAAATAGGTTCAAACAAGAGTAAGAAGAAGTTATTATCAACAAACAACAAAATTATTTCACTTTAAACTCAAAAATTCATGGAAATGCATTGCACAAAGAAATCATCATCACAAATCCAAACAAAAGCACTTCCCAAATTAGTCTAGAATATAGACTGCCATAAGAGAGAAAATCCAACAGTGCAATTCAGCAATTTATACAAAATATGGGCATTACACCCAAATGAAACTGATTCAATCTCTCTATTTCCAGAAACAAATTTTTGCATTAATGACAAGGCAATTCATCCAGAAAATTAGAGAACCCATCAAAAATAGGCAAGAAATTCAGCACTATAAGAAGCCCAACCAAAATTTCAGAAAAAATATTTTCACTAATCACCAATTTTTTGTAACATGTGATGCAATTAGCACATGCAACATCCAAGAAAATAAAAGGAGAAATGAAGCAAAGGTGTTACTGAAACACGGCTTCAAGGAAGAAGGAACCAAAGTTTTTGGCGGCGTTACTGGGGATTGAAGATTTTTTATTTTGTTCAACTATTTTGCATTTCCTTACCACTCGTCTCAACTGAGACATATGAAACACTGGGTGAATTCGGCTCGCCGCTGGTAGGGTCAGCCTATAAGTTGTCGGTCCAACGCACCTCTCCACAATAAATAGCCCGTAAAATTTAGCTGATGACTTATGATGGGGCTTTCGGGACACAGAAGTTTGACGATAAGGACAAACCTTTAGGAACACCCTATCTCCAACTTGATACTTAACTGCTCAATGATTATTAGCTTGCTTGATCATACGTTGTTGTAGGTTCTCCAAATTTTCCTTTGACAAACATGGTTTTTATTCGTCATTTTGGGTCAAAGTTGGTGGAATTATTGTGAGTTTAATATCCATTCGCAGCTCATTTGGTGTATTGTTCTATTTTTGTCAAATAATTTATTCCTTGGTTAGTGTTGATTGTTTTGTAGGAAAAAGGAGAGAATTTTCGGCAATGATATCAATCCCACATCAAATTTTGGATCAATAGGAGCAAATAGGAAAAAATAAAAGTCGATTCGAAGCTCGGATGATGAAGAACAGAGCAAAATAAAATCAGTGAGTGGACAGAGCTCGTGACCGTGCGCAGAAGAAGGAAATTCTTTCTCCGCCGCGCGGTCAAGAGGTAACCGTGCGTGCGCCCGACTTCCGAAAGAGTGCTGACCACGCGGCTCAAGCCAAATCTCCTTCTCGGCCGAACGATTAGGGTGAGCTACCACTCTGCCTACTTTTCTTCCGGATTTTATGATTTTCATCCCATTTTCATCTTCCTCTAATTTTATTTTGACCCCCACCAAATACCACTATATAAATACTTAATTTGGCTCTCATTTCTAGGTTAGTCTTTCTCACTCTAGCTACCATTTAAACATACCAATTCTCTACACCATATCCAGCATCTACCATCATTCACCTTGGGAGTGGATACACCACCATTGAAGACCATTGGAAGAGGAGTATCAAGAGTTCAAGATCAAGGACAAAGTTTATAGGATTGGAGTTTCAATATTTTATTTTCTTTGTTGCTTTGAATCATGATCTCTTTTGATTTGGGATTTATGCTTGTTGTGTATATAATTAGCTAAAGTTTTTTTATCCCAGTGATTTGGCTAGGTGGATTTGTGATTAATTGAGTTTGATTTTATCAATTTATGATTGAATTGTTGCTTCTTCCTAGTGTTCATGATTTAATTAGTTGCTTAGTTGATTAGCTATCAATTATGCATATTTATTGTGTTGGACTAATATTTGGGAGATGAGGTTCAAAACTTGTATCTGAGCCCTAGGCATTTAAATTCAACAAACGGGGAGGTTGAGAGTTTAAGTGAGGGTTATTAGACCTATAGTTTATTTAGGAGTTATAGGCTAGATTTTTTGATTGGGAACAAGAAAACTAGCTCGTAATCAACATGATTAGTCGTCTGGGAGGGGGTTAATCCTTATTAGTGATCACCTTAAGTAAGTGGAATTCAAGCATAGGTTGTGTAATCAAGTTCATTTTATTTGAAAATCTATCGATGTCAAGTTCGTAGGATGGCTGTCTCCCCATAGTTTTCACCATTTTAGTTTGCTTGTTTGCTCTTTTGTTGTTTTTGATTGCTTAAAGTAGTTAATCAACCAACCTAATTCCTTATCTTAAATAGATTTGATGAACTTAGTAATGATATTCACATCCCTATCGATTTAGTCATTGTGGGTACGACCTTGCTTGCCTTATATTGCATATACCCGTACGCTTGCAATTAAGCTTAAAGTAATAGGCGATCAAATTTTGGTCCGATCGACGCAGTGCACCTCTTTCTCTCTCTCCCTCATAGATTTGACATATGTTCGTAGACTGCTTACGGGTATCCTTGAGCATATGTTGAATCCCTTCTGATGTGTTTTATTTATTGCTTTTTGTTGTGGTTTTTTTGAAGCCTACTTGTTTTGGCTTCACTTTTCTCTTTAGCATTTGCAGCCGTTGTACCATCTCGGATTGATCATGCTCGAGTTCAGAGTCTGTACCACTTGTTTTTATTTATGCGATTATTTTTTTCTATATAAAAAAGGCCATTGGCATATTTTAATAGAGTCGTTATGAATTATATGAGCGAAAATATTGCCTAATATAGACGGGATACCCTTATTAAAAGACAAACCACTATAGTTATATTTTCTATGTTTTTAATTTGTAGACAATAATGTTAGTTGTTATTGATTACAAAGTCAACATGCCGTCAATACAAAGTTAGATTTCTCCTAAAACAGAGAATCGCTCATTACATGGTACATAAACTTCCATTCTCTTGTTGAGAGAGAATTAGTGAGTTTCAAAAAAACAAAGGTGGCAGAGAAGGAAAAAATAAATGAAGCACGAATTATAAATTTTTTATTGGTAAACATTGTTCGATTGGTTAAATAATTAAAATGAATATAACAGAATGTTGTTGATGATCAATAATAAATTTTATTAATAATAAATTTTCATAGATTTATTTATTATGATAAAATTTGTCTAGATTTCACTCGTGTAGTAAACTCGTTAAGGTTTAAAGGAGAATATGATTTTGCTATTTGACTTATTACGGAGTATCAAATTAAATGACCTTTTAAAGAGTAATTTTATTATCTTTGGTTGATAAGAAAATTGGGAGATCAAAATACAACGAATTTTTTTATCACATAATTTACTATCTACTTTTTTGTTTCTTTTATCATATCTTCTATGAGGTGGAAAAAAGTATTAACACGAAGAAAAATATTATCACCTTAAATTCCATATGAAAATACTATCATGAATTAGATTAAAAAAACTTGTGGAAAAGAACACCTCGGAAATAAAATTATCTATTACAGAAAATATAAAAAAAAAAATTGGTGGGAAAATATATAATTTGTCTTAATTTCCATCAAATAGAATAGACTCTAACGAACGTTACTCGGAGATGTTCATGTGCTACTTAGTTTGATTTATAGATATCTTATAATGCTTTTTCTAGGATGATATATCTTACTAAAGTTTGATATAATTCGAGCTTTTGCAAGGACAAAAACTTCATAGGTATATTTTGTATTTGTTCATATAACTAACAAATGAAGTACTCTACTATTGTTAAGATATAGGATATGAATCTTGTAGTAAATAGATCAAACCATTACAACAAAATCTTGATTTATCTTTAAAAAAAATTGCAACAAATTCTCGAGAAAGGATATTTTTTACAAACAAAATCAAGCTCATACTTTATGTAATTTTAAAAATTCAATACCAAGTTTATTTTGTGTTTGCCACACGATGAATTTTGTTCTTCCCTCTCAAATTCTATGCAAAGAATCTCATTTCTTACCCAAAAAAAAATAATAAAAATAATATAAAAATCCACATGAGTTATTATTTCGAACTCGCGGTTTAGGAGAGTGTTACCTCGGCGCAATTATATAAGAGCACGTCACTAGAATTCAACCAATAATAGGGAGAGTAATTTCCACGCTCCTACA
Source organism: Mentha longifolia (assembly GCA_001642375.2). Classification (NCBI taxonomy): domain Eukaryota; kingdom Viridiplantae; phylum Streptophyta; class Magnoliopsida; order Lamiales; family Lamiaceae; genus Mentha; species Mentha longifolia. Next base: position 32,480,224 of record CM038111.1, on the reverse strand, counting down.
CTCACGTGGTATCAAAAACCTTCTAAAAGAAGAAATTTATAATGCCAAACTGTTATTCCCCCTGCCAGATCCAGATACAATATAATCAGCGCAAGGTACAACATCGGGCTGTTGTATCCCGTGCATCGAAGGTTGTACCTCCCTACGAAATTACACAAAAAACATTTTTACTTTCTAACACACCGAAATCGGAAAGAGAGAGAAAGAACGAAGAGAGAGAAAGGGAGTATCGAAGAAGAGAGCGATCAGAGAGAGAAAACAAAGAAAGGGGTCTTCTCAATTTTCTGATTCGGAATCGTTTTTGCAAGAAATTTGGAAGGAGACTGAATTGGAGAATGCGAAGCAAGAATTTGAAGCAATGGTGTTAGAAGCTCCATGGGTTTGAGAGTTAGTAGTTAACAGAAAGAGGATTGAAGGAAAATAAGGCTCGAAGTGCTATGTGATTAATTTTCCTGCGTTGAATCTGAATTTGGGGAGCTTCAATAAGGTTAGCCCATTTGTTTTCTTGTTCGTTTGAACTCAAATTTTTGCGAAAGTTCGAATCTTTATGTTTAGTTGATTCAATTTTTGTTTTGTTCAAGTTTGAATTTTGAGCGTAAAAATATGAGCTTGAAGTTCAGAATTCAAGCTTGAATCTTTCATTGAGGAAGTGGCATTTTGGTTATTATCGAATTTCTATAATACAGGTGAAATTTGTGAGCGGTTTGGTCGGAGTTGCATGGAGGTATCTGGTTTTCGAGGTTTAGTTCAATAAAGGGTTTGTTTGTATGGTAATTGTGAATTCTGTTGCTGGTGTTGAAGAATTTGAGAAATTTCTTGAATTTGGGGTTTTGGAGGGAGAGTCATTTTTGATTGGAAGTTTGAGATCTCAGGGCTTAGACTCGACCTTCAAATCACTGTAGTGTGTAAAGCTGAGGTGTGGGAGAGGAGTCATAGCTTTGAGAGTGTTAGGGTTATTTTTAGAGGGATTAGATGTTTGGAATTTGGGTTTATGGAGATGTAGCAAAATAAAGAAACCCTAACTGATTGAAGGTTGTGTAGGGTTGTGTTCAAGTGTTTGGTTCTGTTTGTATATGGACTTTTAGCTTACTCAAGTGAGATAGAGAGAGAAGGGAGAGAGGATACGGAGATGCAACCGCCACATCATCATTCGCGGATCAATCTTGCTGAATTGAAAGCTCAGATAGTGAAGAAACTGGGGCCAGAGGGGTCAAAGCAATACTTTCATTTCCTGCATAGGTTCTTGAGTTTGAAACTGAGTAAGGTTGAGTTCAATAAGCTTTGTCTTAGAATCATCGGTAGGGAAAATATCTCTCTTCACAATCAGCTCATTCGTTCAATTCTGAGAAATGCTTGTAGTGCGAAAACCCCACCTCCACCCAATCAGAAGGATGATGTTTTAAAACACGGCATACAGCTTGGTGGCAAGGATATATCTACTGATGGTTACCTACAAAATGGGTCCCACACTATTGTTTCTCAGGCTTCCGGTTCATCAAATTTACCGAATGGAGGTGATATGCCTCCTCTCTCACCACGAAAGGTCAGAACGAGTCTTCGTGAGAGGAGAACTGGTAACCGTGGTAGTGCACTGGGACCTAACGGAAAGGCTACTTTTCCTACTCAGTCGAGTGACTTTAATGTCGTTTTGGAGAATGGGGATTTGAATCCACAACATCCCCAAGGTTTCATGCAGCAATCACGGAACGAAATCGAGGTCTTGGTTCCAAATTCTGCAAAAATGTCGATTCTGAGGAGATCTCCAGATGTTTCGGCTCCTTCATGTAGCAAAGAATTGACTGAAAGAGATGATGGGAAAGATGCTTCTGCTAGGAGTCCACTTCGAGCACCCCTTGGAGTTCCATTATGTCCTGTTAGCATCGGTGGGGCCCACAGGGCTCCGCCTCTATTGGGTAGCAGTAGATGTGTTGGCTCGTATAATAGTGGTGCTTTGTTGGAGAGTGTAACATTAAGGGAAAAGATGGAGGAGATTGCTCTGTTACAGGGTCTTGAAGGGGTATCAGTGGATTCTGCCAATATACTGAACCATGGCCTGGATGCTTACCTGAAAGGACTAATTAGGTCATGCATCGAGCTTGTAGGGTCGAGATCGGGGCACGAGTCGATGAAGAATAATACAAATAGGCACCCAGGGTATTTGAAACTCGTTAATGGTGTGAAACCGGGTCATCAGTTTCAGATTCAACATAGTGGGAAGACTTTAGAAATGCAAGAACAAAGAAGTCACAGCCCCATTTCATTACAGGACTTTAGAGTTGCCATGGAGCTGAATCCTCGAAAACTTGGTGAAGACTGGCCATTGTTGTTGGAGAAGATATGTACACATGCATTCGAAGAATAGAGTGGAGCTTTACATTTTTCGGCTCATGGTTGAGTGAATGGTCCTACTGGATCTAAATGCATGCTTTGAGCTGCCGATTTCTGGCCCTGGTGTTAATTTAATACTTCTCATTTATGGCCTTTGGAAGCATGTAGCGCTCCTAATGTAAAGCTACTAAGCCCAGGGTAAGAAAGCAGGGAATCTTTATTCCATTCTGCTTCGGGCTTCGGTTTTGACTGAAGAACCATCACGAGCAACCACTGTGAGGAGGTGAATGCACGATTCTGGTTGCGCTGTTGTATGATTAGCTTTATCCCAGTTCAATTTTCTTTTTCTTTGTTGTGTAATTTACAGTGAGAAATTCTAGAACAGTTTTGCAGGAATAATTTGTGTAGCTCAGTGCTTTAGTGAAACAATGGTGGGATTTCATGATACAATAGTCATGTGTATGTACCATCAGAATTGGTTGGGATCTTAATATTAACAATACAGTTTAACCAGTTGCTTCGTTTCTGTGGTCTTCTCTTTCTTTCGTGATGAACAGCTTACTGCTTATTGCCTTGGTTTCCTTTGAATTCATCTGATAAACTGCACATATGAGCTAGTATTGGTAACTGCGGTGAGAATATATACATCTTTTTATATGCTTCTCTGAATTTGTCGTGGAAAAGATAGCTGTTTCTATATATGGCTCAATATATTTTTTTTTGGAATAAATGCACTTTTTACCCATAGAAATTTAGCTTTATTTCTTGTAATAGGACAGGTTTGCTTGAAAACGATTTTTTTAGTTGTTTGCTTAATATAACAGACCACATTACAGTAGTCATTAAAGCAAAAATCTTGTTCCCTACAGTATAATGACATAGTTATATTCCTTGCTTGTTTAATCATAATATCTTGATTGGAATCCCTGATGACGGATGTCAATATCGTTGCTAATAAACTGGCTTTGCATTTTATTCGACTGGTATTACACACCTCTATAGTATGCTGATTTCATGTATCTGCAGTTCATCGGAGATGCTTGCATTATTCATGATTCCTGCTCTTTTGTTCTATTGGAATTTTCTAGAGAATGAAACCAGTTGCTACCTTTTCTGGATCCAGTACATCTGTGTAGAGTGTGTTTTGCAGGTTGTATCACCTCTTGCATTCTGATGAATTTCTCCAACGAAACAGATACCGATGACTGGCTGAAATCTTTGTGGTAATTAAGTTTTCTTGCTTCTCCGGTTGCTATTCCCTATAAAACTAATTCTAATTATCGAAATATCCCTCAAAGGTTCGATTTTTCTTGATCTGTCGGAAAAAGACGCTAAGTATATCTATTCAACTCTTCTGCAGGTGTGAGAGCATTCTTTAATAGTACTGATGAAGGCTGGACGCTGGCATTCATGTCCACAAAGTTGCCTAATATTCAGAGATTCAAGGTGGCTGGTCTTTAATGATGTTTGTGATATTATATTTTTACCGCATTTAATAATTTCCAGATTAGTCTCTTCAGTTTCTAGATGCTAAATTTCTGTCAAATTCATCTCATAAATCTGAAACTAAAAGTGATCTAGATGCTTCTATGTACTATCCGATTAATGAAAACTGAGATCCTATTGAACTTTTTTTCAAATCAGCAATTTTTTTTTTTTTTCTTTCAAAATCTGCAATTTTTTCTTGGCATAACCTCATGACTGCATCCATGTGAAACTTGCTTCGTAGATAAAATGCAGCACAAGATAAATTGTAATTCTTCTTGGTGTTCTTTATTTTGAAATTCTGATAATTATTATGATGATTGTTGTCGTGTGACCATTTTATGTAGTTGAACTAATATTATATGTTGGCTTGCTGCTCTTTTTTTTAATTGTTCATTGTGATTCTGTACTACTTAGAATTTGGCTTCTACCTTCACTTGGTCAAGTACTAAGATGCAAATAATAGTATCTTTTGTTTTTGCACTTGGCTTACTTGTGCGGTTTTGTCTTGTGTTGGATAATAATCAAAAGTTGCTGTAAATCATTTCAACGGTTGGACATATGTTGAATTTTGAATGGTTTTACTGTGAAGTTGAGAGAGAAGAGGCACCTTTAGTGCTAAATTTATGTTGTGAAATGTGAAAGAAGATAAGACTCCAATGATCTGAGGTTTGCATTTTCTGACATGTCAACTATAGTTAACGGTCGAGAATTTTTTATTATTTCAGGCGCCTCTTACTGAATTGGTCGACTCTGAAGCAGGAATCAACGTTTGGAAGTTTGCCAGAAAGACTCAGAAAGGAGGTATGATTTTTTAGAATGAGGATGGAGAAGGTTACTAAATATGTGTTTTCCCTCAAAAAAGAGAAAAGGAAGAAGGAAGTGAAATGTGGATATGTTAATGAATCTCGTCTCATTTGCTTAGTACCATCTCTCTCTTCTTGATATAATAATGAAAAATTTGCAGAAATCTTCTCTTCCTTGTTGATCTTGTGATTTTGCTGCATCTCAAATTTACAGTGGGAAAACCTCTTTGCTGCAGCAGTTGGTAAAAAGATGAAAACTTTATCTTGTGTTTGAGTGATGAATGTGATTACTGTATTATTTTTAGTCATTGTTCGAATTATTGAATTACTCTTGGTAGATCAGCTTTTTCTGATTTCAATCTTAATATGAATTCTGGTTAACCTGATTTTGACTTTAATTTTTGTATAGTTTTGATTATTAATCCTGTTTATGAATTCGTTTTGAGTTCGTAATCTTAAGGAATTGATTTTTATTAATGTATCTATATCTTCATAGTGTTTTCCTTAATCAATATTATCTTGAATACTCAGAATAGAGAATTCTCTATTTATTTTTTTAAGATGAGAGCTCTATATTTAAATTCATGTCAATTTATTTCCAAGTTGAAAGCCCAATCATTTAAAATTCATTTTCAGTGGGCCCGGCCCGGCCCATTATCCTTTAAAAATCCTAGAGAGAGAGAGAGAGAGAGAATGAAATGGGATTCCCAGAAGAGGTGTTATATATGACAGTAGATCTCCTTCCAAGATTGGTGATGGCAAAGCCATATTTACAAATGACTTCATTCCAATGATGAAGTCAGCATCACAAGCTGAAAGAGACAAATGTAAAGTAGATGAACATTTTCTGTAGTCCCATATCATGGAGTAAACCATCAAAAGGGGTTGATTAACCATTATTATAGCAACAGCAGCAGCCATTATATTGATTCTGTTTCTCTCATTGAGTCTGGTTTATCGAAAGCGACGACGGAGCCGCTCCTCCTCCATGACTGCTCCAAGAGAAGTTCCTCAAGAACCATCTCTTCCTCTTGCTATGATTCGTCATCACCTCCGTCTCACTCTTCTTCAACATCTCCCACATAATCTGCACATCCTCGTATCCACACGTTTGGATGTCATCGTGCAGTTTCAGAAGCCCGGCCCTAACAACCATAACATAACATTAAAGCATCTAAAGTCAAGAAAGATGCCAAGATTTCACAGTTTGTGCATCCATTTCAAGAAAAAGGAAAAGATAAAAGGAAGACATTATCCTTCCATTCTCACCAACAAAAGGAATTAGATTCTTCGAGATTAAATTGATGTTTCCATAACCTTATCATGCTAAAAATTCCAACCCAATGGCTAACTTCAACTCGAGCAGTTTTCGGTCGATGATAAACAGAAATCAATCTATAGACAATCTACATACATGAAGAAAAGAACAGAAAATGAAAGCAAACAATGCTGAGACGAAAAGGAAGGCCAGTGGGACATTACTTTGACTAATGTAATATAAAGGGGGGAAATATCTCATTAATTAATGTTTATTCGAGTGGAAGTAACCCAGTGGCTATAAGCAGCTACACAAGTGGAATCTTTATATATTAGCATATAATTATAATAATAAAGAAAGAAAACTCTATGCCAAAACTATCATTAGTGAGCCAAAATAACCATTTTGAATGACTAAGAGTGCACTGATTTACAAGTGGATGATATAATATGCTAAGTAGTTCAGCCAAATTGCGTGCCCAAATCAAGAACCTATCCTTTTTCATATATTCTAAATACTTATATTCCATTGGGAAGTTATTTTGACCATATAGCTATAAACAATATCACCCTCATTTGGTCTAATTCCAAATATCATATTTTATAGTATCAAATACTCGTATAATCTGATAAAGCTCGTTATCTAGACAAGGCTCGGAGCTCTACTCGGCGCTAGTTTCATCATCTTCCACAGAACAATAACAATAACAACATAAAAAGGAAAAAGAAAAAGAAAAACCAACACCCCTCTTTATAAACAAAAGTTATGATGGCCAATTAGCAAAGAGTCAATTAGGATGACATAAACTTATCTTGTAAAACACCACAACTAAATTCTGCATTCTCGACTCGGAAACATACTTTTGGCTAAGGCATCCAATGCAAATCAAGAAAAATAAGAGGCCCTTCATCAGTAAATGTAGCAAGGAATCTTCCTAAAGAGAGCTGAGCTATCCAATGCTGATGATCTTTAGGAAAGTCATGTAGACTATACCCTTATCGGATTCTATTGGATATAACACGACTGTCGATTTTGCACTAAAAAGTGCGAGACCGTATCCAAATGAACGATGAATACTACACCTGATGGAATATATCGAGTGACATGAACTATATCCTTCAAGAACAAGGAGGTCCCAGAAAAAATAAAAATAAAAAAAGTGTTTTGCTTTAAGAATGTAAAGAAATGTGAATGCTTTATTCTCTAGTAACTTCTACAACAAAACAAACACAAGAAAAGAAGGAATATTTCCCAAATTTCCAATCCGTTCCACTATAAATCTAAAGAGCGCATAGCTTCTTTCTAAAAACCCAGAAAAAAGGAGAAGAGGGGAAAAATATTCAATCAGTTAATGAATCCTTATCCCAAAATTATTTCAGCAAAAATTTCAATCCCTCGCAAGAAAGAAATTCAAACGAACAATCATGAAAATGGAAAATCTACAGCTGTAACTCCTACCTACTACGCGTAAAAAATCGAAAATTCTCAATTCATATCAGAGGTCACGAGTAATAACTGATAAATCGGTAAAAAAATAGAAAAAATAAAAAATCAAACCAACTTTATCTCTCACTATCGCCACCACACCAAATTACACACACACACACAATGAATTAGCACTCCAAAATTACTCCAAGCACTCTCGGATTACCCGAATCAACCTCTCAGATTCAAGAAATATCAACGTATTCGAGCAATCTCGAGACACGAATTTATGGAGATAGTACAAATGTTACCAACATATTCGAGTAACAATCCTCAGAAGAGAAAGCGAGAGAAAGAGAGAGAGAGAGCAGAATTTTCACCATTTTTTCGGGCTTTGACGCGGGTCGAGACAGTGAACCAAGCCCGTCTAACAGGGAAGACGATCTTATGCCACCACTCCATGACCTTAATCTTCACCTTCCGCCGCCGGTTACCGCCGCCGAGTCGAGAGAAAACCCTTAACCCGGCCAGAACTATTGCCGTTTCAGAGCTCACACAACACCCACCTCAGCTACACGCAGCGCAGGCGTATATCAACATGCAGAGGAATTCACACACACACTTATTGAGAGAGAGAGAGAGAAAGAGCGGTAGAGATAGAGAGAGAAAAAAGAAATACTGTTGGGTTTTGAGTTAAAGCGATGCCTTTAGCCGTTACGCCACTCGCGAATTCTTATTATAAATAATAATATGAGTCACCTCACCGACACGTGACATTATGGCGTGGCTTTTCCCTTCATTATTTATTATAAAGTTTTAAATCATGCCCCGACACGTGGATCATGTTTTCCCTTTTCTTTTTTCCAAATTCACCATATATTTCCCCACTTTTCCTTTTCCTTAATCTGATTTTTTTTTTTTTTTTCTCACTTTTATTTAGGAGTATTATTATTGTGATAGTGGATTTATGTTAAAAAAAATAGAAAGTGAAAAAAAGGAAAAAAAAGGGAACGATCCAAAATGAAATTGTAAGAAGAAGAAGGAAAAAAAAAGGGGAACGGAAGCATTTACTTAGCATGACATACGTTTATTCAATACGACGTAGTTTTTTATTTCAACTTGTTAGGTGAAATATTCAAAATTCAAATGCAGCCACTTTTAATACAACAATAGATTTTATGGATTATACAAATTTGTGATACCATATATCATATACACTATACTCTCTTCGTTTTTTTTTATTTGACCTATTTTTTATTTTGGGTGTTTTTTTATTTGATTTTGTTTTTTTTTTTACCCCAACAAATACTACTTTTATCATTAATATTATCTTTATCTCTAATTAATTTACACTTGTTATGATAAGTGAGCATTATATATTAATTTTTTTTATTATATTTCTTATTTTGTGTGCCTAAAATAAATGGATCAAATGGGAAAAAACGGATAGAGTAATACATGATGGACCCAAAAAAATATAATGTATCAAAAGGAGTCGTGATAGGTTTAGAAAAACTCTAGTGCAATTTTTAATCAAAAGGTTGTTACGTTTTCTTCTTTAGCCTGTTTCTTTCAATTTGTTACATTTCCTATTTTGGAAAGAATTAGCTACTAAAGCATTCAATTAGTGAGAAAATAGGGCCTACTAATTGGCTCATATTTTTAATAAATAATAAAATAAAATAAAATATTAATTAATAAATAGTTTAATAAATAATAAAATAAGTTAAAAATAAAACATTAGTTATAAATAATAATAATAATAATAAATAATAAAATAAATCAAAAATAATATAAAGTGAATTATTAATTAATAATTAATATTTTTATTTTATAATTATTATAAATATAATTTATAATAACTAAAAAATTATAACAATTAAAGTTTTATAATTGTTATGTATAATAATTAAAAATTCTATTACAAAATATTTTATTTTATTATTTATTCAATTATTTCATACTTTATTTTATTGTTTACTATATATAATTAATTTAGCATTTCACTCTTTTAATAAATAATAAAATAAAATATTAATTATAATCCTAATTCACTACTATTCTCGATTACAAAACCCACTCAAAACACAAAATATTATCTCCTTAATTCTCGAGCTGAAAAATTATGTAACAAATACAAAGCGACATAAAAGAATAAATAAAATTATATAGGTGTAATATCAGTTGTGATTATAAAATAAAATAAATTGGGCTATGAGTATGAGAAAAATTAAAGGAGGGAAATAATAATTAAAACTTATTTTGGTTTCATTTTGGGGGTTTGTGGTTGTTACTTGTTAGGATCTCATTTCACATAAATTTGACTTTGATTGGATATTGCGTTCAAACGTGTCGCTTTATGTGGCCAAAACTTCTACTGACAATTGTTCTGATTTTTGGGCGGTTTGACTGTATAACTTTTTACCTCAAAATTAGTGATAATTATTTTTAATTTCTTCAAAGGATTTTTTTTTTTTTTTTTTTTTTTTTTTCCGGCTTTTGAAGAATGTAAGCGGAAACTCTTTTGTTAAAGTTATATTCATGGTGTGTAACTGTGTATTATTAAATCAATACAGTATATGATTAGCATGTATAAATATCACATATTTTTATGTTTATTTTATCTCATCTTATTTTTTTTCATGTTCCTTGCTTCCTATTGAATGGGGCTGTAGTAGAATATTTTTTTGTTCATGTATGATATGCAGATAAGACATTTTTTTAATCTAAAATGGATTATTATGCAATATATTTCTTTAAAATAATATATTAAAAATAAATATTTTTTTCTTATTAGTTATGAGTTCCACGTGGCATCTGTATAAACCATGAGGGGTTCACAATTATTCGGCGATTTTAGTTAAACGTAAATTATATTAGACGTGACGGTGGCGGTTAAATATATAAAATAATTAAATTAATGCGTTTCCCTATTGAAATAAAACAAACAAGTAGTCACTTTTAGGTAGCTTTGAAATGACAAAGCAATTTGATTGAATATTGGGAGATTATTATGTTTTATTCGCTCTCAATAGTAGTCGTCGTATTTTGTTTTTGTCTCTGGGATTTCTGCTTCACACCAGCAAAAATATCTATTTATTTCAGATTTTTAATTATTTTAACAAACATTACCACTATTTCCACTATAATTTTTCAAAAGATACTACAATAATGAAGAGCATCGACTAAAAATTAGCCGTTAAAATTGCATATTAGTTTCAAATATTTCTACCGAACCCAAGTAGGGAAAGGAAAATCAATAAGTATTGGTATTTTAGAAAAGAGTAATTGCATAAATAAAAAAAGGATGGTACAGACATATGAACCCGATACACTACCAGGGGGGTACAACGGCTCAAAAGGCGAAATGGAAAAACGAAGCCAAAACAGGTAGGCTTCAGAAAGAAAACGTGCAGAAAGCAATAAATAACACACACCCAGAAAGAACAGAACATATGTTACACGGATAGTTCACTCCCGTGACCAGCGGGCCCGTGATCTATCAATGAACATATGTCAATCCTAGGGGGGAGAGAGAATGAGGTGCACCGTCTAGGTAAACCTAGAATGGCCCCTCCACACACCCACAAAAACCAAACACTAGTACATGAGTCATACAGTAGGTGTCCGACAAGTGCCAGGAATAAGGAAAAAATAAAACAGAAAATAAAACAACCCTAACTAGTGTTAATGTCCATATGGGACATCACAGCATCAGCCGGGAAGAGAGAGTAGAGAACACGGTAGACGTCCAGCTTGATCCCCTTGATAATCTCACGTACTGCTAGGGTCTTCCCCTCTATGTAGAGGCTATTCCGGGCGTACCACAAGTAGCTCACAGTCGCACCCAGGGCAATCCATTTGGCCTTCCTAATTATGCCTGAGCCATCCTTTTCCTGTTGGAACCTCCGAATTGCACTCGGGATGGTTGTCATCTGATGTGTTGTCTTCAGCCACGAACATATCTCAGACCAAATCGGCACAGTTTGCTCACACTTGAAGAATAAATGGTCATTTGTCTCTTCAGCCTTGTTGCAAAGCATGCACTGTCGAGGAATATCAGAAAACCTGAGACGATCGAAAGTCTTCAATCTCCCTTGAATGGCAAGCCACAGCGTAACAGAGAACTTTGGGGGAATATAGGAACGCCATATAGCCTTGTGCCAGAACTTCTTCTCGCCTTTGGCCCTAAAGTGTTCGTATGCCTCCTGAGTGCCCCTGTTACCTGCAAACCAAGATTCAAGTTTAGATTGTGCTTCCGTGAGGTTACCACTACAATCATGCAAAATCTGATCGCGAATAAGTAAAATATTTTTGAAATGAGGAGCATCCCGTTTGGGATAGGACACATCCCAAACGGTCTTATCACGAATGTATTCCCCGTGGACCCATAGGATCCACAACGAATCAGACTTAGCATGGATGTTCCACAGAGTTTTGGAATGGATCGCCTTGTTCCAAGCGGAAAGGTCGCGAAGCCTAAGGCCCCCTTCATCACGAGGGAGACAGACTTTTGTCCATGCCACCGGACAGAAGACGCCTCCCCACAAGAACCGTCTGAGAAGTTTAGTGATCCGATCAATAACAGTCGCCGGAAGAGGAAGAGCCTGCAGCCAATAGCACTCCACCCCTTGGATAACCGAACGAACTAACTCCAGCTTACCTGCACGAGACAAGTGAGAGTTAGACCATCTGTGAATAAAACTCGAAATCTGATCAAGTAAAGGATAATATTCAGCAGAAGTAAGGGTTTTAGAAGCCAAGGGCAGCCCAAGGTATTTAACCGGGAGCGTGCCCTCAGGAAAACCGAAGAGGTCCAAAATCTGTTGTTTCTCAAATGGCCGAACACCCCCGAGAAAAACAAGAGACTTGGAGTTATTTATCGTAAGTCCCGAGGTCATAGTGAATTCATCAAGGGCATTCCTGAGAACTTCCATCGAGCTCGGATCACCTCTGCCAAAAAGAAGAAGATCATCTGCAAAAGCGAGATGCGTAATATTAGCCCTGTCACATTTGGGATTACTTGACAACAAAGCGCGAGTCAATTGATCAGTCGATTCTCCCTCAAATCAATAAGTTAGGGGTTCGAGTAAAACCAAACTATATATATATATATATATATATATATATATATATATATATATATTTATGATTTTGGTGTGATTTATAATTTTCATCAGAGTAAGACCGTACTTAAGTTAAGCATTAAAATGTGTATAAACAAATATAGAGGATGTCACACTATTAGGCAATAGAGAATTTGAATCCAAATAAATATGAACATAAAATAAACATCAATATATATGTGTATATTTAGACATTATTGTGTATATATGTAAGTATTTTTGTCAAGCTCTAATCTTAAGATGTATTTTTACAAACTCTTTCATATATATATATATATATATATGGGTGGGTTCTTATGGGTACCACTACTAATCTTGAGAAGTAGAAACCAATCATGACCCCTCATCTTATACTAATTAATGGTTGAGATTTGATCTTAATATATATGCTACGTCTGCTTTTTTCTTGACTTTTAATGCTTACAAGGGCATTTTTGGAAGTTTTTATTTAAGGGGATCCTATTATTCAGGGATTAATTCCCCATGTTCTCTGCAAATGTTCAACACGACATTTATCGAACAGATAAGCTTTGCAAGATGACGGAAACATAAATCTCCAAAAAAGTTTTAACTGCATCAATTTTTATCTCAATTTGCTACTTCCGGAATGCCGTAATTTCTTTCCCTCAGTTTGCAAGTGCTGCCATTAAGTCAGTTGGTGTCGTCGTCCTTGAAGGACCGATACGCAACAATTGAATCCATCTGCGACTTGATACATGGAACCGAAAATAAAAAGAAAATGAATTAGCAGCTTGTGTGTGTGTGTTTTTTTTTTTCATGTTTTGTATTGCAAATTCTAATGCTTATTTATAATTCTAATTTAAGCATACGTCATGGTCTATTTAAGCAATTACCTATTATTTATATATGTTTTCGTATTTTTATATATATATATATAATTATACTTTATTGCAAATGATATTTTTTTAGATATAAAATTATGCTTTTTACTAATGATGTTGTTTTAGATATAAAATTATACTTTTTACGAATTATGCAATCATCATTTTATGCTTTTTATTGTTTTCTTATATGCTTTAATAGTATAAATCGACGCTAAAAAGAAAAACATGTCAATTTTACAAGTTCAACGTCCATAACTAAAAGTATATTTAATGCTTAAATAGTTATTATAGGATGCTTAAAACTGTATTTATAGTTTAGAGTTCAAGGTTCATAGGAGTATATCTTAAATGCTTAATTTGTTTTTCTTATGTGCTTGAACTAATTACATTTCACGCTTTTTTATATGTTAAATTATGTTTATTTTACAATCATGCGAATTTAAATATGAAATTATACTTGTTACGATTGTTAAAATGCTTAAATTGTTTTTCATGTATGCTTGCTTAATTTTCTTATATTGCTCAAATTCAATTTTCAATATCTATAAGTAAAAATGTATTTAATGCTTAAATAATTATTATAGTCTACTTGAAGCCTCATGTTTGGTATCCATATAATAGTATATCAGGTATCAGATATGGGTATGGGAGGCTATGGGTATGAGATATCAGGTAAGGGTATGAGATTGATATCTTCCGATATCATATATCAAATCCTGTTTTTTTTTTTTTTTTTTTTTAATAAAAGTTAACTAATAATAATAATAATAATAATACTATTATTATTATAAGTTAATTTTGTATTTTATTTCTTCTTTCTTTTATCTTCTTTTTCTTCATATGTTCTTCTTCTTTGTTTCAAATTTACAATTCTTAACTAAAAACAATCTAAGACATTAACAAATCCATAAAAATAATAGTAAGTTATGCAAAAGCTACAAAAAATTTACACCATTAAAATGACTTGCAATTACAAGCAAAAAAACTATTTTCATCACATTTGGAAAAAACATGTCAAATCAATCAATTTTCTTCTTTTAGCTACCCTTTCCCATTTACTACAATAATAATTACGCAAAAAAAAAAAAAAAAAAAAAAAAAAAAAAAAAAAAAAAAAAAAAACCCCAATTAATGTAGCACCATCCCAACAAGAAATCCCAAAACACCTATTTGCTTGAAAATAAAATTTCACCCTCATTACGTTAAACAATTTGTAAAACGAAGGAAAATATGATTCGCAAATTTAAATGTACAGTTTCAAATGGAGGAAAAATAAAATTGAAACAAGGGAAGAAGAAAAACCTCAAATTTCCACTTTGAAAAAAAAGTTTTTTTTAATTAATTTTATTTATTTATTTATTTATGATGAGCGACAAATCGTGAAGTTCTAGAAAAAATTGGAGCAACGTCGAAGAAATTGGGAGAGGAGAAGCAAAAAAGAAATATAAAGTTTCTGTGAAGAAAGAGTGATACCGGTGGTGAAAATAGTATATCCAGGAATGTTAAAAGTGGGAAATGAGTATATCAAAGATATCAATTGAATTTTCATATACTGATATACCAAACACATGGTATGAGTATGAGCCATTTTGATACTCATACCTGATATATGTATATGGATACCAAACGGACCCTAAATAGTTATTAATTGACGCTTAAAATAGATCCTAGTTAATATTACAAGTCTAGCATCCATAAGTATATATTTGATGCTTAAATAGTTACTAGGATGCTTAAATAATGATTGATCGACGCTCAAAACAAATTAAAACATTTTAAATCACATACTTTTTTTTAACACTAAATAAAACTAGTTATCTATTGCTTAAATAAAACTAGTTTGTTGCTTGAATTCGTTATTTGTTTATTGTTTTTATCTAAGTATTACTCCGTTGTTGTTAGTAACAAAAGAAAAAGTAAAAGTAATTAATTGAAACTTAATAACTAACGGTTGGAATGGAAATAGTTAATGAGAAAGCATTTTTAGCGACAATTAAGGAAATGATCCACGGTTTTAGGAAGTTAGAGAATTGGTCTATTTAAGATTACTAAAACCTCCCTATTCCTTAATAAAACTGCCGTTTCAATTAAATTACCTAAATAAATCTCAACCACTTATCTATTAAAATGGATGGTGTATATTGATTCTTAGTTCTCAAGATTTGAGGGGTTCTCATATGAACCAATCTCTCTCTCTGATGCATGTTATTTTGATTGTTATTGCATAGTAGCAGTACATTTAAAGAAATTTTATAATAATTATTGCATATTTTCATTGTTCATAAAATTAATATTTTATAATTGAGTTATGCAATAATTAATGAGATAATATGCAGTAAATTATATTATTTATGCATTAACTAATGAGACAATATGCAATAAATTATTTATGCAATGATTAATGATATAATATGCAATAAAATGTAAGCTATAAAGCAATAATTAAACACATGCACAATAAAAAAAAGTAATAATAAACTGAACTACTTATAAATAAATAAAAATATTTTAATAAAAATATTTTAGTAAGTAGCAAAAAATATTATGCAACGACAAAAAAAATTATGCAATGCATAATATGCAACAAAAAACGCATTACTAATCAATAAATAATACTTTAATAAGCAATAAAAAAAATGTTCTACTAAATAATGACAAATAACGACAGAAAATAATGGGAAATATAATACATAAATTAATAAATATTTGAGATTTATTCTTCTAATGCCGAGATATTAATCACGACTTGTAAAACGGAAAACCAAAATTAATTCCAGGAATTAAGGAGTGCAGTTACTAATTTACACATCATCTATATCTAAACCGTTGATTTAATCTTAATGTGTGGCTCAGATTCATTTTTAATTAACACGTATGAATTTATTTTTATTTGATTTTCCTCCTATATATATATATAGTTTGATTCTTATGTTAATAAATTGTGGTGTGTTAAATAAGAATGAATCTGGACTATTGATCTTAATCAAATCTATGGCTGTCATTGATCTAAGCATGGTTTCAAGGTACAATAAGCATGATTTCATTTAAGAATGAATTGGTATATTTAAAATCACAATTATATAATAAGCATAATTTTATGCACATTTAAGCATAGTTTTGTATACCTTTAAGCATTTTTAACATTTTAACACGCCAAGATTTATTAACACACATATATATATAGGGGAAGAATCAAATAAGAATAGATCATTAGATAGGAAATAAGAATGAATCTACACCTTTCATTTAATAAGATCTATGGTTAAAATAATCCCTTGACCTCAACTTGAATCATCCGTATTTTTGAAGAAAGAGGGCTAGAAAAGTAATATTGCTTGATTTGTAACAGTCGTCCCCTTAATTCATGAGTTTATTATGCGTAACCCCCACTTCTCACATTCCATCAAATTATAAAGTACATTATCTGTTATAGTAATTATAGTCTTGGTATTTTACTTTATTGTTCTTCAATTATTTTCTTATTTTTCATCGGTTTGCTATATGTGTGTAATTTAGTTAGCAAGAAATTAAGGAGCCGTTTGGTTAGGATAGGGAAAGAGAAAGGAATCAAGAAAGGGAAAGGAAAGGATTTGGAATCAATACTGATTTGTCAATTCGTTTGGTTAAGAACAAGAAAGGAAATCGGAATGAAGTATTATTCATATATATATATATAGTAATATTAAGATTGTGAAATAAATATACAGCCTTTTCAAATAAAATACATACATACATTTATATATATATTATTTAAATATATTATTATTTAAATAAAAAAAATATATATATATATATATATATATATTATATTTTAAAATAATATAATATTTATTTTAATTATTAATATTTTATTAAATATAATATTTATTTAATACTCTATATTAAAATATTTATATATAATAAAATATATATTATATGTATATATATTAATTGATGTAATATATTATTTTATAAATCTCATGTAATGAAAAAATCTAATTTTGATTTTAAATAATATGTGTTTTCAAAATAAAATACATATATATACATATATATTATTTAAATATATTATTATTTAAAATATATATATATATTAAAAATATATATATATTTATATATATATATTATATATATTATATTCTAAAATAATATAATACTTTACTATAATACTAGTATTAGTCTATATTGATATATTTAGATATAAAATAAAATATATATATTATATAATATATATATATATATATATATATTATATACATATATTATATTTTAATATATTAAATATAATATAACATAATTGATGTAATATATTTATTTTTATAAATCTCATGTAATGAAAAAAATCTAATTGTGATTTTAAATAATATATATTAAAATTAATATATACTATTATTTTATTTTTAATAAATTTTATTCACAAATTAAATAATATGATATATTTATAATTAATTATTATTAACTTATTTAAAATATGAAATAAATAGATTAAATATCAAATCAATTTAATAATATTATTTTATATTATTTAAATAATAATTTTTTATAATATAATATTTTTATTGTGATTAAATAATATATATTTATCTAGTTATAATTATATAATATTAAGATATGATATTATTACATAATTTATTTAAATTATTTTATTTAGAGATAAAGAGGGGAAAGGGAATGGAATTCCCTTGTTGGAAGAGGGGAATGAAAATGAGGGAAAGGGAGGAATCCATTACCCCATAATAGGTAATGAGGAATGATTCAAAATCCTAACCAAACACTCACTAAGAGAATCAGGCCTTCTGATTCTCTTTCCCTTTCCTGATTACCCCCAACCAAACGGCCCCTAAGAGTGTTCATCCTATGCATTATCGTATAATGCATCACAATATAGTTCCAAATGCATTATAGTGTCCTATGCAATGCACTTAAACAATATTAAACAATATATGTTCGATTCACAATCTAATCCAACATATCAAGCATAAGTTTCACATATTTGGTTCATTATGATCAATAAACTCTATTTGAGGATATTATTCTTAATTGAAAACAATAAACCTGAAGTGAAGAGTAACAATAATAAACGTAATTTGAAACAATAAACCATAGTTAAGAGTTGAAAAAAATCCTAATTTAGAATTAATAAATTTTAAATAAGAATAATAAACTCCAGTCGGAGAACAACAAATCCTACATATGAATGAGCTCTAGGATTTATTATTTCCAATTAAGTCTTATTCCTTCTCGATTGGGGTTTATTATTCTCAAGTACTAGAATTTATGTATTCATCAATTAAGATTAATCTCTCTCAAATATGGTTTACTTTTAGCTAATTATTCAAGTGCACTATTGAGCATATAACGATGCACTTAATTGAACATTGAGATGTATGAATTCGAGATCTTGGTTGCACTGTGGTGCACAGAAATATTCATTAGCTAAAGTAATGTAATGCATCAACAAAAGTGTTATGATGCATTGCGACGACTGTTACGAATATTGCATTGGTTTAAATTGGAACGGTGCATTACTTGAAGTAATGTAATGCATTCACAAAAGTTCTATGATGTATTTCACTTTATACGAGAAATGTATCGATTAATTTAGAATAACACATATACAAAATTACGATAATTCATCAACTCTGACAAATAAATTTTAACAAACGACATAACTACTATAAATTCTTTAATTTAGATTTTCAGTTTGAATATCCATTTGTGGCTTGATATAATATTGATTATTAAAAAAAAAATGTACACATTTTAACGTCAAAATCATATGGCAGTGCACTACCTTCACACAACCAATGCATTATAATATACTACGCTATGTATTACTTTTTTCGTCTACTTTATCGAAAATCCTAAATAATAGATATATGAAATAGTATATGATTTATTTCATTGGTTCTTGATATTTCTTGTTAGTTTTGATGAACGAAATAGAATCTTTAATGTATATAAAGATTTGTTTCTCTTTTTATTTGGTAAACTTCTTAATTTGATTTCCGCGCATCAATTTTGTTGAAACGTAAGCTTGTGATGTTTTTTGTTACAATATTACCCTTAATACGTCTATCTTAATCCAATTTAATAATACTTGTAAATTATATTTTCCTTATCTTGTCCGTTTATTTCTCATTGATCAATGGACATAATTCATTCCTAATTCCTACATTAAATGGCATTCTTACCAGAACCATACTATATATATATATAGTATGAAAGTTTGAAAGACTTGATTTACCATTTGATGCACGCTTTCCAAAATTACAAGAAGTATGAACGACAACGATTTATGGAAGAAATGATTTTCCTGGTATATATAATAATATCTAAATTGCGGTAGAAAAGTCAATGGATCTTAGATTAAAAACACATAAATAGATAAATTTAAAATTGGAGTCTCTAAATTGGAATTAGAATCGGCGGTTGATGGATGTCGGTAATCTTCTGGACCACGTGACTTTAATCAATTACTGAAAGGGACGACTATTCTGCTCTTATACTATACCCCCAAAATTATAGTACTATAATAATACTATCAACGTATTTTTATAACATACAATACAATATATACATGTATACGTAGAGTGAGATAGATAGATAAATATTTATTTTATATTTAAGTAAGTATTTTTTTTGTTTTTTTATTTTGAGTTTTTGTCAAAGCAATTACTACCCGAGCTCTTATTGGAACAAATTTAGAGTTGTTTTTTTTTTTTTTTTCTCTCTTAATTATGTCCTATTCGTATCGTTTCAACATTTAAATAAAAATTAATTATAAAATATCCTCCATATTAAAGTATGTATAAAAATGTCCCTCAATGCACACTTGTGCAATTTGTGTATGGTTTGCGTGTTAAATGAATAGCAACTATAGATATGCTTGATTTGATTTGCTAAGTACGACGATAACATAATAGAAATTGCATTTAAAAAATAAAATAAAAATAAAATAAAAAGTAATGGAAAATAATGGGGCTAATTATGCTAGTTAGACAAATTACATGACGATGGAGTAGTTTTTTTTTTGTAGGGAATCACATGACGATAGTTGAAAGAAGCCAAATGTTTCTTTTTCTTTTAAAATACAGATCTTCGTTTCATCATTTGTGTACTTTACTTTTTTTTTAATTTTTTTTTAAAATACATATAAGTACTCCCTCGGTCCCACTCAAATAACATAAGTACATGTCACGTTTATATTTATTCAAATGTTAAATGATGGAATATTTAAGTGCTTATTGGTAAACTACAAAATGATTAAACCCTATTGAAGTCAAAAACTCTAGTTAAGCAGTCTTAATCGATCTTAAAAATTTAGTTGACTAACTAAATACTGCCACTGCCCACCCCTTACTTTCTTTGCCCAATCACACTCCAATTTCAACTGACCCATTCTTTTCACTTCACTGATTAACACCACCCAAAAAAAATGTAAAATATACTCCTTAGAGATGAATTTTTATAGCCCACACTTATTAAAATAATTGTTATACAGGAATTTAATTATATTTAGAGATTGCAAACAAATGAACCAATGTTAATAATTCTTTCAAAGATTATGGCAATAAAATATACCTCTTTTAACTGTTTATAGTTTGTCTAGTCAATATTTTTGTCGGTAAATATCTTGTCAATATTGTTTGTGATGATGATTAGATAAACGTATCTTTAATTAATGAAATCTTGTAATTAATTGTAAGTACTATTTCGTTTAATAGTGTATTCAACTAGCACCAATTTACGACTGCTATTTCAACAAAAGATGGCTTTTTTGCAAGTACTATTTCGTTTAATACCATTTTATAGTAATTCAATCTATGTAAAATTTGGGAAGTAAACATGTTTCCAATTCCGAAGAGAAATAAGATGATGGAATCTTTCTTCTTCTTCTTCTATCATTATTATTATTATTATTATTATTATTATTATTATTATTATTATTATTATTATTATTATTATTATTATTATTTAGCTCGAGAAAATATCGTGTTAGTAATTCGCCATTGTTTTGACTTTTATACCGACTTACTTACTAAAAAAAATTCCTAATCAAAGTGTATATTCCAACTAACATAATACGTTACTAGATATAATTACAAGTTAACTAAATTAATATATCTTGTGGTTTATACAAAAATGAATAATCTATGAACTATCAAATATGAATTTACACCGGAAAGGAAAGAGATGTTCTCAAAATAAATCTTTTTTTTTTTTTCAGAAAATAGGAGCATGTTTTAGAACTAGCACTTTTCCACTTTCGTTATTCTTTCATCAGATTCAACTAGCACCAATTTAGTGCTACAAAAAGCCATCTTTTGTTTATTTATTCTTTTTGCGCATAATTATTTCCTAGTCTCGAAGCCTCTTCCCACCTAATCTCCTCTCATTAATCCTTCATAATCATCATTGGATTAGGATAATTAATCCTACTCTCCTCACATCACCACTCACTAACTAGTGCCCCCCACACACACACGTATCCAGTTTGAAGAACTAATTATGTGAATAATTATTATGCTTTATTTTATGACAAGAAACCTATATTTTTCAAGCATATTACTTATTACATCAAGATCATTAATTAGTGTTCACACGGATGACGTGTTGGCTCATTTCTCAGCATATAATGAAACTTAATTCCTTCTAGGGTTAGTTATTGCTTATTTCCCTAAAACTATAGTTCATGATTTAACTCAATTGAATGGATTAACTATCACTTTTCATAAACATTCTCAAACAGTCTCTGAACTAGTAAGATATCACCCCGACCTATATTATATAATTTCAGTAACGATCTCCTACACACCACGAGCACCATTAACGTGTCAGCCGTTGATATAAGAATTTTATGACGATATTTTTTTTTCAACAAGTTTATTATTATATGCTAAACCTTTAATCATATAGATTCATCATATTTTTCTCTCCCTTTTATTGTATCTATTAAATAATATTACTTCATTCGTCCTCCATTTACTGACCCTGTTGACTTTTTAGATAGTTTTAAATCTTTGTGATGATGGATTTTAACTTGAATTTTTGGAGATTTGTTTTTTTTACATGATACTACAACACTCGTAGTACCTTGTTAAAAAAACTAAACTCCAAAAAATTGATTTTAAATCCATCATCACAAAGCTTTAAAATTATCTAAAAAGTCAACATGGTCAGTAAATGGAGGACGGGGGAGTATAAAATTTGTTCTTTTCAATTTTTAGGTATAAAATTGCTAGATACAACAAATTAAATCCAAATCCCAAATTCCAAAAATACAAAAATTAAGGATTTGAGAAGAGTCTTAATCAATGAGAGGTGGTGTGTCATTCTTGATGAGCATGATAGCTTGTCATTCAACTATATATGGAGTGATTGGGAGACTATTAAATAGGACCCATGCCATAGACTTAGAATTCAATAGTCCCCTTTTTAATCACCCTACAATGGTTGAAAATCTCTAACATTTTGTGAGCATTTCAAATGCGTGCCACTCAATTTTGTCTTCATAGTGATATTACTTATAATGTTTGAAAATTAATTGACTATTGCCAACATAGCCTTAATTTCTTTTGTCCTAACTTCTTCAACATAAAATCCAAACATGTTCTTGAAATTTCTCAAAATTGAGTCATCCACCACATTATTTGGCTTTTAAGCCTCGTCAAACTTGAATTATAGAATTATAATCAATAATCGGGAGTTTTGTACACGAGAAAATTATATATATACTAATTCATTCTATGTAGCCTCAAATTTAAATAAATAAAAAATACGGAGTATATTGTTTAAATGATTGTTGATAGTGATGAGATATCCAAGGCTGGAAATAAATGGCAAAATATTTAAATGAAATTTGATTTTGGAGTTATTATCATTTTAACTTAGTGATCATATTTCTCTCACGCACTTGTTACTTGTTAGGGTGAGAGAGAACAAGAGGACTCTCGTTTTTTTTGTTTTTTTTTTTTTTTCATTCTCCAACTCAAGAAATATGACAAAGAAATTTAAGTGTAATCAATGCTTAATCCTCAAGAAAGTGACTGATAGTTATTGCACTTCATTTTCTTTTCATTAAATGTAAAGGTTTTATTATTATCACTCAATTATGTTCAACGAACATTTATATATGGATAAGATAACATGATTATGATATAACCATAAACTGTAATGTTTGGAATATTCCATATTACCTCTCTCCAATTTTTTTTTTATTTTGATACTCTTCTGTTCATAATTTGACAAATACATACGTATTGAAAAATATATATATTTTTCCACGTAAGAAAAAGTGTATAGGTTATGTAAAAAAGCCAACTTCACATATTAGTAATACTTGTAATTCACCTTAATTACGGGAAAAAAAATATCAGCCATATATTCAGTATAGTCTAGGGGTGAGCACGGGTCGGTTAACCGACCATTTTACACCTAAAAAATGACCATGCGGGTTTTATCGGGTCGATTAACCATTATACATTAAAGAAAAGACCAAAAGCCATGAATGCGGTTAACCTAAAAATCAGACCGGTTAACCGTTTATCTAACGGTTAACCATAAATAAAAGAAATATTCTATTTTCTATAGTTCATAATTGGAAAATTCGAAAGAATTCGTATCTTAGAATATACATGCAAAATAAATAATTTACAAAAATTAAAAAATAATGAAATTAAATTGCATAATCCTAATAGAATAAGGGTGTGTTTGGTAAAGAAGATGAACCAAGATGAACCAAGATGAGAGAGATCATCTTGGTTCATCTCACTGTTTGGTAACCAACTAAAATAAACTGGAGGGCCCGAGATGAATACAAGGCCCGTTGATATTTCACTGTTCCGCCTTGTTTAGTCATCTCACGTTTTTGGTCGGATGAGGTGAACTCATTAAAACAGTAACACAATACTTTCTCTCTCTTACCATTTTACCCTTATGTATTTATACGATTTTAAATAATAATAATAATAATAATAATAATGTAATAAAATAATAATAATAATAAATAAATAAATAATAACAATAATAGTAATAATAATAATAATAAATCAATAATAATAATGTAATAAAATAATAATAATAATAGTAATAGTAATAGTAATAATAATAAATAATATCAATAATAGTAGTAATAATAATAATAATAATAATAAATATTAATAATTTAATAAAATAATAATAATAATAATAATAATAATAGTAATAGTAATAGTAATAGTAACAATTATAATAATAGTAATAATAATAATAAATAATAATAATAATTTAATAATAATAATAGTAATAATTATAATAATAACAAGAATAATAATAATAATAATAATAAATATAATAATAATAATAATAATAAATAATAACAATAATAGTAATAATTATAATAATAACAAGAATAATAAAATAATAACTCAACAATATAATAATAATAATAATAATAATAATAATAATAATAATAATAATAATAATAATAATAATAATAATACAGAGTAATAAATAATAAATAATAAAGGGTACTATTTAATCTTAACAATAAAAAGTGAAATCGGTAGGGGTATTTAATAAGGGTAAAATAGTCAATTTAAATTTTAATCTAGAGTTTTGCAATTTGTACCAAACACAATATGATATCATCCGGGTCTGAATTTTTTGCTACCAAATGGTGAGATGAATGATTCATCTTGACACTATTCATATGAGTCATCTTGAGATGATTACCAAACGCAGCCTAAGTTTGGCAATAACTTAAACTAACAATCGAGTTACCTTCAATTGCTTATTAACTTTTGGCTCCATCAATACTCAGAATCGGGTGATCTTCTCTCAAACTTTATTAGTAATATAATATAATATAATATAATATAATATATTTATTTAATTGGTACCAGTTCGGTTAACTGCCGGTTTTTAGGCATAGAAACCGAAACCGAACCGTTAGAGTCGGGTTTTGAAAATTAGAAATAAAAACCGAACCATACGGTTCGGTTACCCATATATTCGGACCGGGTTCGGTCTGGATAGTCGGTCGGTTCGGTTTTTCGGTTTCTTATGCTTAGCCCTACTATAGTCTTTGTCGATCGAAGTATAGTAATTTATACTCATACATACTCCCTCTGTTTTTTTAAGTATCCTAGTTACTATTTTTGTTGTTTGTTTTTAAGTGTCCCATTTCGCAATTTAATGACATAATAGCTATATTTTTCCAATTTTATCCCTATAATAAATGTTATACATAAGTTAATGCTCAGAAAAAGAGAATAATAAATAAGGTTAATATGTAAATTTATACATTATCTCGCTATGTGCAATTTGGCGGCCGTGGCACATAAAAAACAGAGGGAGTAATAATCACTTCATATGATAAACAACTAGTAAAATCTTTTCAATTTAAAGAGAGAGAAAATAATATTGCAAGAATTAGGTAACGGGAAATGCTCAAAGAAAAAAAAGTGGGGAAAATAATGAACTAATAATGTTCCAACATATAGATACAATTCATTAAAGTTCTTTTAATGGGAAACATAACAATGAAAACAAAATTCATGATAAATCCACTTTGAAAAGTAGCCCCAGAAGTTTCAAGACAATTAAAGAAAGCTCTGATTAATTTTTTTAAGAAAAAAAATTAAAATTTGTTACTTCACAATTAAGGAGAAGTAAACGCGCAAAAAAGAACCGGTGTATATTTATTATTTTAACATATCGCATGATTTTATAATATGGGCCTTGCTTTCAGCATAATACAGAAAGCATTATATTAAGGATTTTCAGGCCCACTAATTATAAGATTTTCTAATTGTTGGGCCTTAGCCAAATTTGTGCTTTATCCAAATAACAAGTGGAAGTTGAACTTGAATCCATGGGCATGCGTGGTAGGAGAAAAATTGCTACTCCTACAATGTATTCATATTTATCTTATGGTAATTGTAATATACGGAGTAATTTTTACCATAAATACAAAACACTCCAACAATTAAATTTTTGTAGTTTTTATTAATTGAAAATATTAAAGATATCCAAGGAAATATTTGGCATTCCCAATCACTTAAAATTCATTTATAACAAATACTACTGGTTTTTCAATAATAGAATATGACCCAACTATTAGGCCCAATATAAATGGGCCCCGATATTAAGCTCGGCCTACGCAAGTTCGGCCCAAGTAAGAAAGACTTCTTCACCAAGCAAGGAAGACTTCTTGATCGACTACAACTCAAACTCCAATAGAGATGTAGAAAACTCGGATGTTTACCATAAAGATCGAGATAAGCTCAAAGAATCCTTATAGGAATAGACTTTGTATTAAGGTCGAACTCCAGATGCTCATCTATAAATAGGGGTTATAATATAATGAGTGAAAAAAAGAACAACCTTGCAATCAATACTCATATTATTCAATAAGATCCATACTCTTGCCCCGTGGATGTAGATCTATTCTAATAGATCGAACCATGTTACATCTTTGTGTCCTTTTTACAATTTCATTACACTCATTAAATACCCTATGAAAATTAGATCAACCACTGACGCCGTCTGTGGGAAACTTTTTAATGGTGTTTACGATCAACATTTTCTTGGGGAATTAATAGCCATGACGAAACCCACGCGATCAACTACCTCTAAGGCGTTGGATGGCAACAACAATAACAAGGACGCAGGAGGCCGGCGACTGGAAAAAGAACCGGCAAAAGATCCGACCCCCGAAGGATTCCTTCAAGATCTGGATGAGCACGGCAACCCAATCATCCCTGAAAAGGAGAAAGATCACAACGGCAAAGATGACCAAAACAACAGAGGAGGGGAGGAGCCCCAATTCACGCAACAAAACCTTGACGAGGCCGTTAAAGGGTTCCTCAAGGAAAACCAGGAGAGCTTTCTCCGATTCCTCAACCGAAAACAAGGTCGGCCTCAGCCCAACGATGAGGAGTACAAAGCCTCGTCTAGATCACAGTGACCTAAAACCCCCATTGTTCAGCTGCTAGGCACACATAATGCGAAAAATACCTCCACGCGAGCTGGTTTCCAAACCAATCGTGCCAGGGATGATCATCGCGAAGGACCGACAAGGGTCGGTCCACATCGGCATCGTTCTCTGTCGGATGACGAGCAGGACTTTGGAGGAGGAGGGTTCGACGGATATGGGAGGATCATTACCCCTTTTTCCGATAAAATACTTCACACTCCCCTCCCGGACAGGTACAAGTTACCAAACATCGCTCCGTACGATGGCTTGCGCGACCCGCAAAACTTCCTCTCCCAGTACCAGTACAACATGATCAATCAACAACTCAACGAAATCCACATATGCAAGTTATTTCCGGAGTTGCTAATCGACAACGCTCGCAGGTGGTTTGACAGCTTACCACCTGGCAATATCGGATCGTATCGAGAGCTGATGAAGGCCTTTCACCAAAGATTCTTTCAAAAGGCTGAGTCGAAGACCACATCGGCTCATCTTCTCACTGTGCTGCAAGGACGAGGCGAATCCATCAGCGATTTCATGACCAGGTTCAACAAGGAGAGCCTAAAGGTCGAGGATGTGAACGACCTACTCATCATCTCGGCTTTTCAAAACGGCATCCTACCTGGTGCCTTATACAGGGAGATCATCAAGTACGAGCCCAAAACTGCCTTAGAACTCTGGCGTATAGCGGATCGGTTCGCGAAGGCCGACGAAGCTGATAGGAGAAAGCGCAAAACTGACAAGGCCGAACCTTCCGATAAAAAGAAAAGAGAAGAGGATCGAGGGGATCGAGGCCGAGGCCGACGCAGCGCCCTCGAAAGGCTACAACGTGGACCTTTAGAGTCCAGGCTCGGACCATGTCAAGATCCAAAGCAAACTCAGTATACTTCATTGACGAAGTCGAGGGCCGAGATCTACGAGCTCCATGCCGACATGTTCGAGAAACTGCGCCTCATGTTAGGAGGAGCGAAACGCCGGTCTAAAGACAAGTACTGCTCTTTCCATGAGGATCATGGACATGATACGGAAGAGTGCAGGAATCTTATGGCGGACATATAAGGTTGATACGTGACGGGGTTCTCAAAAAGTACCAAGATCGTTGCTGGCGTACCGGCCAGTACGAAGCCCCTCGCCAAAATAAAGGCAAGCGAAGGCAGGACAAGGGGAGAGAAAGTTGTGGCCCTTAAGCCGACAAAAAAATAAAGCGGGACCCCGATGAAGAGGATGATGAGACTCAATTTGATGGAACCATATCTGCTATCACGGGGCTCCCTCTCGGCGCCACAAAGTCTTCCCTAAAAGCCGAGGCCCGAAGTCCCAAGCAGGCGAACCCGCACACAAGAGGTTCAAAAAGGACAAGGCCATTGTCTTTTCAGATGAAGACGCGATTGTAATTCAAGCAGGGGTCGCTAACAAATTGGTTCATCACGTGTACATCGACAGCGGTGCGTCAGTAAACATCTTCTTCAAAGATTGCTTTGATAAATTAGGGATCAAAGAGGCATGTCTTACACCGGCACCGCGTCCATTGCGAAGCTTCATACAAGAAGAAACGCGCCCGGAAGGAATCATTGGACTCTCTGTCATAGTGGGGAAGACGCCGACGAGCTCCACTAAAGTGGTACAATTCTTCGTAGTGAAGGCCTCCTCACCGTACAACATCATTTTTGGCAGAGATTGGTTAAATGCGGTGAGGGCCGTGTGCTCAACATACCACTTGATAATGAAGATCCCCACAAAGGGAGGAGTGGTCGTGATCCGAGGAGATCAGAAACGGGCCAAGGAATGCATGCAGGTTGCCTTAAGAGCTGCGGAGACTTTGACTCAGCACCCATAGGCATAGCAATCACCGAAGCCCAAGGAGTTGGAACTGGAAGAGACGTCGTCTGCTCTCGACACCCTAGTTAAAGAGGTCGCATTGTACGAAGACGATCCCCTTAAGGTCGTCAAAGTAGGTTTTACCGGAGTACCTCAACTGAGAGAGCAGATCGTTCAACTCCTAAGGAAATTCAAAGACGTCTTTGCTTGGTCACCCCTTGATATGACCGGGGTTTCACCAAGTATCATCACCCACCGGCTCAACATATTAAACCGGTTAGGCAAAAATAAGGGATCTTTGCGGCGGAACAAAATCAAGTCCGTGACGAAGTGCGTCAACTCTTGGAGGCACAAATGCTTTTCGAAGTCAAATATCCGACGTGGATAGTCAACCCAGTGATGGTCAAGACAGGAGAATGAGGATGGCGGATGTGCATTGATTATACCGATCTCAACAAGCACTGCCCAAAGGATTGCTACCCTCTTCCTAACATCGACAAAAAGGTCGAAGCCTTGGCCGGCTACAAAATTTTTAGCTTCTTGGATCTGTATAAAGAATATCACCAAGTCTTAATGAGTGACGAGGATGCACCCAAAACAACCTTCATCACGGACTTCGGTATTTTCGCATATAAGAAAATGCCCTTTGGACTTAAGAATGCCGGAGCCACCTATCAAAGAATGGTTGACAAGATATTCCAGCCCCATATCGGCCAAGTTGTGGAGGTATATGTAGACGACATTATCGTCAAAAGCAAGGAAAATGCCACTTGTGTTGAAGACCTCAAGATCGTCCTTGGCCTCCTCCGAAGGGTAAATCTGAAACTAAACCCCTAAAAATGTACATTCATGGTTCGATCCGGAATTTTTTTTGGGTGTTGGGTTTCTAGAGAAAGGTTAAAAGCCAACTTGTCCAAGGTTCGAGCGGTCCAGGAAATGAAGGTGCCAAAAACCATCCATGACGTGCATAAATTGACGGGTTGTCTAGCCGTGCTGAGCCGTTTCCTTTCAAAAGCCGCAGAAAAACAACTTCCTTTTTTCAAAATTCTTAAGAAGGTTCCGGAGTTCAATTGGGAGGATGAACATAGGTCAACATTCGAAGATCTCAAAAATTACCTTGCCAAACTCCCGACCTTATCAGTCCCGAAGGAAGGAAAAGTTCTCTCGCTGTATCTCGCGGCTTCAGATGAAACCATAAGTGCAGTATTGGTATGAGAGGATGGATGCCGCCAACTCCCTGTATGCTTCATCAGTCGAGCACTAAAAGGGCCAGAAGTAAGGTATCAACCTCTAGAGAAAGTCACGTTAGCAATGGTAAAGGTGGCAAGGAGACTGCGACCCTACTTTCACGCACATCCCATACAGGTTCTTACTGACCTGCCACTTCGGCAAGTGTTAGCAAAACCAGAAGCCTCGGGAAGAATTACAAAATGGGCGATTGAATTGGGGGAACATACTATTTCTTTCTGCTCTCGTCAAGCTATTAAAGGTCAAGCCTTAGCAGATTTCCTAGTGGAGGCCAAATTCATAGACGAGCCAAAGCCAACTGAACCTACCTCGAGCAATGCCGAAGCCGAACCCACAAAGGAAGCACCCAAGGATTACTGGCAGGTGTATGTGGACGGGGCTTCAGGCAAAACGGGAAGTCAAGCTGGCATCTTACTCATAGGACCAGACGGGCAGGAAATCATGTATTCACTTCGGTTCGCATTCACAACCACTAATAACGAAGTAGAATATGAAGCCCTCATTTCAGGACTCCGCCTAGCTAAGAGCCTTCAAGTACAAGCTGTGCAAGTTTACAGTGATTCTCAAGTCATAGTAAACCACATGTTAGGAAAGTACGAGGCCAAGGGCGAAAGGATGAGGAAATACCTTGAAAAAGCCAAAAGCTTGCAACAATCCTTCTCGTACTTCCAGTTGGTCCATATCCCAATGGGGCAAAATAGCTAAGCCGATGCCTTGAGCAAATTGACATCATCATCAACGAGTTCACCTGTAGAGGAAGTCCAATAGAGAAGCATAGAAGAAGCCGAGGTCAACCTAGTCACAGATGATGAGCCTAATTGGATGGCTCCCCTTCAAAACTACTTAGAGAAGAGCGAACTACCTAACGACAAGCTCGAAGCTAGGAAAATCTTGAGCAAATCTTTGCGACATGTTCTTGAAGAAGGAGTTCTCTACAGAAAATCATACCTTCAGCCCCTCCTAAGGTGTATAGGACTGAACCAAGCAAATTATGTACTACGAGAAGTACACGAGGATCATACGGAAGCCACATCAGGGCTCGTGCGCTATCAAGAAAAATCATGCGATGGGGATACTACTGGCTAACGATATACCAATACTCGATTGACCTTGTAAAGAAATGTCCGAAGTGCCAGATTCACGGGATCGTGCCGAAGCTACCTCAGACTGACCTTGTCAGCATGCAAAGCCCTTGGCCGTTCATGCAATGGGGAATTGACATCGTGGGTCCCCTCGATAAAGTTCCTGGGCAATTCCAGTTCCTAATCGTGGCTATCGACTACTTTACAAAGTGAGTAGAAGCCGAACCTTTAGTAAAAATCACAAGCAAGAATGCCATTAACTTTGTCTGGAAGAACACTGTGTGTCGCTTCGGCATACCTCATGTCCTCGTCTCGGATAATGGCACACAGTTCACGGACAAGGTGTTCAAAGAGTGGTGTCAAGAGCTTCAAATCCAACAAAATTTCACCTCAGTAGCCCACCCTCAAGCAAATGGCCAGACCGAAGTCACCAACATGACGATCGTTAGAGGACTGAAGGCTCGTCTTGATCGAGCCAAAGGTGACTGGGTAGGAA
Source organism: Mentha longifolia (assembly GCA_001642375.2). Taxonomy (NCBI): domain Eukaryota; kingdom Viridiplantae; phylum Streptophyta; class Magnoliopsida; order Lamiales; family Lamiaceae; genus Mentha; species Mentha longifolia. The sequence continues at coordinate 32,448,368 of CM038111.1, read as the reverse complement.
ACTTACCCCAAGTCTTATGGTCATACCGCACAACACTTCGAACCTCAAACGGAGAAACACCTTATAATTCGGTGTATGGAACCGAAGCCGTGATCCCAGTAGAGATTGTCATGCTGAGCCCTCGTACCATAAATTTCTCAGCTGAAGACAACGAGGAGGGCCTTCGAACTGACTTGGATCTATTGGAAGAAAAAAAAGGCTCGCCTACATAAGGGAAGCTTGATACAAGCAACAAGTGGCTCGGCATTACAACCAACGAGTCAAGTCCTGACAATTCTAAGTAGGTGACCTCGTCCTTCGAAATAATGAAGTTAGTAAAGCTGAAAGGCTCGGCAAACTAGAAGCCACATGGGAAGGACTGTACCGAGTTAAAGAAGTCCTCGGCAAAGGATCGTATAAGCTTGCCCACCTATCTGGTGAGCAAATACCCTGTACGTGGCACATCACTCATCTCAAGAGATATTTTGCATAAGTAGTCTAAAGTGTCGTTCATTTAGAATATTTATCTAGGTCATAAGTCTGATAAGGTTATGTGTTACGTCGTCTATTTAGGTTCTTTTATTTCTTTTATATTAATAAAATATTAATTTTTCTCTTATGTGTTTGGTCTTGCATATCTCATGTCCTACTTGTGGATATTATCTCTTTCTCGTAATAAGATACCCTCTTGAGGATGATAATACCCTTTCGAGGATGATATAAACCCAAATTGGGGTAAACTACAAACACGCGTGAGGGGACCACCCCTATCGACACTTCTCGACAAATAAGGAACCTATTTATACCTTCGTTTCATACGAGAACGAACTACCTTCATTTCATATGAGGACGAACTACCTTCGTTTTTATTACAAGGACGAGCTACGTGCTTTTACCGTAGTATATTATAAGGAGAATTGTGAGTTATACCCTTAGGAGGACGTACGCTCACAAATAAAACTTCAATTTTATTTCGACAAAGGAGAATAAATACAATGATTACATACATTAGGACGAAGAGGAGCCCGGAGGCTGACTAAAGCTAAGCCAATCTCTAGCAAAGTCTCTATTAGCATTTAAGAGATCATCTATACTAATCCTGCCTCTACCTCTACTTCGTCCTCGTGCTACTCCTCGACCTCGTCCAGTTTGAAAATTTTGACTTTGGCCTCGTTCAGTCGATAACTGCCATTCTCGATCTAGGAACTCCCGAGGATGATGATCAACGATCCTCGAACTGGAACCGGGATTAGGCGAACTCGAAAGCTCAGCATCCGAGGAAATAAGTTGCTCTAGCCTTGGACGACGAGCCACAATCGTCTTATACATGCCGGCTAGTCGCTTTAGTTCATCCACTTGTTCCCGAAGCTGCCAGGAGCCCGCTCCATATTGCTGTTTGTAGCTGGAGCATCAAGCAATGAGCTCTTTTACCTTCACTTCGACTTCGGAGATGGTCATCCCACCACCTCGGCGGATAATTGCCTCGTATTCTGCATGTTCCTTAATGACCTGCTCGGCCTCTTCCTTTGAGATCTCCAGCTTCTCTTCCAGCTCAAGAAACCGAGCTTGCAGCTCGTCATATTTCTCTTGTGCTGCGGTAAGCTTCACCTCGGCCTCATTTTGGACATGACCAACTCTACCTTTCCAGTACAAGACTTCGGTTTCTTTCGCCTCGAGGGCTCATGTTGATTGTTTGATTTGTTCAAGCCATGGAGAAACATCAAATAACTCAGGAGAAGAATACACACAAATGTAAGAAAAATTTTCAACAAAATTTTTTAAGCCTTCATGGCATAATCAAAGCGACATCCTAGAGATACCGTAGTACACATGATCTACAAAAAAAAAAAAAAAAAAAAAAGAGGGGGAAGGGGATCAACTGACCCTTCTAGCAACCTCTTCCTCCTGCTGAGGCCCCTCTTGCTCGGCCTCGGTGTTCTCCGGCTCGTCATTCACCGGTTCGGCCATCTCTGCATCTTGCCCCTTGGCCTGGTCGCCTAGGCTGGCGATCACAGCCTCGAGCATGGCATCTCTATCCACCGGACAAGCCCGGATAGCCTCGGCAGTGAGCACCGTAAAAGAGGAGGCAAGTGGCCAGCTCGGAGAATTTCCCCGACAAGAACAGCCTCTCCGCGAAAGCGCGGAGTATTTGCCCTTGCGAGGCCGCCGCCTCGCTTTCCCGACACCTTGCCGCCTCCACCTCGGCCCTCATTGAGGCTGCCTTAGCCTTATTCGAGGCCGCCTCAGCCTTTAGAAAAGTCACCTCGGTATTCGCCGCTTCTGTTGCCTCCAGCGCTGAGGCCTCCCTCCTTTCCGCCTCTTGGGCCTTTGCCTCGGCTGCGGCCACCTTGTTGACAAGATCATCCTTGTCCTTCTCCAACTCCCGAACGACCTGGGTCAGTTTATGATATTGAACGACCCCATTGTTGAGGAAGTTCGTTAGCTCCGCGACCATGTACTCAGCCCCTTGAGATAACATTACTCAACGTTAAATAAGGCAGTAAGAGTCAACATAATGCATACGGAGGATAGAGCGTAATACCTCAGGAAATGGCCGACGTCGAGCCGCCTCTTGGTTAGATGGTTAACCACTAACAATGGTACCCTCCTCCTCTTTGGAGGGTACAATGATTACTCACGCCTCCTTGCTCCGACGCGTGGTGCAGCGAGGCGGTGGAGAGCCCAACGATGGAGAGCCCAACACATCCATGGTCCTCTCCGAAGAAGCTACAGACATCGTCTTCTCTACCTCCATAGCAGACCTTGGCCTCTTCTTCTTGTTCCTGCCGAAGTTCATTGCAACGAAGCAAAGAATGTATTAAAATAAGAAAAACAAGATAAAAGAATAAGATGCACAAGACACAGAGTAGGGCTTCACCCTTCACCGGATCAACCATCGTAGTAGGATCATAAGGGCCTAGCCCCACCATGGCGAGCTCAGCCTCGCTATACTCTTCAGAGACGACGCCGAGCTCTCCCAAAGTTTCCTCAAGGTCACCAAATATATCTTTGGTGCCTTGGTCTTCTAACTTCTCCGTCTTCCAGGCAAACTGGAAGACCTCTTCAGATCGGTAAAAGAAAATTTTCTTCTGCCAGTTCGAAATTTTTGTTTTCATCTTGACTTTAAAGCCGAGACGAGGGGATAGGTAATGCCACTCAGAACTAGGTTTGAATTGAAAAACCTAAGGATCATCCATAGGGTAAGTGGAAAACCGAGACGACCGGCTACGATGCCGAGACCAATTAATTGCCTAAAGAAGTTCGGCATAATCTGCCCTAAGGCAATGCCGAACTTCCGTTGCAATTCGGCATATACAGGTGGAAGGGGAAGACGAAGACCACAACTTAGGCAGTCCTCGTAAACGGTGAAAAACCCTACCGGAGACGCACAAGCCCTATCCTCCGGGTGAGGAACGACAAGAAGAACATAGTTTGGAAATAAATATTTTTTGGCAATCTTTTAGATTGAGGGGGCATCGAGATTCGATGCAAAATCAGAAACCCTACCGGACCCTTCTACGGCAGGAAAAACAACCCTATATGCCTTAGGAATGGAGGAATCAACGGTGAAATACTCTATATCTACGTAAGGCGACCGACTTAATGTCGCCGCCAGAGAACCCGATGGCGACACGGACTCCTCACAGCCTTCGTCACCGTGAGACTGACTGACACGAGAAGAGGAAGCCATGGATGAATGACTTACTTGTGCTTGATGACTTGGAACGGGAACTCTCTACAACAATAACATTGAAAATTCCGATGGTGGTGAGCGGGTGGCGATGGAAATGGCAAAAACTCAAAAAACTTTTTAAAATTTTGGGAAAGGTGATAAAATGGCGTATCAAGGAAGTTATATTCCTATTTCGCCTTTTCACTTTCCCCCCTTGTCACAATTGCGCCCCTACTTTATCGGGAACCCAACTGTTGCATTTATTAAAAGTAACTGACACATCCCGACCTCGTCTTTAACGGGACAGTACGCATATGACTTTGTCAAATTTATTTTTTGACGAGGCAAGACACTTTTCCTCTACCTCGTCTTCGACGAGGCGATACGCATTTGACTTCGTCACATATATTTTTGGACGAGGCAATGTACTTTTCTTCTACACTACTCCTAACTCAGCTATTCCCCCTACATCACATCCTCATTTCTACACCTTTTTTTGGGGGGGGGGGAGGTGATAGGATATGGCCCAACTACTAGGCCCATGCATCAGACCCAATATAAATGGGCCCCGATATTAAGCTCGGCCTACGCAAGTTCGGCCCAAGTAAGAAAGACTTCTTCACCAAGCAAGGAAGACTTCACCAAGCAAGGAAGACTTCTTGATCGACTACAACTCAAACTCCAATAGAGACGTAGAAGACTCCGATGTCTACCATAAAGATCGAGATAAGCTCAAAGAATCCTTATAGAAATAGACTTTGTATTAAGGCCGAACTCCAGATGCTCATCTATAAATAGATGCTAGAATAGAATGAGAGAAAAAAAGAACAACCTTGTAATCAATACTCATATTATTCAATAAGATTCATACTCTTGCCCCGTGGACGTAGATCTATTCTAATAGATCGAACCACGTTACATCTTTGTGTCCTTTTTACAATTTCGTTACTCATTGAATACCCTATGAAAATTAGATCGATCATTCAACGTGCTTTTTGTATCATGATAATTCCAAGTTTCTTTTTTTGTTTTGCACGAGAAGAACCAAAATATTTTGAATTTTTGTTTTTTGTATCTCCATAAATAATATCAATGACTGCTTGTGATTAGAAATTTCAGATTAAAATTAAACAGTTCGGATTTATAGAAAAAAAAAAAGAAAAAAAAAGGATCACTCTACTACAAAAATAGATCATCGACTTTCAAATTTCCACCATTAACACAAAAAACTTATGAGAAAAATAAAAATTCTTAAAATTGAGAAAAAAAAAATTAAATAAAAATGTGGGATGAAGAGCTGTGGTGGTGCAGATGCTTGTGGCGGAGAAAGGGGTGGTGGAAGCAATGCCCCGCCTGCAACTTCCTCCATAGGTCCGTCTATATTTTTTTTATTTTTATTTTTTTCGATCAAGCAAACATAATACACTCACACGCACAAGCACCCGAGGTCTGTCTTTATTGCATAATCGTATAATGTCTTCTACTAGTTAAATTTATATATGAATGTTCAACGCTTATGTAAAATTAAAAGAAAAAGAATGGTGTATTCGTGAATTTCTACGAACAAGATTTTAGCTTTAAAATGAGTTTAGTGTCGATCATCTATTGATACTACAGAACACTCGCGCGCAATATATTCAATCCAGATCCGTCAATCATATCTTTTATTTTTGTTCCATTACGTGATATATTTATAATTTTGTTTTATTACAACACAACACTCGACACACAAACGTGCCCAAGATGCAAATTTTATATTACAAACACTTTTTAAGTAGACGATTTTACATGTAATATTATACTCGTTCTATCCGACCCAGCGAAAATGAGGCATTTTTCAATACGTGTAAAGTATAAAATAATGAAACGTCTCACTTTTACTAGGACGAGATCGAGTAGCATACATAGAGTAGTAAATTAAAGTGATAAATTAATGTTAAGCTTGAACTAATTATCACGTGCATGCTAATCACCAATCACTTATTTCAATAGGTGCTGCCGAGCAGTTCAGATCTTTTATTACATTTGTATATGATGTCTTCTATTGCATTTGTGGATAATTAACATGTGGCATAATCAATGATTTATGATTTAAAATTATATAAGGAAAATATATACCCTGACATTTGAAATTTCTAAACCCCTAAGATTTGCCACATATCATTAATTTATTTATGTAATAGAATACAATTTAGCAATATATGATCTCATTCGCCTGCTGAGTTTCATATACTCATACTCTTAAGGGTGTGTTTGGTAAAGAAGATGAACCAAGATGAACCAAGATGAGAGAGATCATCTTGGTTCATCTCACTGTTTGGTAACCAACTAAAATAAACTGGAGGGCCCGAGATGAATGCAAGGCCCGTTGATATTTCACTGTTCCGCCTTGTTTAGTCATCTCACGTTTTTGGTCGGATGAGGTGAACTCATTAAAACAGTAACACAATACTTTCTCTCTCTTACCATTTTACCCTTATGTATTTATACGATTTCAAATAATAATAATAATAATAATGTAATAAAATAATAATAATAATAATAATAAATAAATAAATAATAACAATAATAGTAATAATAATAATAATAAATCAATAATAATAATAATAATGTAATAAAATAATAATAATAATAGTAATAATAATAAATAATAATGTAATAAAATAATAATAATAATGTAATATAATAATAATAATAATAAATAAATAAATAATATCAATAATAGTAATAATAATAATAATAATAATAATAATAATAATAGTAATAGTAATAGTAACAATTATAATAATAGTAATAATAATAATAAATAATAATAATAATAATTTAATAATAATAATAATAGTAATAATTATAATAATAACAAGAATAATAATAATAATAAATATAATAATAATAATAATAATAATAATAATAATAATAATAAATAAATAATAATAACAATAATAGTAATAATTATAATAATAACAAGAATAAGAAAAATAATAACTCAACAATATAATAATAATAATAATAATAATAATACAGAGTAATAAATAATAAATAATAAAGGGTACTATTTAATCTCAACGATAAACAGTGAAATCGGTAGGGGTATTTAATAAGGGTAAAATAGTCAACTTAAATTTTAATCTAGAGTTTTGCAATTTGTACCAAACACAATATGATATCATCCGGGTCTGAATTTTTTGCTACCAAATGGAGAGATGAATGATTCATCTTGACACTATTCATATGAGTCATCTTGAGATGAATCATCATTCCTCATCTTGAGATGATTACCAAACGCAGCCTTAGTATTATACAATTTATTCGTTCTGCATTTTATATTACCAATTAAATATTCATTGTATGATTATTACTGTATCTACTGCATGTAGTTTATAGATTAGCATCGATGCTAATCTATAACAAATCAAAACATTGACTTGGATTTTATAAACAAATAAAGGAAAAAACAGTATAAAAATCAAAGTGGCGAAGACTTATTAAATTGTAAACTACGTACCTAAACAAAGTTGTATTCATGAGATTTAAATTACATCTAAGCCCTTTTGTTTCTTTTTCTTGGTTTTTTCACCTTTTTTTATTTATATTTTTTTGGCTTCTTCTTTTCTTTTTTTTTCTTTTTTTTTTTCTTTTTGTGTGTGTGTGTCGTATCACAATACACCTAGCTACAGAACTGCTCGTATATTTAATCGATCTCATTTCTTTTCCTCCTTTTCTTGTTTTGTTTTGCTTTGCTTTGCATTTTTTTTTTTCGTTTTTTTTTTTTTTTGGAATCTTTTCACAATAAACATAACTAGCTAGCTAGAGTACTCATCTACACTGTACTTTCATTTCCTATTTTATCAATATACATAATTATTCTTGACAAGTATTCCAGTGTGATTCGTTCCAGTTTCCTCCGCATACATAACAAAACTCAAATTTACACCTGCAAAATCAGTACACATTCATTACTCCATCATTTATTGCATTTTTCGTTAATATCTCTTATTGCATATAGACGAATGATCGCCAAGCGTTAAACGTTTACACCTCATATTACATCAATGAATAACCATCACGTGTCCACAATTTTTTTTAATCAACAATAACTGAAAATTTCTATAAACAAAAATGGTTGATTTTACGTGCCTGTGACTGAGTATTCATTAATGCAATAAGATGGTTCAAGGGAATGGAATAGAAGATATGGATTTTACGAAAATGAAATAGAACTACTATTTTTTCTCTCTTTCTCATATAACAATAATAATAATAATAATAATAATAATAATAATAATACCTGCAAGTGACGTGGATGCACCCACCAATCTTATCCACAAAAACCCTACAATGAGGGCACTTCTTCCAATTATTCTCTCTAGCCAATCTCCTCAACTTCTCCTTCTCTCTCTTCCCCCCTCTCTCTCTCCTAAACTCCTCACACTCCAAACCCTCATGCCACGTCACCTTACACCTGGCGCAGAACAGCCTATGGCACCACGGGCACTCGCACTCCGCCACCGCCGCCGCCCCTCCTCCTCCGCCGCCGTCGTTCACCAGAACCTCCGCGCAGTCGCTGTAGGGGCAGCGCACTCTCTCCGAGGCCAGGATCGCCGACTCCGCCATCGCCTCCTCCCACCGGTCGAGGACCGCCCCTGCCACGTGGGCCCTCAGGGCACGTGGCTGGATCACGTTGGAGCAGCTCTGGCCGGGGCATGTGACGTGGATGACGCCGTCGCGGAGCTTGTACTCCACGTGCTTCGACACGCAGACGGCGCAGAAGGAGTGTCGGCAGCCGTCGACGTCGAACATGTCGGATTCCCGCTTGTCGTCGGTGCAGATCTCGCACGATGTTCGCGACGAAGAAGAAGACGACGACGGAGGGTTTTCGTAGAGGGAGAGGGAGGCGTTTAGGGCTTCTTGGAGTTGGAGGGCTTCGAACTCGGCGTAGGTTTGGTTTGTTAGAGAGAGAGCATCGTCGAATATAGAGAGAATTGATGACAGCATCGTCTCCATTGTTGATCTTTGGAGAGGAAATGATGTGTTTTGTGATGTATTTATAATGTTTTAGTTCGAATAATGTGAATGTGAATGTGTGGTAAAAGCTTCGTGGGTAAGGAGCTACCTAATGAGGAAGACTTGCACTATTGTTTAGGATTATTTCGTTAGAAAATTGTTTAGGTCGGGAGGAAAGTGAAAGTATTTCCAATAAATAAATTTCATGTCTTCTTCAAAGAAATAGTCTTGAGTGATGTCGCAGGCTTCATGATGTCACCATGGAAGGATGGCTAATTAAGGACATGCATGCACTCAGTAAAATGTCACGACTCTCTTTTCTTTATCGTTACCTTAGGTTAACTACGTTAAAATTTACGACCATCTTTAGTCCTTGAATAAGTATCTCAACTTGTCAAACTTTAAAATATATATATATATATATATATATATATATATATATATATATATATATAGTTAACTGAAATTTAAAAGTCGCATTACAAATAACTCGAATTCAGAACCTTTAATCTCGGACATTAACCTCCGATCCTACTGCTTATTCCTATATAAATGTTCTATTTCAGAATTTAATATAAAAATTATAATGAAGTGCCGTATTTGCTCTGTCATCATGGTGAGAGTCTTGACGTTATCATTTTTGTATGTAATCGATGATTAGGGTTAAAGAAAATGAAATACTCCACCTTTTTCATATATGTATTTTGCTGGCTCTGGACACACTTATTTAGGGAATTCATAGCTAAATATGTATACACCGTACAGTTGTATAGAAAAGAAGAATTCGAAAAACTAATGACATTCTCGTAATATAATATATGTGTCCCTTAATTACACTCGCACGCATATATTAGTCTTTATTTATAATGTTATCGTCGTTGGATTGGGGATATGCATGATATTATATAATAAATATTTTTCTAGTTCTCAATTGCTTGAGGAGCTCAAATTGGTTGTTAATTTAATGTTATCCAAATGTTTGTCAAATATCTTAGATTTCCAATATCTTAGATTTGATCCTCTCACAATATCACTATGTCATACAAAAATAAATAATTGATGATTAATTAATTGGTGCTTTATTCTTCTCAGTCAATTAAGTTGCTCGTACGAGAAAATATATACTACTATCAATACATACATCAGATGTTTTAATTCATACGTTACTATACTACTTTATTCATTCTTAAATTGTACCGTATTTTATACATGATTTATTTACCAGAAGTATGATTTCAAAATATTATGCAATCAATTACAAGTTTTTTCTAGAAGGTAAAAAAGAAACAGACACACTAAATTAATTAATTATCTCGTGTTTAACTAATAAAAAAATAGTCAATAATAAGTCCTTGATATGGATGCATATATCTTTTGTCAATTATGGTCCCACATATCACTTCAGCATTTGTTAATTAAACTTGTTAATTACGTATATAATTACAATGACTTTTTCTACCAGTCAATGGCTTGGAAAGTTAGTACATAACTAGGTTCTGGGAAATTTAATTGCCCTTTTTTTAATCTTAACCAAATGTCTTTTAATTGTGTACGCAAAATATATATACAAAATTTGACTTTGATTTCCACTCTGTATTCATGCCCTAATTATTAGTATATCTTATTCATGATTTTCTGTTTTCCAAATCTTATATGTTTTGCGTGAAAGCTTTTATCTGCTACTGTTCATATATAATAATTTGGCCGTCCAAGACTGCCAATTTCTCTTTTTACTATAATCTGGGTTTTAAATATGTGGTATAATTCATGTAGTTCACTAATATTGCAGTATATCTATACAATTTTGGTCATAAGTTTATTCAGTAGATCTATGAAATAAATAACCTATACTAAACAATATTATAAAATGTTTGTGTGTGTTAACTGTATTAATTTATATTGCCTCTGTAAAAACAATATAAATTGTTTCCCTTGCAATCGCAGTTGTACACAATTCTAGTATAATAGGTACGTATACCCCGCTATTTCAATTCTAGCAATTTTGAATATCACAATTATTCTTTAGTGAAAGTCGTTTCAACAATGATAAAATTGGATATGTACACTGAAATAACTCAAATACTTCGCTGTAGTAAAGTAAAAACGTAGTCATTTGGATGGAAAAAAAAAAAAGCTACTTTGAGGCAAAAGTGCATTACTACCCTTATAGTGTATTGTCTTTGATAGAAAAAAAGTGGATCAGAGGAATTAAATTACAAAAATTTATCACATAATGTGGTTCCATTTGTTTTATCATATTTCCTCTAAGGTGAAAAAAAAAAACTTGAGGAATGAAAAAATATTATCATAAATGGATGAAAAAATATTATCATAATTTAAAGTGAAAAAGTTTTTAAAAAAATAAAAAAATAAAAAATCCCTTTTTCAGAGAAAAAATTATCCATTGTGAAGAATAAGGGAACATAGAGATAATAGTGAAAAAAAATTCGTGAATTCATATTTTAAGGAATTTATATGGAAAAGGCAGAGATATTATGATAATAGTGATTTTTTTTTAATTTATGCAAATGACAATTATTTATTTTTATTGTACTAAAATAAATATTTTAAGTCGCCCCTAACATTTAAATTAAGGTGGAATCATTAATAGAACATTTTAAAGTGATGAAGATTATAAACCGAGTTAGAAACAAAACAATGAAAAAAAAATCATAATAAAATTATCAAAATTAAAAGGTGCTCACGAAAAGTGTTCGCAAGAGAGATTTCATTATCATTCATCGTCAAGCAGAGCGCAAATCAATAATCCTATTAGTCATCAATCTCATCCCCATACACGTGTATATATAAAGAGAGTGATTCAAATGAAAACCATATGTATATTAGTAACTCAAACCAATAGGCACATTAGATCTATTTTAATATATGTGGTTGTGATCAATTTTCTTTTAATAATATTTTTTCTAAGTATAAAATTGATGAGGGACAATCTTGTAAATGACTCTGTATTAGATTATGGGGAATCTTTTTGTAGTCACCAACCTATAAGTTTTTTTAGTTTAATTGTTTATGGTCAGTGGCGAGGCCACATGTATACAATGTAAGGGGTGACTTAAGCCTAGCCCACAAAGAAAAAAATAAAAAATATATATATTTGTTCTTATAAAATTATGATTTTTTTTTTATATATTATGTACAATTTAGTGTAAAGCTCATGCTATTAAATTATGTTGTATGGAACTTTATTTTTCGAATCTTAAACATGAAACTCACCCTTTCGTCATCAATTTTTTTTGGCTCTGTCCCTATTTATGGTATATATATTCTCGTTTACTCCCACTATTGACTCAGCTCTTTGGGCGGGACTTTTGTTCGATATGATCCTTCTTCTGAATAACTATAAAATTCCTAGTAAACTTCAAGTGTGGGCTTGCCTGCTTGTAATTCCAAAGCCCAAGGAGCTGCGACATCTCAAGACGGGGGCAGGATTCGAACATGCAATCTTCAGGTCATGAACTTGATGAGTTCACCAATTCCTTTTCTTTAATAAACTAAGAGGCCGTTTGGTTAGGAAATGGAAAGAGAAAAGAATCAACAAAGCAAATGAATGAGAATTATTAATGATTTGCCAATTCGTTTAGTTAAAAACGAGAAAAAAAAAAATCAAAATATAATATGTATATATTTTTAATATATATATATATATATTAAAAATAAATTATATTATAATATATTGTGATGTTTAAATTGTGAACTAAATATACTTTTTAAAATAAATACATATATATTTATAATTATTATTAATTTAATATATATATATAATATTTTAAAATAATTTAATAACTTATTATTAATATATTTATATATATAATAAAATATAAATTTATATACTTTTCAGATTAGACAATCTTTTTAGTTTGTTTTAATTATTTAACTAGAATGTTAGCCTGCACGATGTGCGGCAATTTATTCAATAACGAAATAATTTGAATACATTTATTTAAAAAATAAAAAATATTATGCAAATTCATAACGATTAAAAAATACAAACTGTACCATATCATCTCAAATTTGTGTATGCATCAAAACTGCCATTTTATTTCAATAAATTTTTGAATCCTATCCATATGTAGCTAAATATATTTCATTGATCATTCGATGATATATAACTCTAATTATACATAATACACCGTAAACATAAATTTATATATTTAATTTATCATAAAAGCGCTTGATTTTTTAGTTCCATTTTGTGAAAAAAAAAATGCATGCGAAATGCGCACAAGAGGAACAAATTTAACAAGAAAAGTTAACAAGAAATTATTAAAATTACAAAAATAATTTTAATACTAACAAGAAATTATTAAAATTAAAATTACATTAAGTAGAAAATTACGTCAAAATTGCTAAAGTAAGATACATTAACAAGAAAATTACATTAAAATTGCTAAAATAAAATACAAGACAATTAAAACACTAAAACGTGTGCGTGTGTTGGCCTAGTGGTAGGGGGTAAGACTTTGGACCAAAGGTCTCGGGTTCGAGTCCTCCATGACGCGACCTTAAAATTTGTCTGATAAAAAAAATTAAAACACTAAAAACTAAATATATATAAAAGGGAATCTTTTGGAATATTCCTTTATGCTGTATTTTTGTTACTGTTTCTGTTGTATTTTTGTGTTTGTGATGTTGTATTATTGTGCTAACCCTTGGAGATGCCCTTAGCTAGCAGTACCACACAATCCACTAGGGGTGAAAACGGATCGGATACGTACGGATAGTGCTTATACCATATCCTAAACCATATATTTTTTTTAAATTCGGAGTCGGATATGGAAAAGCCGAATTCGGATACGACTTCAGAATATTCGGTATACGAATCCGGGCCGGATTTGAATAAATATAATCGGATAATATATTTCATACGAAAATCATCAAGATGCGATTGAAACACATAAAAAAAAAACTACCTACGCAATATTTCATAGAAGTTCTAATAAAAATTACACAATATTTCATAAAAGTTCTAATGCAAATTATAAAAGTTATATCTACTGCTAATAATTTTTTAAAAAGCTATATCGAAGCAAATTATAAAAAGTATATCTACCTACGCTGTATCGAAGCTCTGTGGTTATATTAGTTGGTCTTGTCTCTGTTTAAGTTTGCTGTTTATTTCCAAGTCTGATATTGATTTGTTCTTTACTTTTATTTATCTCCCATTATCATCTAGAACACTTTGATTCATAAGATAATACTAATATTCCTTAAGATAATCCATTTCTTAGAAATTCTATCTGGTGGTCAAGTTCTGGAAGAAGTCGTCTACAGAGGTTTTCTTGTAACATCTCTTGCCTCCACAATAAACTGGAAACTAGCAATTACGATCAGCTCCATTGTTTTCATACTAAAAGTTTAATTCAAACAAATTCCCCCAAATCAACAGATCGAAGAAAAATTTCACATATTCCAACTAATTTAAAATACCCAAATTTATTGCTAACCTAATTTCTTGAATGTTTGTGTTGTGTTTGGAAAGGAGATTCAGAGGTTGTTAATTGTAGGCGGCATCGGGCACCTCGCCGACGGTGGGTCTTCTTCCATTTATGGCGGCCAGCAACGGTGAATAAGAATTGAAGAAGAAAACACGAAGACGAAGAAACTGAAGAAGAATTCGCGGCTTGGCGGCTGCTTAATGACGTTTCTTTTAAATTATAGACTAGATTGCTAGTAATATTATATATATATATATATTATAAAGAGTGAAAAAATAAATATAAAATAAATATATTTAAAAAATTCGGTATCGGGATTTGTTATCCGATAGTATATGGTAAAACTCGGATATGGTCAGATATTATGTAATCCGAATTCGATTCCGGATCCGAATTCAACTATCCGTATCTGAATCCGTATCCATTCGGATACTAATTTTTTGTTCCGAATTTGGTACCGACTGGATACGGCTCCGGATCTGTCGGGAAATATCCGATCCGTTTTCAACCCCTACAATCCACAAATCAACTTTATCAGTCCTACTCTACAAATCAACAGTATCATTATTGAACATAATTTTCGGCAGTTTAACAAAATTGTGTTTTAAAAGGCTAAACCAAGACTTAAAATCTTTCAATTCACTATTTAACAAATAAATCAGCCGATTAAAAAAGTTGTTACTTTGTTACTTTTTCCTTGTTACCAGTTTACTGAAAGATGTGGCCGTTATCATTGTTTTTACTTTTTAGAATTTCGGTCGTATCATTTTAATATATATATATTTTGAAAATTTCCTTCAGCAGATGTCTTAGAGCATCCCAAATGGGGAGCCAAAAAGTGGGTTCTCTCCCACTTTTCCGGCGGAGAGAGCTTACTCCAAAACGAAACCTAATGGTTGGGCTCTCTCCGATTTTTATTTTTATTTTATTTTTTAATTTGAAATTTTAATTTCAATGTTTATTTTTTATTTTGATTTCTATTTCAATTTTTATTTCGATATTTAGCTAAGTATTTTATTTAACTCAAGAAACTAAAATTTTGAATATTATTTCATTTATTGAATTAAAAAAAATGAATTAAGAATCTTAATTATAAATAATTTTATTTCAATTTGAAAAGCAAAATTTTATAAATAAAAATAACACGAAATTTATATAAATAAAAAATTATATAATTTTTAATTAAATTAAAAAATTGATTACATAACAGAAGAAAAAAAAAGAGAAAGAAAATGAAAATGAAAAAGGAACAAAACAGGAAGAAAAAAAAAAGAAAAGAAAAATCAAATTAAAAAAAAAAAAAAAAAAAAGAATTAATGCCCGGCTGACATCATAATGACGGCAACCCGGGCTCGCTGCTTGTACACTACTCCGAGACCGCCCCTACCGAGCTCAGGCTCCCCAGTGGCGTTGGCGCTCGCTCGGCGGCGGCGAGGGTGAGCGAGCTTGCCCCGTTGGGGGTGCTCTTAGCCTTTTCTTTCTTGATACCATCCTTCTTATTTTGTACTCCGTTTGTAATTTTTTACTTTATCTCGTTTTATTATTTTATACCACTCATATATTCACAAATGAGACAAGTCAAAAATAACGGAGGGAGTAGTCAGTAATTTATTTTGTATCAACAAAGACAAGTATCTTTTGAAAAACATAGAACTAATACATTTTATTTTGAAACGGCGGATGTGCTTTTTCATATATCACATACGTATTGCTGATACGTCTTAATTAAACATAACGAAGAGTTGATCTTAATTTATTATATCAGCGGTGATTTTGGTTTATAATACACTCATTATTATGGATGTCGATATAATTTGAAGCTTGAATCCACAACAAAATTTTCGATTATGATTAATTAATTACCACAACAGATTGAAGATGGCGTTAATATTCTTTTGAATTTCTTAATTCGTTGCTGCATTCAACATTATTGCCAAAACTTTTTCATAGACGTAAAGATTATAGGATGGTACTATATTGGAAGAGATTGCATAAAGAATGCGTAGATAGAATCGGGATTGGAAAGTGGAGGTGAGAAAATGAGGGTAATGAATCAATTGAAGCTCGAGAGCAAGAGCATCAGGATGTGGAAGAATCAAAATACATTCTTCACCTTTAAAATCGAACTCCGGTAAATCATCATCATCATCATCATCATCACAAAGGCAAGAATTGAATCTGGAAGGAGTTGCAAAATGGTACAATGCCGACTTTAAGGATAATGTTGAAGATCGACCGCTTAACAAACACGATTTAGATCATGCAAACTGTTGCGATTTCATTTTCATGCATGTCTCACATTGAGCAAGGAGGATGAAACGTTTGAAGATAATTTCCCATTCAAAATGCATCGTTGTTGAACTCTTGGTAGAGGCAGATGAATGGGAAGAAGAAATCAAGAATGTCTTGTCATCAATCCTTACGCCAATTTCATCTTCGCAAATTCATGGTGGCCAGAGAACATTTATAGGATACGAAAGAGTTTATATTGTGCCGGTTCATGAAAAGTTTTCGATCTATTATATCAGACAAAACTGGAACGGTTCGTTCTACTAATCAGTTACTAATGTATCAATTTTTTTTTAAATTCGAAAAAAATTTAATTTTGCATATTACTAAAATGCCCCTTGTAGTTGGCTTTTATATATTAAATAGATATAGATATTTGATTGAATCATAATTATTTAATTATGCTTTACTCAATCATTATGCATATCGAATAACTAGGTTTTAATAATGTCTCGTACTTACTGATTTCCTCATATATATATTTTTATTAATATTTCATATGCATGTATTTAGAAGTGGCCACAATTTTCAGATCACAGTTCCATGTCTCGATGGCCGAGCCTCATTAAAACTCAATGGGTAAAATAGTACTCATCTAAGTCTTTGTTCGGTTTTACATCCAATCCATCTTTAAAGTCCAATTAATATTAATTACTCTAGCTGGAAGAGCCCGTGTGGAAATTCATGTGCGCGTGTGTGTAACAGGTAATATGAAACTTTATTCAAAGTGTCGAAAATGTACATTTGTACGCTGTGTTACACAATTTGCTATATTTGTCCAACATTGGTACATTGTGTTCACTTAATTGTACTAGCAAATTTGATTTCTGATTTATTTTTTCAATTTTTCTTCACTTTTAGCTCTTCACTAATACTTTTAAATATTAACAATATTTAGCATGATGTTAAAAATAGTACAGAACAAAAAATAATTTAAAAAATATAGAAATAAAATAAAAAATATGGTTACGATTCGGAACCGTGGAACCAAACCGGCGGTTCCGTAGCTGGTTCCGAACTGCGGGTTTCAATTCATGTTCCTAAACCATCAGTTCCGGACATTCCGGTTCGATTTTCGATTTCGTTTTTGATTCAGAGTTCCAATTTTTTGGCCAGCTTTACATCTATTATGCTTATGAGTGGTTTAATGTACTGCTTTGTTGTTCCTTTTATTACTATGTTTGTATCCATTTCATGAGAATGCTATATTTATTGAATATTAAAAAAAGAAACTTTATACATAATACTGGTATTTAAAAGCATTATGCTTTATAACAAGATACTATATAAAATCACGCACAATATTAAAGAAGCATCAAAAGTATTATTCAAATCAAAAGCATTATGTGTCCTTTAAAGAAAAATTAAAAGCATTATGTTTAATATTTAAAAACATTATGTGTTTAAAAGTGTGTTCTATATAAAGCATTATGATTTGTGAGCCTTGTGTAATCCATAAAAGCACTAAAGGAAATATTTACAAGCATTGACCTTATTAATTCAAAGCAATATGAATAATTTTAAAAAGCATCAAGCTTTAAAAAGCAAATTGATTTGTGACAAAGAGCACATAATGATTACATAAAGGAACTACACAAATTACGGATCATATATATTTCAATAGTGAAAGATTTTCTAAATGCAGAACAACAAACAATTGTTGATAGGAAGTTTTGAAATCAATTTTAGGTGTTAATTGCAATGCTTAATTTCCGCCTAATTAAGCAGATTAAAATGAACGCTCTTAAACAACAATACCTCGAAATTTACTTCCTCTTTTTTTTTCTTTTTTTTCTTTTTTTAATCCGAATAAACATTATAAAATAAAGTAATTAATGGATTGAAGGCACAATGCATATTTCTTGATTTTCCACATAACTTGGTCCAAAAACAAAAACAAAAAAAAACCTTGAATTACTGCCCTTATTGGCAACCGCCATGGGTAGAGCTCCAAGCTTTTCCACACGCATAGCAGAACTGATATCCACACCTATTCAATAATTACTACTTAATCAAACTGAAATTAAATTAAAACTAAAAATTGAAAAAAATAAAATAAATAAATATATATTTGAATTTACGAATGTAACCTGCAAGTCATGTGCAAGCAGCCGTCTTTCTTCTCCACGAAGAAATTGCAGTTGAAGCATCTCTTCCAACTGTTCTCCTTCGCCATCAAATGCACCATCAAATCCTCTATCTCTCTCTCATCCTTCCCCAATCTCGAGAACCCCTCGCAATCGATCCCGGCGTGCCACGGCACGCCGCAGCTGGCGCAGAACAGCCGCCGGCAGAAGGGGCACTCCGCCTCCCGTATCGTCGCTCCGCCGCCGCCGCCGTCGTTCACCAGCATCGCCGAGCAGTTCCTGTACGGGCAGTACACTCTCTCCTCCGCCGCCACCGCCGCCTCGCACAGCAGCTCGTCCCACATCCCGACGACCTCGCGCGGCACGACTTCCCTGCACGCCGCGACCTCCATCGCGCCGCCGCATCCGTCGCCGGGGCAGGCGATCGTCGTCTCCGCGGCCGCGGGGAAGACGATGGTGCGCTTTCTCACCTTGATCGTGATGTGGCGGGAGATGCAGTCCTTGCAGTAGGCGTGGGCGCAGTTCCGCAGCGGGAAGAAACTGTCGCCGTCTTTCTTCTCCGCGCAGATCTCGCACAGTGACTGCGACGATTCTCCGCCGCCTCCCTTCGCCGCCATTGTCGAGGACTCTCCGATTTCGGTGGAGCTTTTCGCCGGTTCGTCGATTCGGTGGGAGGATGGGAGATTGATTAGAGAGGAGATAATGACCTCTTGCAGCTGCAATTCCAGGGCGAAATCGTCGTCCGACATTAGGGTTTCTTCGATTTGGGGATTTTCGGCGGTGTTAACGACGATGGAAGCGATGAACTCATCGTTGCAGGAGAGGGCCAATAGTTGGGATTCCATTATTTCCTTCTTCTCAATTTTTTGGAGGTGTTTTTTTTTTCTTGTAGGAGTATTTAATTAATTCGTTTTTATTTACTTGTGTTTTATGGGAAATTGAGAGTCTTAATTCCAAAGGACTTTGCTCTTATTGGTTTTAATTTAATTTGAGGGAATTTCGACGGCTTAGTGCCTTTTTAGATTCTTTTTTCCTTTTTTTTTTTTTTTTTTTAATACTAATAATTAAGTCGCAACTTGCAACTTGAAAAAGAATCTTCAATTCCCATATAAACTAGTGGATTTATCCTTAAAAAGATGAAAATAAAAATAAAATATAAGTGCGATTTGGTATTTAAATGGTAATCAAAATTAACGGAGGCGCGCGGTTGTGTTCTTGTTTATTATAACATGTTTTGTTACGGTAAATTCTTGTTGATTTAAAGTCGATGGATTCGTAATCAAATCTATTTACCGTTTCTAAGAAAGGAGAAACAATCAAATTTATTTTCACATCATATTCTTACTCCCAACATCAGAATTGATCACACGATCTGCACTTGTTTTTCGGGGTTTAGATAATTCACAAACCCACGTTCCAAATGTGCCATTTGGTCATCATGCCTATGTTTCGAAATATATGTCTTCATGTATTTCTTGTGTTTTTCCTACAATTGTATGAATGATAGTAATTTTTCTATACTTTGGAAAAAATTCCTATGATATATTTTTTTTTAAGCATAAAAGTTGGGCTTTGTTATTTGTAAAACCAATTATCAAGACAATGTATGTAATGCATAGTGATTATTATTATAACGCATAAATTAATCTAAATTAAGACAAAGACTAGTTTGTATCAGCCCTGGCCGCATAGTGCGGCCAAAGACTTCAAAGCAAAAAATAAATTACCGGACTCAATTAATCTACTTGGCCCACAACCTAAAAAGAAGACACCATAAATATATTCAATGAACCTTAGTGTGAGTCCGGGCTGACCTAAGTGTCTCCCAATCATTAATCACAGTATGATTTATTATGCAAATTAATTTTTATTTCTTACAAAATCAGTTATTTTTATATTATCTTTTCACTGTATATATAATTATATAGTATGGGCTTATAGAGAGAAGATTAGGATATTTTTTGATAGAATTCCCTGCGTCACTCCTATTCAAAGTTGATCATGTCAGTATAGCATAATTTCTTGAGATCTGTTCATTTTGAAATGGGAATGGGCCGTTGGGCCCTGCCCATATAACTTATAGAAGTATTTGAGTTATATAGTTTGCAAGTCTCGAATCTCGATCATATAATGATATTACTTATACCGATGCAATTTCATACATATATACATTGACCCATTTTGACTTGATTTAAGTAGAAAGTATTTTTGTTGCATTTGAATCATTTTGTTTAATTCGGAATACGTGATGCATATCATACGTAAAGCATCATACAAGGTTAATTACTATGATCAAGTAATAATCAACAAATAATATATATATTTATAGGTTTTATACTGCAGCATAGGATTGAGAATTAAAAAAAAAAAATAAAAATGAAACGTCTTAGTCCTAATGCTGCACAACACCACACCACATTTGTGTGCCCAGAATTATAGAAGGCATTAAAAAATATAAAATATTACAAGCATTTTTTTTTTCTTAGTTAAGCTTCACATAATACTTGCAGTCCGTTGCATCATTTTGTAGTTGCTGCTATTGCTTCTAATCTTGCCCTCAAATCCTTCCTCAATATTTTCCCAGATGGATTTTTGGGGATCGCATCAATGAAAAATACTCGGTTAATTCTCTTGTAGAAAATTACCTGTAAAAACCCAATAATTTAATTGAATCATTCACATTCAGGATTTAAAATTTTGAATTAAAAAAAATATATATCATATTTTTTTCAAAATGATAATAATAATTACTATGAGTGAATAAAAATGGCTGACCTGTTTGGAAATGAATTGCTTGATCTCATCCTCAGTAATGGCGGATCCATTTGATTTCACAACAAAGGCAACTGGTACTTCTCCTGCTTGCTCATCTTTCATGCTGCAATTAATACATGATTATAAATTAATTAGTGATCAAAATAATATATCTAAATTTAAAATATCCATACAATCAACCAATAGGTTAGGAGTTCGAGTCCCCTCGAATGGAACTAGAATAGTCGAAACTTACGAGACGACGGCTGCATCGGAGATGTTGGGGTGGTTAAGGAGGAGGGCTTCGATCTCGGCCGGAGCAACTTGGTAGCCTTTGTATTTGATAATTTCTTTGAGACGATCGATGATGAAGAGCTCATCATCTTCATCAATGAAACCTATATCTCCAGTGTGTAGCCATCCTTGTTTGTCTATTGTTCTCTCTGTTGATTCTGGATCATTCAAATAACCTGCACCATATTTGTTTCCTCTCAGAAATCAATCTATTGTACTCATATATATATATATGCTTGCATCCTAACAAAATAAAGTTATTAAGCCTAGTTGGAAGTTTTTGATTTATGAATGGATAATGGTAATTTCTACTTTTTTTCTTCTTCTAAAACAAGAATTGCGCGGTTTATATATTACTCTATCCGTCCTCACTCTTAAAAGACCCATCTCAAGAATTAGAGTCATAATTCTTTTCGAACTTCATTCTAATATTCAAAGCGTTCTTCGTAGAGTTTGTTGCATTTTTCACGAACAATATCCAAATCGACGTTTGATTGGGAAATAAGGCAAAAGCCTTTAGAATAAAACGATATAATAATCAGACATCAAGTTCAAGGAGATCAAGGAGGCCTATATTCTTCAAAAATCTCAAAAGTTGTTAGAGATATATTTGAAGAGAAGAATCAAGGGAATAATAAATATTAATTCATTTTGATCCATATATACTAGAATTCGTATTTATTTATTAAATATTTAAAATTTGTGTTGACAAATGATTACCTTTTATGAATCATAAAATAATTAACGGGCCCTTTAAAAGTGGGAAATGGAGTAGATCTTTGTGTAATTACTCTTAATAGACTTTGTCAGACATCAAGTTCGATTATCGTGAATGTGAATGTTTAAGTGATGTATTGTAGACATATGAACTAGTTATTCGATTTAGGTGATATAATGCAACTATACATGTTGGTCTCCTTTTGGTATCATTTGTATTACCAATACGTGCGTGTGTGTGTGTTACGGCTACATATACTCACTAAATTAAGATTCAAATGTAATAATAATAAACAAGTCATAGTGTAAGATGATGATTTAGATGGGTTGGTACTCCATCATCACATACTTTAACGTGCACAACAACACATACCACCAACTTTTGTGTGTGTCATGATGACTTATGTATGACGTATTGGTGGTAATGAGTTAATAAAATTAATCTTTTTCTAAAAAAACAAAATGCACACAATTCTAATATGGTTGTATAAAAAAGTATTTTGAAGAACTAATCACGACTCTACCTAAACACCCTCTAATTTGTCACTAGAAAGGCATCTCCTCCGCTTCAAAAAAAAAAAAAAAAAAAAAAAAAGAAGAAGAAAAAGACCACGACAATTTTAGTGAAATAAAATAACCTTCAAAATCACGCCCTAATAATATACAGTATATGGCACATTGTTATTCTTATTAAAGCCTACTCTCTCCCTCTCCTTCTATTTGAGTCATTTTATTATAATAATAGACTCAAAATAATAAAAACAGACTCAAGTAAAAGAGGACGGAGGGAAGTATTTCATTATATCAACCATTTTCTCCAATCCAAGAAAAAAAAAAAAAAAGTTGTCACACAAAATTAAATGAGAGGCATTTGGCATTAAATTGAAAAAAATTATCTCTTGTTGTTTGTATGCTTGTACGTCCAAGTCCAAAATTAAATTCTCTTCTTATCTCCCTATCTATACACTGTACTAGTATTTGATGGAAATTGAGAAACGGCGTCGTACCTTTCATGATTTGATCGCCTCTGATGCAGATTTCCCCAGGCTGGCTTCGGCCTAAAGAAGCCCCAGTTTCAGTGTCGACGATTTTCATCTCAGCGTTCCTTACCACGGTCCCACACGCACCCGATTTTATCTCATACGGCTCTTTTGCAAATGCCAAACACATCGCTAGCACCGGTCCTGCTTCGGTCATTCCATATCCCTGCAATTTTCAATTCAAATTAATTTTACGTCGTAATATTGCCACATCAGTATTGGGTACAATAAACCGTCGTGCCCAACTTGGTAGGGGAGCGTTTCTGTGTATACATGTTGTCTTCGTATTATTTTTATAGGAGAAAAATTTAATATTGTTGGACAAACTTTTAGTCACGTGTCAGCAAGAAAACTAATGCTTGGCAGGAAATAAGTCGTACATAGTATTTAGGTATGACAGGTAAAAGATTAAAGTTGGGATAAGATTTGGAGGAATAAATAACAAAAAGATGTAGTATATATATACATCAACGTGTTATGATCTTGAGTACATCGTGCATGATTTAGATTTTGGGTGTCTGATTTTTCTTTTTTGCAATACTACATTTTTAAAGAAATAAAAGCACTCGATACTAATTAGGTGGGTGTCGACATATATGTTACTATATTCTATTCATGTACTGTATCTTTCAATATTGAGAGACACGATTTATGTAAAATCTATTAATGGTAATGCGATGATAAATAAAGAATAAATTATTATTTGATTATGGATTTAATATCAAAATAAAATAGGGCACATTTATCGCATTAGACCTATAATTTAATTTGGTTTCAATTTAATGCTTATTCTATAAATTTTGATAGTCATGTCACATTTTAAAGCATCACTATATCAGGAACAATAAACTCACAAAATTTAAGAATAAATATAAAATATACTAATTGTTACTACCATTCTTTTACATTACGATTTTAATATTATATTATTGCAATTTTTCATGCATTCATTGTATAGCAACTATGCAAAGCATAATGGTCCTAATTACACCAACCGCATAATAATTTCACTTAATGCTATTTCTATGTACCTCACAAATAAACATAATTAATACTACACCTCAGAATTCTTTCAATACCCATTATTAAATGTTAATTTATACACACACAATCCGTGTAATAATTATTTTCCATTTCAAACGCAATCACTTACTTAGGTAAGACTTCCATGTCTTACCAAAAGATTATATCTCTTGTACTCGTTTTGTTAGTAATTTTTTGACTTTTCAAAAAAAAAAAAAAAAGTCTCACACCCATTTCAGAAGATGAAAGTAGTAAAATGAAAAATATAAATGTATATAATTGATAAATTTAATAATTACCTGTCCAAGCTTGGCGTTAGGAAACTTGTTCCTCACCGCCTCCTCCAGCTCCTTCCCGAGCGGCGCCGCCCCCGACATGACCGTCCGCACCGACGAGAGGTCGTACTTGTCCACCACCGGACTCTTGACGATCGCCAGAACGATCGGCGGCACGAAGGGCCCAATCGTCACTTTATACTTCTGAATCAGCTCCAGGAACGGAACTATCTCGAATTTCTGCATGAGCAGAATGCCGGCGCCGGCGCGTAGCCCGCACAGCAGTATTGAATTCAACGAATAGATGTGGAAAAACGGCAACACGCATATCAAAACGTCGTCGCTGTGAATGTACAGATTCGGGTTCTCGCCGTCGACCTGCTGCGCCACGCTCGTCACCAGCCCCTTGTGCGTCAGCATCACGCCCTTCGGCAGCCCCGTCGTGCCGGAGGAGTACGGCAGCGCCACCACGTCGTCCGGCGAGATCTCCGTCTCCGGCAACTCGCTCTCGTCCGCCGAAGTCAGATCGGAGAACCGCAGGTAATCCTCCGCCGCCGTGCCCGGCGGCGGCGTATCCACTAGCACAACCCTAACGCCGTTATCTGAGGCGTAGCCGTTAACTTTGCCGACGTGGCACGCCTGCGTTATGACGAGCTTGGCATTGGAGGCCTTGGCCTGCTTGACGACCTCCGCAGGGGTAAAATAGGGATTCGCCATGGTTGAGACGGCGCCGATGTAGGACGCGCCGAGGAAGGCGAAGACGAACTCCGGCGAGTTCGGGAGGAGGATCATGATGGTGTCGCCGTGGCGGAGGCCGAGGCGGCTCAGCCCGGCCCCCACTCTCCTGCACGTCGCCTCCACCTCGCCGTAGGTGTAGACGGCGCCGGTGGCGCCGTTGATCAAGCACGGCTTGGTTCGGAAATCCGAAATGTTCTCGAAGCAGTAGGAATGCAGCGGCAGGTGCTTGGGGATGTAAATGTCGGGGAGCTTCGATCGGAAAATGACGTCATCATTTCTGGTTGCGGTTTCCATATTTGGGGAGAGAGGATTTTGAAAAGGATCGGTGTCAACTTTTGTTTGTGTGTGAAGGAGTTGAACCTGAAAAGGAGAAATGAGGATTTATGGGGTTTATATACGGCTTCGTTTGGTGAAAGTTGGTGAAATGGGGAGTTGATTGGGAATTTGGGTTGTTCGGGGGTATAAATGGGAATTCGGCTTTGTCTTTCTGTGATTATGGAATCCAAGGTGTGGTTGGTAAGACGAGTGAAGGGGGTTGGGGCGGGGTGGGGCAACCTAGCTAGCTTAATTTACGAATTTATATACTCCGTATTTATTTATTATTTTCATGATATAATTATAAGATATATGTTGATGTTATTTGATGAATATGGAGTATTAGATAATAGTAATTACATGCAGTGGAATTTGAATAGAATAATCATATAAATACAATTATATACCGTTTATGAGTATTGACAATATTAATGTATCATCAAGAATTTAATACGGCTAGATGTAATATTTTTACCTTTATAATGGTTAGAAATTATGACCGCGTGAAATTATGATAGCGTATTAGCATAACCGTATAGGTTAATGCCGTGAAATGAGTTTAAATTTTTATGTTCAATTATGTTAGAAAAAAACATTTTTTTATATATAGTGTGATTTTTAAATAACGTACATAGTCAAAATGGATCCAAAATTCGCGTCTTTTATAATAATTAATAATAAATTACAATCATAATACAATAACATATTAATGAATCTCATTCAAGTTAGGATACATGACAAATATGGGGCACTTCACATAAGTAAGAAATCGTCTTCATTGAATTTATATATAATATATTTACATTGAATGATGAAAATCAAATTTAAACTTGGTCAATATATATTTGGAAAGTAGAAGGAAATTAGAAGTAAGATTGGTCAAATATGTTTGACTATCTAAAACGAGTTTTCTTCTCTATTCAAAGCACAAAGCCATCCAGGCGAGACAAGCTTCTAGGAGTACTTCTCAAATTCAAATTATTCTCAATATTGCAAAATAATTGTATCTTATAATTTATAATTATAATATGATTTAAAAAATAATAATTACATCATAAATACATAATCGGTTTCTTTGTAATAGATTAGTAGCCTTTGATGAGTTAGCGTAAAGGGGTCAATGTGGGTTAGGTAATAAAAAGATTTTTTATTTTCCATGTTCACATTTTCCACGTAGGATTAACCTACCATGAGAATTGACGGCGGACGGGGTCTCGTTGACGGTTGATCGACGGCGACGTTGGTACCTACTACGACGACGTCGTATGGTTAATAGATAGTGCGTTTTGCTAATGACGTGGCAAACGTAGGTCGACTGGGGATTCCATCATTCCATGTGTATGGTTCAGTCAGAAACAGCAAACAATTCCTCTGAAATAATAATACAAAAAAGGAAAATAAAAAAAATAAAAGAAAATATAATGAGAGAAAGAAATAAGTCCAATAACAATCACACATTTGAGGGATACTGGGCCGATATATGTCGTGGTCCTTGCTTATAGATAAGTTCGCAATCTTGATGCCGATTCTTAAAAAATAGTCTGACATTCTCGTTCTACCTCATGCGTTTCTATTATTTTATACTTACTTATATTCAAAAAACGTATCAAACAAAATGAAACAGATCGAATAATATATTATATTATCGAATTCTTGTAAGGCGGGTTGTGCATGTGCATGTGGATGAGATTCACACCGATTCATCATCTCACAAATCCGTATATAATAAAAAAATTAAAAAGATATTGGATTCGAGTCCAGCACGAGGACTTGCGATCGGGTGTGAGAAGGGTGTGCATGCATGGTTACTTTTGAAAATTTAATCTTATTGGGCTTCTTTTTTCTAAACTCTAAGGCGGCGTTTGGTATCATCTCAAGATGAAGAATAATGATTCATCTCAAGATGACTCATATGAATAGTGTCAAGATAAATCATTCATCTCACCATTTGGTAGCAAAAAATTCAGACCCGGATGATATCATGTGTTTGGTACAAATTGCAAAACTCTAGATTAAAATTTAAATTGACTATTTTACCCTTATTAAATACCCCTACCGATTTCACTTTTTATCGTTGAGATTAAATAGTACCATTTATTATTTATTATTTATTACTCTGTATTATTATATTATTATTATTATTATTATTATTATTATATATTATTATTATATTGTTGAGTTATTATTTTCTTATTCTTGTTATTATTATAATTATTACTATTATGTGTTATTTTTATTATTATTATTATATTTATTATTATTATTATTATTATTATTATTTGTTGAGTTATTATTTTTATATTCTTGATATTATTGTAATTATTACTATTTGTGTTCTTATTTATATTATTATTATATTTATGATTATTATTATTCTTGTTATTATTATAATTATTACTATTATGTATTAATTAATTATATTATTTATTATTATTATTATTATTACTATTATTATAATTGTTACTATTACTAGTATTATTATTATTTTATTAAATTATTTAATATTTATTTATTATTATTTTATTATTATTATTATTGATTATTATTTATTATTATGATTTTTTATTACATTAATATTATTTTTTATTACATTTTATTATTATTTATTATTATTACTATTATATTTATTACTATTATTATTATTATTTATTACATTATTATTATTATTGATTTATTATTATTATTTATACTATTATTGTTATTATTTATTGGGTTGTGCATGTGCATGTGCATGTGGATGAGATTCACACCCGATTCATCATCTCACAAATCCGTAGATAATAAAAGAAATTAAAAGATATTGGATTCGGTCCAGCACAGGACTTGCGAAGCGGGGGTGAGAAGGTGTGCTTGCATGGTTAATTTTTGAAAAATTTAATCTTATTGGGTTGGGGCTTCTTTTTTCTAAACCTAAGTATTTTAATTTGAATTGAATTTCAATCGGTAAAACAAAAAAATTGAGAAGCCAAATATGTAAAACACGAAAGGTAATCTTATATTTAATGTGCTTAAGTTTTTCTTTAAATTGTATGAAAAATGGAACTTCTTTTATTTGAAATGTTACATTATTGCTTAATTATATTACATTATTAAAAATTCTTCGATCTTGTTGAGAAAATTATATACATTTATTGTTTGAATCGAAATTTTAAACTTTTAATTATTATATAAGGATGAATTATGTAATAAAAATTAAAAATATAAATAAATAGATATATATTTATCGAATCTCGTTCCATAATTGCTAAAAATATGTACTCGTAGTCGTATTCGTATCACCCCTACCCGCACTCGTGTGCAATATAGTTCGCAATAAATAAATGTTAAATCTTATTATGGCACAGAAAATCCTATAATCCATTCACTGTATGCCATCATATATATTTAGTTATAAAAACTACAGTAAAATTTCTATAAACTAATAATGTCAGGACCATGAGATTATATTAATATATTGATCAATTAATAATGTATTACTTTAAAGAGATTTTACGATATCAAAAATATAATTTTAGACAAAGTCAATATGTACTAACAATTTGTACCTAATATTTTAAATTTAAATAGATTCATCTTTTAAAGAATATTTTAGCTTATTTTCCAATCCACATTAGCTAATTAAATATATTCATGTATGATAAGTAAATGACTCACATACGAATCTCAATATAAAAAAAAATATATCATTGATGTCTCGTGCATTATTTATGTGACATCTCAATTGCATTTCATGAAGTATTGTCATCTAAAATGTATTAAAAAAAATTAATAAAATAATAAATCATTCATTACTAATCAAATGCTTAAACATATTATTCCGATAGGATATCATAGTACTCATATTTATAATATATAAGAATTATTAATTTATATTCTTGACGGGACCTATATATGTATATAAAGGTTTTCCTAAAAGTTATTAATTTATTATTTTATTAAAATTTATGTACTTTTGAACTGGTCCCAAGTCGGGACTGGATAAATTTATTATTTTAGAGAATTTATTAATTTATTGAGTATTAATTTAGAGAAGTTTTACTGTAAAAGTAATTTGGTAGCAATAAATATAGTTGCAAACTTGCAATATGTGGAGCCTGAATTTTTTCAGTTGTCGAATTAATTATATTTTTATTTAAGAAAATAATATATTGAAAATAAACAATACATTTTAAAATTATAATGCCGTTTAGATTACATTACAAATAAAATCTGAGTTGTACAAAGACATTTATATTAGGATTATGTCTAGTTCAAAGACATAACTCAAAAAAAATAAAAAATAAAAATTAAAAGGTGTCACGTTAATAGATTTGGCAATTTTACTACTCCTTACCTCCCATTAATAAGGGGTTCATATCTTCTGGCACATAAATTTAAAAAGTCTACATTAGTTGTGCATTAAGGGTGTATTATATGTTTTGATTAAGGATTTATATTTATAATTTAAATTTAATGTAACAGGTTAGTGAAAATATGTTAGTTATAATATGTTAGTAAAATTAGGAAATTTAATCGGGCCATTATCAATACTTATTATTTTAGTTTATTGAGTTAATTATTTTCATTGTGGGAAATAGCCCATGTTGAATGAGACGTTCCAAATTGGAGCTTAATCATTTATTGACGGAGGGAATAGCTACTACTAAATGTAGTAAAATCTCAATGAAATTATATTGTGACCAGAAAAGGTTATTATTATAGAGATTATTTCTATATGGAATTTTACATCGAAAAATATATTTTTATTAGAGAAAAAGTTGAAGATATTTTGCTATATTTATATAGACCCATTAAAAATTTCATCTGCCCATATGAATTTGACTAAATATATATACATCCACATTATGATACTACATAAAGTACATGTATGAAATGAACCAAGAACTAGGGGTGAGCATCGACCGACCGAACACCGAAAAACCGATCCGAACCGAAGGGTTCAGTCGGTTTTCGGTCAGTTTTTAGACAGGAGCGGTCGGCCGTCGGCTCAAATTTTGACAAAATGTCGGTTGTCGGTTCGGCCGTCGGCCAATCTTTGGGAAAACCGACTTTCGACCGACCGACCGACCTATATTTTATATTAATTTTTATAATATTTATTATTAAAATTCTAGTCAATACTCTTCTAATTTTTAATGGAACTCTTTCTTCCAAAACACAGCGACGCACAATTCTCTTCTTCTCTTCTCCTTCTGTGAAGTAAAACCCTAGTTCTCTTCTCTCCCGTCTGTCGCCGCCGCCTACCCGTCGCCTGTCATCTAGAAGTATGCTACTGTAATCTCTTGTTTAGCAGTCTCTAATTTTTAGCTTTGTGATAGGTGTTTTATAAATAATTTTTAGCTCTTGGTCTACATCTGTGCAAATTCTTCTTGCCTGAACTTCTAGTTTCTGAATTGACCTCTTTTTATGGTATTATTATTCAGTGAGGGAGATGTTTCTGAGATAAATGTTCCGTAGGGAAAAGCCCCTGTCGGTTTTAGCCTCTTTCGACCGACCGACCGACCGATCGGGCGTCGGGGCGGTTTGGGGTTCGGCCGAACCCCATCTGCGGTCAGCCGACGGTCAGTTTTTGAGCTGTCGGTCGGTTGGTCGGTCAGCGGAAAAATGGTCGGTCGGCCGGGCCGACCGACCGATGCTCACCCTTACCAAGAACTAAACAAATTATTGATCATACCAAATGAGAATATGTCACTTATGCTTTAACAGGGGGGGGGGGGGAAATATATATATATATATAGGGTTAATTACCAAAAAAAAACTCCCAAACTATTCATCTATTATCAAAAATACTATGAATTATCGGAAATAACCAATTAAATCCTAAACTATCAAAACCTCAAGTCAATAGGGGAAAACGGATCCCTGCCGCCGGGGGAGCTTCTTGTTGGAAATGGAAAGCAATTTTGTAAAGTTATTATTGGTTCTCTCTTTTATCTCCTGTCCCACATTGAATTTGTGAGCTTAAATGGGAGAGGTTGGAGCATTATATATATTGTTTCCTTGTCCTACATCGATATTGTAAAGAAAAACTTAAGAGGGATGAGCCTATAAATATTTTCCTCCACCTCCTTTTCAAAACACACCGAAAGGAAAAATTACCATATTTATCTAGTTTTCTCTTTTCCCTTTATTTCCTTATCTAAGTTTTCTTTCCCTCTATGTTTTTTGTCGTGGGCTTTGTGGGCTTAGTGGCTAGGGTTTGTGGGGGCGTTTGGAGCCCTATATATACGTGGCCGTTCACTTCATAGAGAGACACGAAAACCCTACATGCTTTAGCCGTAGCCACCGTCGACTTCCTTACCGCAAAACGTCTCCATCTTAAAACTCACGAGTGCACGTGAGATTTGAGAGCTGTGTTAACCTTCGAGAGTGATTCGGCACTGAGACTTGGCACTGAGGGTCTGTCGGAAATAGCTTTTAGGGCAGTGGTTCGGCCACGACACAATGATAATCTTTCTCTCATTTTCTTATGTTTGCACAAGTTCTTTCGATCCTTTCGGCTCCAATTTTAACAATCTAAAAGCTATTTATGGCCTCGTCAAACCGTACCTTGTCCGATTTGTCAAAGTTGGAGCCCATTGATTGTTCAAAATACAAGATAAGGCCTCTAACTCTGTGAATTATGCTTATGTTATCAAATTGCGTACTATGGGTCTTATTATTGCTTTAAGTCACAAATATGATTTAAATGTGAAGTATGTGTTAAAGCAAAGTTTGCTAAGAAGTCTTTTAAAGTTGTGGAACTTAGATCTTCTGTTTTCTTTGAGCTAATTCACGCAGACTTAGCAGAATTTAGAAGCACTGTTAGTAGAGATGAGAAGATATACTACATCTCTTTATGGATGATTTCTCTATATACACTCACTTATATCTGTTGGGAACTAAGGATGAGGTTGCTGATATATTTCTTAGATATAAGGTTAAAGTAGAGAATCAGTTGACACTGAGGATTAAGAGATTAAGATCCGATAGAGTATGAGAATATAGTATCTTGTTCCTAAAGAACTTTTGTGAGAAATATGAGATCATACATGAATTTACTGTTCCTTATTCTTCTGAACATAATGGTATTACTGGGAGGTAAAATAGAACCCTTAAGAACATGATGAATGCTCTATTGCTTAGTTTGGTTTTCCTAACAATATGTGGGGGAAAGCTGTCTTGTCAGCCTGTTATGTTCTTAATCTAGTAAGAAGTTAGACAAGACCCCATTTGAGTTGTGGAAGGGTTTTGCGCCCACTTTGAAATTTTTGAGAGTGTGGGGGTGTCTAGCTAAGGTGAGGTTGAATAATCCAAAACAGGTGAATATTGATTCTAAGACTTTTGATTGCGTGTTTATTGGTTATGCTCATAACTCTGCTGCTTATCAGTTTTTGTCCATTAGTGACAATTCTATTTGTGAATCTCAAGATCCTGAGTTCTTTGAGCATGTATTTCCTATGAAGTCTAATGTTTCTATTGAGAATGTGCCTAGCTCTTTTGGGAATGATGCAGCTGAGCCTTCTGATCAACCAGCTCAAGAGTTTGAGGTAGCCATCGAACCGAGAAGGAGTAAGAGACAGAGAACCGAGAAAACCTTTTGGGATGGAGAATAAGGTGTGTAAGTTGAAGAGATCCTTGTATGGGTTGAAGCAGACTTCTATTTAGTGGTATGAAAAGTTTCACAATATTATATTGTTGAATGGGTTTGTGGTAAATGGTTCTGAATCATGTCTTTATGCTAACTCATGGATCCAAATATGTGCTCATATGCTTATATGTGGATGATATGTTGATCTTTGGCACTTGCCTTGATATTATGTTAGAAACGAAAACTTATTTGTTATCTGCTTTTGATATGAAAGATTTGGGTGGGGCTGATGTCATCCTTGATATCAAATTGGTGAAAACTAATGATGGATATGGGTTGAGTCAGTCACATTATGTGGAACAAGTGCTGAATAGATTTAACTGTAGTGATTAGGTTCCTGTAAGAACTCCTTATGATTCTAGTGTTCATTTTAAGAAGAATGATGGTGATGTTGTTTCTCAAGAACAATATGCTAGAATTCTAGAAAGTGTGATGTATTTGACGAACTATACTAGGCCTGATATTGCATATGCTGTGAGTCAATTAAGTCATTGCACTCATAAGCCTAGTAAGGAACATTGGGATGCTTTGTATCGATTGTTGAAGTATCTTAAAAGAACCAAAGATCTTTGCTTGCACTACTCCTGTTTTCCTGAGGTGGTAGAAGGCTACTGTGATGCAAACTGGGTTTCAGATTGTGATGACGTAAGCTCCACGAGTGGATTTGTGTTCACTCTTGGTGGGGGTGCCGTATCTTGGAAGTTTGGAAAACAGACGTGCATTGAAAGCTCGACCATGGAGTTTGAGTTTATTACTTTAAAATTTGCGAGTCATGAAGCAAAATGGTTGTGAGAACTGCTGGCTGATATACCATTGGGTAAGAGGTCAGAAGCTCATATATCTCTTCATTTGTGACTCTCAGTCTGTTATTTCTATTGCGAATAATAACATCTATAATGGAAAAAGGAGATACATCTAAGTGAGACATGTTGTGGTGAGAGAAATGATTGGAGATGGGATTATGTCTCTTGACTATGTGAGGTCAGAGTGAACTTGTCAAATCATTTCACCAAAGGTCTCATAAAGCGTCAAGTGCAAGAACTTTCTACTGGAATTGGTATGAAGACATTGAATGAAGAAAGTTGACATGGTGGACACCTAATAGGTCAAACGAAACTATGTTTTCTTATCTTTATTTTATTGTCTATTTTTCTGTATTAACATATGTTAATTACAGTTAGTGGGAATAGCGTTGAGCTATATGGTTCTGATGCGGATAACTTTGGACATAGAAGAATCATCACCTTGCGAGGTAATTCTACTGCGGTAGATTCTGATTGTACTATGATTTTATTGAGGTTGAGCATTTAGGCTCTTAATGATTCATGCAGTTATATTTTGCGAAACATTTTTGATACTCCCTCCGTCCCATTTAAACTGGCTCATTGTTTATTCAAATGGGTGGTATAAAATAATCAAACATGCCAGTTTAAATGGGACAGAGGAAGTATATTATATGCGTATAATATATTTAGTGCCTTGGCGATTGCACTTTCATAGAATCACCTAAGTGTGTGTGAAGAGGTGGCACTCTTCTATGAAATAATTTTCTAGAGCACACATGAGAATCGAAGGTATTTGCCTTGATATTATCGCGGAGACGTATTACTTAAGGAATGATGTGTGTGTGGGGGTGAACATATGAACTCTTAAAGTCAAGCTGAAAAGCACTTTTTGAGATTTATATATTTTCCTGCTTCACTAACATACAAATTCAAATCGAAAGATATTTGTATCTATGCATCAATATTCTTTTCCTTATTAACTTTCCCATTTGTGGGAGATTGTTGGAAATGGAAAGCAATTTTGTAGAGTTATTATTGGTTCTCTCTTTTATCTCTTGTCCACATTGAATTTGTGAGCTTAAGTGGGAGGGGTTGGAGCATTATATATATTGTTTCCTTGTCCCACATCGAAATTGTGAAGAAAAACTTAAGAGGGATGAGCCTATAAATATTTTCCTCCACCTCCTTTTCAAAACACACCAAAAGGGAAAATTACCATATTTCTCTAGTTTTCTCTTTTTCCTTTATTTCCTTATCTAAGTTTTCTTTCCCTCCACGTTTTTTATTGTGGGCTTCATGGGCTTAGTGGCTAGGGTTTGTGGGGGCGTTTGGAGCCCTATATATACGTGGCCGTTCTCTTCATAGAGAGACACGAAAACCCTACCTGCTTTAGCCGTAGCCACCGTCGACTTCCTTACCACAAAGCGTCTCCATCTCAAAACTCACGAGTGCACGTGAGATTTGAGAGCTGTGTTAACCTTCGAGAGTGATTCGGCATTGAGACTTGGCACCGAGGGTCTGTCGGAAATAGCTTTTAGGGTAGTGGTTCGGCCACGGCACAACGATAATCTTTCTCTCATTTTCTTGTGTTTGCACAAGTCCTTTCGATCATTTTGGCTCCAGTTTTAACACTTCTTCATGGGCAAAGTAATACATAACGCGCCGGAGCCCAGTTGGATTTCTTCCTCTCCGTTTCGAGCTTCGAGAAGTAGTGACGCAAATTGTAGAAAAAAATTATAGTGACGCCAAGGTATAAACAAACTTCGTACTAGATTAAAATGATTAAGAAAGACCATATATACACGTGGTGATGGAGAAATGGAGGGCCACGCAACGAAGAAAACAAAAAAAAAATTGATCTAATACTTGCGAAAAAGGGAAGAACACCGGCGGAACAGTGAACATTGCCGGCTGTTGCGACAATCACCAGCCCCGCCAGCCTATTATGCTGAAAGATAAACTCACCACCACCACCTCCGCCGCCGCCGGACGCTAGCTGGCCGTAGCTCTGACCGTAGCGCCGGTGAGAAGTTGGGAGAACGAGCGGCAGTCACTTTCAGAGTCATTATCCGGGAAGAAGGTCGAGAGCAGCGTCATCGGATCTGGGCGTTCCCATGAAAAAGCTCCCCGGCGGCAGGGATTCGTTCTCCCTCATTGACTTGAGGTTTTGACTTTGATTTCTTCCTCTCCGGCAAAAGTTTCGCCGAAAATTTTGACATATGCTAGATTTGATAATGAATGGATAGTTTAAGATTTAATTGGTTATTTCTAATAATTTAGAGTATTTTTTGATAAAAGATGAATAGTTTGGGGGTTTTTTTGGTAATTAACCCAAAAATTAAGTCATTGTAGCATATTAATAGTCAAGAATTTGAGGGAGGTAATTTCAAAAAGTTAATTTCAAGAAGCTTTAATCAAGCTAGATAACTTGGAATCATTTTGACTTCAACAAAAAGGTATTTATGCGGATGAATTAATACGTACACAAGTGTTATAACAATCCATAAAAAATAAGATATTATTACAATCTACAGATAATATGTTATGACCATATTAAACTTTATATATATATATATATATATATATATATATATTCAGTGACGGAGGCAGAAATCTTGACGAGGGGGGTCCAATTTAAATAATTGTTAGTAAACATTAGAAATTCAAAAACTTAATAAAAATATATAAATTAAAACAAGGCCAACAAAAAACAATATATTTAAAATGGAATATTTCAAAATTCTAATAAGGGTAATTTGCAATTTATATGTCAAACTATTCAACTTTTCACAATTGTGTTACATGTTTCAATCTAATACGAAATAGCAATAAATGTCCAAGCTAACAACATTTTCACAATTGTGTGCTTAAGTTTAATTTTTGACGACGAAAAAACACTCGCGAGCAAGTTGAAAACCAAGATACGGGTATATATCTAGTCATTTTTTATTTTCTTTAATATCAATTTGAGTTTTTGGCTTGCAAGTGCATTTTCATTGTTGAAAATTAAGGTCTGAAACACAATTGTGAAAATATTGATAGTTCGAACATTTAATTGTTGTTTTGTATATAGATTGAAACACAAGTCTGAAATGGAGAATAATTTCGCAATTGAATTGTAAATTGTCGAGAAATAATTAGAAACTTTTTGAAGATTGAACATTATTTTTTACTCTATAATTCTTCAATTACTATGAACATAACAACAAGAACAATAAAAAATCTAAGATCTTAATTTTAAAAATTATTGTTTATAAATATTATATATATATATATATATATATATATATATATATATAATACTATTTTTTTTACAAAACCCACCAGGGCCCATGCTCCCTCCTTCATTGTATATATATATATATATATATATATATATATATATATGTATGTATATATATATTGTCATTTATTTATACGGAGGTTATGACTTATTATAATGTGGATGTTATTCCTAAATATAAATGATCCCGGTGGACTTACCGAGATTTTTTGTTACTATAGAGAATTTGTTCCTATATACTACCTCCATCCCATTTATTAGACCCCTTTCACTTTATTGACTTTTCCGGCACGCATTTCCACAAAACTTAGTACGAGTTTTAAAATATAATTTTGAAGTATCGTTTCTTTTACGGGATACTATAAATACTAAGTTTTGTGGAAATGCGTGCCGGAAAAGTCAATAAAGTGAAAGGGGTCTAATAAATGGGATGGAGGTAGTATATATATATATACTGAATAAACATAACATGGTTGATTTTTTTTTAATTAATTTTTTCATACTATTATTTTCAAACATGCATGTTGCGCCTCATGTTAAACTGTCAGATGCTAATACAAATAATAATTTTCTAAACCTCAGTCAAATAAATCGCTACAAAAACCGCGTACTCTAAAATTTATTCATTTTATGCTTTTTTTATTTTGAATTTATATTTCTACAAGAATTAATTATTCGTAATGAGATGAAAGTGACATTCTTCAATAAATGACGTTTTCCAAATTATTCGTTTATGCATAAGAACTTGAAAATTCACTAGGGTACAAATAAATGGTATCTGTGATTCTGGTCCTCAGATTTGGCATCCAAATAAACATAAGAAAAAAAAAAAAAACAACAACAACAACTATAGTTAATAATTAACATTGACGTAGGATGGGCCTAGCCCATCTAGGTTGTGTATAATATTTAGGGTATCACAATTTAATTTGTCCATACACAAACAAGGAAGAGTTTATTATGTTAATATCCAAACACTATACATATTTATATGACTGAATACGAAATTTTTCAAGTGCATCTAATGGATCTTAACCCATGAGACAATCTCATAAATATTTACAATTTTCAGGAGAAATATTTTCTCGGTCCGATTGTCAATTTTATGCTAACATTTAGGCCAGTTTGTCAATTTTCATTCTTTAATTAATTATATTGATGTTTTTATATTAACGGAGTTGGTAACTAAAAAGTGGGATGATAAGAGACCAAATTATTAAAGTTATTCTCCTCTAAATACACCAACTTTGAAGGGTTTTTTTTACATGATTTTTAAAATCAGCTTCACAATATACGAACTTTCAATTCCGTTTGATTTTTTCCATAATTTTTTTTCCTCAAATAAAAAATGACGTGATGATTTTCGATAACAAAACGACGGGTGTTTTTTTCTTATTTTTAAAGTAAAAAAAAAAAAGGTACATAGAAGCATCTCATCTCATCTACTCTCTTTCTTCCACTATATACCGTACGACTGCGACCACAGTGTCACCAACCAATCATAACTGCACCATTGCACACACAAATTTGAAGCTCGTGAAACTTGACGGATCACATGTGGTAAAATGAAAGAATATGAAGCCACCAAATAAATACTATCTCAATTTTATAAAACTGATAATAAAATGGTAGCGAGGGATTGCTGTGACAACGGTATGTTGGCATCAACCACAAGTTCCGATACCACTTGTTGGTATCAACCGGTGATCAGAAAATATAGAGGTGCTCACAGAGCTCTGTACAGTGATAGATTCGTAAACGCAAAACACAGTGAAAACCACTTGTTGGCATCAACCGGCAGCATAAACATAAGCGTTCGCAGAATTCTGCACTGTGACAGCGTCTTTGAACACAAAACGCAGCGGAAATCAACACAGGGCAGGAGTGATTACAGAGGTACCCGCAGAGGCTAGCTCTGCGAGCACCTCATCAGAAACTGAGGCAACGAAAAACGAAAAATAGAAAGACGAAAAACAGAGACGAAGAAGATGACTTTTCTGCAAGATATATGTATAATATCTTGCTAGATGCCTCAAGGCGATACAAACACTATAATTCACAAAGAATTACAAACTAGAGTTGAGGAAAAGATCTATGAAAAATTACTAACCCTAAAGCTAGTATTACTCAACTACAAACTCTTTGATGAATCTCAATCTCAGAAAATTAATCTCTCAAAATCGCACCTTTCTTCTTCTCCCAAAAACCTCTTTTTTTTCTCTCCAAGCGTGTTCTTCTCCCATAAAGATTCTCCAAGTATCTGAGGTATATACTGCAACAATCTTCAAACTCCCACGTTCTTCTCGTGGCATGACCGTGATGGAGTTAGTGGGAGCGGTTATTCTCATGACTCCTCATCCCACGATTCTGATTTTGACGTAGTCTTCTAGCAGCCACGATAAACTCCAAGCACACAAATCTCTTCCTTGAATATAGGTATTTGTAGTTGTGTGTTGGGCTGTGAATGGATTAACCCAATCTACACTCCACCCCTAAAAGCCCAATTAACATGTGGCCCAAATCCATGCTCCCCCTTAATCTAGCTTTTCTCTTGAATTAATTCTGCACAACATACACTAGAAATACAAGTGAAGAAAGACAAAACCTAGGAGATGGAATCTACTCGTAGATTCCAACAAACTCCCTCTTTTTGGCTTTCTTCACAAAACAATTGAACCTTGAAGATTGACAAACACAATCCAGAATTCTATAAATCAAATGCTAAAACCAAACATCCAAAAGTTTATAGCATAAAACATCAGCAATTGAGTAGCACACAACAGTCGTCATATCAGCTTGCACATCACCCACCTCATCAGCGGACACATCAGCCACCTCATCATGAATCCATGTAAACATATGTGAAGAAAGACAAAACCAAGAGTTGGTATCTAGGTCTTTCTTCACAAAAACATCAGCAACTACCAACCAAACAGCAGAACACCATCTGCCTCATCTTCTACATCAGCACCTGCAACACTGCGGCCATCTCCCCCATTTTGTGAAGGAAGAGAAAAAATAAGAAGAAAACTTTGTGAAGTGGTTGGATTTGTTGAGGATGTACATGAGTGTTAAGGATGAAGTTGATGGAAAATCAAGGTTGCATGTATGTAGTGGAGAAATCAAACTCGAGTGCATTCAAGAAGACTTAGAGAAAATAGGAGAATCAAAAAGGCTTAGAGAAAAGAAAAAAGATATCAAGATTTGAGAAATATGCGAATAATTTTTTTTTCAAGGGTAATGTTGCTGCAACACACCCCAAACAATGTAGCCCTCCCCCTTTGAAAACGCATATTCAGGACCGTCACTCAGTGTGTCGAGTGTCGGCTCTGATACCACTTGTTGGCATCAACCACAAGCTCCGATACCACTTGTTGGTAGCAACCTGGTGGTCAGAAAATACAGAGGTGTTCGCAGAGCTATGTGAGTACCTCTGTATTTTCTGACCACTTGATACCCTCTGTGAACACCTCTGTATTTTCTGACCACTTGATACCAACAAGTGGTATCAGAGATTGTGGTTGATGCCAACAAGTGTTCAATTAAATTAAATTTCACGGTAGAATGAGGATCTGGATTTGAAGTGTTCAATTAAATTTTTGGCGTAGGCGTCGTGCCATCGATTGGACCGTCTCTGGTAGGGGAGCTGCTGCTACGGACTACGGTGGTATAATGCTGAAAATAGTGAAGAGATATGAAACAAATAGAAATGATCCACTACCCACGGTGGGCACACTTAATGTGCCCACCGGTGATGTGGCAGTGTCACGTCTGCAATTTTTCTTTTTAGAGTTTAGTTTTTTATGTTAGGGTTTAGTTTTTTATAGTAGTTTAATTATTTTTGGTAGAGTTTTTATTAACTTCCTTATATATTCCAATACCACGTCATCCATGGGCACATTAAGCATGCCCACAATGGGCATTGAAGCATTACTCATGAAACAAAATGAAGAAATTAAAGGTTTTTTATTTGAGAAGTTATGGACCAAGTAGAGAGATATACTTCATTGTGTGTTATTTTTATAATCTTCATTTTAATATTTCCTTAAAAGAATTATTTTGAAATCAACGTAGAAATTGCTACTATATTACTTTTGATTTTGGGGGAAAAAATTATATGAAAAAAATCAAATGGAAATGAAAGTTCGTGCATATATGAAACTAATTTTAAAGATCATGTGCAAAATAAGTTCAAAATTGGTGTATTTAAAAGAGAATAGCCCTATTGTAAATATTGAAGAGCTTGTGAACATTAGATATAAATGTTTTAACCATTTTTATTGTTTTTTGTAGATTAGGTAACAGGCCCGGGCCTTGTTTAGGACGGCTATAAATGGGCCTATGGAAACTCAACTAAATTAAACTTTTATTTTAGATACTAAAAGCGATCGAATCTGTCACTTTATAGAGACAACCCAAAGCGATCGAATCTGTCAATTTTTTTTGGCATTCCAAATGTAGGCCAACAAATTTTACTTGATGCATAAAAAAGTATTTTTCTTTCTAATATTGTCATGTCGACGAATGTGACAACAAATATTTAGAAAATAAATTCTATAAACTTTTTTGCACGATTGTTCATAATAAGACGTCAGACTATATAGAACTTTGATAATTTACGTTAGCTGAAATTTATTTTTAATCGGGAAATTTAATGTTCATTATTTATTTTGTGTAGCTCAATTAAAATTTTAAAAACGTTGATTATGATTGGGGTTTACATGGAAATATTTGCTTAAATTATATGTTCTGTGGTTGGAGGAAAAGACAGCCCCACTTGAAATGTTACGAGTCTTTTAATAATAAATAATCACGACACAAACGTGCCTCTAAATATTTTATTTGAGTAAAAAAAAAATATTATATTTGAGACGACTATTACGCACCATAACGAATTATTGCAATAATTGAATTCAATTGTCTACGCTTCTAATGTTTGTTAGAAGCTAAAAATAAATGTGTTTACATCATAATAATTTTATTTCAAACAAACACAGAAAAATGTTCAACCAATTTATTCGTCATATATGATCTTTAAAATAAAGAAATTTGGATTATTTTATTATTTTTTTAGTAGGAAGAGGGAAAGGAGGGTATCATTACTCGTCACATCACCCATTCTGCAAACTTACAATTAGGGATACCAATTGAGTCCGAAACCTGCGGATTGATCTGAGTAACCCGAGCCAAAAATGGGTTAGGGTCTAATATTTTCAACCCGAATTTTTTTTTGACCCGAACGGCCCGACCGGATAGCCCAACAACCCAATAGGGATCGCCCGATAATTGGCGGGTTGGCCCGATAACCCGGAAGTTTTTCATTATTTAGCTGTTGAATTTCATTACTTTGATTGAAATATCAAAATTTTAGTCTTGATTCAAATACTTGTGAAAAATATTATAATTGTCTATGCTAAGTTCTAATCATAATAAAAAAATAATTATTTTAATCATTAAACGAAAAATATTTTTACATCTCAAGTAGTTACTTATTATGAGTACATATTATGCAAGTTTGAGTCATAATACGAGGTATAGTAGTATAACATGATTTACTTGTTTTTACAAAATTAAGATTATAAAAAAAAATCCATATACATTTTATATTTTCGTCAAGTTCTTGGCCCAGGGGGCTAGCCTGAGCCCCGAAGGTTTAGGGTTAGGGTCGAAAATTTTTAGCCCAAAAAAAATTCAGTCCGATTCAACCCGGACCGAATAACCCGAAACTCGACAGGGCTAACCGAAACCGAGCGGATGGGTCCGATTGACATCCCTACATCATATATATTCACTTCATATCTTTTAATTTGAAATGCAAAAATAAATAATACTCATGTATATAAATTATTCACTTCATATCTTTTAATTTTTAAATTAATGATTATACTAAAACGCACAATTAAATAAATAAACGGACTGCAATTGGCGCAACCACCAATTAAATTAATAATTGTATCGATCATTGAATTTTTAACTCAAATTATACAAGTGTTGTATGAAGTTTGACAAGGATAAACACAATTTAATCAAATGTTATCCTCCTCAACGACAAATAAATTATAAATCAATCAATCTTTATTAAATGGACGAAAACATTTCTGTTTTTCAAGTTTCTGCAATTCATCAACTGCATGTATATAAATACCTGAAATTATACTAATCTTGAAAATTACATTTCTAGTACTTTTATAGGCTAGATATTTCGTCAACCCTACGTTATCTTTAATTATTAATAAAAAAAATCTTGAGATTTTTTATAAGAAAGAATTGTGACCGACGAGAATGACCTTTCAAAGGCACAGACAAGTAATTTTCTGTATAAAACAGATGAAGAAAACGACCTTCAAATAATTAAATATACCCTTTGATCGATCTTATTTTCGCAAGGTAATTAATGCACGTAGACAAGGAATTAATGAACACGAACACAAACGGAACACAAAGAGATTTACGTGGTTCGATCTATTGGAATAGATCTACGTCCAAGGGCGGAAAGAGTATGGATCTTTATTGCTTGTATGAGTAGTGATTACAAGATTGTTCCTCCTCCCAATCTATTCTAAACCCCTATTTATAAGTATCTACACATGGAATTCGACTAGGATTATAAGTCTTTTCCTATTAGGACTCTTTGGCTTGATCTCCTCCTTTACTGGATAAACACCGAGCTTCTATATCTCTTGTGGAGCTTGAATTGTAGTCGATGTAGGAGTTGCCTTGGTGTAGAGATTCCTTTGAGATGGGCCGTCGTGGGCTTGGCCTAGGTAGGCTGTTTGGGCCGAGCCAAGTAAGGCTCTTCGGTGGGCCGAGCTGCATAGGCCGAGCTTGACAGTCGGAGCCCAATTACATTGGGCTCGATGCTTGGGCCTAGTGGCTAGGCCATATCCTATCACATCCCCCCCCCCCCAAAAAAGATATGGAAGTGAGGGTGTGAGCTGGGGTAGAAAGATATAGAAGTTATATCGACGAAGTCAGAATGCTGGCCACCTCGTTAAGACGAGGTGGTGTTGGAAT
This sequence comes from Mentha longifolia, assembly GCA_001642375.2. Taxonomy (NCBI): domain Eukaryota; kingdom Viridiplantae; phylum Streptophyta; class Magnoliopsida; order Lamiales; family Lamiaceae; genus Mentha; species Mentha longifolia. Next base: position 32,404,012 of record CM038111.1, on the reverse strand, counting down.
TCACATGGCCCCTTCGGAAATTAGGTTTCGACGAAGTCGGGATGCTGCCACCTCGTTAAGACGAGGTGGAATTGGACTTCACATTGCCCCTTCGGAAATTGAATTTCGACGAAGTCGGAATGTGAAGCGTCTCATTGGGATGAGGGCGAACACGTGATGTGTCAGTTACATTTAATGCACCGTTTGGGGTCCCGATAAAGTAGGCGGAAAGTTACTAAAACTTCTTTCAGACGCCACAATCAACATTTTTGAAATTTGGAACCCTAAAATTTTCAGCGATTCATCTTCTTCCCCCACGCTCGCAGTGCTGCCGTCAGTGTTACACCAAAATCCAGTGACCTATGCGTTGTCATCACGGTGTTTCATTGCTTAAAAAGTAAGTCCATGTCTTCCTCTTCTATTATACGCGATTCTAGCGGTAGTGGTAGTCAGAGTTCGGGCGACAGGTCTATGTCGCCGCCGGTATCTCATGCGCCGGAAAATATAGAGGTAGATGTATATACTGTAGAGTCGGACATTCCGTCGAATTGTAGGGTAGTTTTTGCTCCTCCCCGTGATTCGGTCGGAACAGTGTCAAAAGTTTCTTCAACCCTAGATTCCTCTGCAATTTTGAAAATTGCAAGAAATTATTTATTTCCTGATTGGATAGAGATGTTAGCACCTCGGCCGGAGGATAGGGCGTCCAACCCTCCGGTTGGCTTCGTAACGATCTACGAAGATTGCTTATGCCATGGTCTTCGTCTCCCCCTCCCCGCTGTTTTTGCCGATCTTCTTCGGAAGTTCGGCATTCCTCTAGCGCAAATAACGCCGAACTCGTTTAGGCAGCTTACTACTTTAGGCGTACTTAGTAGTCGTCACGGGGTCAGCCTGTCAGTAGAGCTGATCCTGAAATATTTCCAATTTAATTCCTACAATGGGTGGTATTATCTGTCACCCCGTCTTGGCTTTCGAGTGAAGACGAAGTCAAAAATTCCGAACTGGCAGTCGAAGTTCTTCTTCTGTCGGTTCGGTGAGGTCCCACATTTCATCTGGAATGTGGGTAAATTGAGGAACCAAGGCACCGAAGAAAAGTTCGGTGTGCTTGATGAAGTGTTGACTAGCCTAGTTGATGAAGAATTCACTGAGGCCGATCTTGCTATGGCGGGGCTGAGACTTTATGATCCAGACTCCATGGTTGAGCCGGTGAAGGGTGAGGCTCCACTTGGTCCGTTTCTTTGTTTTGTATATGTTCTTCTTCATTGTGCTGAAGCTCTAACTGTTTTTCTACAGTGAAACTTCTTGGTAAGAAGAGGGCAAGGCCGGCCGCTACTGAAAAGTCACCATCCGAGGTTTCTTCGGACCGAACAGAGAGCGGACTAGGTGCCTCACCAATGGGGTCCCCTCCGGAGCGACCTCTCGTGCGAAAAACAAAACAACAGAAGTCGGTTGTTGCTGTTCCTGCTGGAGAGGAGGATTGTACAGTTACTGCAGTTCGGTTATCTGGCGGTGTTGGACGCCAGGGTTTTGGAGAACTGGTGAATCAGCCTCGGCCATTTCCCGAGGTAGTATCACACTTACAGACGTACTTCCGCATTTCATTATATATTTTTTTCAATGCTAATGTATGTTTATATAGGGTGCCGAGGACATGGTGGCGAGGCTGAGCGACCTTACCTCGGAGTTGAGCAACTTCCTGACCGCTGGGGTCGACCGCTTCAACAAAGTGGTCCGAGCTTAGCGGGATCTAAAGAATGAGAAGGGCAGCCTCGTCAACCGACTGGCATTGGCCGAAGCGAGGGTGTCGGCAGAACGGGCTGCAGTGGAATCGGCAAAGGACGCTGCTGAGTCCGCGAAGAGAGAGGCGGCCATGTGGAAGGCCGAGGCAGAGGCGGCAAGGTGACAGGAGGCCGAGGCGGTAGCCATGCAGGAGTCACTGCTTCGGTCTTATACAGAGAGGCTCTTCCGCTCTGAAAGATTCTCAGAGCTGGCCGGGCAGGTCGCCACCATCTTAAACATTCGTGCAGTTAGCGACGTGATCGACAACATCGCTTCTGATATTCCGAACTTGGACAAGGCCAAGTACGGATATCAGGAGATGTCAGATGCGGCTGTCAACCGTGCGTATGCTGAGACGCTGTTGGAAGGCCTCAAAAGCATTCCCGTGTTGGACAGCTTAGCCTCGTCGTCTACTGTATTGACTGCCGAGGTGGTGGCGGGATGGCTAGTTGATAGGGATGAGGAGTTGGAAGAGCTAATTGCCGACCTCAACCGTACTGCCGAGCCCGGAGTGGAGGCTGCTGGCCGAGGCAGAGGGGAGGCTGAGGAGGAAGGCGATGCTGACGGCGGCAAATCCTCTAGTCAGAATGAGGAGGAGAATGCCGAAGTGGTCAGTTGATCACCTCTGTACATTCTCTTTTTTTTTCTTTTTTTCTTTTTTTTTTTTTCTCTTTTGTAAGGCTTTTGTACTGCGGCATCGGTAATATGTCGCTTGACTTTCGCCTTTGTGGCTTAATAAAATTTCAACATTTAATTGAAACTTTTATCCTTTGCATTGTAGTCTTCCCCCACAATTTTTGATGCATCCTCGTACATAGCTCAAATCAACATCTTATTACGGGCTCTTGAAGCTAAGGATGTCGAAGCCCTTCATTTGAGAGACCAAGCTAAGTATATCCAGGATGAGGCCGACATGAGACTTAGAGCCGCTCAAATAAAAAATGACGAGCTTCAAGCTCGGCTCTTAGAGCTTGAAGATAAATATGATGCCGTGAAGGACAAATCTATAAGGATCGCCGAGGAGCATGCCGAATACGAGGCCATTGTCCGCCGAAACGGCGGGAAAACCATTGCCGAGGTTGATGCAAAGGTAACCGAAATCGCAGCCCGGTGTAAGGATTGCCATGAAAGATACGGGTCGGACTCCTGGCAACTCAAAGATTAGATGGTTGAGCTGAAGCGAATAGCTAGTATGTATGATGTGATCCTAGCTCGGCGTCTGAGGTTGGCTGCTCGACTGGGAAATGACTCTCATCCATCGAGCTCATCCACTCACACTGATCCTTCGAGATCGTCGACTTCCGCGGATCGATCAGACATGAGATATGCGCGGCATTCTAGAGAGATATATGAACAGGAACGACAAAGATTGGCTCGACGAGGTCGAGGGTCGGGGCGTTCAACCGAGTACTGGTCGAAGTCGAGGACGAGGTAGTGGTGAACGTGGTCGAGGCCGCTTTAATATAGATGATGTTTTAAATTTCAATTCCGACGGTGATTTTCCTTCAAGATGGCTTAGTTTTAGCAAACCCAAGCCTTCTAGCTCGTCTTAATCACCATGTATTGTACTCTTCCATTTTTGAAATAAAAACGGAATTTTCTGTACTCATATTAGCCTTTTACCTTGTTTTAACATAGATGTATTTTCTTGTATTATACAAAGGTAGGCCATGATGAGCATTACCTCGTCAAAAGACGAGGTTTATTAGGCTTGAATTAGCACAACCTTGTCATCCGACTTGGTTTAGGCTTTGTTCAGCACGACCTCGTCATCCGACGAGGTTTAGGCTTTGGTTAGCACGACCTCGTCATCCGACGAGGTTTAGGCTATGGTTAGCTCTACCTCGTCATTCGACGAGGTGTAAGCTTTGTTTAGCACGACCTCGTCATTCGACGAGGTCTAGGCTTTGGTCAGCACGACCTCGTCGTCCGACGAGGTTTAGGCTTTGAATAGCACGACCTCGTCATCCGACGAGGTTTAGGCTTTGGTTAGCTCTACCTCGTCATTCGACGAGGTTTAGGCTTTGAATAGCACGACCTCGTCATCAGACGAGGTTTAGGCTTTGGTTAGCTCTACCTCGTCATTCGACGAGGTTTAGGCTTTGTTTAGCACGACCTCGTCATCAGACGAGGTTTAGGCTTTGGTTAGCTCTACCTCGTCATCCGACGAGGTTTAGGCTTTGTTTAGTACGACCTCGTCATCCAACGAGGTTTAGGCTTTGAGTAGCACGACTTCGTCAAAGGCGAAGTTTAGGCTTTAAGTAGCACGACCTCGTCGTCCGACGAGGTTTAGGCTCTTCTCTGTTTTAAACAAAGGCCGTATCTTTGTTTTTAACCGAGGTGGCGCCTCCTTGTTTTAAACAAAAGTACTTCTTCCTAGCTTTTAACAAAGGTGATTCCTTTGTTTTAAGCCCAGGCAGTTTGAACTTCTATTTTTGACAAGGTTAGGTCGTTACGCGCGCGTTTAGCATTTACTCCCAATGTGGAGTTTATTAAATTACCCTCATCAGGGTTTCAAAATACTAAGCATAAGTGGAATAGAGAGATGCAAAATACGATATGCAAGTATTTAAACGCATAATGAAGGAAAAATAAAACTTTATTGAAGAAAAAACTTAAAGAAGAAAAACAGCTGACAAGACGAACTGACTCTTGACACCTACGACTTTAAATGAACTGATCCTAGACATTATTCTCCTCCACTTATACAAAGTATTTTTTTAAATGATTGATGTGCCATGTACGGGGTAAGGGCTCACCGGATAGATGGGCAAGCTTGTATGACCCTTTGCCGAGGACTTCTTCAACTCGGTATGGTCCTTCCCATGTGGCTTCAAGCTTGCCGAGCCTTTCTGCTTTACTGACCTCGTTATTCCGAAGTACGAGGTCGCCCACTTGGAACTGTTGGTACTTCACCCTTTGGTTGTAGTACCGAGCTACTTGTTGCTTGTACTTAGCTTCTCTTATGTAGGTGAGCTCTCGTTTTTCTTCCAACAGATCCAGTTCGGTTCGGAGGTCTTCTCGTTGGCTTCGGCTGTGAAGTTGATAGTGCGTGGGCTCGGCAGGCCTATCTCTACCGGGATCACTGCTTCGGTTCCGTACACCAAACTATAGGGTGTTTCACCCGTTCGAGGTCCGGGGAGTTGTTCGGTACGACCATAGGACCTGGGGTAAATTTGCGGCCCAATCTCCTTTGGCTTTGTCGAGGCGGGTTTTGAGTCCCTTGACAATCGTTCTGTTCGTCACTTCGGTTTGGCCGTTCGCTTGAGGATGAGCTACCGAAGTGAACTTTTGGTGAATGTGAAGCCCTTCACACCATTCTCTGAATGTCCGATCGGTGAATTGTGTTCCATTATCCGAAACCAGGATGCGAGGTACACCGAAGCGGCAAACCACATTCTTCCATATGAAGTTGAGGGCGTTCTTGCTTGTAATCTTTGTCAAGGGCTCAGCTTCGACCCACTTAGTGAAGTAGTCGATGGCTACGATGAGGAACTGGAGTTGTCCGGGAGCTTTATCGAATGGTCCGACGATGTCAATTCCCCACTGCATAAACGGCCACGGGCTTTGCATGCTTATTAGGTCGGTCTGAGGTAGTCTCGGTACCGTCCCATGGATTTGACATTTTGGGCATTTTTTAACCAGTTCGACTGCGTCTTGAAACATTGTAGGCCAGTAATAGCCTCAGCGCATGACCTTCTTTGACAGTGCTCGAGCTCCAATGTGGCTTCCACATGACCCTTCGTGAACTTCGCTTAACGCATAGTTTGCTTGGTTCGGCCCGACACATCTTAGGAGAGGTTGAATGTATGACTTTCTGTACAGAACTCCTTCTTGTAGAACGTACTTTGGTGACTTGCTTAAGATCTTTCTTGCCTCAAGCTTGTCACTGGGCAGTTCGCCCTTCTCCAAATAATTCCGAAGAGGAGTCATCCAATTTGGGGCTTCATCATCAATTACGAGGCCGACCTCGGCTTCTTCTATACTTCGGTGTTTAACTTCTTCCACTGGAGAGCTTGTTGACGAGGACGCCAACTTGCTCAAAGCATCAGCTCGGGTATTTGCTCCTCTTGGGATTCGTACCAACTCGAAGTAGGTGAAGCTTTCTTGCAGACTCCTAGCTTTTTGGAGATACTTCCTCATTCTGTCGCCCTTTGCCTCGTATGTGCCGAGCATATGGCTAACTATGACTTGGGAGTCACAGTAGACTTGTACAGCTCGTACTTGAAGACTTTGAGCGAGGCGAAGTCCTGCAATTAGGGCTTCGTATTCCACCTCATTATTTGTGGTAGGGAAGTCGAACCGAAGTGCATATGTTAACTCCTTTCCATCCGGGCTAATTAGCATGACTCCCGCTCCACTGCCTGTACGACCTGAAGCGCCATCTACGTAAACTTTCCAGCAGTCATGTGGGGGCTCCTTAGGATGCTCGGCTTCTACTTTATTTCGCGGGAGTTCGTCCTGCTTTGGTGCTTCGGAGAACTTAGCCTCTACCAGGAAATCCGCTAGGGCTTGTCCCTTTATCACCTGCCGAGGACAGAAATATATGTCGTGCTCACCGAGTTCGACAGCCCACTTTGCAATTCTACCCGATGCTTCAGGTTTTGTCAGGACTTGGCGAAGTGGCAGGTCGGTTAGAACTCGTATGGTGTGTGCATGGAAATACGGTCTCAACCTTCTAGCGGCATTTACTAGTGCAAGGGCGACTTTTTCCAATGGTTGGTACCTCGTCTCTGGTCCTTTCAAGGCTCGGCTAATAAAGTAAACAGGAAGCTGCCGTCGCCCTTCATCCCGAACTAGTACAACACTTATAGCTTCATCCGAGGCTGCGAGGTATAGGGAGAGGACCTCTCCATCTTTCGGAACAGACAAAGTTGGGAGTCTGGCCAGGTATTTCTTCAGCTCTTCAAATGCCGCTTTGTGCTCGTCCTTCCATTCGAAGTCGGGTGCCTTCTTGAGAATTTTGAAGAAAAGGAGCTGCTTTTCGGCGGCCTTAGATAAAAAACGACGTAATGCTGCCAAACAGCCAGTCAGTTGATGCACATCATGAATGGTTTTCAGGGACCTTCATCTCTTGGACGGCTCGAACTTTAGAGGGGTCTGCCTTTATACCTTCTTGCGAAATCCAGCACCCCAGGAATTTCCCTGATCGTACCATAAAAGTACATTTCGCTGGGTTTAGCTTCAGATTCACTTTCCGAAGTAGATCAAAGACAACCTTCAGGTCGTTAACACAGGTCGCTGGTTCTCTGCTTTTGACGACGATGTCGTCGACATAGACTTCAACACTCTTTCCAATATGGTGTTCGAATATCTTGTCGACCATCCTTTGATAGGTTCCTCCCGCGTTTTTTAGCCCGAATGGCATCTTCTTATAGGCAAACACGCCGAAGTCCGTGATGAACGCTGTCTTCGGTGCATCCTCTTCACTCATTAGTACTTGGTGATACCCCTTATATAGATCTAGAAAACTGAAGACCTTGTGACCGACTAGGGCTTCTACTTTTTTGTCTATGTTGGGCAAGGGATAGCAGTCCTTTGGACAATATTTGTTGAGGTCGGTATAGTCAATGCACATCCGCCAACCTCCTTGTTGTTTTTTGACCATGACCGGGTTAGCTATCCACTTCGGATATTTGACCTCGAACAAAATGTCGGCTTTTTGAAGCTGTTGTACTTTGTCATGAATGACCTGCCTTCGTTCTGCCGCGAAGACTCGTTGCTTCTGTTTCACCGGCTTCACTTCGGGGTTAATATTCAGACGATGAGTGATGATGTTGGGCGCTACTCCGGTCATGTCAAGGGGAGTCCATGCAAAAACATCTTTGTATTCCCGAAGAAGTTGGACGATCTGCCGGTGGAGTTCGGCACCTCCTGCGAAGCCTACTTTGACGATCTTAGTTAGGTCGTCTTCGTAGAGTAGTGTGCTTTTCACCGGCTCATCTGATGTTGATTCTTGCTCCTGCTTTTTGACGGGATTTTGATCGTTAAGTGGTATGGCGAACAGATCGCCTTGACCCCCACCAGCCAATCCCTTCCGAGTATAACATTATATGGAGAATCCGCTTTAACAACGAAGAAATTGATGACCTTAGTGGTTGATAAAGGGTGAATCCCCACTGTGACGGGTAGCTGTACGACCCCCTCCGTTTGCGTCTCCTGTTGGACGAAGCTCTTTAGCGGGACTGGTGCTGGTGCGAGCTGCGTCCTCTCCACTCCGAGCTGATCGAAGCAACTCTTGAAGAGGATGCTGACCGAGGCTCCGGTATCGACGAAAATGACCATGACCATGACCGGGTTAGCTATCCACGTCGGATATTTGACCTCGAACAAAATGTCAGCTTTTTGAAGCTGTTGTACTTCGTCATGAATGACCTGCCTTCGTTCTGCCGCGAAGACTCGTTGCTTCTGTTTCACCGGCTTCACTTCGGGGTTAATATTCAGACGATGAGTGATGATGCTGGGCGCTACTCCGGTCATGTCAAGGGGAGTCCATGCAAAAACATCTCTGTATTCCCGAAGAAGTTGGACGATCTGCCGGTGGAGTTCGGCACCTCCTGCGATGCCTACTTTGACGATCTTAGTTAGGTCGTCTTCGTAGAGTAGTGTGCTTTTCACCGGCTCATCTGATGCTGATTCTTGCTCCTGCTTCAACTCTTCGGGTAACTGTAATTGCTATGCTTGAGAGTGTTGGGGTGCCCCGGCACCTCGAAGTGCAATCTGCATGCACTCTTTTGCCCTTTTTTGGTCACCTCGAACTATGATAATCCCATTTTTTGACGGGATTTTGATCGTTAAGTGGTATGGCGAACAGATCGCCTTGACCCCCACCAGCCAATCCCTTCCGAGTATAACATTATATGGAGAATCCGCTTTAACAACGAAGAAATTGATGACCTTAGTGGTTGATAAAGGGTGAATCCCCACTGTGACGGGTAGCTGTACGACCCCCTCCGTTTGCGTCTCCTGTTGGACGAAGCTCTTTAGCGGGACTGGTCTGGTGCGAGCTGCGTCCTCTCCACTCCGAGCTCATCGAAGCAACTCTTGAAGAGGATGCTGACCGAGGCTCCGGTATCGACGAAAATTCGTCGTACGAGCTTATTGGCCACCCCGGCTTCGATCACTATAGCATCCTGATGGGGCATGATAGGTGGCACTGGATCTTGGTCCGAAAAAGTAACCACTTCGTCCTTCTTGAACCTTTTTTGGGAAGTTTCGCCTTGTTGCGGACTTCGAGCCTCGGCTTTTAACGATGATTTCGTAGCTCCCTGTGGGAGTCCAGTAATAGCTTGTACGACCCCATCATACTGAGGCTGGTCCTCGCCTTCGCCATCCTCTCGCTTCGGCTTTTTGTCGGCCTGGGGGCCGCAGTTATTCCCCCTCCTATTTTGTCTCGTTCTTTTGTTGTTCTGAGGTCGGCCTTCATTCTGGTTGCGATTTTGGTACCTTTTAAGCATACCATCGCGCACCAAGTTCTCAATATCTTCGGCTAAGTTCCAGCACTCTTCTGTATCATGGCCATAGTCTTCATGGAATCGGCAGTACTTACCCCTGGATCGGCAGGTTTGCTTTTGATTTTGACATTGGCTGAGGCTTTTCGAACATGTTGGTATGTAGCTCATAAATTTCTGTCCTCGGCTTGGTCAGTGGTGTAAATTGGGTCTTCTCCAGAGTTTGCCGAGGCCCAAGTCGGGATTCAATTGGGCCTCGTTGCAGTCTATCTAAGGCACTTCGGCGACTTTGACTTCGGTCATTGCGCTCTTCTTTCCTCCGGTCAGATGGTTCGGGCTTATCAGCCTCGCGCTTTTTCCTATCCGCCTCATCTGCTCGTGCGAAACGATCCGCGATGCTCCACAGCTGCTTCGATGTCCGTGGCTCTTCCCTTATGATCTCCTTGTAGAGAGCACCAGATTGAATGGCATTCTGGAAGGCTGAGATAAGGACTTCGTCAGTCAAGCGATCAACTTTCAGGCTTTCTTCGTTAAACCTAGTCATAAAGTCGCTTATTGATTCTCCTCGTCTCTGCCTAATGGAAAGAAGCTGGGCCGGGGTAGTTTTTGCCTCGGCTTTCTGGAAAAACCTGCGTTCGAAAGCTTCGAGCAGGTCTGCGTATAATCCGATACTGCATGGAGGCAGGCTATCGAACCAACTACGAGCGTTGTCGACAAGCAGTTCAGGAAATACCTTACACATGTAGGTATCCTCACTGAGACCTTGATTCATCATATTATATTGGTATTGGGACAGGAAATTGCTCGGATCGCATAAGCCGTTGTAAGGCTTGATAGGGGGTACTCGATACTTCTCTGGGAGAGGAGTGTAAAGTATGTAGTTGGTGAAGGGAGTAGAGATCTTACTGTAAACAGTAAATCTCCCTCCTCGGTGATCGTCGTCAAGCCGAGGTGAAACAGCATGACGACGAGGTGGGGTGATGGTACGGCGAGATGTATGTCTGGGGTCTCCTCGGCGGTTATCATCAAACCTTCTTTGACGAGGCTGCCCTTCTCGTGCGCCCACAATCTGGATGCTTTGAGAATCGTGTCGTTGATGGGAACGGGGTGTAGCTTCACGTTCTCCATGATGTCCAGCTCTTTGTTGGTTGACGAATTGCAAGAATTCTGTGCCTTTATATGCAAGGAAACTCCTTACTGCATCCTCAAGGTCATGCGGCTGGAGCTTTGGTGCCTCCTCTCCGTCACGACCATTGTTGTGATCTTCTTGGCTGGGGTTGAGCGGTCTGCCGAATTGATCCACCGGAATATTTCCGATATGCCCTTCCGGAGTCAGCGCACGCTCCTTCCCGGGGCGTCTTTGATTAGGGCTGGGTGGATGGCTAGAGGCCTCGGTTGATTCATGAGCAGTTTGCTGGGCATCCGTCTCCTTAGCAGCGGCGGCGGCGGCGGCGGCAGCGGCGGACTTATTAGCGGCAGCAGTAGATCGTGTTGATTTCCCGGCCATCGTGATTATAGCAAACTTGCAAAAATTTGATCAAGATTCACAAATTTCGTTTCCCACAGACGGCGCCAGTGATCGATCTTATTTTCGCAAGGTAATTAATGCACGTAGACAAGGAATTAATGAACACGAACACAAACGGAACACAAAGAGATTTACTGTGGTTCGATCTATTGGAATAGATCTACGTCCACGGGCGGAAAGAGTATGGATCTTTATTGCTTGTATGAGTAGTGATTACAAGATTGTTCCTCCCTCCCAATCTATTCTAAACCCCTATTTATAAGTATCTACACATGGAATTCGACTAGGATTATAAGTCTTTTCCTATTAGGACTCTTTGGCTTGATCTCCTCCTTTACTGGATAAACACCGAGCTTCTATATCTCTTGTGGAGCTTGAATTGTAGTCGATGTAGGAGTTGCCTTAGTGTAGAGATTCCTTTGAGATGGGCCGTCGTGGGCTCGGCCTAGGTAGGCTGTTTGGGCCGAGCCAAGTAAGGCTCTTCGGTGGGCCGAGCTGCATAGGCCGAGCTTGACAGTCGGAGCCCAATTACATTGGGCTCGATGCTTGGGCCTAGTGGCTAGGCCATATCCTATCACCCTTCAGTGTGGACAAAAAATTAGGATATTGTATTGAAAGTGACGCTTATTACACACTTGCAATAATTTAGAATCATTTCCGTCATGTTTAGTCAAAAGATGATGCATTCTGAATTCATTCCAACAGGCGTGGACAGTAAAGTACTATTTTCTACTGTTCACGTGTCATTTTCCCACTGTTCGCATGTGAGAAATGTTCTGATTTCAATCGAAAAAATGAAATTGCGATTGTAGTACTATATTTTATGCTCACATATGGTTTACAGAAATGTTATTACAAGGGGAATATTAGTTTTCATACGAAATATGTATTTTCCAGTTGTGATTTGTAATTTATTAATCATATATTTAGTGATTTTCAGTCGTATGAAATATGTATTTTACAGTCCGTCAATACAATCAATGCAAAAAAGCTGAAAATTCAACTTTTTCCCACTACCCAAAACTGAAAAAATACTGACGCCCATCACATTACACTTTTTTTTGTTGTCAGCTAAAAATTAAGGGGCAAAATAGGTAATTCAATTTAAAAGTAGATATTTTTGCAACATTATTATAATATTGATATTTTTGCACATCTGTAATGAAAAATGGGTATGTTAGAAAATGCCCCTTAAATAATTGTGGACATAAATACACCCGAGGGATATGCAAAAAGCAGCTAATTGAAATTGTTTTTAGCCACCATGTATAAATGGTCAAATGGTCTAGTTTTAAATTTATCAATCCTAATATCATTTTTTAGCTAATAAAATTAAAATTAAATAATAAAAATAATTATAATAAATAAATAAAGTTGCGAAATCCTACTTCAATAATTTTAAAATTAAACCAAATCATAATATACATAAATGGGAGGAATAAAACTAAAAATAATTATAAAAAAATTAAATATTCGAGCACAATTGTCTTAGCTGTGTAAATGGTATTTATTACTTTAAATAAGAAAAAATGGCTATATATATATATATATATATATATATATATATATATATATTTATAACGGTACATATAAAGTACTTTCATTATTTAAAGTGTCTATGATTATGAGTAATGTTCTCTTACTCACTGTGAAAATGTTTAATATGCTCATGGCTGATATGAGAACATTATATTTAAAAAAGAAATTAATTAGTACGAGAGTTCATTATATAGCCATATAAGTTAATAAATGTCAAATACTCCATCAGTCCCCCATATATATGTGGGGAGATGAATGACACACAATTTAAGAAAAAAATGATGTAAAGTGAGAAAAGTAAGATAAAGTAGGGAGAAAGTGAGAAAAGTAGGAATACGGTAAATAAGTAATTTTGATAAGAGAATCTTTTTATTTAAGGTAGACACATATATATCGGGGAGATCGCAAACGGGTAATAATCACATATAGTATATGAGAGACGAAGAGAGTAATAGATAAGAGGATAAAAATATAAATTATGTCAATTTTTAACTTTTTGGACCAAAATACCCTTAATGAGTTGACTTAGACTGACTTTTTGTCTTTTTTTTTGAAGTTTCTTTTGCGTTTTTCTTTACATTTTTTTCTTCAAATTTTATGTTTTATTTTATTTTTTATTTATTTTAAATTTGGGTGATTTTAAACATAGCCACATTTTCTCTCTTTATAGCCCCCTAATTTCAGAAAATAATAAAAATATTGGTAGATGACTATTTTAACCCTATAGCCCCTTACGTTAACTTCTAACAAAAAATAACTTAATCTTTGGCATAGTCTCCATGAAAATTATAAAGCGCTGGAAACATATTGAACTAATCTATTAATTAATATATTAAAACAAAATGAAAATGGCAGTTATTTTTTTGCGTCAATTTTAGGGTAAAATAGTAGTTTCAATTATTAGAAGTTATTTTTAGAAAATTAGTTACACAATTTAATTTGGTCTCATTAAATATAAATAAATACATTAACCGAGCACGACATTGAGCGGTTCATTTGCCAGCTCTATCAACAAGCACGTCTTCCACCATATTCCACGCAACAAAGAAAACCGCTCAACACAATGCCTACAACTTTTCCTTTAGAATTTTTCAAAAATCTAAACTATATTCATTTCATTTGCTTCGTCTAAACTACAACCTCAATGGGGCCTCGACAATTTTTTCGTATAGAAACAGGGTGCAGGCAAAGAGGTGTAATTCAGAAGTTTTCGGGGTGGGTTTAAATCTTCTTCTGTTGTAATTTTTTTTAAGTCTGTGCGCATTAATTAATATCTGCATGAGAGTGTTCAGAAATGAATTAACTCTATACATATATATGTGTGTGTATGCTTGACTTACACAGTAGGAAATTTATCTTACACAGCAAGTGGAGATTGCCAATATAAAGGCCTAAAGCTTGTGACAGGGGAGGACGCACATGTGTTTTCAAGAATCCAAAGATAATTAACACCCATTACCCATAGGCCATAAGTGATGCTTGAGTTTCAACTCCACTACATCATGCTCTTTCCATGGGACGACAATGGTACATGCATGTATATTTTATCTTCCCATTTTTCTATATTTACATCTCTTATGTTAAAGCTCTCATAGTATATTGTACGGGTTTAAGTATAACTATAATTCATTCCTAATTCCTACATAATTTTCATTTTTTTTAATAGCTTGCACCTTTGTATGTTGTATCCAATCTATGGTGTGATACTTGCAAGATTCTTTGATGATTAATGTCTGAACTGAGTCTTCAAGACTTCAACCCCAAACTTTTATTTTCATTTTATTTATCTTTGCCATTGAAATAAAATATAAAAACTTATTCTGGTTAAAATAACTTTAAGATGATAACAAGAATACATAATGAAGAATGCAATATGATGATTGTGATAAAAGGTTTTGGTGAACTAAGAATTAATGAATATTGTTCATTGCAGATTTTTAAAATTATTGTAAACTACTTGATTTTTCTTTTTCTGATGGCTTTGTGTTGGTTTGGTAACTTTGAGCTTCACATCTAGGTGCCTTATTTCTCTCTACTACGTTGTAATATATCGTATCTTAATTCGAATAAATGTCTTTATTAGTATTTCTGTAGAGTTTCACACAATTGTGAAGTCAGAGAAAAAAAGTAGGAACTCAGCCTTACCGAATGCATATCTTTAACATAATCGTATATATCAATTTTTTAGTTTCTATTCCCTTGAAACGTAATTTTCTCAAGTTGAGTGCGGTCGGAGCAAAGAACAGTTTCAGTGCCACTAGCAAGATGAAGATTTTAATTGTTGATATTGTTTTCATTTTTTTTTTGTTTTAGTTGTCGCTGTTGAATTTTTTTCTTTTTAATTTCGAGGTAAAATATTGTTATTAAATCATTATGACAAACATGATATTGAATTTTATATATGTTCGAAATTACAGTATTTGGAGTTTGGTTATATTGTCTGGATAAGCAAGATTGAGATTTCTTCTCTGTTAATGTGGATCACTAAGTTGTTTTGTAACTAACAAAATGATTGTCTCAAGATTGAATATAGTATCATGCATCATCAATGAAGGTCTTTCATGACATATATGAGGTACGGGGGTAAAAAGTTTACAACTAGCGTTAGTAATTAAGCCACTATATTAGAGTTCAAAACTATATTATACAAAATTATTTGAGTTTAACGAAAGAGACTTTAGATTGACAATGAATGTTGTACGTTGTCTAGATAGATATACAAAAATTAATAGATAGGTATTTTAACATATTCTAATTATAATTTTCTTATTAGATTATTTTGTTATTCTCTATTAATTTGGCTAAACTATTAATTATTTCCATCACTAAATAAAATATTTAATTATTTGATTACATCAAATTTCTACCAGTGCATCGCTAAATTGATAGTTATGTATTTTCGTGCAATAACTTAATGTATTATTTTCTAAAAATATATTATCGTAATTTTTATCTATAATATTTGTATTTGTTTGCTTTTGATTTTTGTATGTTTAATGGTCGTCGTGCATCGCACGGGTGGGTGTACTAGTCCTATAAATTAAAAAAAAATGTCAAGCTTTGTTCATCAATGGCAATTTCCCACATGTTTTGCACACATGAACTAAAGATAATTTTTCCTAGAAATTTGTTGCATCCGAATGTTAAAAACTATGTATCCTAAACCCTAATATTTCCAATAATTTTGATTTTGCCGAAAACTTGTTAATCTCAATCTCATATTTTGTTAAGGGACCCTTTCCCAAATGAAGAAGCTCAAGAGTTTCTCTAAACCTACTCTCTCTTAATTTTCTCGCATATATATTCTTCCTCGCTTTAAAAAAAATAAATAAATAATTCTTTCTTATCCATCATCGAGAAATATAATTCAACATATATACACTCACATATACGTGTATATATATATTAAAAAGAGTATTCTATTCTCAAATCTTCTCTCTTAAAAAAATCTCAAAATTTTGAAGTCTGTGCTCTGCAACTCCAACATCAAAACTTAATTTGAGGAAGAAAAGTTGCAAGTTTAATAGAGAAAAACTACCCAAAAGGAAAAAAATCGAGCAAGAAAAAAAGATAAAACAATAGCAGGTTTCATATATTTCAAGACTATAGGGCTAAAATAGTCATCTCGTTATATTTTTATTATTTTCTTAAATTAAAGGGCTATAGAGAGAGAAAAGGGGGCTATGTTTAAAATTACCCTTTAAATTTCAGACATTTTTATAAATGAGACTTTTGGGACTATTAGCACCAAATAGTCTCATTAGGCGCAACTGCAACTCCACAAATCCAGTCCATATAATCAGAATAAAAACATGATTACAATTCAAAAAATGCATGATACCAAACAAAATGAAGAAACCCTAAATCAGAAAGAGACTATTGGGCTATTAACACCAAATAGTCTTATTAGGCCCAACTGCAACTCCACAAATTCAGTCCATATATAAACATAATAAAAGCATGATTTCAATCCAAAAAAATGCATGATGCTAAACAAGATGAAAAACCATAAATCAGAAATGAGGCTATTGAGACTATTAGCACCAAATAGCTCTATTAGTCCCTACTGCAACTCACCAATCCAGTCCATATAATCATAATAAAAACATGATTTCAATCCAAAAATGAATGATGCTAAACAAGATAAAGAAACCTTAAATCAAAAATGAGACTATTGGGGCTATTAGCACCAAATATTCTCATTGGGCCCAACTGCAACTCCTCAATCCAATTCATATAATCTATTTAAAAGCATGATTTCATTCCAAACAAAATGCATAGTGCCAAATAAGATAAAGAAACCCTAAATCAGAAATAAGACTATTGAGACTATTAGTACCAAACAGTCCCATTAGGCCCAACCACAAATTCAACTAGAAGAAAGAGCTCAAAGCATTTGCACACTCATCCAGAGATCCGAACTTCAATAACCTAAATCAGATACATCATCCTACAATTATTTTAATAATTGTACAAATGTCACTATATTCACACAAAATTGCTACGAGATAAGGCCAAACAAATCAACAAGAAAAATTACCAACATCCTCTCCTTCCTCAGAACTGGATCCATCATTATTGTATTTCTTACCTATATTGTTCCGCTCAAGGATATTGCAGAAATCCTCGCCAGGTGCTCACATGTGAAGAAACATTGGCAACATCATAGCATATGCCAACTCAAATTGCTAACATGTAATTGACTTTAATAACTCTAGCGGCGGCGGCGCCACTTCCGCGACGACGTATTGAATCGGGTGTTGTTCGGCGTTCAGAGGAAAAAAAAGGCGATGGATCTGGAGCGGCGGAGGAGGAGGAAAGGGAAGGTGACAGATCTGGAGCGGCGACAAATTAGGATTTGTTCGGTTGCTGTTTGTCGTCGATCAGGTTGGAGAAGAAGGAGTCGGCAGTGCCGGTGGAGACGCATGGGCAGGGGCAGAGCACGAGCGTGGTGGCAGTCGGTGCAGAGATTGCGCCGCCGCTTCGAGGGGTTCTTCGAGTCCAGACCCTATTTTCAGAATTAAAAAAAATGAAATGATAATAAATGAAACATCAGTATTTTTATTCAAAATTCAAATTTTGAGTGAGTAGGGGCATTTGTCCAAAAATACAACATAAGGACATTGACATGATTTGTATTTTTTATCCTTTTGGACATAATTTGACATTACTTAACTTATATGGATATATCTATATATATTCACTTAATTAGTATATCTTAGAAAATTAAATCCTATTAAAAATAAAATAATTCTAACAAAAATAACTAATCCCTAAAGGGAAATAATACATCAGCTGTGATCACATTAAGAGTGGCCAGGGTAAGTAAGAGATCATTTATGCTATGATTATTATGTATTTCCACATAAAATGTACAGTACAACTGTACTAACAACTTTAAAGTAAACGGAATTTTATACAAGTTTATTTATTGTTAAAAAAATGAATTAGTTGTTTCCACTTTATCAAAACGTGACGCGGTATCGTAAAATATCCCGCCAAAAAAATGGAATAGAATATCAAAAATATAACTAAATACGTTGAGGCTGGATTTTCGTGAGTTTTTAGTTTTTACATGAATAATAACACATTATGATCGATCGTGGAATTTTATAGTGATCTGTACGAAGGGAAAATAAAGAACGCAAGAGTTTACGTGGTTCGATCTTTGATTTGATCTACATCTACGGAGAAAAAAGTTTCTTGTATTACTCTCGAGTTACAGAATGTGTGTTTCAATCTATCCTAGCATTACTATTTATAGGCATCCAGCAGCAGTTATAGCCGAGGTCGTGGGGTGCCACATCAGCAATCGTGGGTTAGAGATCGTGGGTTGGAGATCGTGGGTCGGCCGAGCTTCTGTGCTCTTGGGCTGCGCTGCTGGATTGGGCCGAAGTGTCTTCTGGGCCTTTCAATGGGCCGAGCTCATCTAGGCCGAGCTTATTTGCCGAGGTCCAATTATATTGGGCCGGTGCTTGGGCCTAGTAGCTGGGCCGTATCCTATCACATCTCCCCCCCCCAAAAAAGTATGGAAGCGAGGACAGGATTTATAGCTGAGACGTAGTCGAAGTTCATATCGCCTCGTTAGACAAAGTAGGGATTGAACTGCATGGCCCCCGTCGAAACTAAGATTTCGACGTAGTCGAAGTGAATGTCGCCTCGTTTAGATGAGGTTGGGATCGAATTGCATTGCCTCCGTCAAAATTAGGATTTCGACGAAGTCGGAATACATACCGCCTCGTTTGGACGAGGTCAAACTCGGACTGCATTGCCCCGTCGAAATTAAGATTTCGACAAAGTTGGAATGCATACCGCCTCGTTTGGGCGAGGTCGAGTGCGAGCTATATTGCCCCCGTCGAAATTAAGATTTCGACGAAGTCGAAATGCATACCGCCTCATTTATACGAGGTCGAGCTCGAATGGGCGGGATTTGAAAAGTCGCAACTGTTGAGAGTACAGTGCGCGTGGGACACGTTTCGCGTCCTCATTGGGTAGATGAAGAGGCGGGATTTGAAAAGGCGGATATTTTGCCTATAAAAGCTTCCTCCATACGCCATAAACCATTTTCCCCCAATTCGCGTTTTAAGCAACGAGAAAACCCTAATTCTGATTTTTACTGCAACAGTCGCCGCTGTTCGTTCCAATTTCCGGTGAACTTATTCGGAATCCTGTGACAAGTAAGTATCCTCTTTTTTTTTTAAATGGTCTCTTCTTCATCTTCTTCGCCGACAAACATAGATAGGACGAATGTAGATGTTTCGCCTTCGCTGTCTAGGGTATTTCCGGAGAGGGTTACGTTAAATGTGTACACACGTGCTCTTATGCCTCCTACTCTCCAAGAAATCGAATTCCTACCCTTAGTTGGGTCAGACGCCGCCCTAGAATATGCCTCCACCATGAGTGCGTTGCATATGCAGAATTTGGCTCGAAAATTCTTATTTTCGGAGTCGATGGAGCTGATTCTACCATGCGTTGAAGATAGGGGTAGTTCTCCGCCTGTAGGATTTTTTACCGTATATGAAGACTATCTTCACTTCGGTCTTCGCTTTCCCTTAAACCACATTTTTACCGAACTTCTAGAGAAATTCCAACTGCCATTAGGTCAGTTGGCGCCGCCTTCCATTAAGCAGGTCGTCGGGTTTTGTATGGAGGTCGGCCTCCGTGGAGGTTCTGCTTCTATGGAATCACTGCTTAGGTTTTTCAGGGCTAAGCGTGGACCGACGGGGTGGGTGTACCTTTCTCATGTCAATAAGTTTAAGTTGGAGACGCCCTCCAAAGTGACGAACTGGCAGAAGAAATTTTTCTTCTGCTGGACTGAAGGGGTACCTTTGCATCCTTGGTTTAAGGACAAGTTTGCACCTCAAGTCGCCGAGGAACCAATCAGTGATCTTGAGACAAGCTTGGTGAATCTTGGTTCCATTGTTAGGAATTATTCCGAAGCCGAGCTGGCGAAGTATGGGCTGAGCCCATATGACGCCGCTGTGAACGCGGATTTGGGTGAGGCCCTGCTTCACATATTACATGATATTGTTTACCTGTACGAGGTTTAACATGTGTTTTTATGTTTGTAGTGAACCCTGAAGCTCTCAAAGCCGCAGTCCAGAACAAGAAGAAGAGGGCGAGACCCTCTTCTGCTGTGGAGAAGATGGCGTTGGCGACGTCGTCTGAGACAACGCCCGACCTGATTAGGTCGGCTTCAGAGAGCTCACATCCGGGCTCACCTCCCGTAAACTCGCTTCCACCTCGGATGGCGTGTCGTGAAATCCGGGAAGTCCAGCTCCCTCCAATCACCGAGTTTGGGGTTAGTGGGGGTGACCTGCCCTCCTTGCAGGAGGTACACCGTGAGCTGTCATATCCCGAGGTGAGTAGTATTCGGTAGATTAGACATTTATGTCAGGTGTGTGTTCTAACATTTCTTTTCTTTGTGCAAGAAGCCGAGGTGGCTGTGGCCGGACTGAACAGCCTGGCGAACTTCGTTACTGACGGAGTTGCCAAATTCCAGAAACTCTCTGCCGAGGTAGAGGCAGCGAAGGCCAATCATTCGGCAAAGGTGGCTGCAGCCGAGTCCAAGGCCAAGATGGTAGCGAAACGGGAGGCTAAGGCCCTCGCCGCCACCGAAGAGGCAAAGAAGAAGGCTTCCGACCTGGAGGCCGAAGTTACGGAGTTGAAGGCTCAGCTCGCTGAAGAGTGGGAGAAGATGGCCCGTGCGGTTGCTGGCCAAGGTGGTATGCTCCGGGCTTTCGCCGAGCGTATATTCCGGTCCCGCCACTTCGGTGGGACCATTACACAGCTGGTGAGTGCTATGAGCACCTCGGTCTCTGCCGCAATCATTGACATGATTGACCAGGATTACCCGGGCCTGGACAAGGCCAAGTACGGGTATGAGGCATGGTCCGAAGAGGAGATGCTGCGGGAGTATGCCGAGGTGCTTGTGGAGAGCACTTTGAAGGTGTCGGTGGTAGAAAAGCTGGCCCAGCACAAGTCCCTTTTGTCGGAGACGGCGCTTTAGAATTGTCCCTTCGACAGGGATGACAAGCTGGAGGCTGTTATTGCCGGGTTGCCGAAGGACCCAGTGACCGACACCGCTGGAGGGAGGTCAGGGGAAACCGATGCCGAACAAGAGGTCGACAGGGATGAAGGAAACCATGATGGGGTTTAACCGACTCCTCCCATGTGTTCTTTCTCCCCATTCTCCTTTTTTATTTTTCTGTTAGCCTTGTACTCCGTCACCATTAGGGTGGCGCTTCTTTTGCTGTATTCGGCTATAAATAAAAACGCCTCTTGTTGAATCATGCTTGTATCTATTCTTTGTAGTCTGCTCCTGATTTTTATGATGCTTCACACTTCGTGAAAGAAATATCCGAACTTCGTCAAGCTGTTGAAGTAGCTAAGATCGATGCTTCGAACTGGAAAAAACAAGCTGATGACATTGAGATCGAGGCTGAAGTGAGACTTCGAGCCGCTCAGGAAAAACTTGACGAAGTGCATGCTAAGTATCTGGAGCTCGATGATAAGTACCAACAAGCTCTGGACGACATCAAAACTTTCAAGGAGATGGTCGAGGAGCATACGGAGTATGAGGCCATAATTCACCGAGCTGGGGGATCCACGATTTTTGAGACCTATAGTAAGGTCAAGGATCTCAAAGCTCAGTGCCGAAGCTATAGGGAGCAATATGGAAATGACTCCTGGCAGCTTCGGGATGAATTTAAAGAGCTTGTACGAGTAGCGAGCATCTACAAGACAGTTCTTAATCGCTGTCCGAAGTTGAAACGACGTATTTTGTCAAAGGCTGAGTTTTCGACTCCGGCTACCCCTTGTTCAAACTTGAGGCAGCTTGACCGCACTTCTAGGGAATTCTTGGAAGGTGAATCTTCAAGTTCGGCCAACCCTGATCCTAGGATTGTCACACGCCATTCTCAAGAATTCTACAGTCAAGAGTAGTAGTTGGCGCCTGGACGAGGTCGAGCGAGCCAAAGTGTCCAAGGTCGTGGAACTCAGAGTGGCCGAGGTAGAGGTCGAAGTTCAGCTCCCGGACGAGGTAGAGGACAGGCTTAGTGTAGACGATATTTTGAACTTTAACTCTGGTAAGGACTTTGCCAGAGATTGGCTTAGCTTTAGTGAGCCTAGGCCTCCGGGTTCCTCGTAATACTTGTACATTTTCCATTTACATGAAATAAAGCGGAAATTTTGCACTTTTATTTGAGTTTTTCATCCTCGTTTTTAACTAAGGTAGCTTTCCCTATTTTAAACGAAGACAGCTTGCTTCGCCATGAAATGAAGTTCGGCTTTTAGATAGCTCTCTTTGTTTCAATACGAAGTTTTAATTTGCTTACTTCGTAATAGGACAAAGGTCGGCCTTAAGTGGCTTACTTCGTCATAAGACGAAGTTTGGCCTTAAATGGCGCACTTCGTCATAAGACGAAGTTTGGCCTTAAGTAGCGCACTTCGTCATAAGATGAAGTTTGGCCTGAAGTGGCTCACTTCGTCATAAGACGAAGTTTGGCCTGAAGTGGCACACTTCGTCATAAGACGAAGTTTGGCCTTAAGTGGCGCACTTCGTTATAAGATGAAGTTTGGCCTGAAGTGGCCCACTTCGTCATCAGACGAAGTTTGGCCTTAAATGGCGCACTTCGTCATCAGACGAAGTTTGGCCTTAAGTGGCGCACTTCGTCATAAGATGAAGTTTGGCCTGAAGTGGCTCACTTCGTCTTTAGACGAAGTGTGGCCTTATATAACCTGTCCTCTTCATAAGACGAGGTTAAGGTTATATGGGTTCCTTATTTGTCGAAATTATCGATAGGGGTGGTCCCCTCACGCGCGTTTAGATGTTACTCCAAAATTGGAGTTTTGGTTTGTTTTTGTATTCCTCATCAGGAATTTAGTTTGTGTTTCGAGATAAAATGTACAAGTGGAAGAAACATGCAACACTAAAATATGCAAGACTCGAACTTTATTGATAAAAATAAGACGTTTTTAAAAAGATGGACACAATCAACCTAACAAGCTATGTACACACATTTGCTTCCACTTATAGATAATATCTCTTCAAGTGAGAAATGTGCCAAGTTCGGGGTATTGGCTCACTAGATAAATAGGTGAGCTTGTATGACCCTTTGCCGATGACTTCTTGAACCCGGTATGGGCCTTCCTAAGTGGCTTCTAGCTTGCCGAGCTTATCCGCCTTACTGACCTCGTTATTCCGAAGCACGAATTCACCTATTTGGAATTGCTGGTGCTTCACCCGGTTGTTGTAGTACCGAGCTACTTGCTGTTTGTATCGAACTTCCTGTATATAGGCTTGTTCCCGCTTTTCTTCTAGCAAATCCAGGTCAGTTCGAAGTTTCTCTTCGTTGTCCTAGGCTGCGAAGTTAAGCGTTCGGGGGCTCGGCAAGCCGATCTCTACCGGGATCACTGCTTCAGTTCTGTAGACCAAACTATATGGTGTTTCACCATGTGAGGTTCGGGGAGTAGTCCGGTAAGACTATCGAACTTGGGGCAAGTTTGCCGCCCAATCTCCTTTGGCCTTATCGAGTCGGGTTTTTAACCCTTTAACTATCATTCGGTTCGTAACCTCGGTTTGGCCATTTGCTTGAGGGTGAGCTACCGAGGTGAACTTTTGTTGGATATGGAGTTCGTCACACCATTCTCTGAACGTCCTCTCTGTGAACTGGGTTCCATTATCTGAGACGAGGACGTGAGGTATGCCGAAACGACAAACTATGTTCTTCCAAATGAAGTTTAGGGCGTTTTTGCTTGTGATCCGTGTCAGAGGTTCGGCTTCCACCCACTTCGTAAAGTAGTCGATGGCTACAATGAGGAATTGTAGTTGGCCGGGAGCTTTTTCGAACGGGCCGACGATGTCTATTCCCCACTGCATGAACGGCCAAGGGCTTTGCATGCTAGCCAGTTCGGTCTGTGGCAACCTTGGAACCATCGCATGGATTTGACACTTCGGACATTGTTTGACAAGGTCGATAGCATCCTGTAACATGGTGGGCCAATAGTATCCCGATCTCATGATCTTCTTGGATAGGGCGAGCTCCGATGTGACTGCCACAAGACCCTTCGTGGACTTCGCGCAATGCGTAGTCCGCTTGGTTGGGCCCCACACATCTTAGGAGAGGCTGGAGGTAGGATTTTCTATACAACACTCCCTGTTCTAGGACGTACTTGGTGGATTTAGCCAGGAGCTTCCTAGCCTCGACCTTATCAGCTGGGAGTTCGCCTTTTCCTAAATAGTTGCGAAGTGGAGTCGTCCAGTTTGGTCCGTCTTCGGTTACTACATTAACTTCGGCTTCATCAATACTTCAGAGTTGTACTTCTTCCACCGGAGAGGTCATTGAAGACGACGCGAGTTTGCTCAGTGCGTCAGCTCGACCGTTGTCTCCTCTTGGGATTCGCACCAACTTGAAGTATGAAAAGCTCTGTTGTAGGATCTTGGCCTTATGGAGGTATTTCTTCATTCGTTCACCTTTGGCCTCGTACTTGCCTAGCATATGGCTCACTACGACTTAAGAGTCGCTGTGAACTTGAATGGCTTGTACTTGGAGAGCTTGGGCTAGACGAAGTCCAGCGATTAGAGCTTCGTACTCCACTTTGTTATTTGTGGTCGGGAAGTTGAACCGGAGTGCATAGGTGGTCTCCTTCCCTTCCGGGCTAATGAGTAAGATTCCGGCTCCGCTTCCTTTGTTGCCTGATACCCCATCCACGTAGACCTTCCAACAGTCTTGTGGCGGTTGGTTTGGTGCTTCGGCCTTTGATTTGTCTTCGGCAGGTCCGACGGGCTTCTGCACCTCCGTGAACTTGGCTTCTACTAGGAAATCGGCCAAGGCTTGCCCTTTAACGGCCTGACAAGGTACAAAGGAAATCGCGTGCTCGCCGAGTTCTACAGCCCATTTGGCGATTCGCCCAGATGCTTCTAGTTTTATGAGCACTTGCCGAAGTGGGAGATCGGTCAGCACTTGTATTGGATACGCGTGGAAGTACGGTTGAAGTCTCCTTACTGCATTTACCAATGCAAGTGCGACCTTTTCCAAAGGTTGGTACCTCGTCTCCGGTCCTTTGAGGGCTCGGCTTATGAAATAGACGGGTAATGGACGACATTTCTCTTCTCTTACCAGGACCGCACTGATTGCCTCGTCCGAAGCGGCGAGGTATAGGGAAAGGACCTCGCCCTCTTTTGGTACAGATAAAGTAGGGAGGTTTGCGAGGTACCTCTTTAGGTCGTCAAAAGCTTTTCTGTGCTTGTCGTTCCACTCGAAGTTCGGCGCCTTCTTTAGTATCTTGAAGAACAAGAGTTGTTTTTCGGCGGCCTTAGACAGGAAATGACTTAGTGCAGCTAGGCAGCCCGTCAGCCTGTGCACATCGTGGATTGACTTTGGCACTTGCATTTCTTGGATGGCTCGGACTTTTGATGGGTTAGCTTTTAACCCTTCATGTGAAACCCAACACCCTAGAAATTTTCCAGATCGGACCATAAAAGTACACTTTTCTGGGTTTAACTTTAAATTTACTTCACGAAGTAGGCTAAGGACAACTTTGAGGTTGTTTACACAAGTGGCAATTTCCTTGCTTTTAACGACTATATCGTCTACATACACTTCGACAATTCTACCGATGTGGGCCTCGAATATTTTGTCGACCATCCTTTGGTATGTAGCTCCAGCGTTCTTCAGTCCGAAGGGCATCTGTTTATATGCATAGATACCGAAGTCTGTGACGAAGGCGGTCTTCGGCGCGTCATCGGTGCTCATGAGGACTTGGTGATACCCCTTGTACAGGTCTAAGAAGCTGAACATCTTGTGGCCAACAAGAGCTTCAACCTTCTTGTCAATGTTGGGAAGGGGGTAGCAATCTTTTGGGCAGTGTTTATTGAGGTCGGTGTAGTCTACGCACATCCGCCATCCCCCTCCCTGCTTTTTCACCATTACGGGGTTGGCCAACCAGGTTGGATATTTCACCTCGAATAAAATATCGGCCTTTTGCAGTTGGCGCACCTCGTCATGGATCACTTGATTTCTTTCGGCTGCAAAGGCTCGCTGCTTCTGCCGAATTGGTTTCACCTTGGGATCGATGTTGAGGTGATGAGTGATGACGCTTGGTGCCACCCTAGTCATGTCCAGGGGCGACCAAGCGAAGACATCTCTGTATTCCCGAAGTAGCCGGATAATTTGACTTCGGAGCTCGTACTCTCCGACGAACCCTACTTTGACGACCTTGGCAGGGTCATCTTCGTTTAATGCGACGTCTTCAACCGGCTCGATGGATGATGGCGACGTCGGCTCCATCTCTTTGGAGTCCTATAGTTGCTATGCCTGAGGGTGCTGCGTCCCGGAGCCTCGGAGTGCAACCTGCATGCACTCCTTTGCCTGCAGCTGGTTTCCCCGAAGCGTGATCACTCCGTTTTTTGACGGAATTTTGATCGTCAGGTGTTAGGCTGAGCAGAACGCCTTCGTCGCTATTAGCCAATCTCTCCCCAAAATGATGTTATAGTAGCTTTTACGACGAAGAAGTGGATTATCTTCGTAGCAGATAACGGGCTCTTCCCAACGGTCACAGGAAGTGAAATGATGCCTTCCGTCGTCGTTTCTTGCTGTGTGAAGTTCTTCAGCGGCATGGGTGCCGGCTTTAGACGTGCTTCTTCGATATCGAGCTTATCAAAGCAGTCTTTGAAAAGGACACTCACAGAGGCTCCACTGTCAATGAATATTCGGTGGACCAACTTGTTGGCCACCACGGCCTCGATTATGGTGGCATCTTGATGAGGTATGGCATGGGGGACTGGGTTATCGCCGGAAAAGGTGACGACCTCGTCCTTCTTGAACCTTTTCTGGGCAGGTTCTTTCCGCTGTTGACTTCGAGCCTCGGCTTACAACGATGACTTCGTCGCACCTTGAGGCAGCCCGGTAATGGCAGTGATGACTGCATCATATTGAGGCTGGTCTTCGTCTTCGTCCTCATCATCGTGCCTTGACTTCTTGTCGTGATGGGGGGCGCAGTTGTTCCCTCCCCTATTCTTTTTCCTCTTGCCTTTCCCCCGAGGTCGGGTTTCTTGCTGGTTGCGACTTTGGTACCTCCCAAAGGTACTATCGCGTACCAGGTGTTCAATATCCGAGGTGAGATCTCGGCAGTCCTCAGTGTCATGACCATAATCGTCATGGAACTTGCAGTACTTCTCTTTGGATCGTCACTTCGATCCACCTTGGGACAAGGGTGGTGGCTTCTCGAACAAGTTCGCATGAAGCTCGTATATTTCGGCCTTGGACTTCGTCAGCTATGTAAGCTGATTCTGATCCTGATTGGGCCGAGGTCCGAGGCGGGATTCAAGAGGTCCCCGCTGTAACATGTCAAGAGCACTTCGTCGACCTTGCCCATGGTCGGTGCGCTCCTCCCTCTTCTTCTTGTCATTATTTTCGGGCCGACCTGCTGCCCGTTTTCTCCGATCAGCCCCGTCCGCCTCCGCGAACGTATCAGCAATCTTCCATAGCTACCTGGAGGTCGTTGGACGCGCCTTCACGAGCTCTCTGAAGAGAGTCCCGGACTGAATGACGTTTTGAAACGCCGAAATGAGAACGTTGTCGGAGAGACGATCGACTTTAAGGCTCTCATTATAGAAACGGGCCAGGAAGTCACTGATCGTTTCTCCTCGCCCCTGCCTTAAGGTGAGGAGCTGGGCCGGCTGATTTTTGCCTCAGCTTTCTGGAAGAAACGACGTTCAAAGGCGTCGAGTGGGTCGGCGTACGACCCTATGCTGCCGTTAGGTAGGCTGTCGAACCAGCTTCTGGCGTTGTCCACCAGCAGCTCGGGGAAGACTTTACACATGTAAACGTCTTCGGCGAGTCCTTGGTTCATCATGTTGTACTGGAACCGTGATAAGAAGTTGTTGGGGTCGTGTGACCCGTTGTAGGGCGGGATAAGAGGTACTCTATACGTCGACGGGAGGGGAGTATAGAGTATCCTATTGGTGAAGGGAGTGGAGATTCGACTGTAAACAGTGAATCTTCCTTGGTAAGGGTTTCCTTCGTCACGCCGAAGTGGAACGGCGTTTTGACGAGGTGATGTTGAACCGCGCTGAGGTGAAGCGCGGTCGTTGTTCCGACGGTGATTGTTGCTCCGTCGCCTTCGGGGAAGTTCGGCAATCCTGTCTCCAACGATCTGGAGACTTGGGGATCGCCGTTGTGACGGTTCGACTCCGTCCTCTTCGTGTTGACTTTGTTGTCGATGTTGATCGACGAACTTAAGAAAATCTTGTTCGTGGAGGTTCAAGTACGCCTTCAGTGCATTTCCAAGCTCGGGTTGGAGTGCGGCGTTTCTGAGTCGGTGGCCTGGCTCGCCGCTACTAGCGGAGTCACCGGACTGGCCTGGTGACAAATCCTCCTGGTGGCCTTCAGGAGTTTGGTGGATTATGGGCTACTGGTCAAGTCGGACTTGGGAAGCAGTTTGCCGAACTTGGCTTACGTCGGCTTCCACCTCGTTGGCCAGCGTGTGAGGTGGATTGGTGGGCAGGTCAGCTTGGTTCTGCTTTGCCTTGGCAGCAGCAGCGGCAGCAGCGGAGCGGGCTGGTTTCACCATCGTATCTTCACTCAAAAACGTTTGATCAACTTCACAAAAAGAATTTTTCTGTTTCCCACAGACGGCGCCAGTGATCGATCGTGGAATTTTAGAGTGATTTGTACGAAGGGAAAATAAAGAACGCAAGAGTTTATGTGGTTCGA
This sequence comes from Mentha longifolia, assembly GCA_001642375.2. Lineage (NCBI taxonomy): Eukaryota > Viridiplantae > Streptophyta > Magnoliopsida > Lamiales > Lamiaceae > Mentha > Mentha longifolia. The sequence continues at coordinate 32,375,522 of CM038111.1, read as the reverse complement.
TCTTTGATTTGATCTACGTCCACGGAGAAAAGAGTTTCTTGTATTAATACTCTCGAGTTACAGAATGTGTGTTTCACTCTATCCTAGTGTCACTATTTATAGGCATCCAGCAGCAGTTACAGCCGAGGTCGTGGGGTGCCACATCAGCAATCGTGGGTTAGAGATCGTGGGTTGGAGATCGTGGGTCGGCCGAGCTTCTGTGCTCTTGGGTTGCGCTGCTAGATTGGGCCGAAGTGTCTTCTGGGCCTTTCAATGGGCCGAGCTCATCTAGGCCGAGCTTATTTACCGAGGTCCAATTATATTGGGCCGGTGCTTGGGCTTATCACATCAGTTTATCTTTCAAAAAAATAAAATAATACATTAATTTATTAAATCAATTGATATAAAATCATGTATACACGATTCTCATATTTGTAAGTAGATGTCGTTTTCAAAATATATATACACACACCAATGATATACTACTAGAATGACAACAAATTGATAAAAACATTAACTTTAAATGTAGTGGCATTTTATTTTTCATAACCAAATAAAACTTTTTTAGCCATGTTAATAAAATAAAAAATAAAAACCTCTTTAGCTACTTTTATTTATTTTATTCATTTGTCATTTTATATATTTTTAACTTTCTTATTATTCTTTTTTCCTAAATCTGTAATGACAACTTCTTCAATCTACCCCCAGAATAGATATCTCCGATTTTTCATATGTTTTTTTGTCTTTCATTTTCCTTTTTGTCCTTTCTCTTTTCTTGACTTTTTTTTTCTTCATAAATCTGATCAATGCCCATCTACTATATATTTAATGATGTTATTGATCGAACTTATTTTCGTAGGGTAATTAATGCATGTAGATAAGGAATTAACGAACACGAAAGTAAACGGAACACAAAGGGATTTACGTGGTTCGATCTATTGGAATAGATCTACGTCCACGGGCGGAAAGAGTATAGATCTTTATTGCTTGTATGAGTAGTGATTACAAGATTATTCTCCCCCTTTCAATCTATTCTAAACCCTAATTTATAGGCATTTACATATGGAATCCGACTAGGATTACAAGTCTTTTCCTATTAGGATTCTTTGCCTTGATCTCCCCCTTTATTGGATAAACACCGAGCTTCTATATCTCTTGGAGCTTGAATTGTAGTCGATGTAGGAGTTTTGATTGCCTTGGTGAAGAAGTTTCTCTTAAGTGGGCCGAGCTGCGTAGGCCGAGCTTAACTGTCGGGGCCCAATTATATTGGGCTCGATGCTTGGGCCTAGTAGCTAAGCCATATCCTATCACATCCCCTCCCCCCCCCCACCCCAAAAAAGATATAGAAGTGATGGTGTGACTTGGGGTAGAAAGTTGAAGTAGGAGTATTGAAAGTGCATTGCCCCGTCGAAAATTAGATTTTGACGAAGTCGGAACGCTTGCCACCTCGTTAAGACGAGATGGGTATAAAATTTGCATTGCCCCTTCGGAAATTGGATTTCGACGAAGTTGGAATGCTTGCCACCTCGTTAAGACGAGGTGGGTATAAAATTTGCATTGCCCCTTCAGAAATTAGATTTCAACGAAGTCGGAATGCTTGCCACCTCGTTAAGACGAGGTGGGTATAAAATTTGCATTGCCCCTTCGGAAATTAGATTTCGACGAAATCGGAATGCTTGCCACCTCGTTAAGACGAGATGGGTATAAAATTTGCATTGCCCCTTCGGAAATTAGATTTCGACGAAGTCGGAATGCTTGCCACCTCGTTAAGACGAGGTGGGTATAAAATTTGCATTGCCCCTTCGGAAACTGGATTTCGACGAAGTCGGAATGCTTGCCACCTCGTTAAGACGAGGTGGGTATAAAATTTGCATTGCCCCTTCGGAAATTAGATATCAACGAAGTCGGAATGCTTGCCACCTCGTTAAGACGAGGTGGGTATAAAATTTGCATTGCCCCTTTGGAAATTAGATTTCGACAAAGTCGGAATGCTTGCCACCTCGTTAAGACGAGGTGGGTATTAAATTTGCATTGCCCCTTCAGAAATTGGATTTCGACAAAGTCGGAATGCTTGCCACCTCGTTAAGACGAGGTGGGTATTAATTCGCATTGCCCCTTCGGAAATTAGATTTCGTCGAAGTCGGAATGCGTTGAACAACACGACTTTGTTAAAGACGAAGTTTAGGCTTTGAATAGCACGACTTCGTCAAAGACGAAGTTTATGCTTTAATTAGCACGACCTCGTCTTCAGACGAGGTTTAGGCTCTGCTCTGTTTTAAACAAAGGCCGTATCTTTGTTTTTAACCGAGGTTAGGTCAATACGCGCGTTTTAATTTTACTCCTATTATGGAGTTTATTAAGTACCCTCGTCAAGGTTTTACTAGCTCACTTCATCTTTTGACAAAGTGTGGATTTAAATAGCTCACTTCGGAAATTGGATTTCTACGAAGTATGGCTTTAAATAGCTCACTTCGAAAATTGGATTTCGACGAAGTTTGGCGTTAAATAGCTCACTTCGAATTGATTCGACGAGTTGCTTAGATAGCTCACTTCGGAAATTGGATTTCGACGAAGTTTGGCTTTAAATAGCTCACTTCGGAAATTAGATTTCGACGAAGTTTGGCTTTAAATAGCTCACTTCGGAAATTAGATTTCGACGAAGTTTGGCTTTAAATAGCTCACTTCGGAAATTGGATTTCGACGAAGTTTGGCTTTAAATAGCTCTACCTCGTCGTAAGACGAGATTTTGACTTTAAATAGCTCAACCTCGTCATAGGACGAGGTTTTGGCTTTACATTCCTTATTTGTCGAGATAATATGCATAAGTGGCATAGAGAGAGATGTGCAAGATGTATGCAAATGCAAGATGTATGCAAGACCCTAATAAGACGACCTAAATGACCTAAATGAACTATATGAACTTGGACATTACTCTCGGCCACTTGTGCAAGGTATCTCTTTAAATAAGTAATGTGTCGTGCACGGGGTATTGGCTTACCGGATAAGTGGGCGAGCTTGTACGACCCTTTGCCGATGACTTCTTCAACTCGGTACGGTCCTTCCCATGTGGCTTTAAACTTGCCGAGCCTTTCCGCTTTACTGACCTCGTTGTTCCGAAGTACGAGGTCGCCTGTTTGGAATTGTTGGTACTTCACTCTTTGGTTGTAGTACCGAGCTACTTGTTATTTGTATTTGGCTTCTCTTATCTAGACGAGCTCTCGTTTCTCTTCCAACAGATCCAGTTCGGTTCGGAGGTCTTCCTCGTTAACTTCGGCTGTGAAATTAAGAGTACGCGGGCTCGGCAGGCCGATCTCCACCGGGATCACTGCTTCGGATTTATACACCAAATTGTAGGGTGTTTCACCGTTCGAGGTCTGGGGAGTTGTGTCCCATTTTCCGAGACGAGGATATGGGGTATGCCGAAGCGGCATACTATGTTCTTCTAGACGAAGTTGAGGGCGTTCTTGCTCGTGATTTCTGCCAAGATTTCGGCTTCCACCCATTTGAGCCTAAAAGGCGATGGCTACGATGAGAAACTGGAGCTGGCCAAGAGCTTTGCCTAATGGAGTTACTAGGCTTGCTTCGGCTTCGTCAATGGACCTGTCTCCTCGGCTTCGTCAGTACTTAGGAGTTTGACTTCAAGGGACTTCGGTCGGCCTCGGCCTTGAGAGTGGACCTGTCTCCTCGGCTTCGTCGCCTTGAGAGTGGACCTGTCTCCTCGGCTTCGTCAGTACTTAGGAGTTTGACTTCGAGGGACTTCGGTCGGCCTCGGCCTTGAAAGTGGACCTGTCTCCTCGGCTTCGTCAGTGGACCTGTCTCCTCGGCTTCGTCAGTACTTAGGAGTTTGACTTCGAGGGACTTCGGTCGGCCTCGGCCTTGAGAGTGGACCTGTCTCCTCGGCTTCATCAGTACTTTGGAGTTTGACTTCGAGGGACTTCGGTCGGCCTCGGCCTTGGTACCTCTTGAGGGTGCTGTCGCGCACTAATTGCTCTATGACAGCAGCAAGCTTTCTGCATTCCTCGATATCGCACCCGTAATTCTCATGGAAGCGACAGTACTCCTTGGATCGGCGCTTCTCCCTTCCACTTGACATGGGCCGAGGCTTCTCGAACATATCGGTGTGAGTTGGCTTTGGCCTCGTCAATGGAGTGAGTTGGCTTCGTTCCTAGTTTTGCCGAGGTCCGAGCCTGGATTCCAGGGGTGTATGCTGGAGCCTGTCGAAGGCACTTTGCTGACTTTGGCCTCGGTCATTCCGATCCTTCTTCCGATCCGATAGTTCGGCCTTGTCGGCTTCGCGCTTGCACCTATCAGCTTTGTCGGCTCTTGCGAACCGACTTGCTATGCCATAATGGCTTCGTAGTGCGAGGTAATTTTCCTCATTGCGCCGAGGTGAGACGGTGTCGCGCCGAGGTGAGATAGTGTCGTGCCGAGGTGAGATGACGTTGCAGCGAGGTGAGATGCGATGGTGGCCCCGTTGGTGGATCCCGACATCTCGTGCGTCTACGATCCTGACGCTAGGGGACCTTTGCCGATGCCGCGATCCGGAGGTAAGCTTCGTGCTCTCTACCATCTTTGCGTCAGGGTTGTCCTTTTTCACGGCTGAGCATTGTGTTGTTTTTAGCGAGCTGGAGAAAATCTTGCTATGTTTATCCAACATGCTCAATGTGTCCGTCCGGAGTCTGGCCTTTGGCGTGTTCCTTCCTAGATAGCCGGTATGTTGCCGGGTGTAGATCTTGCGCCTGGCTTGCCTCGCCTTTGTGGATTTCAGCTTCCTGAACCGGTGGATTTGCTGTCGGACCTTGTCTGGTTTGCTGAATATCCTTTTCCTTGTTGGCGGCGGCAGCGGCGGTGGTAGCGGCAGCGATTGATCGTGTTGTCATCTCACCTCGGCGCGACACCATCTCACCTCGGCGCGACACCGTCTTACCTCGGCGCGATGAGGACAATTACCTCGCACTACGAAGCCATTATGGCATAGCAGGTCGGTTCGCAAGAGCCGACAAAGCTGATAGGTGCAAGCGCGAAGCTGACAAGGCCGAACTATCGGATCGGAAGAAGGATCGGAATGACCGAGGCCAAAGTCAGCAAAGTGCCTTCGACAGGCTCCAGCATACACCCCTGGAATCCAGGCTCGGACCTCGGCAAAACTAGGAACGAAGCCAACTCACTCCATTGACGAGGCCAAAGCCAACTCACACCGATATGTTCGAGAAGCCTCGGCCCATGTCAAGTGGAAGGGAGAAGCGCCGATCCAAGGAGTACTGTCGCTTCCATGAGAATTACGGGTGCGATATCGAGGAATACAGAAAGCTTGCTGCTGTCATAGAGCAATTAGTGCGCGACAGCACCCTCAAGAGGTACCAAGGCCGAGGCCGACCGAAGTCCCTCGAAGTCAAACTCCAAAGTACTGACGAAGCCGAGGAGACAGGTCCACTCTCAAGGCTGAGGCCGACCGAAGTCCCTCGAAGTCAAACTCCTAAGTACTGACGAAGCCGAGGAGACAGGTCCACTGACGAAGCCGATGAGACAGGTCCACTCTCAAGGCCGAGGCCGACCGAAGTCCCTCGAAGTCAAACTCCTAAGTACTGACGAAGCCGAGGAGACAGGTCCACTCTCAAGGCGACGAAGCCGAGGAGACAGGTCCACTCTCAAGGCCGAGGCCGACCGAAGTCCCTCGAAGTCAAACTCCTAAGTACTGACGAAGCCGAGGAGACAGGTCCATTGACGAAGCCGAAGCAAGCCTAGTAACTCCATTAGGCAAAGCTCTTGGCCAGCTCCAGTTTCTCATCGTAGCCATCGCCTTTTAGGCTCAAATGGGTGGAAGCCGAAATCTTGGCAGAAATCACGAGCAAGAACGCCCTCAACTTCGTCTAGAAGAACATAGTATGCCGCTTCGGCATACCCCATATCCTCGTCTCGGAAAATGGGACACAACTCCCCAGACCTCGAACGGTGAAACACCCTACAATTTGGTGTATAAATCCGAAGCAGTGATCCCGGTGGAGATCGGCCTGCCGAGCCCGCGCACTCTTAATTTCACAGCCGAAGTTAACGAGGAAGACCTCCGAACCGAACTGGATCTGTTGGAAGAGAAACGAGAGCTCGTCTAGATAAGAGAAGCCAAATACAAATAACAAGTAGCTCGGTACTACAACCAAAGAGTGAAGTACCAACAATTCCAAACAGGCGACCTCGTACTTCGGAACAACGAGGTCAGTAAAGCGGAAAGGCTCGGCAAGTTTAAAGCCACATGGGAAGGACCGTACCGAGTTGAAGAAGTCATCGGCAAAGGGTCGTACAAGCTCGCCCACTTATCCGGTAAGCCAATACCCCGTGCACGGCACATTACTTATTTAAAGAGATACCTTGCACAAGTGGCCGAGAGTAATGTCCAAGTTCATATAGTTCATTTAGGTCATTTAGGTCGTCTTATTAGGGTCTTGCATACATCTTGCATTTGCATACATCTTGCACATCTCTCTCTATGCCACTTATGCATATTATCTCGACAAATAAGGAATGTAAAGCCAAAACCTCGTCCTATGACGAGGTTGAGCTATTTAAAGTCAAAATCTCGTCTTACGACGAGGTAGAGCTATTTAAAGCCAAACTTCGTCGAAATCCAATTTCCGAAGTGAGCTATTTAAAGCCAAACTTCGTCGAAATCTAATTTCCGAAGTGAGCTATTTAAAGTCAAACTTCGTCGAAATCCAATTTCTGAAGTGAGCTATTTAAAGCCAAACTTCGTCGAAATCCAATTTCCGAAGTGAGCTATTTAACGCCAAACTTCGTCGAAATCCAATTTTCGAAGTGAGCTATTTAAAGCCATACTTCGTAGAAATCCAATTTCCGAAGTGAGCTATTTAAAGCCACACTTTGTCAAAAGATGAAGTGAGCTAGTAAAACCCTGACGAGGGTACTTAATAAACTCCATAATAGGAGTAAAATTAAAACGCGCGTATTGACCTAACCTCGGTTAAAAACAAAGATACGGCCTTTGTTTAAAACAGAGCAGAGCCTAAACCTCGTCTGAAGACGAGGTCGTGCTAATTAAAGCATAAACTTCGTCTTTGACGAAGTCGTGCTATTCAAAGCCTAAACTTCGTCTTTAACGAAGTCGTGTTGTTCAACGCATTCCGACTTCGACGAAATCTAATTTCCGAAGGGGCAATGCGAATTAATACCCACCTCGTCTTAACGAGGTGGCAAGCATTCCGACTTCGTCGAAATCCAATTTCTGAAGGGGCAATGCAAATTTAATACCCACCTCGTCTTAACGAGGTGGCAAGCATTCCGACTTCGTCGAAATCTAATTTCCGAAGGGGCAATGCAAATTTTATACCCACCTCGTCTTAACGAGGTGGCAAGCATTCCGACTTCGTTGAAATCTAATTTCTGAAGGGGCAATGCAAATTTTATACCCACCTCGTCTTAACGAGGTGGCAAGCATTCCGACTTCGTCGAAATCCAGTTTCCGAAGGGGCAATGCAAATTTTATACCCACCTCGTCTTAACGAGGTGGCAAGCATTCCGACTTCGTCGAAATCTAATTTCCGAAGGGGCAATGCAAATTTTATACCCACCTCGTCTTAACGAGGTGGCAAGCATTCCGATTTCGTCGAAATCTAATTTCCGAAGGGGCAATGCAAATTTTATACCCACCTCGTCTTAACGAGGTGGCAAGCATTCCGACTTTGTCGAAATCTAATTTCCGAAGGGGCAATGCAAATTTTATACCCACCTCGTCTTAACGAGGAGGCAAGCATTCCGACTTCGTCGAAATTCAATTTCCGAAGGGGCAATGCAAATTTTTATACCCACCTCGTCTTAACGAGGTGGCAAGCATTCCAACTTCGTCGAAATCCAATTTCCGAAGGGGCAATGCAAATTTTATACCCACCTCGTCTTAACGAGGTGGCAAGCATTCCGACTTCGTCAAAATCTAATTTTCGACAGGGCAATGCACTTTCAATACTCCTACTTCAACTTTCTACCCCAAGTCACACCCTCACTTCTATGTCTTTTTGGGGGGGAGAGGGGATGTGATAGGATATGGCTTAGCTACTAGGCCCAAGTATCGAGCCCAATATAATTGGGCCCCGACAGTTAAGCTCGGCCTACGCAGCTCGGCCCACTTAAGAGAAACTTCTTCACCAAGGCAATCAAAACTCCTACATCGACTACAATTCAAGCTCCAAGAGATATAGAAGCTCGGTGTTTATCCAATAAAGGAGGAGATCAAGGCAAAGAGTCCTAATAGAAAAGACTTGTAATCCTAGTCGGATTCCATATGTAAATGCCTATAAATAGGGGTTTAGAATAAATTGAAAGGGGGAGAATAATCTTGTAATCACTACTCATACAAGCAATAAAGATCTATACTCTTTCCGCCCGTGGACGTAGATCTATTCCAGTAGATCGAACCACATAAATCCCTTTGTGTTCCGTTTACTTTCGTGTTCGTTAATTCCTTGTCTACATGCATTAATTACCCTACGAAAATAAGTTCGATCACTGGCGCCGTCTGTGGGAAACGAAAATTTGTGTGTTCCGTTTACTTTCGTGTTCGTTAATTCCTTGTCTACATGCATTAATTACCCTACGAAAATAAGTTCGATCAGTTATATTATTCTCCATCGTCTTCTTTCTTTACCCGTAAAACATACATTAATTGTGAGAAATATCCAAATCAACTCATTACAGCAATCCCATCATATCATTCACCGCAAATACGATTATAAAAATTCAAATAAAACTGAAACTCAAAGTCTCAAATATATAGTTTAATACTATTAGGCAATGAACTGCGGCGTCCGTCGTTCTGGAAAAGACGAGATGAATGTTTCCCGTTGGAACGATAAATTCTAAAAGAATTATATTGTTTGTTGAAATTGAAGATGAAATAAAAGAAAAATGGGGGATGATTTTGAAATTATTAAACATCAAAAGTGGCTAAAAGTTTTTATAAACATGATTAAAAAAGATTTGTTCTAATCTAAAATGGCCATATCAGTTTTTGCCCCTTGAATTAATGTATCTAATATAGAGTTGGTAAGGAAATATATTCCTCTAATTATATATACATAGCAGCCAGTTTTTTGAATAATAGGCACGATAAAATATTTTCCCGAAGAAGATAATGGATCCCACCTGTCAAGATTAAACATATCCTTTTATTAAATTTAACAAAATTAAAAGAAATCCAGAAGCACAACTTATATATTAATTATATATTGGTCAAAGTATTACAATTTGTCTTTTCCCAACATCATTCCAAGTTCAAATTGTTATAAAAAAAGTTCCACAAGCTTTATTATCATCACAAAATCCAAAAAAAATATCGATATAGGTCGAAGTCATACTATCAATGCAATACCCATCCTAACGATCATAAAATACAAAGTATTCCAGCTAAAATATAATATATATATATATATATATATATAGAGTTTGGTTCATATGTTAATAAATCCTGGTGTGTTAAATAGGAATGAATCTGGACTGTTGATCTTAATCAAATTTATAGTTGTCATTGATTTAAGTATGGTTTCAAGGTGCAATAAGCATGATTTCATTTAAGCATGAATTGGTACATTTAAAAACTTAATTATATAATAAGCATAATTTTATGCACATTTAAGCATAGTTTTGTATACCTTTAAGTATTTTTAACATTTTAACACGTCAGGATTTATTAACTCACGAACCGTTCTCTATGCTTATTAACACACTAACCGTTCTCTATATATATAGATATATATATATATATATATATATATATATATATATATATATATATAGAGAGAGAGAGAGAGATGATATGCTACTCCCTCAATGGTGAGCACCTTCGTGAGCATCTTCTTTGTTTCTTCGATTTGACATTATTTTGTTCTACTTTTTTTATTGTTTTATATTCCAATATCATAAAAATTAATATAGAAATCATTAAATCTATAAAATAAATAAAATAAAAATCAAAGCTTGATTTGTGTTATTACTCATTTTTCGATGTTAATTAGAAGGCAAAAAGAATAAATTCGAGTTTTGATTTTTATTTATTTTGTAGAGTTAATGATTTCTATATTAATTTATATGATACAAGAATATAAAACAATCGAAAAAATCGAACAAAATGATGTCAAATCGAAAAAATGAAGAAGATTTCCACGAAAGTGCTCACAAATAAGTTTTTTTGTCATTTGTTCTTCAATACACAAATTGAAGTTTGTCAATTCACGAAATCCGTTGAATACCCGAAAGAATTCGTGATTTACTTCTTTTCCGTAACTAATTTATGAATTCACTTATTCCATTCGTGATTTTTCAAGCATTTTATGTGAGTCAATTCACGAATTGGGTTCGTGAATTCGCAATTTCGGGCATTTTATGTGAGTGAATTCACGAATTGAGTTCGTTAATTTGTGAATTGCCTTATATTTTTTAGAGCAATTCACGATCTCGAATTCGTAAATTCGAAAAGGGCGGAGGTATAAATTATAGTAAGAGTGATTATTTTTTATTTTCTTATTCAAGTTGCCCCTATATATACATGCGGTTTGCAATATTTAAAACATTCATATTTTAATATTATGTACGTGATGAATTGTTGAAATAAACACATAGTGCTTACGTCGTGCATAAGTTCAAATATCATAGTCTTTTAGGTAGAATAATCTATTAAAGAAGCTCCTAAATATTCCTCATGATAATTATTAAACCATTTCTATTATTTTAGGTACAAATTAAAGTAGTGTCAGTTATAGCTTGATTATTCTATTTTTAATGAAATTTTTATTGATATTAAGCTAATGAATTGGAAATAGAAATAATTCATACTACCTCCATCCCACTTAATTAGACTATTTTGCTTTATTGACTTTTCCAGCACGTGTTTCTATCGAAACTTAGTACAGGTTTTAAAATATAATTTTGAAGTATTTTTTTTTTACGGGATACTATGACAAAAATACTTCAAAATTATATTTTAAAACTCGTACTAGATTTCGGTAGAAACACGTGTCGAAAAAGTCAATAAAGCAAAATAGTCTAAATAAATGGGAAGTAGCAAATAATAAGTCAACATATGATGACAATGAAAGAAGACGTGTATCTGAGTGCAGCATTTTCTACTTCACACGCGAATTTTATGTCTATATTTTTAATAAATATTAGTATTTTTTTTAGATCTTTTATTCTATTTTTTTTGTATAAATCCACTGCCTCGGTGCCTCCTATTCGGCAAGAACCCAAATACAAGATGCAAAAGAAGGAAGTTATCCACCGCCACCACAACGGTACCGCCGCCGCCGCGGATGATTACGTGACGGTCACCTTTGACGTAAATGGCGACGCGGTGGCGCTCCGCAGCGTTGAGGCGGCGGACGGCGGCGCGGTGGAGGAGCCAGAGCTGAAAATGCTCGCCGGAGAGCTAGTGAAGAAGTCTTCATCTGTGGCGAGAAGCGCTTCCTCGGGAATCAAGAAGCGTTTGGCTTCTCTCACGCGCCGCCCCCAACCGGGTCGGAGTCTCGACCGGAGCAAGTCTGTCGCCGCGCAGGCTCTCACGGGGCTCAAGTTCATCAGCAAGAGCGGCGGCGGCGCCTCCTGGGGAGGGGTGGAGAAGCGGTTCAAGGAGCTCACTGCTTCCTCCCCTAATGGGCTGCTCCACCGTTCGTTCTTCGGTGAATGCATCGGTAAAATTAATAGTATATTTTTTTTAGGAAAAGAATTGATATATTTAATTCTTAGTATGATGGTGTAAGTTAATATAATCATTAGAGTTTGGTTTATATAAAAGTAAGTTATGATATGAGAATAATCTTAGTACGATTTAGGTTGTTATTGACGTAAGTATAATTGTAAATTTGCAATACAAACATATTATAAATTTACAATCATATCATGTTTATTCAATCTTAAAGCATGTCAAGATCAATAAATTTACAATCATATTTATTACTACTATAAAAGTAAGTTATGATATGATTTTCTTTTCCGATATTAAAATTTATATAGGAGTTTCATCCACTGTCATGCTTGAATATATTCAATAGCTATCAGGAATTGATAAATAAATAAATATATCTATTTAAACATATATGAATTCATTCAAATTTAATACATTGAAAATGTATGTACAAATTGTTTATATGCGTTGACTTTACTCATAATTACTACATTTGTTAAATATACTCTTTAAATGAATAATTAGAAAGTTTTAACTGTAAATAAAACTTTAGTTTTTAGATTTATAAAACTTATGGTACCAAAATTATTACTGTAATTTGAAGTTTTAACTGTAAATATAGGCATGAGGGAGTCGAAGCAGTTCGCCGGCGAGCTCTTCGACGCGCTTGCGCGGCGGAGGAATATCTCCGGCGACTCCATCACCAAAGAACAGCTCAAAGATTTCTGGGATCAGATCTCCGATAAGAGTTTCGATTGTCGCCTCCAAACATTTTTTGACATGTAAATTAAAATTAATCTCTTTTTTTTTTTTTTTTTTTTTTTTTGGGTTTCAATAATCATCATTTTCGAATGAAGTATCATGCACAGCATAACTTGAATATAAAATTAAAATTTGGATTTCTTGAGGGCAGGGTCGATAAAAACGCCGACGGCAGAATCAGCCAAGACGAAATTAAGGAGGCACGTCACCTCTCTCTCTCTCTCTCTCTCTCTCTCTCATCATTGATTAAAGAAGTGACGTCACATGCGAATGTTAAATTGTACAGATTATAAGCGCGAGTGCGTCAGCAAACAAGCTGACAATAATCCAGGAGCAAGCAGATGAATATGCAAGATTAATCATGGAAGAATTAGACCCTAACAATCTGGGTTACATCATGGTAAAATTAAAAATCAAATTCAAATATCAAAAATCAATATATATATAAATGTAAATATACGATTTGGCGCGCGCAGATAGAAAACTTGGAGACGCTCCTCCTGCAGGGGGCGGAGGAGGGCGGCGGCGACGACGGCAGGAATCTGCACAAACTTCTGAGCGAGAAGCTGAAGCCGACGCAGGAGCACGCGGTGAGGCGGTGCTACGCCAACACCCGCTACTTCTTCGTCGATAATTGGCAGAGGCTGTGGGTGATGGCGCTGTGGATCGGAGCCATGGCGGCGCTCTTCGCCTACAAGTACGTCCAGTACAGGAACAAAACGGCGGCGTTTGAGGTGATGGGGCACTGCGTGTGCATGGCGAAGGGGGCGGCGGAGACGCTGAAGCTGAACATGGCGCTGATTCTGCTTCCGATGTGCCGGAATACGATTACCTGGCTGAGGAACAGAACCAGATTAGGAGCCGTTGTTCCCTTCGACGATAATATCAATTTCCATATGGTCAGATTTCAAGATTTTCCCTTTTATTAAAATTACTTGATGACTTGATTATATTTAAATTCAAAGTATATTTATATTTACATTTACAGATCGTTGCCACGGCGATTGGAATCGGAGTGGGAATACACGGGATAAGCCATCTGGCGTGCGATTTTCCTCGTCTCCTCCACACCAGCCCGGAAAAGTACACCAACATCGCGAAATATTTCGGAGAGAATCAACCAACGAGTTATTGGCATTTTGTGAGAGGATATGCAGGTGTGACTGGTATTATAATGGTGATTCTAATGGGAATAGCATTCACACTTGCTTCCCCAATGCTTAGAAACAACAGAGTGCATATACCAAAACCTTTGGACAAAGTAGCTGGATTCAATGCCTTTTGGTATACACACCACTTGTTCATCATTGTATATGCTCTCCTCCTTATTCATGGAGTCAAGCTTTATCTCACCCATGAATGGTACAACAAAACAGTAAGTTCGATCTCATTTAATTCATTACTACTACTATTTTTATTTTAATTAGATAGTGGTTCCTATTTGAATTTTGACCAATTGAAATATGAATGGATATTATAATCAAATGCAGACTTGGATGTATGTGGCCATCCCAATCATAATTTATGCTGGAGAAAGATTGATTAGAGCCTTTAGATCAAGTGTCAAGGATGTCAAGGTCCTCAAGGTAAAAAAATATATATTCTTAAATTATTAATTTTGAGAGATATAGATATCAATATATGGATAAATTAATACTACTACTTTATTGATTTGAATAGTGTTTTCTATATCAATAAATATAATTTAGAGATGTATAATTAATTAAGTGTAGTTATGAATTAATTTGTGGACGAATTGAAGGTGGCAATCTACCCTGGAGATGCAAATGTTCTAGCACTGCAAATGTCTAAGCCTGATCAAAGATTCAAATATAAAAGTGGACAATATATTTTTGTCAACTGCGCAGCTGTTTCTCCATTTGAATGGTATGTACATTTTTGTTATTAAAATCACTTGGAATTCCTAAATTATATCATATCATGTATAGTAATTGTTTATATCAAACTCACCAACTTGTATCCATTATTAGAGGATTATTATATACTCAGTATGTTTTATCATTATCAGCAGATAATCATATAATATATATTTGTAACAAACTTTTTGACAACGACCTGCAAATAAATAAATAGATAATGTTATCTTTGATAAATTAGATTATTAAATTAATAATATGCAGGCACCCATTTTCAATAACTTCAGCTCCTAGAGAAGATTATTTGAGTGTTCACATTCGGGCCCTCGGTGATTGGACCAAACAAATAAAAGTGGTATTCTCCAAGGTAAATTAATCAATACTTATTTTACACTCCCTTTCGTCCCATAAATAACATCATATTATTTTTCGTTTAGGTTGTCTCATAAATAATGTCTTATTTCTATCCTGCACACTGTCTTCATTGTGGATCAGTTGTTAATTTGTTGATGATTACTTTAACTAATTCAAGCATAAAAAGATTAATTCAAGCACTCTCTAGCTAATAGTCTTCTTACAGTGGCCCAAACCTAAACCCGATGGGCTCAAAGCAAAAGTCGGGCCGGGTTGGGCGATGCATACATGGCAGCCCACACCCACCCACAAACATATTATACCCATATTTTAGCATGATACACAATTAGACGTAGTGAGATATTATTCCAAAGTTCATTTTCATTATTCAATTTGTGTGTGTGCATGATTCCCCCTTAGAATTACAAGTGTCGTTTGTTGAATTATTATTAATATTTCTCTTCTCTTTTCTTTGTTTGTTTTTACTTCGTAAGGCATGTCAGCCACCACCTACAGAACGGAGTGGACTTGATCTCAAAGCTGACTTTCTGGATGTACAAGATAATCCCAAGTAAGCCATTTTCATAATCATTCTAAATAAAATTAATTCCAGCCTCGATTTATTAAAATAATTAGAATAAAACTTAAAAATAAATTAAGTTTTTTTATGGAAATAATTCTCTCAGTTTTTCATAGTGAGATTTCATATTGTACTAGACTACTAGTACCCTAACAAATTAACATATAGTATATATTTTTGCACCCGCCAGCATCCCTAGGATACAAATCGACGGTCCTTATGGAGCACCAACGCAAGACTACAAAAACTACGAAGTTGTCCTACTAGTAGGCCTCGGGATCGGAGCCACCCCGATGATCAGCGTCGTTAAGGACATCGTCCACAACATAAAAGCCATAGAGGACGAGGAGAACGGGATCGAGGCCGGAACTTTCCCTACGCCTCCCTCACCGACGCGTAGGGGAAAACCGGGCTCGGGCAGCGAGAAGCACGAATTCAAGACGAGAAGGGCTTACTTCTATTGGGCGACCAAAGAGCAAGGCACGTTCGATTGGTTTAAGGGTGCGATGAACGAGGTTGTTGAGATGGATCACAAAGGGGTGATAGATATGCACAACTATTGCACGAGTGTGTATGAAGAAGGTGATGTTCGTTCTGCACTAATCTCAATGCTTCAATCCATCAACCATGCCAAAAATGGGGTCGACATCGTGGCGGGAACTAGGGTTAAGTCCCATTTTGCAAGGCCGAATTGGAGGACGGTCTACAAGAGAATTGCTCTCGATCATCCTAATTCAAGAGTTGGTAAGTTTATACTCCTTTAATTTCGTTTCGTTCCTCATAATACTTAAACATCAAATTGTATATTCGATCGATAGATATATGTGGTGGATTTCCTTTCATTAAGAAGAATTTGGTGTTGAAATTTTTTTGCAGGAGTATTTTATTGTGGGGCACCAAAACCGATGGTAGAATTGAGAAGGCTAGCCCATGATTTCTCTCACAAGACCTCAACCAAATTCGACTTCCACAAAGAAAACTTTTGACCACCATTTTAATCGACATGCACATGATATCCCAATTTGGTGGACCAAACCAATATTTGTGATCTTATGTCAATTATATTTCTCATATATGCCTTTTCAATTATTTAGTTAATTATGTAAGGAATCTTTAAGTAACTGAGATCGATATCGTATAATTAATGTGGCTAATTAATCAGTTTAACTTTTTTATTTTTATTTTGATAATATGTGTTTTAAAATTTCTTCGTAAATTTCATTTGAAAGGGAGATAAATTTTAAAATTAAAAATTGAATAAACAGCGAAACCCATGTGCAGGTGAAAAAACAAGAGCTTGTTTTGTTTCTTCCACAATTATCTCGTGCTGCAACAATATAAGTGTGTATTCCAAATTCTAATCTTAATTAGTACTGTATTAATTATCTTCAGGTATGCTATGATCCCCATGTCTCAGTTTCCATGTAATAATCTAATTCCACATGATTGTTCATAATAAAAATAATTATTTATATATATAACGAATTAAATAGACATTTATAATAGAAAAATTGTAAATTCTAAACTTAAATCATATTTTAACATATAAACCGATAATTGAATATTACTCACTCCATCTCTCTCACTTATAAGGAACTATTTTTTGGGCTAGTGTAATTTAAAAGAGACTTATATAAGGATAGAGCTATGATGAATGAGAGCTTGGGAGCGGGCGTAGGGCCAGTGGCGGAGCCAGAAATTTGAATTAGAGGGTGCTAAAATCAAATTTTTATATAAATAAAGGTGCTAGAAATATAAAAAAATCTAAAAATAATTTTTTTCAATGTAAAAATATGGTGTATTTTTCGGGTGGAGGGTGCTGGAGCTCCCTCCAGCACCCCTTTGCCTCCGCCACTGCGTAGGGCGATACAATTCGGATATGAGAATACATATTTTAAATTTTGTAGGGTGTAATTTAGCAATGATACATTTTTTTTATTTATATATTTTAATAAAATCTTTTTTCTTGCCAGATCAAAAAAATATCTATAAATAAAAATGCATGCTTAATGTTTCCACCTATTTACTTTTTAAACTAGATTTAATTTCTAATAGAATTAATATATTCTAATTGTGAAAAAAAGCCTCCTAAAAAAATAAAATTGTCAAAAGCAACTCCATGCACCGGATTCGCGTTTTTTTCACATTATATACACTTATCCAATAATTCTTTTTATTAATTATTTGAGGATTTGTCATGTGGCGAATACGGTGCGAATCCGATATGAATCGCACCCCACCCAACGTGAATCTGATACTGCAATATGATTTTTTAGTGTTGAATATTTTAAGACAAATTTTACTATAAAATAAGAGTATTATAAATCCATAAAAATATAATAATGCTGAATTTTAGAAGAAATATCATATCAATACATTTAATTGATCAGTGTAATCAGGCGGTGACGGGTGAAGAGAGATAGTAAATTTGGGGGAGAGAGAATTTAGGGTTTCAAAAATGAAAAATAAAAAAGTTGAAACACTGTTTTATATTTGAAATTCAAATTTGGCTTGGTAGGGGTATTTAGGTCTAAAAAGGTAAAGAGTGAAAATTATTTGTAACTTTTTTTATCATCATGGACATAATTTGACATGTCCTAACATATATGTAGGGCTGTCAATTCGTGCATGTCGGGTTGTTATCGTATCGACCTGATAACGACCCAACCTGTTAAGCCCAAACTTGAAGACGGCATGTTAAAGATTTAATCAAACCTGAACACGACTCGAACACGATACTAGCACGATTTAATTCGTATCAACACGAAGATGATAAAAACTTGATATAAAATGACACGATTATATACAATAACAAATATTTAATGTTTTATCGTTCATAACTTCGTAATACTTAAACTAATGACAACAAATCCATAAGACTTAACAAAACAAAAACAATTTCAAATCTTAAGAAAATACAAAATATTGTTAGGAAATTAATAAAATATATATTAGTAAAAAATACTCCCTCCGTCCCATACTAATAGGCTTGTATACTATATTGGGTCGTCTCACACCAATTGACATGTTTTCTAAAATGGAAAGAATTAGCTATCAAATTAACCATTAATCATCTCATCATTCACTCACCTTTCAGCATGTATCCCAATGTGATTTATATCCTAAAAGTTTAAATTATCATAACTTGCTCGTTTGTTTTCCGATTTTTTAATTTTTATACCAAATTAAAGGTCTTGATACGATCTTTCATTTAAGATCAGACATCAATATATTTTTATTCATCTACGATGGTATAGTTTTGAAACAATGGAAGTTGTATTAAAATATTAACATTATACTTTATCTCTATACACACTCTCCTAAAATCTCGTGCCCAAAAGAAATAGGCCTGTTGGTTTGGGACAGATGGAGTAATAAATTAATTAATATTTATATTAACAGGTTACCTGACCCCAACACGAACCCAACCCAAACCCAACACGAAATTTTCAAGTCCTTGTTGGGTCCATGTCACAACCGCACTTTGCTAATCGATAGCTAAACTTGGTAATTCGTGACTAAAAATATGAATATTAATAATGGGTGGAAATAGGGAATAATTTTGGAATTTGGACTCATGAAACAACTTCAAGTGATTATCTAACTGATAAAGTACAGTGTTGCTTGTCAAGATTCTGACTTAGAATACAATCAAATCGAAAAGGGTTTGGAGTATCAGAGTGTACGCAGCGAAAAAGTAGTTATAAATACATGTGTGAAGACATGTATTACTAAGAGAACTCCACCACTGCTAATTGCTAATTTGACAAAAGCTCCGCCGGTCACTCCACTTCAACCTGCTCAACCTGCACATCGAAAATAATATACAGGGCTGAATACGAATGTACTCAGTGAACACATGTCTAAAACTAATTTTTATTGTCAGCCATTTTTCATACAGTGAAACATAGAGTTTTGTTTAAAAGTCTATGTTTACTAAAATCCTTTGTCATCTCAAAAGCGTCTGCGCAGACTAAGTTTTTTAGTAATCCACCATATCTGAGTGCTGTGCCCGAGAAGGTGGCCACCTTACTCGTCACTTGATCGGCCATCACTCTGGATGATTCGATCACTTGTGTACACTAGTCCAAGTATAATAGCTAGTCATACAAGGACCCGAATTCAATTAATTAACATCGGTCTCGCCAATAACAGATAGGCATCATACAAAAATTAAAACATTTTATGGCATGACAATACTTTAAAAGAGCTATAATCATCTAACAAAACATGTTTTGTTTTAAAAGAAAGCCCACCTCACTTGCTTCGCTTAACTGATACTGAATTCTAACTTCGCCTCGGCTACTGCTTCTTCTTCGCTCGACCTCTTCTTCGCTCGACCTTTTATTAAAGAATGGAATAAGATTCTCAATTCGAGTGATAAAAGATTATCGAAGAATTTTAGTTTTGCATCTCCTCGATTATTCTTAACTCCAGTGATGTTGTCACTGGTATCTAAACTCAATTTATTAATTACGTTATACGAACAGTTTATATGGTAGCTCTTTTAATTAATTTAATGGTATAATTGATTAGCTTTAATCAATAAATCTTAATTTTTAAATTCTTGGTTAAGTAACATATTTCTATAAATTAATTCTTAAGCTCGTAAAATAATTCACTCGAGAATATTAATCTCTAAATTAATATTTGTGGATGTAGTATAATTTAATTAGTAGTTCTCGAACTACATAATTAATTAGTGTTGGCAAAAATGAATTAACAGAATTCTGGTTCAATGAAGAATCAAACCGGCCCACTGTCTAATAAAACCGGCCCACATTTTCGATCCAGCCCAAGAACCCTACCTGTGACCCGACCCGGCTGGAACTTGAAACACCCAAGTCTATTCTTCTTCCTCATTTTCAATCGGCACTCTCTCTCTCTCTCAACCCTCATCCGATTTCACTCATCCTCTCTCTCTGCGAATTCTCGCCCTCCCTCGACTCCTCTTCTTCTCCGGCTGATTCCGGTCAGGCTCGCCATTGTCGAGTTCGTCCGGCGTCACTGTCGAACGGCTGTACTCTCTCTCTGAAATTGTTTCCCCCAATTCGAAAGTTTAAGAACCCTAAATTTCGCCCCCTTCTTCCTGGTATCTACCGTCGCCGACGCATCTACTCCTCCGTCATCGTGGCAACCCCCGGTGCAGACGCGGCACCACGTCGCCGCCGTTGTTGGTCAACAGAGGGGTTCCCTCCGTGCGTAGCCACTGCCGAGGCTGCTTCCTTCGTTCCGCCTCCAGCCCTCGCATCGTCAGCCGCCGCGAATTCTCCCCTGTCACCGCGCCACAACGGCGTTACTGCTGTCGCCGGAACAGAGCTGAGCTTTGTCCGTCTCCGGTGAGGCAGCTCCACAACTTCGGCTCCCTCCTTCGACTCTTTCTCTTTATTAATTAATTTAGTTCTAGTTCTCTTTGTAATAAGTGCTTCTTCTGTTTCTGGATTTGAATAGTTGTGTGCTGAAGATCATTTTAGTTATGAATAAAAGCTAGTTGTTGTTCTTGCTATTAGTGTTGATTAGTTATAGGATATCATTTGTGTACTTGGTTTCCTTGCTTTCAAAACGTCACTGCCTGAATGTGAGAATTTCAGATGTGATTAAGTAAGCGTGCTTGTTTCTGTTTCTAGGTTTATGAATTCAAGAATCAGTTATAGACTTCTGATATGAGCACACTATGTTATTAGGCTTGAGGTGTTTCATTCATGAGTGTATATGCTTCTAGTTTCAGCCTGAAGGTTGATCGGTTGAGTCTCTGATGCTTGTTTTCCTTTCTTTCTAGTTTTAGATATATTGTTTTGAAGACAAAAGAAGCATGCCCAATAGACTCATGTACCTAAACTGTGATAGGATTTTCTTGATGGAGACTGTGATCGTGCTCATTGTTCCAAGTTTTAGATTTCAGAAATCAACATGCTTGTAATTTAAACTAGAGTAAGAAAACTGCATGCTTCTATGTTCAAGACTTGGATGGTTTGGTTGTTTTACCTTAACGAATGGGAGTGCTAGGGGCTGTTGAATGGAAAATGGTTGGAGCTCTGCACCTTCTCCTTTTCCAAACTGCTGGAGCTTCTCTCCTTCACTCTAACTCTCTTTTTGTTCTCTCTTTGTTTTTCAAATCTTGCTAAAGTATGAAATGGTATATTGCTGGTTGGTTTGAGAGGGTATATATGCTTGTTATCGATTTACTCTCTGCTAAAAAATTCTCTTAATAACTCTCCTAACTCTTCCTTGCATTAATGGCTTGTTCCGACTCTCTTATGCAGGTTTTTGGTGGGGTTCAAAGGAGGCTATGTTGGTAGCTTAGAGCATCCACAGCCGAGAGCCCCTTTTTGGGGCTCTCGGCACTATTCCGGCAGGGAGAGACTCTCTCTCATTTTCGTCCACAGCCGCAAGCCTCTCCCCCGGGCTCTCACTTATTTTTAATTAATTAATTATTTAATTTTTGATTTGTTTTTTATTCGTTTTATTTTCGATTTTATTTATTTATTTAATTTAAGTTCAAATTAAAATCGTAACAATGTATTTTTTGAATTTTTTTTTATTAAAATGGAAACGATCATTGATTTAAACAAATAAAATACAACATAAAGAGAAATAATTTAAAAAACACGCATAGCTAATTTGGGCCTCTACGCGCCTCACATCTCTTCGACCAAATCCTTGTAAAGATCGCTGTGTTTGGTCCTATCGTGTAGCGATGCGTTCCGCTCCAAGTATTCTTGAAATGAACCGGTAGCTCCTCGATACACTCCACCATTAGTAGAAGTAGAGGCTTTCTCGTCTGATGGAGCCCAATTTGTAGCGTTTGCTCCTTCATCTTCGATTATCATGTTATGCAAAATAATACAAGCATACATGATATCTTGAATATTATCACGATACCAGAGTCGAGATGGGCCACTAACCATGCCCCAACGGATTTATAAAACGCCAAAAGCGCATTTCATATCTTTGCGCGCTGCCTCTTGCAGAACTTTGAAACGTTCCACTTTTTCATCAGTGGCGTGTGGTGGGACTGCTACAAAAAATAGGCCACTTCGGATAAATCCCGTCGGCAAGGTAGTAGCCCATGTTGTATTGCCTTCTGTTGGCGAGAAAATGAACTGGAGGTGCTATTCCTTTGACGACGCGCTGAACACCGGCGATTGATTGAGAACGTTGATGTCGTTGAGCGCTCCAGCTACCCCGAAAAAGGCGTGTCATATCCACAGATCGTGAGATGCAACAGCCTCAAGGATGATGGTAAGGTGGCCCTTATCTCCACGTGTGTACTGAGCCCTCCACGCCACTGGACAGTTCTTCCATGCCCAGTGCATGCAGTCGATCGAACCGAGTATCTCTGGAAAGCCGTGGCGAGCCTCGTGCATTGCCAGAATTCATTGACAATCATCTCCGGTTGGCTTCCTCAGGTAGTGACCACCGAAGATGGTTCGAATCGCCGCTGCAAAGTTCTTCAACGATTCTAAAGTGGTAGTCTCCGACATCCGTAAGTACTCGTCAAATAGGTCGTCGGGACCTCCGTAAGCGAGTTGACGTATAGCGGCGGTGCACTTTTGGATCGTTGTGAAACCCGGCTTGCCTATTGCATCATCTCGTTGTTGGAAATACGCGACGCGATTCTCCAATACTTGCACGATGCGCAAGAACAAATGCTTCGACATTCAAAAACGTCGACGGAACAAATTGTCGGGGTAAGTTGGCCTCTCAGCAAAATAGTCGGAGAAAAGTTGGGCCGCTCCTGTGGCTCGATCTCGTTCGATCATTCACCGAATGGGAAACCTTCGGCGTTTTGGAGCCTCTCTGGCTTTTTCCTTCTTCTTCTTCTTGGCTTCTTTTAATTTCTGAGCTATTTCGGCAGTCTTCTGGATTTGCTAGTACATCTCTTCGAGTTTGCCGGAGGATGACGAGGAATCAGATTCAATTTCGGAGGAGCTCAACATATTGATGAATTGCAAAAATAGGAAATAGATTTTGTTTTGGATTGATTTGTGTGTAAATTGTGTAAAAATGTGAATGAATGGTGTAGAAATTGTGTATGTGTGTGTGGGAATTTATAGGGGGGAATGACTTCATAGCCGTTGAAGAGCCGTTGCTCTCCAACGTTAATTTTTTTTTTTAATTTTTTTTTCCCACAGAAAATTGAATTTTTCAAAAAAAAAAAAAAAAAATTGCCTGGATGACGTCATAATGACGTCAGCCCAGGCGGATGAAGACTCTTCGAGCCCGCCTCGCATTCGCGCTCCCGGCTCGCCGGCGGAGGGGCTCGCTAGCGCGGCCCGGGCTCGCGACCGGGCTCGAGCCCCCCGACTCAGGCGTGCTGTGGAAGCTCTTATTGCAGCAGAGGGCAAAAGATATGTTGTCCCCTTCCTCTTGTAGCTATTTAAGCATGAATTCCTTTTTGTAGATTTCCATTAGCCTACTATTCAAGCTCTTAATGGCTCTAGCCTACTATTTTTGACTTTGGAGTATTGTAATTTAATTCTTGAGCTTTGGCTACTAAAGTTGTATGTTTTTGGCTGGATCGACATTTACTCCTTGCTCCTTGAAATCAAGAGTAATTGATTGTTGTTGTAATAAACACATGTATCTATATTAAGCATTATTATTAAAAAAAAGATTTGGCTGCAGCTTCAGCTTTCTTTTCTTTTAATTGGGCTTGGCCCATATCTTGAGTGTAATAGCTCGATCCCTTAATCGATTGGCTAATGGGCTTGATCCAATTTAATTAGTAATATAGCTTGGCCCAATAATGTACTAATGAACTCGTGAATAATTAATCAAAGACTAGAATCGATTAACTTGATAACTTGTAACAAAGAATTAATTCATTACTAGTTGAATATCGAAACAAGTGTCTATTTAATTAATCGATAAACGATCACTCTTTGGGAATCTAGTGGCTATTTGAATTCATCTTGGAATTTCTTATATAGAATTCCATTACACATAAGTGAAAATCGAATTACTAAATGTGAATAATTTCTTCTAATCCCTTCTAAAGTAGATAGTAAAATACGAGGCGTTACAGTCCACTTGTTAGTGACACGAACCCAATAAGTCTCGACACAAACCCATTAATTTCGTGCGTGTTCGTATCGGGTTATCGTGTCGTGTCGAAAATTAACTGCACTATATATATAGACATATATATGTATAAAGAAATGATATGCTACTCACCTCCCGGTGGGCACCTTCGTGGGCACCTCATCGTTTTATCACGTTTGTATTGTTTTTTTTTTTTTTTTAATTTTATTCTATATTCTAATATCTTAGAAATTAATTTAGAAATCATAAAATTTAAAAAATACATAAAAATCAAAGCTCGATTTATTTTATTACTCATTTTTTGAAGTTAAAAATAAAAAATAACAAATTGAGCATTGATTTTTTAGATTTTATGATTTCTAAATTAATTTCTAAAATACTAGAATATATAATAAAATTAAAAATTTTAAAAAAGCAATGTAAACGTGATAAAATGACGAGGTGCCCACGAAGGTGCCCACCGGGAGGTGACTAGCATATCATTTCTATATATGTATATATACTCCAATAGATATTTACTATTTAGTACAAAAGGCTCTCCATGTATTATAATTCTGTTCTTGCCAACTAGATAAATGTCGCGATTATGGATTTATTAGTACTAACTTTAGGTGATAATTTTGTCGATTAGTTATCAAACGGAGTATAAAATAATGCATTCTATCCCAATATAATAATTCATCATTTGCAAAAAGAAACATCCAAAACTCACAGCAGCGTTTCATTCTCCTTCTTCACACACCCACAAAGTTTATGTGTACCACTCAGGAAGAAGCCATCCACCGCCACCGCCACCGCCGGCAGCAGCTCCTCTTCATCTTCGTCTCAGCTACACAGTTTCAATCAACATAACAAACTTGATAAACTCATCATACTATTGCAAATTTACAATCCGAGATATGCAAAACAAGGACGGTATCCTCCACCACCGCCACCACTCCGAAACGGAGTTGGTCGACGGCGGTGGCGGAGACCGGAGAGCTGCCGGCAAGAAGAGCGCCCGCTTCACCCTACCCGACGACACCACAACCGCCCCTGCCGCGGCTGATGACTACGTGGAGATCACCCTCGACGTCCACGAGAACTCGGTGGCGCTGCACAGCGTCAAGGCGGCCGGCGGCGGCGCGGTGGAGGAATCCGAGCTGAAAATGCTGACGAAAGGGCTGGAGACGAAGTCTTCGTTGGGATCGACAGTGGCGAGAAACGCGTCGACGAGAATCCGGCAGGTGTCGCATGAGCTGAAGCGGTTGGCTTCTCTCACGCGCCACCCTCAGCCGGCGAAGAGGCTCGACCGGACCAAGTCCGCCGCCGCGCCAGCTCTCATGGGGCTCAAGTTCATCACCAAGACGGACGGCGGCGCCGCCTGGGCTGCGGTGGAGAAGCGGTTCGACGAGCTCACTTCCTCCACCAATGGGCTGCTGCCACGCCCTCTCTTCGGCGAATGCATTGGTAAAATTAAAACCAAAAAACAGCTGAAATTCCTAACTGCTGATATCTAACTATATTCACTTTCTTGTAATTCACTCTTCTTCCCTTTAAATTTTTTATGCAGATGAAATTAATTTCCAATGTTTTAGTTATATCAACATTTACGCGTGTGTGTGTGCAGGCATGAAGGAGTCGAAGCAATTCGCCGGCGAGCTCTTCGACGCGCTTTCGCGGCGGCGGAATATCTCCGGCGACTCCATCACCAAAGAACAATTGAAGGATTTCTGGGATCAGATCGGCGATCAGAGTTTCGATTGTCGCCTTAAAACTTTTTTCGACATGTAATTAGAAATTCTCCTACATTGATTACTTAATTAATCCTGATTTCCATTTATAATTAAATAATTAAAAAGCTTAAATGCAACTGAATTCTGGAAAATGCAGGGTTGATAAAGATGCAGATGGCAGAATCACTGAAGATGAAGTCAGAGAGGTATCTACCTTCTCTCTCTCTCTCTAAATTAATTAAGATTGAATTAATTAACACTAATGACCGATTATATAAGCAGATTATAAGCCTAAGCGCTTCAGCAAACAGATTATCCAATATTCAAACGCAGGCAGATGAATATGCGAGGCTAATTATGGAGGAATTAGATCCAGGCAACATAGGTTACATCATGGTACGCTTCCGTTCAATTTCCAAAAAAAAAAAAACTCAATTAATTAGATCCAAAAAAACCTAAAATTGATTCAACGAAAAACCAATCGGCGGTGGTGCCGCAGATAGAGAACTTGGAGACGCTGCTCCTCCAAGGCCCGGCGCAATCAGGCGGCGGCGGCGGCGAGAGCCGGAATCTGAGCAAAATGCTGAGCGAGAAGCTGCGGCCGACGGAGGAGCTCCTCCTGCAGCGGTGCTACAGTGACGCTCGCTACTTCGTGCTCGACAATTGGCAGCGAGTTTGGGTGATGGTGGTGTGGATCGGAGCCATGGCGGCGCTCTTCGCATACAAATACGTGCAGTACAGGAACAAAACGGCGGCGTTTGAGGTGATGGGGCACTGCGTGTGTATGGCGAAGGGGGCGGCGGAGACGCTGAAGCTGAACATGGCGCTGATTCTGCTTCCGATGTGCCGGAATACGATTACGTGGCTGAGGAACAGAACCAAATTAGGAGCCGTCGTTCCCTTTGACGATAATATCAATTTCCATAAGGTTAGTTTTTTTTTTTTTTTTTAGTGAGAACTAGTGAACTATTCTCTCTATAATAATTTCATTCCTTTTATGGAAATGAGACTAATAAATCGGATAGACAAAAAAGGAAAATAAGACTAATGAAGTAGGACGAAGTGAGTAATTTTTTTTTCATTTTTTATTCTGATTGACAATCAAGCAAATTATGTTCCAAAAATTTAGTCTTACTTACCTTATTTAATCGTCCCACAATACTTAAAAATAAAAACTTAATAATCCACAACATAATATTAATATCGGTATTTTCGTAATATCCGTCACTAAAGTGATTTTCCGAATATTGTTATTTTGTGGTTTTCTTTTTAATCTGAATTCTATTTGAATATATGCACCTTTATATTATTAAAAACGTAGGATGTA
The DNA here is from genome assembly GCA_001642375.2 of Mentha longifolia. Lineage (NCBI taxonomy): Eukaryota > Viridiplantae > Streptophyta > Magnoliopsida > Lamiales > Lamiaceae > Mentha > Mentha longifolia. The sequence continues at coordinate 32,348,200 of CM038111.1, read as the reverse complement.
CCACGATGGGAGCAGGTAAGAGTGATGAAATTATATACTATATATACATACTGTATATTCTTGTTTTATTGAAAAAATTACGTTGAATAAAAGTCTTGGATGACATTGACCTTTTAAATTTTTTGTTGAACGCGGTAATCTACTTTGGGAAAGGCTACATTCTATTATTAACATAAAGCCTCAATGTAGTAGGTGGTCGTGGTCCCATAAACAAAAATACTATACTAGCAAATTTTATTTTAATACTGCATGTCGTTTTTTGATTTTTTTTTTTAATCATAAAAACGACATGTAGTATTAAAATTCAAGAATAAATTTTGTTGTATGCACAGGTGATTGCCATAGCAATTGCAATCGGAGTTGGGATACACGGGATCAGCCATCTGACGTGCGACTTTCCTCGTCTCCTGAATGCGAGCCCGGAAAAGTACGCGAAGGTGGCGAAGTATTTCGGAGAAGATCAACCAACAAATTATTGGCATTTTGTGAAAGAATGGGAAGGTGTGACTGGGATTATAATGGTGGTTTTAATGGGAATAGCATTCACACTTGCTTCACCAATGTTTAGAAGAAACAGAGTGCATCTTCCAAAGCCTTTGGATAAAGTAGCTGGATTCAATGCCTTTTGGTATTCACACCATTTGTTCATCATTGTTTATACTCTCCTCATTGTGCATGGAATCAAGCTTTACTTGGCCCATCAATGGTACAATAAGACGGTAAGTTTTATTTTGTGTATTTATTTAATTAATTAATCAATTATGTTGTGTTTTTTTTTAACTTAAACCTAATTATTTGGAGTATATGGCATGAATGATTTGGTAGACTTGGATGTATTTGGCAATTCCTATAACAATTTATGCTGGAGAAAGATTGATTAGAGCCTTCAGATCCAGCATCAAGGCTGTCAAGATTCTTAAGGTACTGTAAATTAATGTAGGAATATTTTATTAGATGTTGATTTTTTTTTTTTTTTTAATTAATTGGTGATTACTTAATGTGAAATTGTTGCATGAATTGTTTGTGGATGAAGGTGGCAGTGTACCCAGGAAATGTGCTATCACTGCACATGTCAAAGCCTCAAGGCTTTAGTTATAAAAGTGGACAATATATTTTTATCAACTGTGCTGCTGTTTCTCCGTTCGAATGGTACGTCTTACTAAAATTTATTATTATTATTATTATTATATGAAATAATCCATCCGTCCTCCATTTTTTGGCCTAAAAGTTGTGCACATAGTTTAATGTATTTTGATAATATTTTAATAAATTAAAGTGTTAAACTGGAATAACTGTGGGACTATCTAATCTTTTTAATTGTATTAAAGTGTAAAAGTATTAAGTGTATGTGTGGCCTATGTCCCAAAATAAAAATGGTCAAGAAATGAAGAACTTTCAATATATTATTAGTGTCAAGAAATAGAGGATATAGGGAATACAAAATAAAAATATCATTTCATGACAAATGATGATCCTATATATTTTTCTTAATACATCACACACACGCACTCAAATGACTGTAACGTTCGACTTATCGGTCGAAAGGAAAATGTCTTAACAACTTCGTTTTGTTATCTAGAAGTATACTCCCTTCGTCCCCCTTCAATTGTCCAGTTTGACTTATTGACTTTTTGGCACGCATTTCCACCGAGCCGAGAAACGAGTTATAAAATATAATTTTGAAGTATTGTTTCTTTTACGGGATACTATGACACTCATAGTATCCCGTAAAAGAAACAATACTTCAAAATTATATTTTATAACTCGTTTCTCGGCTCGGTGGAAATGCGTGCCAAAAAGTCAATAAGTCAAATTGGACAATTGAAGGGGGACGGAGGAAGTATGTAGTTAGATAAAGTTGATAAGTTAAATTATTTCCATTATTATAAGGGTATATTATAGATTATCAATGAAATAAGATATAATGGTAATTGTATATGTGTACGAAAATGTTTGATAACGACCTGCAAATAATAATAAATAGATAATGTTATCCTTTAATAAATTAGATTATTAAATTAAATATGCAGGCACCCATTTTCAATAACTTCAGCTCCTAGAGAAGATTATCTGAGTGTCCACATTCGAACCCTTGGTGACTGGACCAGACAACTCAAAACTGTTTTCTCTGAGGTAATTAAATACTACTATTAATTGATACAAATGCGTGTTGGATTTTAATGATTGATTTATAATAGTATATATGTACTTGTTTAATTTATCGTGTTATATATGTATGGACACTTGACGTCGTGCTCGCCATCATTATTTCTGATCATTGTTGAAATATAAATTACTAGTTTAATTTTTTCAACCATTATCAGCTAGCAAATTAAGAGAATATTAATTATTATTGTCTCTTTTTAATTAATCAACTTTACTAAACTATTATTTTTTGTGTGGAAAGATGTACCTTTTCTCAGAATAATTAAACTATACCCATGTATGTAAAAAAAAGTAAACGTACATATTTGTATGAAATAAATAAGTTCCATACATTGTGGTTATTTATTAAATTAAAATTATCCGAATATTCTGCAGTGATGAGATTTTTAATCTGCGTTAGTTTTTGTCTCGTGCCGATGAGGAATATTTATTATTTATTCTTTGTTAGGTTTGTCAGCCGCCACCTACAGGAAAAAGTGGACTTCTCAGGGCTGACTTTTTGCAAGGAGAAAATAATCCCAAGTAAGTCCTTCATCATTCTAAATAATTCTCTAAATTTATTAAAGTAATTAGAAGAAAAAAAAAAGATAAAAGAATAGTTTTATATACAATAATATAATCATTAAAAGAAAAAAAGAAGAAGATATTAGTAGTAGAATAATTTTCGGTACAACAATATAATTTTGTCAAAAGGGTATACTAATTTCATGCGCGTACATACTTTATTCTAGTCAAATAATTAATTTTATGAATGAATATACATGAAATTCCACAGTTTCCCTAAAGTACTAATCGACGGTCCTTACGGCGCACCAACGCAAGATTACAAGGATTACGACGTCGTTCTACTCGTAGGCCTCGGGATCGGAGCGACCCCGATGATCAGCGTAGTGAAAGACATCGTCAACAACATAAAAGAGATGGACGAGGAAGAGGACGCGGCGGAGGAGGGAAGGGGTAGCCCCCTGCTTCCCTCCCCTCCGCGGAAACGGAAATCAGGTTCGGGTAGCGAGAAACACAACTTCAAGACGAGAAGGGCATACTTCTATTGGGTGACTAGGGAGCAAGGGTCATTCGATTGGTTCAAAGGTGTGATGAATGAGGTAGCTGAAATGGATCACAAAGGGGTGATAGAAATGCACAATTATTGCACAAGTGTGTATGAAGAAGGTGATGCTCGTTCGGCCCTAATTGCTATGCTTCAATCCATTAATCATGCCAAAAATGGAGTGGACATTGTTTCGGGGACTAGGGTTAAGTCACATTTTGCTAAGCCAAATTGGAGGTCGGTTTATAAGAGGATAGCTCTCAATCATCCTAATTCAAGAGTTGGTAAGTTTCTACATATTATATTACTATTTATTTTATTAGTTATTACGTTATTACTAATGCAATTGTTCCCTAAATTAAGTCTTTAGTTGATTGTCAATGCCCATTGAGGGCACACTTAATTAACGTGTCAATGAATGGCTGATGAATTAATATCACAATATCAAAGAGAATATTATACCCTAAAAAAATTCTATTTGAAAAAGAAACATGACGTGACACTATCATGTCAATTGTGGTCGATTTACATAAATTGGTATCTTTAGTAATTTTGATCATTAAAAAAAGTAATTTTGATAATAGATTACTATTATCGTATATATCCTTTAATTCTTTTTTGGTCATTTTCAAAAATTATCACTTCCAATAAATCTTTAACATCTTATCACTTTCATGAAAGTAAAGCTCTTAGAGACGTGGTAGTGGAGCTAATAGATTTTCTTTCCTTGATAGCTTTGAAGTTGTCTTATCGTCACTCCAATTATCTTATTGTATCAAATTAGAATTATTAACATGCATTCAAATACGCAATTAGATGCATTAAAACATGCACGTCGTTGTATGAACTATGAACCAGCCAAAAATAATTGAATATTAAAAAAAACTTTATTTACTAAGAAAATTTTTGTTGACAATTTTGCAGGAGTGTTTTATTGTGGGGCACCACCACCTGTGGCAGAACTAAGACACCTGGCTTGTGATTTTTCTCACAAAACCTCAACCAAATTCGAGTTCCACAAAGAAAACTTTTGATATGTATTCTCACAATTTGGTGGACCAATTCAATCAACCCGCAATAAGAGGACGAAATAAATTTTTGAGATTTTTTATCTTGGCTTTTTGGATTTTGATTTTATATATATATATATATATAACTTTTATGTAAGTAAATATAGTTAGAGGTTATTTATTTTGCAGGAATGAGTATGACCTCACATAAGGGGTCATGCTTGAATGAGCAAAAGATAATTTATGGGGCCAAATTTTGATTACTCCTTATTATATTTCTCTTTGTTGATTCAATGGAAGATAATAATTGATATCGTGGTGAAGTAATGGGGTGGATATGGTTCCCCACTCACCTCCATTATATATATGTATGTATATTAATGTAATTTTAGTTGCATGCTTTTGACATTTTTATGGTATAGGTTTGTTGAAATTTCTTTATATTTGTGCCCACATGTCTTTGCCTATAAATTAGCATTTAGGAATGTTTGCATGTGGCAGGTAATCATATGTTTCAATTCAGTATTGCACTAATTATATATGCTATAACTCATAAGTGATGGACCATGTCAACTTCAAATGGTATTACATTCTACACTACACTTTAGGGTTGAGTTAAACAATTTGTTAAAGGGCAAATAATAGTATGTCTTCACTTTATTTCCTAAACTTTAAAATATTATTAAAATATTATGAAGGAATAGTGTACACTTCTTAGTCTGAGAGTAAAATTCTAATGACGAAAGTTGATGTGGCTCGCCGGCTTGCCACGTAGGTTTTTTTATTAATTTACCAAGAATTTATGTAATAATTCTAAATTTAACAAATTTAAAAATAGAATTTGAGAAACAAAAAAAGAAATAGACAAATATAATCAATACGTCAAAGACAAACCTATGGCGAAGAACTCACAAAGGCATTTTTGGAGATGCCTATTATGTCAATCGGTATTTATCTTGATTTTTCAGTACATGTAAGTTTATTATATTTATTTGATTTGATTTGATTTGATTTAATTTGTTTTGTTTTGTTTTGTTTTGTCTGACCTCTTTATAATTGAGAGCTTCTGTTGTGACTTCAAAAATCATGAATAACTTCACAAATTGCTAGCAACAAATTTTTCCCTTTAACAAACCAAAGACGGTTTCAAACAATTTGTTGGAGCTTTAGGTAAAAATGTGATGTCACAAGATTGCATGAAATCTTTTAGTTTGGTTTCTTATTTACATATTCATGTTTATAGCTCATGTTCAAGTCATATATACTCCGGAAGAGTATTGCATCAAGCCGTAAGATTAGGCGAACATATATCATATTACTACTAAAATACTAGTAAAATACTAATGAAATTATAAATATCTCATCGTACATAAGTTTGGTTCCAAATTTGTGTATCACTTGATGGATTAATATCATTCTGTTCGACACAATTTGTGTATGATGTTTTAAAGTAGTTATCAATTAATAAATTTTTATAACGTTCAATATGTTTGGCACTTAACTCATTTATAATAAGAAAAAAAGGTGAGAAAAAATCTCATACCAAAAAAAAATTTCAAAAAAAGAAAAAAAGAAAAAGAAAAGAAAAAAAGATTGTCACTTTTGCCTAGCACTCGGGTAGCTTTCAACCAACTTCCCACGCAAAACACAACGTGCTTTCCAAATGAACACAAGCGCGTTAGTGCATTACAGCATGAATAGAAATTGTGGATATATATATATATATATGGTGAAGGACAAAAGGGCAAATTATAATTAAAAAAATTACAAAATTTAGGAATCTACCACGTGATAATTATATTGCTCCAAATCACGGCTTAGAATATTCTATTATATTATTATGTGACAACTATAATTCTATAATTACAGTCTCATCTTTTTCCACCAAAAGATAATACAAAGTGAAAAAGGTCATCTACATAGATGATTGATTTCAAATTTATTGTAATTGTTAGGGAACTTTAAAATAGGTGTTTTCTGCACCGTTATTGTAAATAGGCTCCATATCTTATTTACTACTAATATGGAAAAAGATTATCTAAAATGATGCATAAGTAGATTATGTGCTTCGTTGTAAGTTATAGCACCAATAACTAGCTCTTCATATTAGGATAAAAAAAATTAGTGAGATGAGGCAAAATCATAAGATGTAGCCAAGGCAAGGAATTGTAGAACAGAACAAAACTCACTCTCACTACCCTTTATTGAAAATTTAAAGTCCAAATGCAGATCAAATGACTGGGCAGCATCTAACACGAAATCGTAAGATGTAATCGAGCAGTTACTCGTAGAAGTTGAATGCGAAGATTACCTTATAAAACCTGGTAGCATGTTTTTGCTATAGACAAAAGGCATCAACGTTGCTATTTCTTCCTTTTCAATCTCTGGAAATTGGGCTTTATCGGTTGGGTTGAAAACGGGCCTTGATCTTCGCTGTCAGTTGTTCTATATGGTATCAGGGGCTTCTTAACGGGCCCACTAACATCAGTTGAAAAACTGCATGAGATTGTAGGTGAAGTTGCTTTTCTCTTTAGCTGCTTTGGGACTTCAAGTCTCTCAAGAATTCTTGAAGTTCTGTCATCTAATTGCCTGCTGGTTTGTGATGGCGATGCAACCAGTTGGTCGAGCTTTGGGGTTGAAATGCACGTGGGAGAATGCATGGTGCCAAGCTCAGTCACAATAAGTTGCTCCCATTCTTCTGCAAGAGATGGACCAGTTTTCTTTTCTTCTATTTTAGTATCAGATTCAGGCTTTGATGGTTGAAACTCAGAGTTTAGCTTGTCCAAATATGATGTTGAGGTTTCTTCTTTGCTTTTAGGAAGTATTGCCCTGCAATATATTGATGGTAATGCTTGAGAAGCTGGCTGGAAAAGTTAGATTACGCATCAAAAGAGCTGTGGCAAGCTTATGCTAATCATCATTTATGTGGAGTAAACCAGAAACACGAGGATAAGGATGGAAGAAAATTTCAATCATATGTCAAGAAAGTTTTGGAAAAATAAATTTAGGATTTGTAGTAAGATTGAATTAGCTCTGAGGTCTTCTCAACACCAAAAACAATTCCATGCAGAAAGCAGTAGATTAAAACTCATTCCCTTATTGGACTAATCTCACTAGTTCATAGCGTCTGCGACTCTGGGTGAGAGGAAAAACAATCTTAGACATGATAGCATGACAATTAACAATCTTACAAGGAGAAGAGAGTGATAAGCACCTGAACTTAAATGCATAAAATGCATCTCCTGTTATTTAACCATTTTAATTCACATTATTTATTTCATGTCTAGCATTTTCCTAGCAATTGTTATCACCCATGTCTAACCAATAATTTATTAGATGAGAGTCATGAGACAGTCTAACAAGTAACAATTCATGACTATCCTATAAAAACTCAAAGTAATAACTCGTAGATAGACTGATTCCCTAAATTCTGACAACCTGGTTGAATATGAGCATGGAGCCAGTATATAGGAAAACATTTGAAGAAAAATGCTTTACTAAGAGAGCATTGAACAAGGCAGTGAATATATGTACCCAAATTGTAGGCTCTCTTTAACAAGCATGTTTAATTTTTTATGGAAACCTTTCTCGTGCTGGACTGGATTGTAGTCACTTAAATCCACCTGGGAACAAAATTTCGTGAGTATAATTGCAAAACAGAAGGAAACGATAAAACTTGTTACAGAAACTATGGTAATCTCACTCAAAAGAATCAGCTGAATTATCATCTTTGGCCCATTGCTACTGCTTTATATATATGTATATATAAGATCAGACAATGACTAGCATGTCATAAAAGGATGAATAGATATTGTGATTACAGATTTTATTGCTTGTATATATAAAAGCATGGTGAATGTTTTATAATGCTTGCATGTAGCCTTTGCATCTTAAAGTCTTCTACTGTTTAAAATAAAAATTAGAAACCAAAAAATGCAATTGCATGTGACAAAAATGATGATCAAAGAGTATATAGACTCTGAAGTCAACCTTAAGCAAAGAGGCTTGAACTATGCTTTCAATCTCTTCAGGTAAAGAAGAATTAATGAGGTGGCTATAAGCAGGCATGGGCAGAAACTCTTCTGATGATAAGAGCCTCTGCAAATACAAAAAGTGTAGAAGAATATTGATCAGAAGCAGAAAAAAGAAAATAAAGTTAGGTCAGATGTCTAGGATTTGGAAAGTTGAACTCTAGTAACAAAAATAAAAGGGACTAAAGAAACAAAATTTACAGTATGGTAGAAAAAGAAAGAAGAAGAATTGACACAAACGCCAGAATGATAATGTCCTGAACTCATCAACCGCAGTCCGAATTTCTACACTAACTACTGTTCCCTTGCAGATTAGCTATAGAGCAATTCCGGTTGAATAGTTTCTTAACTCAGGGAGGTTTAAAATTTATATATTATTGAAAATGATGCTCTTGTGAGGGGAGAAGTTCATAAAGACTTCCTGGAGAACACATGCAGAGCATTTTTTATAGGTGAGTTAAGGCAAATGAATGAAAAAAGTAAGATGGATGTCCACACTTTACCCTCAGAAGCATCAGCCCTTTGTTTGAAGGTAGAAGAATATAATAGAATCGGAATGAAGTCTCAGTTGCGGTTTCAATGTTACAGGTAGAAGAGCAAACCAGACCCTGATCGAGGGAATTTAGAACTCTACACACGACTTGAAAAACTGCAATCAACAATATAAGGGAGAGACGAAATCAATGCTACGCATTCAACAAGTACTTGAAACAACTGACGGGCAATGATATGTAAACAAGATCAAAAGATGCACACACGTTGACAGTTAAGATCTGAGTTGTCACTTTCATCTGAATGGTGAGAAGTTGGGGTAACGAAATATGTAGCACCCATTATCAACCCTGTCCAGACCAAATAAACCAATTTAGAACTTGAATACGTGAATTGAAGTATTTCAGCAGTATTTCAGCAGCTACTTTCGTGGATACTTTAGTAGCAAAGAAGCCATTTCAGGACAAAAATCTACAGAGTGAAGCTCTTCAAATTTGTCTCATTCAAAACAAATTTCACATTGTAGAACAAATGCCAAAAACAAAAAGAGATTCACGTGGCATAAACCATTTGAATTTGTCTACGAAAAATGCAATAGTAAAGTAATCTAACAAAAACAATGGCAAATCAAGGTTGCATTGGAAGTACAAATTGCAATGACGATGAGGATTAAGAAATTTTCATATACTTTCCATCAAAGAATAATAGAAGATCAAGAAAATAGACAGGTAGCAATGAATAACGCACCTAATCTTTGATCCTGCAGGAATATACGAACTTTATAGCACAAAATAATCCTGGAAAACAAAGATGCACCTTTTTCCTCAATCTGTATATACCTTCATCTAGTGATCCTAAATTGGTCCTCTGAATGACATCAAAGTCAACGGTTGAAACTTTCTTCAGCTTTGGACTGTCATAGAAAGAGGGCATGTATAGTATTGTTTGTTCACCAACCCTTACAGAGTTCTCATTTATATCTAAAGCTCCGAGATTATCATTGGTTACTGCACAAGAAGAAAACTTCTTGGTCTGATTCACACTTGAGTGATCCAAAGGAATGCCATGGCATCTGCATGTCTGCAAAAATAGAAGATGCTACGATAATACTCATTCCGTATTCAAGTGAAAGTGGAAGCAAGCATGTAACAAATAGGGAATAAAAGTAACGCATTATTAATCATGACATATAGAAGGCATAAGTCAAGAGAAAGTTCTCTGTTACAAGCCCTGTGTTAATCCAAATTAACATATAATTAAGGATATAATTAACAAATAAGGAATATTAAAACAAAAATACCAAACTATGCAATTTGGTCTGAGCTTTTTAAAACAGAAGATCTAGAAAACTATCATTTCAGCAGGCTCAATAATCTATTAGCAGGCATGTATTTGATGTCAGATGACGCCAGATGTTTTCAGCTGAGGCATAAACAAAAGCAGTAGGAATCGTTGCATGAAGATTACTGTCATGAGGTATGTACAAAATACATATGTTTATGCCTGCTTATAACTCTGCATGCAAACATTTCATTAAATGTTGATAATATGTATACGGTGTCGAAATCCTGTACATGCAAGAACGCTCAGAGGAAATGTCTACAGAACCACAATCACTCGAATTTTGCATGCATGTATTTTATTCAATTAATAAACCAGATACCTGACAATGATCGAAGTCATCAACTATGGACATGAAAGATGCACACAAGTTACAGGATATCTGATTTAGGCTGCCCATTAAACTAGTCTTGAAGATAAAATGAGCTTGTAGTGGTATTTCTTTGCAATCCCTTAATTCCTGAAACCATCTTTTTGCTAGACCATACAGTACCTGTAGACCTGAAAAGTTTAATTTGATAAACATCTAAGTTGAATAGAAACTAAACAGCAAATTGATTGTTTTGTATATTCTGATTGCAGAATATTACAAAAATTTGTAATCTTTTTTGCCACCTATATAGCAAGGTTGATGCAAGCAAGGACCTTCTTTAAAAATACAGTAACAGTAATATTATTAATAGAAGGCGTCATCTATAACTAGTGTAGAACTAAGGGGTGGTTTTTTTTGTCGGTTTAAAAAAAAAAAAAAAAGAAAAGAAAAAAAAAAGCCTTAAATATTGTTGTATGTCTTAGCCAATGCTTAACCTGGGACACATGTCTGAAATGAGCAATTTGTAAGAGAACCAGTCTGTTTAACAAATTGGTCCACATTCTCACTGTTGTCACCAAGTTGAGTTGATGTTTGCTCCAACAAAAGGAATTCTACCAAAACAGACTTGTCAGCTGCATCCTGACAAGAACTCACCAACATCTTTAAGTTGCAATTATAAATAATGATCACTATTATGGACTACTGAATGGACATCAGGAATTTCTCACTGTCAGAGCCTTCATTGTTACAGAGTCCAAGGCACCAACAAGAGAAGAACTTATCACGATCACTTTTCTTTCAACACTTTTATCTTTGCCTCCCCAAGTGTACACAATTTTTTCGCTCAGAACGTCTGCTAGCTTCAGGTCTGCAGCACATAATAAGAAAATACAAAAAATAATTGATGATCTATTAGAATAAATTTGAATTGATAACTCATGACACATGATCATCTGTCCTTACATAAGAGGATTTAGCACAAGGGAAGAAAATGAATCATATTACCCTTACATATGCCTTCAGAATCATTAGAATCAGGACAGAAAGCATCAAGAGGCAAATTGCTCAGAGCACGATGAAGGTCGCGTAAGCTGAACTTTTCTTGGGGATAATATGCAATCTTCAGCTGTTTACAGTAGAAGTTTCCACCTTTTATCATCAGTCACTTTTACTCTCTGAATCCAAAATGGAGAAGTAAGAGTACTGCTATCTATAGAAACAAAGTGGTTAGGTCATTTTGGCATCCGGAATTGCATAATTCATACAGCAAGTCTCAACTAATGCAAACAATTCCATGTTCCTGACATGTTTTCAGCCTCAAATACGATTGATGTTGCATAAAACAAACATAAGATATGCAAATATTGCGGAGTTCTACACATGAAGCTATAAATTTTTACCCAATGTATCTCTACAGCAAAGTTTTGTGAACGTCAAATGAAAGCATTACCTATTTAAGAGACTTTACTACACTTGCATTGGACAAGCAAACACCATAAACGGAATCAAGCTTACCACCATTGCAATTTCTGAGCATAAAACGCAACAGTACATGATTTAGAATTGTTGAGCTAAATACCTCATCGGAACAAGTAATTCGATTCCGCTGGATATAGCACAATCCAATCCGATCTGGCAGAGGCTTCGAAATCGATTGAGTTTCATCGACGCGACTATCAACCTTCGGACTCGAAATTGCGTAGTAATTCGCAAGCTGCAAAAGTGACTGGCACAGTAGGGCAAAAATCAATCCATCGCAAATCGAATTTTGTCAAAATCATACGTACTGTCCAATTTCTAGGATTTCTCATCTCCGGATCGAAGAACTATAGGATTCGGATCGAGAGAAGAACTTTTTACAAAACAATCCTTCAAATTGAAGTGCTTGAGCATTACTACGTACCTGCTTCAGATATCGAAGAACTGGTGGCGATAAACTCCGCAAATCCAATACGAAGCAGAGCAACACCATTTTCACTCGGTTTCTTCTCCACTTTTCGCTTGAAGAAATTTCTCCAACGGAAAGAAAATATAAGTGTGAGAATGCTCCCGCCGATTTTATTTATATATTTGGCGAGTCTTTACGTTTTGGCGCGTATATTCACTGGCAAATAGCGCCATCTGTTTACACTACTTTTTTTCATTATTTTATTTTATACTTCGAAAGAGCTTTATTTTTTTATTTTATATTTTACATATATTCAAGAAATAGAAATTGTATTATATTTTTTTATTTTTTCCCTTTATCCTTTGGAGTTGAGATTGTTTTTCTATTTTTTAATATATATAGTCTTCTGAAATAAGATTTTTTTTTAATCATATTTGATTTTTTTTAATAAAGACTAATTTTCCTTTAAAAAAAAAAATAGATACTAATTTTCTTTGTAAGATTTATTTTTTGATTATTGAGAATAATAATATAAATGAATAGATTCTACACTTCACTACAAGTTCGAACTTTTAAATGAGATGAAATTCTAATATGGTATCAGAGCATTTGGGCAACGCCGAGGTCCTGAGTTCAAATCTCACTGATAGCAACTCCAACCATATTAAAAGTGTGCACTTATTGGGCCTCCTACCCAGATAGTAAAGTTGAAAATCGAGCCCATAAATAAGGGGAGTATTGAGAATAATAATATAAAAACATTGGTGTATAGAGATCATTTCAATCTTAAACAATAACAAATGATATCGAATCAACTTAACTGAAATCAAATACGGAATACTATAATTTTGCAATCATACAAAATTGAAATTTGCATAAAAACCATAACAAAAAACAGAATAAAAAAAATATGTACATGCATTCAATTCGTACTAAAGTCAACATCAAATTCCACATCTACAAACAAATGTACACCAAAACCATCACTCACAACAACAAGGAACAATGTTTATGCTGCAAATAACGCCAACATTATCTAATTTGCAATTGCAGCTACAACACAATTTTTATCTTTTGCAATTATAGCACTTTGATTTTAGTTCCGAAAGATTTACTAACAGTATTTTAATTGCAGCTTTTTAAAATAAAAATAAAAAAATCATTAAAATTACAAATTAGTTTTTTTTTTTTTTTTTTTTTTTTTTTTTTTTTAAGTAATCATATTAGTTGAAATTATGGCAAAACATTTTATCCAAACAACTTCACAGTACTGACCCCATCCAAATCAAAATCCGCCATAGCCAAAACCTTCATCCTCTCCATCAATTTCTCCCCAAACATGGCGCCGGAAACGGTAGCCATCCCCGGATTCTGGCTATTAAGCACAGAGAAAACCGTCGCCTTCTCAAATCCGGCATTGAAGCAGAAATGAAGAAGCCCCTTGGGAAAAACAAAAACATCACCTTCTCCCAGCCGTTTCTGAAACACCTGGTTATCGGAATCTACGAATCCGGCCGCCACCACCCCCGCCCTCACGAACATCATCTCCGACGCCCTCGGGTGTGCGTGAGGCGCCACCACGCCGTCCACCTCTATGTCCGTGCGCGCCGCCGAGAGGCCCAGCGTGTTCAGCCCGGGGAACTCCGCCGCCGTTGCCAGCGTCGTCGACGACCGGTAGAAGTTGTCCGTGTCGCCGGATCCGCGCAGCATTGACGACTTGAAATCCGACGCCGTCACGTTCGGCGGCGCCTGGCATGGGTAGCCGTTGAGGAAGATGTTCCGATTCTCGGTGTCGGTGGGGCAGAGGTCGAAGAGGTTGTCGCCGTCGCCGCCGCTGCAGAGGTGGATCGCGAAGAGGAAATAAGACAGAGAGGCTAGTAATTTGTGGGATTTCATCGTTAATTATGGAGGTCTGTGGGTGTGAGTATTATTTTTGGCATTTTATTATGTATAAAAATGGGGAAGTGGAATGAGTTTGCAACATGTGGAAGTAAAATGGGGTTAGGCTTGGAGTTCACTTCACTTAATTATTTTGCTTAAGCTGAAAAAAGGCACATTTTATTTAATATTGTGAGGTTGGGTGTCCTTGTGCATGGCCGAGTAGTGTATTTGTTTTCCCGCATTGTTATATACTATATCAATTTCAATACAATTTTGTGTCCAAGAAATTCATTTTCTCTTTTTCTGTGATGATTGAATAATCCATCAATTCTTACTTAATAGGTGTTCAAGTTCTGCAAATATTGTTTAAGTTGATTGAAATTAGCGCGTGCATAGCATTGGGTTGTCTAAATTTTAAGTGGAGATGACTATAGTTCTCATCTGACTCTACATCGTTTTTAGCTTTCCAAATTCCCCAATTCACAAACGCATTGCCATGTAATGTTCAAAATTCTATTGGTTGTCTTTTCCTTTTTAATGCTCAAAAATCGTATATATCATCAAAATGGTATCCCAATAGTGTCTCAAAATTTAATTTCTATTAATTTTATATTATTTTTTATAAAATAAAAATACTACAGTATAATAATGTAAATCATAGTAATAGACATTTATAAGAAAATAATTGGATTTTTTTAAAATTATATACTTTAGTTTTGAATTTATCAACTCTAATATACTAATAAAAGCGAAATTAAATGTTGAAAAATAATTTTAAACTCTAATGGGGATGGGTGGACTCTTGAAAATAATAATAAAATTAAATGAAAGCATTATAAATTAACTTAATGAAAAAAAAATACATAAAATCAGTAAAAATTAAATTTCGGGACACGGTTGGGACTCCAAATTTGGGACGAAGGATCCCACGTCATATAAAGGCACCTACCTAATAGCATTAGTCAAACGATCAATATTCTCATATGCGTAAGCACACAAAGAACACACTTTATCTTGATCGTCTAAAATGATCCCCCTCTTTTCTACATCAAAGTTTTATCAACAATGAATTCATGTCTTCCTTTGCATAGACTGCCCTGAACATAGAATTGCCATTGATTTTGTTGAATCTTTTTTGTCACTTGACCATATCCATCCAAAGGATTTCGGCATCAGCTTGTTCATTTTGTACCTGCAAAGAACATGTCTCAAATTGAATTATACATAAGTCAAATAAAGTATTTATAAGAATGAATTTGAATTTCTAATCATACTACTAAGATAGCTAATGATACTCCGTAGAAGATAACATAGAAATTTGGCCTTGAGAATGGAAGTCTCGTGAAAATATATATAGGGTAGACAACTCTAATTAATTCGAGATTTTTGTGAATAATTATATTTAAATATACACCGAGAAAGTGATTTTACATATTAATATCCACTACGCTAATGTGTTTAGTTGATATTGTGTTTTAAAATTGAACTAATTTGTTAGTAAAATAAATTAATACTATTAACCTTGAAAGTACACATCATTTTGATTTAACGAAAAAGTATTCTGAATTCCATGAAAGCGAGATATATATTTTGGTCACGTACTTTACTCAAATGATTTCCCTCAATGAAAATAAAATGTCATAAATAAAGAAATATAAAATCCATATATATGAGTTTAACAAACTATAAAATCCTCAGTTGACTTGATTCTCTATTTTCGCATATACGTATAAAATATTAAAGAATAATGTCTACCACGTATGAGCCTTGCATAGCTAGGGGCAATGTGGAAGCCACTAGAATTCGCATTAAGTGGGTGTGGTTCATCATTTAATTGCACATTCATATAATAATATTACATATTTTTCTAATAAAGTTATACAGTACATATATTGAGGATGTTTTTTTTTTGAGAATATATATTGGGGATGTTCAATTTTTAATATTTGTATAAAATTGATCACAATTCAATAGAACTAGACCGGTGTGCATTTAAGAAATTTCTCTTCATATTTGGAAAAGTACTCTCACAATCTATTAAGGTAGGATTCAATTTCGCTACTCTATTGTTTTATAAATATAGAAAATATCACAATTTTGTCTTTTCCCAAATACAAAACAAAAAGACAAGATTTAACATTTAAAGACAAGGAGTTGTTAATCCCTGAACATGATATATTGATCACAAAGTGATGATTGCTTTTCCTAAAATTCTCTTTTCCATCATTTCATCATTTTCCACCAGATGTTGTCTCCTCTCATTCATATGTAATATATGTACTCCGTATTTCATAGTTTCATTCTCACATAGCGCAAATCAGGTTGATTTAGTATTGCCATAATATATGATTGTATATTGATGAATTCTTTAAATCGATTAATTGAAAATTCTCATACCAAAATCCATCCTTTCATATTTTACTTGTTTATATATATATATATATATATATATATATATATATATATTCACACTTTAATCTTAGCTTGCAAGTACTACCTTCGTCACATTCCATTTGGCATATTTGTATATTTTATTTTTCACATATATGAAGGCCAAATGAAACAGATACTAGAATCTCTCTCTGATGCCATATTTAGAGATTTAGTGAAATTTGCCATTTCTTTTCGTGTTTTTAGAGTCAACATGTTAAAATCTATTTATCTCTTCTAGAAATAGATCGCAACCGCTAATCTTAGAGGAAGACGATCTCGTTGCGTCGCGGTGAAAGAAATTGGAGCCGTTGTCACTACTGTAACAATTTAGGTTAGGTTCGACCCTCTCTATCTCTGAGCCATGTTTTTTTGTTCAAGAATAGTTCGTTATGCTTTGGATTGCAGTTTGCCGGCGCTACCTTCCCGACACCGCTCTTTCCCTCGCTAGTTGCCACCTATGTAATTCAATCTTTAATTTTGATTTAGGAAGCATGAATGCTTGATTTATTTAGTTAATAAAATCGTATGTATATTTTTGTACTATGTCAATGAAGATGTCAATGAAGCTTATGGTGTTTGATAATTTTTTTTATTTTTATTTTATTTATTAACATAGTTAAATTAAAATTTAAAGGCCGTGGCACGGAGGATTCAAACTCAGGACCTTTGATCCTGAAACTTAACCTCTTACCGTTAGGCCAACACACGCACACATATTGTGTGCACAATTTTAATTCCAAATTATACGATATTAATTTCTAGTACTTGAATATAATTCTAGCACTCGAATATAATTCTACACTTGAGTTGGACATTATTTATTTTATTTTATTTTTCTTTATGATGTTTTTTGTGGACTGTTTAGGATTGGATGTTGACTTGGGTTGTGGAACTTCTAAGATAAGTTATGTGCATACAAGGCGTGTTTTAAAAAGTTTGATAATGGGTGGCTACTTTTGATTTTTTTTTTTATAATTTATTTAATTACTCTCTCCGTCCTTGATTTACTGACCCTGTTGACTTTTTAGATTATTTTAAAGCTTTGTGATGATGGATTTAAAATCGAATTTTTTGAGTTTAGTTTTTTTTATAAGGTACTACGAGTGTTGTAGTATCGTATAAAAAAAACTAATCTCAAAAAATTCAATTTAAAATCCATGATCACAAAGCTCCAAAATCATCTAAAAAGTCAACATGGTCAGTAAATCGAGGACAGAGGGAGTAGATAAATTAAATAGAAATATATTGAATTTGGAGTAATGTCATGCATAGTTGTTCCATTTAAGTGGATATGGTGATAAACTAAGAAAAACAAATTACACTTAAAAGGGAGTATATGAAAGATAAGTTGTGGATAAAAGGGAGTTATTTTTTGTGTACTATAATTATATATTTTGTGTGATTTAAAAAATATGTCGATGATGTGAAATTAATATAATTTTTTTAAACTTCTTAAAAAACAAATTCTGGAATTGATTGAACCAGATGTTTTAATATATCTATAATAAAGATTGCCTGTTGGTTTAAATGTGTATTTTAATTTGTATAGCAATATGTTAAATAAAAATTGCAAATTAAAATTCGAATAATGATATCATTGTTTGGAATTTATCAAAAAAAATATTAATAAAAAATAAATAAATATATAAATACTTGACTCGTGCTATGCACGGACGCAAAACTAGTAAATATAAATAATGAAGTACCGTAGAGAAAAATACCTAGTTACATAGAATTAAAGAACTCAGTATAAAATTGTAATAATAGCATCACAACAATATAACTGAGAATTTGACCAAATTAAATGACATTAAAATGAGAAAGGGGTCGTAAAATCCGCATTGATAATATCGATAGGGAGAAAAGGTCGTCTTATTACCTTTAATAAAACAATTATTGGAGTCCTATTAATCTTACATTCTTGGCCCTCAGCTCCAAGAAAAATATTTTTACAATTTCTATCTTCTGTATTTTTATCTTTTTTATTTGTTGGGTAAGGTTCACAAATACCCTTACTAAATGTTCTCTTTACATTATATACACTCGTATTCATGTGAAATACTCATTTTTAATAGTGCATCTTTAAAACTATCCAATATTATAAATATTGATAAAAATAAAAATAAAAATAAAAAAAAAACTCATTTTTAGAGGGAACTAATTAAAATGCATTTGAATTGTTGGAGGTTGCGGAGAAAGTGACCGGTCATCTCTTCAAGTCTTGCATAATTGTACTTTTTTTTTAGAAGTACATCATATACGATTATATTGACTTGGTGAGATTTGAATCTAAAACCTCCCACTAATGAGAGACTTGTGGTGCCTCCTCTCAGCCACTTGAGCTACCATTTGAGTTAGGCTTCCTCAGTTTGCACAATTGTAGTACCTTTTTGGAGTTTTGTGCAATAATGTGGTCATGATTGATACAAAGATGATAGGCAAACATGGTTTTCATGCTTCATCTTAGCACAAGGTTGATGTAATTGGTGTGATTTTATTGCTCTTGTGTGCCTCGTTCGATTAATTGTCTATTTTTGTCGATCGTATTACTCCTTAGTTTATTTTGATTATTTTATAGGAAAAATGAATTCAATTTAAGCAAAGATAACAATCTCATGTCGAAGTTCGGATCGAAACAAGCATATAGGAAATAAAACGGAAGTCTATTCGGAGTTCGGACGAGGGAGAAATGATCGAACAAAGTTGACGAGTCAGGCGAGGTGGGCACGCCGCCCGACTGCGCGCCGGAGAAGGAAGTCGAAGGGCACGGGCGCGACCCTAGCACGCGCCTAACTACAGAACACCCCCCAAGGCGCACGGGAAAGAAGAAAGTTTGAGCTTTGGGGCACGACCAGGCGGTGTGAGCGCGCCGCCCGTTCTCTTTTTCGGATTTTTGACTTTTAGCCCCCAAATTTCTATTTTATTACACTATGACACCCATTTTTTATTTTCCTAAATAACACTATGAACCCCACCTAACACCAAAGTATAAATACCAAATCATGATCACATTTCTAGGTTAGCTTTCACTATCTAGCCCCTTTTTACACACACTATATATTTTTTCACACACTAAATCTCTACACCATCCTCCATCCTCCATTTTCATCCATTTTGGGAGAGGAAGCTCAACCTTTGAAGACCATTGGAAGAGGAACATCAATGATTCAAGATCGTGACCAAAGAATATGATTTGAACTTCTCAATTCTCTTTTTCTTTTGTTTTGTTTCATGGATTACTTTGATTTGGGATTTATGCTTATTATGTCTATGATTGGCTAGATTTCTATATCCTAGGGATTGGGCTAGATGGATTTGTGATGAATTGAGCTTGATATGATCAATCTATGGTTTAATTATTACTTCTTCTTAATGATCATGATTTTAAGTGCTAAATGGTTGATTAGCTACCAAATATGCATATATATTGTGTTGGGCCAATAATCGGGAGATGATGTTCAATAATTAGAAGTGATCATTGAGCATTTGACTTCAATACACCGGGAGGTTGAGAGTTTAAGTAAGGGTTAACTGATCGGTCCTTTTGGAGTTATAGGCTAGACTTTAGTTGGGGATGACAAAGCTAGCTCTTAATCAACGGAGTTAGTCTAAATCTAATTTACGATCACCCTAAGTAAGTATAACTATAACATAGGTTGCGAAGTTAAGTTTGGTCCATTTGCAAATCTATTGATGCCAAGTTCCTAGGATAGCTTCTCCCCAATTGTTTTCACCATTTTATTTTGCTTGTTTGTTCATGTTTATTTGTTTTCATTTGTTTAGTAGTTAATTAAATCAATCCAAATCCGTTAGCTTAGATAAATTCGAATGGCTTAGTAATGGTATTCACGATTCTATCAAATTAGTCTCCGTGGAAATGACCTTGCTTACCTTATACTATGATAGCCCCATAATGATGAGATTTTTGCATGCATGTCTAACTTGATTCCAACAACTAACGTAAAGTACTATTACTATTTTTCATTGTGCGCATGTGTGAGATGTTTTGATTTCAGTCAAATAATTAAATAAGAGTAAAATACTGCTGAAAATAGAGATTTAAATTGCTACTGGACAATAAAATTTACAATTGTTGCTAGAAAATAGCGATTGCAATTGCAATTGAAAAATAGAGTTTGCAATTGCTATTAGAAAACAAAACTTTATGTGCGAGAGCTTACTAAATTTTTTGTTCAAGAACTCATTGCTCTTAAATTAAATGGCATGTTTCTTATTTATTATAATATTTTACACCAAGGTGTTAAAATTTTCATGGAACAACATAACTTATTCTCAAATTTCCTTTGTTTCACTAATTTTTCTTGTCGACTATTACAAGCAGATATTTAACCTTGTTTGTGTTATTTTGAATTTTGAATAGCTAGAGAACGAAGTTTTGTTGCATTAGATTTTAATTTTGAAGTTTTTCATTGTTTATTGTATGCTTATATATGGACAAATATAGCTGAACAACGAAATTAATAAGTAATTGACTGCAATAAATGAGATTAATCGATAGATATTCTCATATTTCAATGTCAATATGATTACACTTCGATCGTAGTACTATATTTTTATGCTTGCATATGGTTTACAAAAATCATATTACGAAGGGAATATTAGTTTTTGCAATTTATCGATCGTATATTCACTGATTGTTCACATAATATGTAGCTATGTATTCATGGAAGTGTGTAGTCATTAAATTCGATGGAGAATGAGCCGGTTATGATTATGTTGGTGGAACCCAATAAGTAACGAGTATAGCGACTCAATTTGTATCTATTTTGAACCTGCAGTACAACATTGACAATGTATTGCAATCTGCGAATTTGAGGCTGGGTTTACGAGCTTATTATCTCTCGCATTCTCGAAGCGGAAGTCTTATGAAATTTCTCTTAGTTATTGATAAAAAATTGGAGCAATCATTAGCACATGATTTCTATCCAACCGTATATGTTGCTCAAAATAGTGCAAACGTTGGTGTTGGTACTTCGCAACCTGGTTGTTATGTTCCTTTGACGTCATTTGGGTATGACACTCAGTCCATGCATTATGATGAAAAATTAGAATAAATTCAGCGGATGGCTTCCACTGCGTAACACGTGACATTTTTTCCTTCTCAAATTTATTTATAATTTGTCTAAAATTATGAATATACAATCCAATGAATATTTTCTAATGATAAGTCTCCAATTAAAATTTATTTAACAAATGTGATGTGGATAATTAGATTCTATTTACTTACAAATTCAATAATAATTAAATATTTTTTTTACAATACCAATAATTATGCCTTCTTGAGAACATATATAATAGAGATAATAATTGAGATTTACTTAGTCTTAGTAAATATATTATTTGATTGTAAATTGATTTAGTCTTCCTCATATTATGGGAAGTTGTTATACTAGAAACTTTGTATATGTAACCATACACATATACATATTAACGGTGGATCAATAAAATTATTCTCAAAACCCTATTATGTTTTCTATTTACTTTAACATGGTATTAGTGTAACGCCCCGTATTTTATTTAACTAGTTAGCTAATTACTATTGATTGATTGTAACTAATCAATCACAATAGTGAAGATATTATCAACTTCTAGTATTCAGAATTTCTAGAACAATTGCTTAGAGTGCGATAATGGAATCGAGTAGCGGCTCGACTTCTATATATTAAATTCTTCGAGAAATTGATAGAAGAGTGATAGAATCAAGTAGCAACTTGATTTCTATATTATTTAGTATATCAATAAATAATTAGTATGCGAATAAACTCGAGTAAGAGATGGTTGTCGACTTCTCGATTTTATTTAACTGGGCCAAGGCCCAATTGATTTCTGAGATCGGACCAAGGTCCAGATAATTACGAGTTGGGCCAAGCCACAATTAGTACACCAAGATAAAGATATATATATATATATATATATATATATATACTGGGTAGAATCAAGTAGCAACTTGATTTCTATATTATTTAGTATATCAATAAATAATTAGTATGCGAATAAACTCGAGTAAGAGATGGTTGTCGACTTCTCGATTTTATTTAACTGGGCCAAGGCCCAATTGATTTCTGAGATCGGACCAAGGTCCAGATAATTACGAGTTGGGCCAAGCCACAATTAGTACACCAAGATAAAGATATATATATATATATATACTGGGTATAACAATTAACTAAATCTTCATTTAGAGGAAGTCACGTGTTGTACTAGGGAAGTAAATTTTGAATTTCTACAACCTCTAAGTATAGTCTATAAACAAAGACCCCATGCACAAGACAACCCTTGCACAAAATGGAAACAAAACAAGAAACTAGAAAATCCACAGCTTAAAGGAGGAAGGGAGTCAGCCCCTTTTGACATCAGCTTGGCTGCAACTCCATCCTCTCGATACCTACAAAAGAGAGAAGTCAACAAATAAGAACAAAGTTAGGAACCCAAAATCTGCAAGAAGAGAACAAACTAATTCAATCCCTAACCTCCTAAAAAGGAAAGGAAACCAGCCCCTTTTGAACCCCAGGAACTTGCTGCATAACTAACCATCACCACAGCCGAAACCTGCAAAAGGAGAGGGAGATCAGCCATGTAGAAACAAAAATGATAAAGGACCAAGCTGCAATAAGAGGACAAGGAAATCTGCAGATGATATCTCAATATAGAAACAAACTAAGCATGAAAATGGAAACACTGAAGCACTAAAATCTGACCCTCTTAGTTCAGCCAACCCTCCTTTAGACCACAAAGAGACCGAGCTGTATATACCTACCTACCCACACTTCAACCTTCACACATTCAAACATTCACAAGAATTAGAGAGTGAGGGAGAGTGAAGGAAACTGCAGCTAGGAAGAGTGAAGAAGAAGAGCTAGCAACTACAGCCCTTCATCTCGAGGTAATAACCTTAGAACACCAACTAGATTAACATGTCTAAATTTCTTAACTAGAACACACAGACCACATGATTCAATCCAAACTCTAGAACAATAACAAATAAGAATAAATAAAGCTTTAGACTATGAGCAAGTATGTCGCAGCTTCATCCTTAAATAAATCCAAGCATGTAGAAGCCATGTACGCAACCACAGATAGGTATTAACTATACAATGGGAAGTTAGATTTCTAGACCCAAAAACTAGAGACCATCACCGAATTCATAACCAAGCATGCCAATACCTACAACTTTCAGTTTCAGAAAACGAACCTAAGCTTGTAATAAATTAAAACAACTAACATAAGACGATAGAGAGATAGAGATTGTGGCCGAACCTCCGTCGAGGCGCGAGGCCCCAACGGCTATGGATCGGAATAAGGCAACGCCAGAAGCTGCAACGATACCTCATCGCCACCGCGTCGGAATCTGCAAAATGAGAATGAAGGGAGACCAAACTTAATTAGGTTAATAAGGAAAATAATAGTGAAATTTAAGAAGAGGTGGCAGCAGCCTCGCTGCCGTCCATCGCAAATCAAGAATGTCGGAATGAATGTTCCCTAGTTCTATATGAATCGAGGGAGCGCCGGAGCACAGGAGTTGCGCCGGAGGCGGGTGTCGACGAGGCCGAGACAGAAGCTAGCAGCCACAGAATATCAATGAAGTTTGAACCATGGCCACCGAACGACATCCCGCAGCGGCGCCGTCTCACCGTACCAACGGGAACCTCAAATCGAAGGGAAGGCTCGCCGGAATCAGCTATAAATACCGGAGGGCTCGCTGTCCCAAAATTCGACTAGGGTTCCCCTTCAATTAGGAAAACAGGTCAGTGAAAGAGAGAGCAAGGAGATGACGTCTCGCCCGATTTTTGAAATTGGGGTTTCAGCTCCGGAATCGAATAGGGAAAACGATTCTAGAGAGAGAAAGTAGCAGTCGTCGGCAACCAAGAATTTGATATGTAGAGAGAGAGTAGGATCGAGAGGGAGGGGGAGTGTTCAGCGAGGAGGTGAGAGAAAGAAGGGTTAAGGGTTTTGTTCGACCGGGCCGGGTTCGGGTCGAGTCGCGGGTCGGGCTAGAACTGTAGTCTGGGCTGAGAGGGAGAGATGGGCCGGATCCTGGTGATACTTGGGCCAAAGATCAATTATTAATTCTTCAGCCCAAACTCCTAAATACTTATGGACCGAGACACGACTAAATAAATCGTACCCTACCCGTAATTAAATTTTGATAATTCGTAAGAATTCTTTTTATGATTTCGATAATTGACTTAATTTAAGTTAATCAACCAAGAATCTATAATTTAGATTTATTGATTTAGCTAATCAATTCTGCAATTACAAGCAGTAATTAGCTCAGTTGAACGATAAATTAGAAAATAAATTTATTAAGAAATCTTTTACATAAACCGTTCATATAGCAAGTATTTATAGCTCGAGCCTAGATAACAGTAACCTCGTTACTGGATTTAGAATAACCTCCGATCAGCATTAAAACTAAAATCTTAGATAAGATTTCATTCGTTAGAATACAAATCTTACCTCGATTTTTAATCGAAGGGTACGCGAAGGAGGGACAGTAGCAGAAGCAGAAGTCAAGACTCGTTGCAGTAGAGAGAAAACAACGAGGTGGGCTTTCTATAAAACAAAGCATGTTTTATTAGATTAATAGCTCTTTTAAAGTATTGTCATGCCATAAATGTTTTCAGTTTTTGTATGATGCCTATCTGTTAAATGGCGCAATGCCAATTCATAAATCGAATTCGGGTCCTTGAATGATCAGCTATTATTCTTGGACTAGTGTACACATCGATCGTGTCATTCCAGATAGTGACCGATCGCGTGACCGAGTGAGGTGGCCACCTCCTCGGACACAACAAACTCAGATATGGTAGAATACTACAGAACTTAGTCTGCAGACGCTTTTAAGATAACTCAGTTTTTCGTGAACATAGGCCTTTCAATAAAACCCTATGCTTCACTATGAATGGCTTGACAATAAAAAGGTTTTGGGCATGTGTCCACTGAGTACTCCGTACTCACGCCCTGTACATTATTTCCAATGTGCAGGTTGAGCTGGATGACGGAAGAGTGACCAGCGATGTTTTGTCGAAGTTAGCGATTAGTGTAGTTGATGAACACTCTTGGTAATACGTGTCTCCATACACGTATTTCCACACATTTCCGTTGTGTACACTCTAATATTCTAAATTCATCTTCAATATGGTTGTAAACTAAGTCAGAATCATGACAAGTCAAAACGTACTACTATGCCACTTATCGATGTTTGCTTTATAACTTGTTAGCGTCAAACCTCAAATTTTACTTCCTTTTCTTTATTATTCGTTAATTCCACCGTAGTCACGAATCACCGAGCTTTGCTATCGATTAGTAAAGTGCGGTCGTGACAGAGTGGTATCAGAGCCTCAGGTTCTGCTCTGAAACCCAAGAGTCTTCTTCAAAGTATAGTCTAGACTTGAATCGCTAGACTAAATAGAGTCCTTCGACAAAAGCTCGGCACTCCAACTCATCACGCTCAACGAGGAAGTGAGGAAAATGCTTTCTTCAATTAATTAAAAATTGAATTTCTTTCGCAAGAACTTAGCCGAAACTAGTTCTTAGATCACTTAGAAAGAAAAGTGAACGTCTTAGAGAACATAGTGCTTTAGACACGTACTTCGAGGAAGTAAGTCTAAACTAAGATTGGAACGAAGTTCCTCTCTTCTCCAGGCAAGCAAGGAAGAAGATGAACAGCAAGGCAAGATAGCAGAAGACTAGATACAAGAAGCAACATGAGAATCGGGACGCTTTCGTCAAACGTTATAGTTTCCCAAGAAAAACCGTTACACTAGGCTGCTAATGCCTTTAAAATTTAGCATACAAGTAGAAATTAGAAACACGAACTTTGTGGCAACATAAAAATAAGTCCACCTCATTTAAACATGTTACCGCATGTTCGATAAAAGAAGAACTAATGAACAAAGTACTATGGAACTAAAGGATAGATATACGTTAAGCACGTAGATATAGAAGTTCTTACTATCGCCTTCGTATCCCTTTCGTTATCAGAACTGATTAGGATCATGTTTTGTGTAGGATGGCGGGACGGATGTTTACGCATAGGAGGCCGCTTCGCCTGGGAGCCACACCAGATGAGGTGATTCGTTACTACCGCTCCTACCAGATGTGCCACGGTGACAACGTGGGCCAGTTCTTGGCCACCTATCACCGACTTTGGGCCCGCGCCCACACACACGGGGTTGGAGAGATCGAGGGCATCCGTCGACTGGTGCCACTACTGCCTGCCAACTGGCAGGGATGGGCTGAGCACTTAGCCCAGGCACACACCCCGAGGCACCCGGATCGTCTAGAGGATGTAGGTGACTACTACGGCTTCATGACGACACTACAGACGACTTTCACTCGCCACGGTGCGCCACTGAGAGAGGTACCTGCGGTTGGTGGGGCGCCCGCATCGCCACTTGAGGCACCATTGCCTGAGGTTCCCCCACTGCCGAGCTCACCGCCACCCGAGCTCCCGCCGCAGCCGACGTCGCCTCCACCCCTAGCTGTTTTACCTGCGTCACCCGTCTTGGGACGACGAGAGAGAG
The DNA here is from genome assembly GCA_001642375.2 of Mentha longifolia. Taxonomy (NCBI): domain Eukaryota; kingdom Viridiplantae; phylum Streptophyta; class Magnoliopsida; order Lamiales; family Lamiaceae; genus Mentha; species Mentha longifolia. The sequence goes on along the minus strand of CM038111.1, from coordinate 32,321,050 downwards.
ATGAGTCTGACGAGGAGATGGAGCCTCCTCATACTCGAGCGAGGATCACCCCGGAGCAGCGGGACCGGGCTACCTCATCTGGAGGTAGTAGCTCAATCGATTCAGCTGCCATGGATCGTGCAGTTGGGCTCTTACGAGCACTGCCCCTCAGAGATGGCGATCGCGGGAAGGCCCCGATTGTGATTAGTGACAGCCCGGGGGAGGAGCGAGGGGACCGAGAGGAGGAGTGGCGTCGATGCCACGAGGAGCTGAGCCGCGTGATCTCGGATGCGAGGCACAACTTTGGCAGGGACGACGAGCACCTTAGGCGAGTGTCCGAGGATTTCGAGCGCTTCGTGAGTCAGCAGGAGCATGAGCACCATTTGGAGCAGATAGACGAGGACCATGAGCGCTGTATGAGGCTGATTGAGGAGTTAGACCGTCCACTACCAGAGGTAGGACGGGCAGAGGAACGACGTCGACAGTTCGATATGGCGAGAGGCATCCTTAGGGAGATCGATCTGGTGAGATCTCGAGACTCGGAGTTGGATCGGAGGATGGAGGCCTTCCATCAGGAGACTGAGGAGATTCAGAGACGCATGGCGGAGTACTGTGCTAGGTACGAGCGTTCGCGTCAGTACATGGAGAGCCTCCGACAGCCAGGGAGTAGTTGGACAGCCCTAGTCCAACAGCAGGCCGATCTAGCCCGAGCGGACGGGGAGCACGTCCGACGTGTTGACGAGTTTGAGAGACTGAGGCTACCCGAGCCTGAGCCTGTGCCAGGAGCTGGAGCGGGACTAGGGGCAGAGGATCCCGATGAGCCGGATTCTAGTGATGATGAGGAGGATCCCGAGGAGGGCCCCGAGGAGGATGTTGATGAGGAGGACGATCAGGTCGCCCCTATGGCGGGGGTATTTGAGTTCGGAGCAGGCATCGAGGATGATGAGGATGATGAGATAGGTCTTCAGTTCCACTTGGGAGATGATGAGGACCCTCAGGACTTCGGCCTCCACGATGACGAGGATGACCTCGAGAACGAGGTGGATTACGGCTCGGACCACAGCACCATAGATTCCGAGTGACCGACCCTCATACCCTTTTGTAGTGGTTGAGAACGGCGCTAGTAGACCATACTCACCCTATTTTCTTATGTTCCAGTATTATGTATCTAGACGAAAACGATTAGATCGTTTCGTAGTATCGTAGCTATGATCAGTTAGTACGGATGTTAGATACTCCGTGACTAAGTACCTGAGGTGATGTCACATAGCTGGTAACATCATGTTGTGTACTTAGACAGTGAGACTTTTGTAGATGTACTTAAGACCCATTTCGGGCAATTTTCTCTTATCTATATGATCCCTATTATAGTTTATTCCTTCGTATATAGAAATAACTTAGAAATATTTTCCCACCTTATCAAACGACAATTATGAATAACTATATTATAACCGTGTAGAATACAAGAGGACGAATGCTATATGTCTATATACAAGTATATCTGCGTATGCATACCTTGGGTTGAGGCAAGCCTCAAGGAAGTTTGAACTTAACCATTGTTGATTCAGCAGGATGCCACCAAGGAGAGCACCCGGACGTCCCAGAAGGGCACCAGTAGCTGAATCAGTAAACCATGAACAAGACCACCAGGGAAATAACAACCCACCACCACCACCTCCACCCGAGAGGAGGATCGAGGAGATATTCCTTAGGCAGAATCCGCCCGTGTTCAATGGCATCGGAGACCCAGCCGAGGCAGAAATCTGGGTACGAGCCATGGAACGGATATTCAACTTCCTACACTGCACTGACCAGGAACGCTTAACCTGCGTATCCTTCCAGTTGTCGGGATAAGCTGACTTCTGGTGGGAGGCACGAAGGAAGACCATGACCCCCGAACAACTTGAGAACCTCACATGGGACCAGTTTAAGACTGGAATTTACGACAAATACATTCCAAAAAGTTACCGAAAGAAGAAGGAAAATGAGTTCTATAGTCTGAAATAAGGAAAAATGTCTGTGACTGAGTACGACAGGGTGTTCTGTGACATGTCTCGCTTCGCGCCGGATCAGGTAGACACCGATGAAAAGATGGCTGAGAAATTCTGTGCCGGTCTGAGGCACGAGATCAGAATGGCGCTTGCAAGCCATGGCGGACTGTCATACACTGAGTCTCTTGGAAGAGCACTGGACATCGAGGCAGCGATGCCTGGCGACAAGCCTGCATCTGCTCCAACGCCAGCACCCACTCACTCTCAGCCACAACATGACAAAGGAAAACGGAAGTGGGATAATAATCACGGAAATCGAGGTGGGAAGAAACCGTGGCAAGGACAACCACGCCTTCAAAACTCTGAAAAGCAAACTGCGCCGGCTCCGACCGGAAACTTTCCAACAAGGTACGCCCAATGCCCCAAGTGCAACAGAAGGCATGAGGGAGTCTGTAGGGCGGGGAGCGACAGTTGCTATTCATGTGGACAGAAAGGACATTTTGCGAACAACTGCCCCAAGAAGCAGGAGGGAACGACCTCGAAGTCGGGTCAACCTAGCCAGAACCAACAACTTCGAGCTATGCAAGTTCAACAAGGACCGCAGCAGCAACAACTCCCACCGCCTCCCCCGCTTCCACCGCAACACCAACAGTTCCGGCAGCATGTGCAACAACAGAACGCAAGGGTTAATGCAATGAAGCAGAAGCAGCCCCCTAAGAATCAAGGAAATCAGGGAAACCTGGCAGGTATGGGCATACTCTATGACATACCTGTAATTGTTTTATTTGATACGGGTGCTTCGCATTCATTCATCGCAAAAGTATGCGTAGAATACCTAAGTCTGAGAACGGAACCAATAGGGACGGATATGCGAATTACATCGCCTGTAGGAGGGAACATCACTCTTACGCACCGTTGCTCAAACTTAGAACTGAACCTAGGATCACACCAACTCCTAGCAAATAATCTGAGCGTCTTACCCATGAAAGGCGTAGACATAATCTTAGGAATGGATTGGCTAGCTGAAAACTACGCCACCATCCTCTGCAAGGAGAGACAAATTTCCTTTAGAATGCTGGGTAAGGAACCGACAACTTTCCACAGAATTGCTTTAAATAAGCGAAAATCGGTGATTTCCGCCATCCAAGCAGCAACCTTGATAAGAAAAGGGAACCCAGCGTACCTCGTTTACCTGAATGAGGAACCCAAGGACGAGGAGGGGAAGAAGATCGAAGAAGTTGAAATCGTTCGTGAATTTCCCGATGTTTTTCCGGACGTACGACCAGGACTACCACCTGATAGGAAGATAGAGTTTACCATCGATTTGGAAACTGGATCAGCCCCGATATCCAAGGCACCATACCGAATGGCACCAAAAGAACTGGAGGAACTAAAAGTACAACTCCAAGAGCTTCTGGACCTAGGTTTCATCAGACCTAGTGTGTCACCATGGGGAGCACCAGTACTGTTTGTAAAGAAGAAGGACGGCTCCATGAGGATGTGTTTAGATTATCGAGAACTGAACAAGCTAACCCTTAAGAATAAGTATCCATTACCAAGGATCGACGATCTGTTTGACCAACTCAAGGGAGCGAGTGTCTTTTCAAAGATAGATCTTAGATCAGGATACCATCAATTGAAGATCCGACCGGAGGATATACCCAAGACGGCATTCCGAACCAGATATGGACATTATGAGTTCGTAGTTGTACCATTTGGGTTAACGAATGCGCCAGCGGTATTCATGGATCTCATGAATCGGGTTTTCCACCCGTACTTAGACAAATTTGTCTTAGTTTTCATAGATGACGTCCTGATTTACTCAAAGAGCAAACAAGAACATGAGGACCACCTGAAGACAGTATTAGGAACTCTGAGAATAGAGAAGCTTTACGCCAAGTACAGCAAGTGTGAATTTTGGCTAGAAGAAGTAGCATTTTTGGGTCATATTGTGTCAGCTGAAGGAATTAAAGTGGACCCCGCAAAAGTCGAAGCAGTTCAGAATTGGAAATCCCCATCCACACCAAACGAAATCCGAAGTTTCTTAGGATTAGCTGGCTACTATCGAAGATTCATAGAAGGATTTTCTAAGATAGCCAGGCCAATGACACAGCTCCTAAGGAAAGGGATCAAGTACACATGGACACCGGAATGCGAGTCAAACTTTCAACAGTTGAAGGAGAAACTGACTACCGCCCCAATTCTGGCAGTCCCAGACCCGGACAAGGAATATATCGTTTACACAGATGCTTCCAAGAATGGGCTAGGATGTGTTCTAATGCAAGAAGGGAAGGTGATAGCTTATGCTTCACGACAGCTTAGACCACACGAGCTCCACTACCCAACCCATGACTTAGAATTGGCAGCAGTGGTACACGCCCTGAAGATCTGGAGACACCATCTCTACGGAGTACGGTGTGAGATTTTCACAGATCACAAGAGTCTCAAATACTTTTTCGAGCAAAGAGACCTTAACATGAGGCAGAGAAGGTGGCTCGAATTAGTGAAGGACTATGATTGTGGGATCAACTACCATCCGGGCAAAGCTAACGTAGTAGCAGACGCGCTAAGTCGCAAGGCACAGTCAAAGGTAACATTTCTTTTAACTGAAGAAGAGAAACTTATCCTAGAATTCGAAAGGATGAACTTAGAAGTGGTACTGCCACCAGCAACAGTAGAAGGGATAATTGCCACCCTAACCGTAGAACCCGACTTGCGAAGTCGAATTCTTCAGGCTCAGAGGAAGGACGAAACACTCGAGAAGATACGCTTGAAAATCAGAATGGGAGAGCCCGGAGAGTACCGCGAAGAACCAGATAATGCAATAACGGTCGAAGGAAGACTGTGCATCCCACCTAACGAGGAACTCAAAAATGAAATTTTGAGTGAAGCACACGATACACCGTATACCGCGCACCCTGGAAGTACAAAGATGTATCAAGACCTCAAGAAGAAATTCTGGTGGGATGGCATGAAGAAGGACATAGCATCGTTTGTGGTAAGATGCCTAGCCTGCCAGCACGTGAAAGCTCTACATCAGCGACCTTATGGCAAATTGCAACCCCTAGAAATTCCACAGTGGAAATGGGAGCATATCGCCATGGATTTTGTTACAGGATTGCCGAAATCGAGAAGAGGGAATACAGCCATCTGGGTGATCATAGATCGACTTACAAAGAACGCACACTTTCTCCCGATCCCAATAACGTGCGGGTCAGAGAAACTAGCTCAGTTGTATGTTCGCGAGATAGTACGCCTCCATGGAGTACCCATCTCGATCACGTCAGACCGAGATTCAAAATTCACCTCTAGATTTTGGATGAGCTTACAAAAAGAACTTGGAACCAGATTGAATTTTAGTACTGCTTTTCACCCTCAAACCGATGGGCAGTCAGAAAGGACCATACAAACCTTAAAGGACATGTTGAGAACGGTAGTACTTGACCGAGGTGGTCATTGGGAGCCAGTATTACCACTGATCGAGTTTGCCTACAACAATAGCTATCAGGCGACCATAGATATGGCACCATACGAAGCGCTGTATGGAAGAAAGTGTAGATCACCGCTTTATTGGGATGAGGTCGGTGAGAGAAAAATGTTAGGCCCTGACGCGATCAGCGACATGATCGAGATCGTGCGCCAAATTAGAGAAAGAATTAAGGAAGCTCAGGATAGACAGAAATCTTATGCCGACAATCGTCGAACCGAGATTCAGTTTGAAGTAGGAAACAAGGTGTTTCTAAAGGTATCTCCTTCCAAGGGGATAATGAGATTTGGAGTTAAAGGAAAACTGAGACCCTGTTTTATCGGACCTTACGAAATTTCAGAGAGAATCGGACCAGTAGCTTATAGGCTGGCGTTACCGCCAAGCCTTGGAAACGTGCACAACGTTTTTCACGTTTCGCAACTTCGGAAGTACGTGCACGACCCAAAGCACGTAATCCATCAAGAGGAAGTTGAACTTAATGCAGATTTGAGTTACGAGAATAGGCCAGAGGCAATCCTAGACCGAAAGGTACAACAGCTCAGGAACAAATCTATCACTTCGGTGAAAGTTTTGTGGAAGCACCACGGTCAGGAAGAAGCTACGTGGGAACTCGAGGATAAGATGAAAGAGAGATATCCGGAGTTATTTAACGAAGGTACGTAAATTTCAGGACGAAATTTCTTTTAAGGGGGGTAGGATGTAACGCCCCGTATTTTATTTAACTAGTTAGCTAATTACTATTGATTGATTGTAACTAATCAATCACAATAGTGAAGATATTATCAACTTCTAGTATTCAGAATTTCTAGAATAATTGCTTAGAGTGCGATAATGGAATCGAGTAGCGGCTCGACTTCTATATATTAAATTCTTCGAGAAATTGATAGAAGAGTGATAGAATCAAGTAGCAACTTGATTTCTATATTATTTAGTATATCAATAAATAATTAGTATGCGAATAAACTCGAGTAAGAGATGGTTGTCGACTTCTCGATTTTATTTAACTGGGCCAAGGCCCAATTGATTTCTGAGATCGGACCAAGGTCCAGATAATTACGAGTTGGGCCAAGCCACAATTAGTACACCAAGATAAAGATATATATATATATATATACTGGGTATAACAATTAACTAAATCTTCATTTAGAGGAAGTCACGTGTTGTACTAGGGAAGTAAATTTTGAATTTCTACAACCTCTAAGTATAGTCTATAAACAAAGACCCCATGCACAAGACAACCCTTGCACAAAATGGAAACAAAACAAGAAACTAGAAAATCCACAGCTTAAAGGAGGAAGGGAGTCAGCCCCTTTTGACATCAGCTTGGCTGCAACTCCATCCTCTCGATACCTACAAAAGAGAGAAGTCAACAAATAAGAACAAAGTTAGGAACCCAAAATCTGCAAGAAGAGAACAAACTAATTCAATCCCTAACCTCCTAAAAAGGAAAGGAAACCAGCCCCTTTTGAACCCCAGGAACTTGCTGCATAACTAACCATCACCACAGCCGAAACCTGCAAAAGGAGAGGGAGATCAGCCATGTAGAAACAAAAATGATAAAGGACCAAGCTGCAATAAGAGGACAAGGAAATCTGCAGATGATATCTCAATATAGAAACAAACTAAGCATGAAAATGGAAACACTGAAGCACTAAAATCTGACCCTCTTAGTTCAGCCAACCCTCCTTTAGACCACAAAGAGACCGAGCTGTATATACCTACCTACCCACACTTCAACCTTCACACATTCAAACATTCACAAGAATTAGAGAGTGAGGGAGAGTGAAGGAAACTGCAGCTAGGAAGAGTGAAGAAGAAGAGCTAGCAACTACAGCCCTTCATCTCGAGGTAATAACCTTAGAACACCAACTAGATTAACATGTCTAAATTTCTTAACTAGAACACACAGACCACATGATTCAATCCAAACTCTAGAATAATAACAAATAAGAATAAATAAAGCTTTAGACTATGAGCAAGTATGTTGCAGCTTCATCCTTAAATAAATCCAAGCATGTAGAAGCCATGTACGCAACCACAGATAGGTATTAACTATACAATGGGAAGTTAGATTTCTAGACCCAAAAACTAGAGACCATCACCGAATTCATAACCAAGCATGCCAATACCTACAACTTTCAGTTTCAGAAAACGAACCTAAGCTTGTAACAAATTAAAACAACTAACATAAGACGATAGAGAGATAGAGATTGTGGCCGAACCTCCGTCGAGGCGCGAGGCCCCAACGGCTAAGGATCGGAATAAGGCAACGCCAGAAGCTGCAACGATACCTCATCGCCACCGCGTCGGAATCTGCAAAATGAGAATGAAGGGAGACCAAACTTAATTAGGTTAATAAGGAAAATAATAGTGAAATTTAAGAAGAGGTGGCAGCAGCCTCGCTGCCGTCCATCGCAAATCAAGAATGTCGGAATGAATGTTCCCTAGTTCTATATGAATCGAGGGAGCGCCGGAGCACAGGAGTTGCGCCGGAGGCGGGTGTCGACGAGGCCGAGACAGAAGCTAGCAGCCGCAGAATATCAATGAAGTTTGAACCATGGCCACCGAACGACATCCCGCAGCGGCGCCGTCTCACCGTACCAACGGGAACCTCAAATCGAAGGGAAGGCTCGCCGGAATCAGCTATAAATACCGGAGGGCTCGCTGTCCCAAAATTCGACTAGGGTTCCCCTTCAATTAGGAAAACAGGTCAGTGAAAGAGAGAGCAAGGAGACGACGTCTCGCCCGATTTTTGAAATTGGGGTTTCAGCTCCGGAATCGAATAGGGAAAACGATTCTAGAGAGAGAAAGTAGCAGTCGTCGGCAACCAAGAATTTGATATGTAGAGAGAGAGTAGGATCGAGAGGGAGGGGGAGTGTTCAGCGAGGAGGTGAGAGAAAGAAGGGTTAGGGGTTTTGTTCGACCGGGCCTGGTTCGGGTCGAGTCGCGGGTCGGGCTAGAACTGTAGTCTGGGCTGAGAGGGAGAGATGGGCCGGATCCTGGTGATACTTGGGCCAAAGATCAATTATTAATTCTTCAGCCCAAACTCCTAAATACTTATGGACCGAGACACGACTAAATAAATCGTACCCTACCCGTAATTAAATTTTGATAATTCGTAAGAATTCTTTTTATGATTTCGATAATTGACTTAATTTAAGTTAATCAACCAAGAATCTATAATTTAGATTTATTGATTTAGCTAATCAATTCTGCAATTACAAGCAGTAATTAGCTCAGTTGAACGATAAATTAGAAAATAAATTTATTAAGAAATCTTTTACATAAACCGTTCATATAGCAAGTATTTATAGCTCGAGCCTAGATAACAGTAACCTCGTTACTGGATTTAGAATAACCTCCGATCAGCATTAAAACTAAAATCTTAGATAAGATTTCATTCGTTAGAATACAAATCTTACCTCGATTTTTAATCGAAGGGTACGCGAAGGAGGGACAGTAGCAGAAGCAGAAGTCAAGACTCGTTGCAGTAGAGAGAAAACAACGAGGTGGGCTTTCTATAAAACAAAGCATGTTTTATTAGATTAATAGCTCTTTTAAAGTATTGTCATGCCATAAATGTTTTCAGTTTTTGTATGATGCCTATCTGTTAAATGGCGCAATACCAATTCATAAATCGAATTCGGGTCCTTGAATGATCAGCTATTATTCTTGGACTAGTGTACACATCGATCGTGTCATTCCAGATAGTGACCGATCGCGTGACCGAGTGAGGTGGCCACCTCCTCGGACACAACAAACTCAGATATGGTAGAATACTACAGAACTTAGTCTGCAGACGCTTTTAAGATAACTCAGTTTTTCGTAAACATAGGCCTTTCAATAAAACCCTATGCTTCACTATGAATGGCTTGACAATAAAAAGGTTTTGGGCATGTGTCCACTGAGTACTCCGTACTCACGCCCTGTACATTATTTCCAATGTGCAGGTTGAGCTGGATGACAGAAGAGTGACCAGCGATGTTTTGTCGAAGTTAGCAATTAGTGTAGTTGATGAACACTCTTGGTAATACGTGTCTCCATACACGTATTTCCACACATTTCCGTTGTGTACACTCTAATATTCTAAATTCATCTTCAATATGGTTGTAAACTAAGTCAGAATCATGACAAGTCAAAACGTACTACTATGCCACTTATCGATGTTTGCTTTATAACTTGTTAGAGTCAAACCTCAAATTTTACTTCATTTTCTTTATTATTCGTTAATTCCACCGTAGTCACGAATCACCGAGCTTTGCTATCGATTAGTAAAGTGCGGTCGTGACAATTAGCCATTAAGCCGTATAAACCCTAGTCTGCAACTCTCTTCTTCTTCTTCTCCATCATCGTCGATCTCTTCTCCACCTCTCCTCTCTATTTTCTGATCAACCATGGCCGCACAGCCAACTCCTGATCCGATGCCGATCTCTGCGATGATCGCCCTCATCCCGATCAAGCTCTCTGCATCAAACTATCTCCTCTGGTACAACCAGTTCTAGCCCCTACTTGATTGCTTCGACTTGCGCGGCCTCATCGACGGCTCCTCCTCTAGGCCGTCGAAAACGATAATGTCGGCCCCCAGCGTTGTCTCTCCAAATTCAGATTTCTCCAAGTGGAAAACCAAAGATCAAAAGCTCCTTGGCGTCATCTTCGCTACCCTCTCCGAAGAGGCTATGGCCAAAGTCGTGGACTGTCGTGATTCTCGCTCGGCTTGGGCTGCACTTAAAGCTGCGTTCGCACACTCCTCTGAGTCGCGAGCCAACCAGTTACGTGCGGAGCTTCTCGGCCTTTGCCGTGATAATCTCTCCGTCGCCGAATACGGACACAAATTCAAAAATATCTGCGATCAACTCTCCTCCATTGATCACCCGGTGAACGATACAGATAAGTGCTACTGGTTTCTTCGTGGTTTGGGCGCGCAATATCTCAGCTTCAGCGATACTCGCATGGCGATGTCACCGATTCCACCTTTTCGCGACCTACTGCATCAGGCCGTATAATATGAATTGATGATGCAGTCCATGGGCTCTTCTCAGCCCCCTCCTCAGGCTGCCTTCTATTCGTCTCGATCCGACCAGCCCTCCGGCCGTAACCCTCCTCACTCTCGCACTTTGAGAAGCTCTGGAGGTCGTACTCCTCGATGCCAAATATGTCAAGGCGAGCACTATGCGGATAAATGCCCCAAATATGCTGGCTCTACACCCTCTGGTAGTCGTCGACCGCCTCGCTATCAAATATGCCGTGGATAGCACTATGCAAATAAGTGCCCTAAGTATCTACAACATGAATCTCAACAAGCTCAGCTTGCTCAGGCATTCCACTCCTCTTGCAACATTTCCAGCACTCCTGATTGGTATATGGATTATGGAGCTTCTGCCCATATGACCTCTCAGCCTGCCTCTCTTGATCATGTTGCACCTTACACTGGTAATGGCCATGTTGTTGTCGGTAATGGTAACACTTTATCTATCTCTCATATTGGCGCTCGTAATTTATCTTCATCTGTACGTTTGCTGGATGTCTTGGTTGTTCCCCATATTACTAAAAATTTATTGTCCATCAGCAAGCTTACATCTGATTATCCTGTTGATGTGGTTTTCTCTGACAAGCTATTTACTATTCAGACTCGGGGAACAAAGGAAATACTAGCAACAGGCAGGAGTGAGAATGGATTGTATATTCTTGAGAGAGGGAGCACTACATTGGTGGCGGCATTGCAGTCTAAAGCTTTGAAGGCTAGTTATGATTTATGGCATTTGCGTTTGGGGCATGTCCCGTTTTTTGTTATTTCTATGTTGAATAAGTTAGGACATCTTTCCGTTACATCATTATTACCTAGTCCTACTCTCTGTTTGTCATGCCCCAGTTCCTGAGGGAAGGCACGTATGCCGGGACATGGCAAGGGATTGAAATTAAGAAGCGGGGATAGAAAGGGGTTCATGGCTTGGGGATATTTAACCCTGTTGTTAAGAAATTAAATACGAGATCGTGACCCACAACACGAACTACGGGGTAGATAAATCATACTGCCCGTACCGGCCGCCTGTGTCTAAATACCCGTAGACATAAAATAATATAATATTTAAATACGGGATCGGGACATACAGCTCAAACTATGGGTTTGACTAAGCCGAACAATCCATGCTGACCGATTTGTCTGAGTACCCGTAATATTATATATAACTCGTGGTGTACGAAAACATAGAGATTTTATTTATAGGCGTAGCGGAAGCTTTTATTATACATTAGCAACAACAAAAGTCCTCTCCAGCTTCGCCTGTTCCACCAGCTCCTTAATCTGCAAAACAATTGGAAAGGAATTGCAGGCTGAGTACTAATGTACCTAGTGGGCTTGTGCCAAAACATTTTTCATAAAAAGAATATCCATGATAATAAAGTATACATAGAAGGGTTTTGAAATATATTTACTTCCATGCACACAAAACCTGATTTTCATGATTGCGCGCGCATGTGTATTACCATGTTACTCTTATATGGATCCCGGGATATTGCCACTGCCGGATCCCTTTTCCCTTTTCAAATGGAGCCATGGTTTGGAGACAATGAAATATTTCATCCAAAGGTTCTCCCCTCGAAGTTAGAATCAATTGGTGATCAATCCAATGATTTCTAACTGTGCGCACAACCTCTCGATTAGTGTGTTAGATCAACCGAAAGACCCGATCGCGTACATTATAAGAGCCTTAAATATGTAATAACACATTAAAATATTTTCATGGATAATCTCATTTTATCAGAGCTTAATAACTCAAATAATACTTTGTAAGTATAGAGCCTCACCTGGTAACTTGAGATACTATAATAGCTTGAATTCTTTATCTCTAACCGGGTGCTACAAGTTCACTTCGATGACTCGAGCTCGTAAAACTCTTATTACCATAATACTAAATTTCCTTTTAGCTTTTGTATTTGCCCATATATGTATACAAATTATGTGGAAATCAACATAGACTAGGTATTGATTAGTCATCTCTAGGTTCACTTAGTCATCATCTATAAATACTTACGTGTAGTAACTATAAAAATGATGGCCGCCTCTATAAAATTAATTCTTTTTTTGTAAGAAATATCTATTATCTTTCCTAGACATGTATGCCCATGCATACGTAAATCAGATTCATCATACTACTACTTTCAATGCATGATTTATATATATATATATATACATATAGAATAGAATAAACATAGACTAGCTAATTCATATCTATACACGTAAGTATGCATATATATTAAATATATATATGTACGTTTCCTATTATATATGTTGGTTCATGAATAAATTTATATACTAATTATACTTTATTTATAAATCATCCCTAACCAATATATCTAATATGTATGTATATGTTTACCTACATATATATTATTAGTTTAAGCATAATTTATTTGAATTCCTAATATAATAATAATAATAATAATAATAATAATAATAATAATAATAATAATAATAATAATAATAATAATAATAAAGTTAAATTTTAATAAGAAAATCCGAGATATTACATCCCTCCCTCCTTATAAAAAGTTTCATCCCCGAAATTTCACGGATCTTGGTATTCTAGATCAGAATATCAAACCTTTATCAATAAACTTCCATGTGGGGGCTGTAATGATTCTAACTTATTTGAACTTGTGAAATTTTCTTGTTCCTCAAAATTCTAATCTTGCAAATGAGGAACCTCACTGGTCTTTCCTCATACTATAAGTCGCGACTTTGGACTACCTCGTCATACTTAATCACGTGTTTAGGATCTAACACATACTTTCTTAACAATTGGTTGGGGTTCTACTCGTTTCTCACACTCTGGAGTTGCCTCAGGGTGTGTATTTCCTTTTGGATTCATCTATAGTACTTGTAACCTATAATAGGTCAAAAATCATGATGCTCGTATAGTCACTTCCTAAGGTGACTGCATGTCCCTCATGTATCCATGATGATGAGTATTAAACTCAAACTCCATATAATAATAACATGAATCCTTTACACATGAGTTATTTGGGTTCGATTGTCCCAAACATAACCAAAATCATAACATGAGTTATATGGGTTTGATTATCCCAAACATAACTAGAATCATTTACACATGAGTTATATGGGTTCGATTGTCCCAAACAAAACTGCAATCATAACATGAGTTATATGAGTTCGATTGTCCCAAACATAACCATGATTTATATGGGTTCGATTGTCCCAAACATAACTGGAATCATAACATGAGTTATATGGGTTCGATTGTCCCAAGCATAACTACAATCATAACATGAATCATGAGCACACACCATAACTATTAATAACTCCCTGCTATAACTATTATTAACTCTATCCTAACCTTTTTGTCTATCACAAGGATAGTAACTTCTTGAGATAACAATTGTGAACAAATATTCTCTCATATACCGTTTTGATCATAAAAGATCCATGACTCATAATTAAATATAATCACGTAGAAATGCATACATCAAATATGTCAATTGATATAACATCCTATCATGAACATATTTCCATAATATTACTTTCATAAGAAACGTACCTCCATTTTATTGAGCATGATGGGAAGGCGAGTTGGGGGATTGTTGTTGCATGACTAACATAGTTAGAATTAAGATTCTAGACTAGACACATATTAAGGTCTCAGAGTCTTTTGCTCTGATACCACTTTGTCACGCCCAGTTCCCGAGGGAAGGCACGTATGCCGGGACATGGCAAGGGATTGGAATTAAGAAGCGGGGATAAAAAGGGGCTCATGGCTTGGGGATATTTAACCCTGTTGTTAAGAAATTAAATACGGGATCGTGACCCACAGCACGAACTACGGGGTAGATAAATCATACTGCCCGTACCGGCCACATGTGTCTAAATACCCGTATCTTGAGATAATCTCATTTTATCAGAGCTTAATAACTCAAATAATACTTTGTAAGTATAGAGCCTCACCTGGTAACTTGAGATACTATAATAGCTTGAATTCTTTATCTCTAACCGGGTGCTACAAGTTCACTTCGATGACTCGAGCTCGTAAAACTCTTATTACCATAATACTAAATTTCCTTTTAGCTTTCGTATTTGTCCATATATGTTTACAAATTCTGTGGAAGCTTGATCTTATATTGTTGGAGAATGAATAATGAGAGTTTATATCGCCATATATATATAGAGGAAATCAACATAGACTAGGTATTGATTAGTCATCACTAGGTTCACTTAGTCATCACCTATAAATACTTACGTGTAGTAACTATAAAAATGACGGCCGCCTCTATTAAATTAATTCTTTTTTTTGTAAGAAATATATATTATCTTTCCTAGACATGTATGCCCATGCATACGTAAATAAGATTCATCATACTACTACTTTCAATGCATGATTTATATATATATATATATATATATATACATATAGAATAGAATAAACATAGACTAGCTAATTCATATCTATACACGTAAGTATGCATATATATTAAATATATATATGTACGTTTCCTATTATATATGTTGGTTCATGAATAAATTTATATACTAATTATACTTTATTTATAAATCATCCCTAACCAATATATCTAATATGTATGTATATGTTTACCTACATATATATATTATTAGTTTAAGCATAATTTATTTGAATTCCTAATAATAATAATAATAATAATAATAATAATAATAATAATAATAATAATAATAAAGTTAAATTTTAATAAGAAAATTTGAGATATTACGCTGTTCCTCTTGCTAATTGGCCAAGAGCAAATGCTTATCTTTTCCTTTGAATGAAAAACGTGCTTCAGCTTTACTTGATTTGGTTCACTGTGATTTGTGGGGTCCTGTTCCTATTACCAATGCTGATGGGTTTCGTTATTATGTGGCTTTTATGGATGATTTCTCACGCTTTACTTGGATATTTCCTTTGAAGGCAAAATCTGATTTTTATGACACCTTTGTCCGATTTCACACCTTTGTTTGCACTCAATTCTCATGCAAACTTAAGGTTTTTCAAAGTGATAGGGGCACTGAATTCACCAACACTCGTCTTCTACATTTTCTGGGCCTTCATGGGATCTTTCATCGTATGTCCTGTCCCTATACTCCACAACAAAATGGTCGTGCTGAGCGGAAACATCGTCATATAATTGAAGATGGTCTCTCTATGATGTTCCATGCTCATACTCCACAACAAAATGGTCGTGCTGAGCGGAAACATCGTCATATAATTGAAGCTGGCCTCTCTATGATGTTCCATGCTCATACTCCCGTCTCCCTTTGGTTTCATGCGTTCTCGACGGCCGTTTATGTGATCAATCGTCTTCCCACTGCTCTTCTAGACCACAAATCACCATTTGAATTGGTTTTTGGGCAATCTCCGAACTATGCAAATATCAAGACTTTTGGCTGTCGAGTGTTTCCTTATCTACGAGATTACTCTCCTCACAAACTTGCTCCTCGCAGTCGCCCCTGTATTTTCTTAGGCTATAGCAGCGTGCATAAGGGTTTTCGGTGTTACGATCCTACTTCCGCCAAGATATTTTTAACTCGTCACGCTCAGTTTGATGAGTCTATCTTTCCTTTCTCAGGTGTTACCACTTCATCCCAGCAGACACATGTTGATATCTCTAGTTTTCTTGCCTTGGAATTTTCTTCTGACTCTGCGCCTACACATTTGACATCTAAGGTATTGCCACAACCTATCCTCGACGATGAAGAACTTATATCTCAGCCTGCGGCAGCTCCTCCGCAGGCTACCGTCGAACCTCCTCTTCACGCCGATCCCATCGCCGACCCTCCTCCTCTCGACGATACAGTCGCTGAGCCTGCTCCTCCACCCCATGCACCGCCTTTGCCGTCTCATCCTATGGTCACGCGATCCAAGGATGGCATCTTTAAGCCACGATACCTTGTAGGCTTGGCTTCTACAGCTCTCTTGTCTGCCTTACATGCATCTTTTGAGCCTAGATGTTTCAAATATGCTGCCAAAAGTCCGTTTTGGTTATCTGCCATGCAAGAGGAAATTAATGCCCTTCGTTCTAATGATACTTGGGATTTGGTGCCTTGCCCCCCTCATACGAACATTGTTGGTTCCAAATGGGTTTTTCATACTAAGTTTCACTCAGATGGCTCTGTGGAACGATATAAAGCACGACTGGTCGCTCAGGGTTTTACTCAGATTCATGGCATGGATTTTCATCACACCTTTAGTCCAGTTGTTAAAGCAGCTACAGTACGAGTTATTCTGGCTCTTGCTGTTCAGTTTCGTTGGTCGCTCTGCTAACTTGATGTTAAAAATGCCTTCCTGAATGGAATTCTTCAAAAACCTGTTTACATGTCTCAACCTCCTGGCTTCGTGGATCCACGATTTCCTGACCATGTCTGTCGTCTGAAGAAAGCATTGTATGGCCTTCGTCAGGCTCCATTGGCTTGGTTTCAACGCTTCAGTACGTTTCTCTTCACTCTTGGTTTTTGCAGTAGCCGATCCGACTCTTCTCTTTTTTATCTACATAAAGGGAAGTCGGCCATCTTTCTTTTGCTTTATGTCGATGACATAATCATCACCGGCAGCGATACTACGATGATACGTCATTTTATTGATCGCATTCACCGGGAATTTGCTATCAAAGACCTTGGCAATCTCAACTACTTCCTTGGTCTCGAAGTCTCCTCCACACGTGATGGCTTATTTGTCGGTCAAACCAAATATGCCCTCGACATCCTTGAAAGTGCCAAGCTTGTGGATTCCAAACCAATTGCCACTCCGTTGGTTCACGGCGAGTCTCTTGTCAACAGTGGTACTCCTTTCCAGGATCCCACCCTTTACCGATCTCTGGTAGGAGCCTTGCAGTATCTGACCATCACTCGTCCTGATCTGTCTTATGCTGTTAATCAAGTAAGCCAATTTCTACATTCTCCCACTGTTGATCATTTTGCCACAGTAAAGCGAATTTTACGATATGTCAAAGGCACTATTTCCTTTGGTCTCTCTTTTACTCGTCGTCCGGAATATTTGACATTGTTGGATATTCCGATGCTGATTGGGGCCGTTGTTTGGAAACCCGTCGCTCTACTTATGGCTACTCTATTTTTTTGGGCAGAAATCTCGTTTCTTGGAGCGCCAAGAAACAACCAACTGTCTCTCGGTCCAGTACCGAATCCGAGTATCGTGCCATGGCGAACACTGCTTCGGAACTGGTTTGGCTAACTAACTTGCTTCGTGAGCTACGTCTTTTGCCCCCTACTCGTCCTTTATTATTGTGTGACAATAAGAGCGCCGTTTTTCTCAGTCAGAACCCCGTTGCCCATAAACGTGCCAAACACATTAATATCGACTACCATTTTGTTCGGGAATTAGTTACATCTGGTCGACTTCATACTCAGTTCATCCCATCTCACTTGCAGCTAGCAGACATCTTCACCAAGAGTCTCTCTCGTCCGGTTTTTGAGTTTCTTCGTTCCAAGCTCTGCGTTTGCTTCCATCCCACGCAGCGCTTGACGGGGGGTAATAGAGATAATAATTGAGATTTACTTATTCTTAGTAAATATCTTATTTGATTGTAAATTGATTTAGTCTTCCTCATATTATGGGAAGTTGTTATACTAGAAACTCTGTATAAATATGTAACCATACACATATACATATTAACGGTGGATCAATAAAATTATTCTCAAAACCTTATTATGTTTTCTATTTACTTTAACAATATATATGTATATATACATGATTACATTTTGAATATAAAAAAGTATTTCAAAATTATTCTTCTCAGATAAACAACAACCGAAAATAAATAGGAACACAATGAAGGAAAATAATGTCGCAACGATGGTAATTTAGCATAAATCGACGGGAAAATTCATATCGAAATAGACACTAATCACCTGCTCATTTCCTTGTGGAGAAGTCATTGTCCACGAGAAATCTCAAATTACAGGCACTGTCACAATATTTTTTTCGGCAACCTACAAAAAACACTGAATTTTTCAGCAAATTCCTGTTAGACGAGAAATATAAATATGAAGAATTGAGTTATGAACTTATTCGGTCGGTAAATACAAACAGGGGTATGTTGGCTTCAAAATTTCTACCGATTAAAGATCCTAGTTGATATTTTAAACAAAACCGATCACCAATGCTGCAAAATTCTAACAATAAGATTCAATTTTTGGAGCATAAAATAATCACAACCAGTTGAATATAATGTATATATTATTTACGAACGTATAAATAATTTAAATATATATGCGCCGTCTTATATAAATATGTCGTACAACTTATATCACACAAGCTAATTTCAAATATTGTTTAAAACGTAATATGATTATGAATGCACGAAATGTGTTCAATATCTAAAGTGAATAATCAATTTCATCATGCCAAACATTAATCCTTTTTATAGGATGTGATTTGGTTTTATAGGTGTCACACACATCTTACGTATGCTCTTTTATTAATCCATTATCTACGATATATTTAAATTACTTCCACATTTGGTTTTAGTGAAGTATTTACTATCCTTTTAATATGGCAAAAATTTGGGTGAGAACGGCCACATAGTGTGGCCAGGTCAAAATGTCAATCTTTATGCATAAAAGTGCTAATCTATATGAATAAAAATGTCAATCTTTAATATAATTATTTTACGAATAAAAGTGTCAATTTTAAAAAGTGTCAATCTTTATATATAAAAGTGTAATCTACACGAATAAAAATATCAATCTTTTAGCTGGGCTCACGGCGAGTCATAGCTGACCCAAGTGTGTGTGACACCACAATTACACTAAAAAAACGTCAGCATCATTTATCTTTATAAAAGTGTAAATTTAACTGTACGAGCTAAAAATTAATTTTGTACAAGTGGATTCACATTGTCATGAAATTTAATTAATTAAATTTAAATTGGATTTTTTTTTTCCAAAGATTTATAATCCAGTTACAGTCAACACATACAAATATAGATTCCGATTTATTAAAGGAGTCTAAAATTCGGTAAATATATCTTATACTCCCTCTGTCTCACGTATTAAGATACCTTTCTTTTCAACACGAAACTTAAGACGGGAGTATTTAGTGTGTAAAGTGTAATGTGTATAGGGATGTGATGTGGTTTATGCATTTAGACATATTTTTAAACTAGAGCATCATAGATGCATAAAAACATATCCATGTTTGATCTTAAATGAAAGATTGTATCAAGACCTTTAATTTGGTATAAATATCATAAAAATCGAGAAAGTTATAATAGTTTAAACTTTTAGAATTTAAATTATATTGAGATACGTGATGAGAGGTGAGTGGATGTGATTTAATTAGATAATGTTAAGTGTAATAAGGGATTTACTAATTGTACTATTAATTAGCTAATTATTTTCCAAAAAAGAAAGGTGTCAGAATAATTGAGACGGCCCAATAAGAAAAGTGTGTTAGAATACTTGAGACCGGAGGAGTAACATTTATAATCATAATAATAACATTATAATAAGTGGTAAAAATAAAATAAAATAAAATAAAAAAGGTGAAATAAAATTTGAATCAGAATATGATCAAATGTACCCGCTGCTTTTTTCCTTTCCGAAATTGGTTACGAAACGAACTTTTCCCAAACAGGATCTAGCACACAGGAAGCTTAGATCCGACGTGGCAGATGCAGTAACTGCCTCCACGCGTCGCGTTCTCATTGGCCGAAACCTCCACGTGGCGGTCCATGCTCGTCACTGCGACTCCAATTTCCTGTCGTTATCGGTAAGCTATTGAATACTGGACACACGGTATCGCAATTTAATTGGAATAAAGAAAATGAAAAATTATGAAAAAGGAAATAAATACAATTCGTAGTAGATTTGGGGAAGAAGAAAATCTCACGCTTCCGTGGCATATTCAGTAATTCTGGCAAAAAGTGAGGCGATTCTGTTAAGGTATCTTCTTCTCTGCCGCCCCTTGCTATAAAAGACCAATCTTTACATCGACATCGATATATATGCTTTCCCTGATCCGCCGTCGTCCCTCTCTCCAACATTTACTCTCAATTTTCGCTCCAAATTGAGGAAAAAGAAAAAAACTGAAAAGAAAAAGAGTTCTAGTTCAATTTTTGATTCGCTGTTGGTGGAAATAACTGGTTCGATTTGATGTATTCATCGTGATTGAATCGGAAATCGGATCGGTTCTTCAGTGTACTGCCGCTTCTCAACCTCCAGTAGCCTAGGATTTATCGGAGATCGTATTCGGTGGTTTCGTAGGTATGATTTTCAGATCTCGATGATCGGGAGCTGTTGTGATTCAAATGCACGCGTATTTGTTAACTGAATTCACTGGTTCTGGATTTGTTTCTGTGCGTTTCTGTGTGAGATCGTGTTGATCGCTGGTGTTGATTTGTAGATCTCTCTCTTATACGGTGTTGCATGCGCTTGTAATGACTTCTGTACTGAAATTTGCTCGTGTGGCTAACTGATGCGTGTGTATGATTCTGCATCGGGCATCACGCGGAAGCTGCAAGACACTAATTAATCACTTGCATTTACTCCTTTGTTAAATCTTGGGAGTTACGCATTGGAACATTGTAATTGTGTGAATATTGGATTGATATATGAGGTTTGAGTGGGGGTTATAATATTCTATCATTTTGAGTATGGATCTGTTAGTTTATGCTATTAATTTGCGTTGTTGCTATTGCGTACGGGATAAAATATTTAGTTTCTTTTTGAAAAAATTAAATTTGTTGGGTACTATACTCATGATCTAAACTGATACGAATTTCTGATATTTAAGTGGTCCTTATTATTTATCAAAGATTCCTCTTGTTACAACCTTGTATTGAATTAGTTTATTTAGTTTTGAAAGTAAATTTTTGATCTTTTCGCTTATTATTGGTAATCTTTGGCTGTACAATTTTTTTTTGGCTTTGAATTTTGTGAATTTGATTGCTTAATGTTTTTTTGGGAGTTGAAGCAATTAATCACGCTTTATGTGATTATTATAATTAGTATAGGGGAGCCATACAAACGAGCAATTGGAGCTGGAATCTGTTTTTCTTCTTGCTGTTGCTTTTAGTTCCACGTGTGGATATTAGTTACTTTTCTTTGTGTTCTCTGCAATTGCAGGATACCATAAATCACTGAGATTTCCTAAGTCACTTGCTTTAACTTCTTGCTATGCAGATTTTGCTGTTGAAATGGCATCAGCAGCTGGAGCCACAGGATGGTTGAGGGGAATAGTAAAAGCTGTTCCATCTGGTGACAGCTTGGTTATAATGGGGAACACCAAGGCTGAGATTCCCCCAGAGAAGACAATCACTCTGTCTTCATTAATGGCTCCTAAATTGGTAAGTTTTGATTATATATTTATATGAATGCAATAATTTCTCAACTTTGGTTGATCACAGCACTCTGCATTGCTGACTGCATGCCAGTTTCTATCATTTTTTTTTCTGTTGCTGAAGTGGCTTTGAGATTTTGTCCCTTCACTAGGTTTTAGGAGGTCTGAGATATAACCCTTATACTGTTGTGCTGAAGTTATAGCTAAGATGTAATTTAGTAATTGTTTTGATTTATGAGAGTACATTTGTGATTGCACCTAATTCATCTAGATAACTTGTTTAATTTTTCCAAATTTTGTGGACACAATTTTAGTGTTTTGTGCTAAATTATTATCCCCTTGTATTTGTAAATGAATGCACCCCATTGTTGTGTTGACGGCTACTGCGCTTATGTTATTGTTCTCTTATTTCCTGAATCTTAATTAAAAATATTGTATTAGGTTGATGAGTATCTCCTTCAAACAATGTATGGCATATCTAGTTGAGCATGCACTCACATTTGTACATGTCTTTCTTATTTTTTGTTATAGGCTCCCCGAAGAGGTGGGCTTGACGAGCCATTTGCATGGCAGAGCAGAGAATTCTTGAGGAAGCTTTGTATTGGAAAGGTGGATTTACTGTAGCTTTGCTGGTCCACTATGATTCCAGTTGTTCACATTAAAATTCTCACGTGTTTCAAAATTTTGGCTTAAAATTTTATGTCTGCATTACAGGAGGTCACTTTTAGAGTGGATTACACTGTACCATCCATTAACAGGGAATTCGGCTCTGTTTTCCTCGGGGATAAGAATGTGGCTGTGCTTGTGGTTGCTGGAGGCTGGGCAAAGGTTTTCTATTGTTACTTAGACCCACTCAATGTGTTACTGTTTGCATTGGTTTGTTCATCATCTCACAGAATATTTTTCCATTATACAGGTTAGGGAACAAGGTCAACAGAAAGGAGAATCCAGCCCTTATTTAACAGACTTGCTGCGCCTTGAAGAGCAAGCCAAGCAGCAGGGAGTGGGTCGTTGGAACAGGGTCTGTATAATCTTTGTATTTTAGTGTTCAAATTGTTCGAATTTTGTTTTAGAGATCATTTGGTCCAGGAGATGAAAAATGCTAAATCTGTCTTTTTATTGCTTCATCCAGGCGCCAGGTGCTGCTGAGGCATCCATTAGGGACCTGCCTCCTTCAGCTGTTAGCGACCCTAGCAACTTTGATGCTATGGCTCTATTGGCTGCTAAGAAGGGTAGTCCTTTGGAGGCTATTGTTGACCAGGCTCGGGATGGAAGCACAATTCGTGTGTATTTGCTTCCAGACTTTCAATATGTCCAAGTTTTTGTTGCTGGTATTCAGGTAGATACCTTCCTTATTGATGAATTATTTTTACTCAGTTTCTTTCTCCATTCCATAAATTCTGAAGTTGTCTATGTCTTTCCAACTAGGCTCCATCTCCTGGTAGAAGGGCTGCGGCGGAATCTGCCATTGTTACTGAGGTTGTGTCTGCTGAACAAAATGGAGATTCAGCAGTTGAAGGTCGTGCTCCTTTGACATCTGCACAGAGGCTTGCTGCATCTTCTGCATCAGTAAATGAAGTTCCTGCAGATCCATTTGGCAAAGAAGCCAAGCATTTCACAGAAATTCGTGTGTTGCACAGAGATGTGAGCACAGTTTAATATACTGAGGCTTATCTATTTTTCAATTTATTAAAAAAAAATAAAATACTTACAGATGTGTAGGTCTGTTGATGTATCTGTCATTTTGTGCGATGCAGGTCAGGATTGTATTGGAGGGTGTTGACAAATTTAGCAATCTGACCGGTTCGGTATACTATCCTGATGGTGAATCAGCAAAGGATTTGGCATTTGAGCTTATTGAAAATGTAAGTCATTTATGATGTCAAATATGGAATCAATTCAGTGTTTCTTTTTGCCAAGCTCCTGGTCATATGATAGCTTATGCCTTATACGAGCTTCTTGCCTATTACTTGACAACATTCTTTCATAAATTTCTCATTGCCTCATCTGTGCTAGTTATATTTTTGTTAGACCTTATGACTTTCTTATTATTTTTAATAAGATTAGAACAATGTTTTGTTTTTGGAGTAGGTTCAGTGCTTTTGAAGAGAAAAAGCCACTATGTGTTGTTCTCATTATGCATGTGGTAACCTAGATTATACTCAAATATGATCAATTGCTTTCTTGTATCCTGGCTCTGCTAAATATGATTTGACAAATTACTTCCTTTTTGCTTTTGTGCTCAAGCGTACGGCAGTTGTTGCTTTATTACTTCCTAATATACTGTCTGTTCTCTCTCTCTCACTCACTTAATTCTATTATCCAATGCATGTGCAATCTGTAGTTCTCAGGCTTCTACCAGAAAGTTTTAACAATGTTCCTCGCTTGTTATTTTCCCAGGGGTTAGCTAAATATGTGGACTGGAGTGCAAGTTTGCTGGAAGATGATGTCAGACGGAGGTTGAAGAATGCAGAACTTCAAGCAAAGAAGTCGAGATTAAGAATCTGGACAAATTATGTTCCCCCTGCAACAAACTCAAAGGCCATTCATGACCAGAACTTTACAGGAAAAGTAAGTCTTGCTTTGGATTTATTTAACATCAAGTGCTTCTCATTTATTTAACATTAAGAATCTTGCTTGGGATTACCCATTTGCTTACAACTTATATTATGCAGGTAATTGAAGTTGCAAGTGCTGACTGTATTGTTGTTGCTGATGATTCCTTGCCATTTGGAGATCCTGCTGCTGAGCGGCGAGTCAATCTCTCAAGTATAAGGGGCCCCAAAATGGGTAATCCTCGTAGAGATCAAAAACCCGATCCCTACGCTCGTGATGCAAAGGAATTCTTGAGAACGCGCCTAATTGGTCGTCAGGTATGATCCTCGATCTTTCTATCTATTAAGTAGGTACTTTAAGTTCATGGTTGATTAGTATGTATCTAGGTTTACTCAGGTAGCAAGTACACTTGGATGACGAATAACTTGGGTAAAAAGTATGTGTAGGTAGTTCTGTATACCATGACTTCGTATTCTATTTTCATTAAGTAGAATTTAACACAGATAATGTTCTCTCTAATGCATGTCTATATTATTGTATTCTCTTCCTTACTGGAGTGCTATAACAGATTCTTCCTTTTTCCTTTCAGGTGAACGTTTCCATGGAGTATTCCAGGAAGGTGGGCCTGACAGCAGATGGAGCTGCAGCTCCGGCTGGATCTGGAGATACAAGGGTGATGGATTTTGGATCTATCTTTCTACCCAAGGAAGGTGAAGATGCTGCTGCTGCTGCTTCTGGAGCAGGCAGCCAACCTTCTGGGGTTAATATTGCCGAGCTTTTAGTTGCTCGTGGTTTTGCCACTGTTGTTAGGCATCGAGATTTTGAGGAGAGGTCAAATTATTATGATGCCCTCTTATCTGCTGAATCACGTGCTACTTCTGGGAAGAAAGGTATGCATTCTGCGAAGGATCCTCCAGTCAGGCATATGACAGATCTGCTAACGGTTAGTTCTACCCCATATTGAATGAAATGAATACAGTGTTCTTGTTTAAATATTACTGTGTAGTTTAACAGATATGCGTCTAAATTTACTGTTTGTGGAATTGAACATACTTAGGCTAATGCAAAGAAGGCGAAAGACTTTTTACCATTCTTGCAACGCAATAGAAGGATGGCTGCTATTGTGGAATATGTTCTCAGTGGACATCGGTATAAAATTGATATTCCTAAAGCGACATGCAGTATTGCATTGTCACTGTCTGGTGTCAGATGCCCTGGCCGTGGTGAGCCTTATTCTGAAGAAGCCATTGCGTTTATGAGGCGTAAAATAATGCAGAGGGATGTTGAGGTAGTGATCTCATTTCAGGGTGCTTGTTCTCTGTCGTGTGTGCCTTTTGAACCAATGTTAATTTTGACTTATTTGCATGCAGATTGAAGTAGAAACTGTTGATAGAACTGGAACTTTCTTGGGTTCCGTATGGGAGTCCAGAACCAATGTGGCAATAGCACTTCTGGAGGCCGGTTTGGCCAAACTTCAAACTTCCTTTGGCCTTGATAGGATCCCAGATGCTCACCTCTTGGTTCAAGCTGAGCAATCAGCTAAACAGAAGAAGTTAAAGGTGAATAAACAAGCCATTCTTTGATGGTCCCTCCTTTTGGTGCTCTTTTGCTTATAGTTTTTTCTATCGCAGATATGGGAAAATTATGTCGAGGGAGAAGAAGTTACCAATGGTACAACCGTGGAAAGAAGACAAAAGGAGGAGTTCAAGGTATGAATGATCTTTACAAATGTGCTCTCATTGGCAGTTATCTCAGAGCCGTCATGGATGACCCGTGTGCTCTTTTGCAGGTTGCGGTTACAGAAGTCTTGGAAGGTGGTAAATTTTATGTTCAGGCAGTTGCTGATCAGAAAGTGGCTGCCATACAGAAACAGCTATCCTCTTTAAGCCTTCAAGAAGCTCCCCTAATTGGTGCCTTTAATCCTAAAAAGGGGGATGTTGTTCTGGCTCAGTTTAGTGCAGATAAATCTTGGAACCGTGCAATGGTGAGTGCAATACATTACTTTTGTATTGCAATGTGGTACCTTGCTCGCTTGAAATATACGTGGATCCTTTATGCTATAGTTAGTTGAAAGTGTATTTAACTTGGGAGTCTGCATATCATTCTTTTCTTCTGTTTAACCTAAATGAAGATATTCTGTGGCCATTCTTATATTTTTGCTGAGCTGCGTATGCCTTTATGATCGATTTATATGAGAGTGAAAAAGTCCATTTAAAATTTCTCTATTGTTACTCATTTTAGACTATCTGTTAAAGTTTCACTTGCATGAAACTGGTCCAGTAGCATTCATTTTGTATTTTATGTCCTGGATATATAGGTTCCGTTCTAGTTTTAGTGATTTTCCTTCAGCTTATTTTCCTTCAGCTTATATTATGTGATTAATGTATCTTTATCTGCATATGACTATAGTAATATACTTTTTAGTATTTATGGTTGATGTCACCTAATTATCATCTATGTGCTTCTAATCCAATCCGATCTAATTCTGAAGATTGTTAATGCGCCGCGTGGTGCTGTGGAATCCGCAAACGACAAGTTTGAGGTGTTTTACATCGATTATGGCAATCAAGAAATTGTCACATACAGCCAATTGCGTCCTGTCGACTCTTCAGTTTCTGCTGCACCAGGCCTCGCTCAGCTGTGCAGTCTGGCTTTCGTTAAAGTTCCAGAATTGTCAGATGACTATGGTCAAGAAGCAGCTATTCGTTTGAGTGAACACATATTGAATGGTAAAGAATTCAGAGCTGTTATAGAGGAAAAGGACACGTCAGGCGGAAAAGTGAAAGGACAGGGTACAGGCACCATCTTTATGGTAACTTTGGTTGAACCTGAGGCTGAGATGAGCATAAATGCAGTTATGCTACAGGTATAATCGAGTACCTAATCTCTTCTCGTATTTGCAAATATTTTGCTACATCGGATACTCCCTTGGCCCTGAATAATTGTCCTTTTTGAGAAATCTATAGATGAATGGTGTTAAACTTCCCATTCTACCCTTACCCTCTACGCAAGTTCTTTAGTTTTTGGGTTTAAGATGCAAAAGTTGCTAGGGGTAAGGTGAATCTGATGAGGTTAGTAAACTTGTTCGTATGAGTAAGTATCTGAATGTAACGTATGAATTTGGTTATTACAGGAGGGGCTAGCTCGATTGGAGAAGAGGCGTAGATGGGAGCCTAAAGATAAGCAGGAGGCCATGGATGAACTGGAAAAATTCCAGACGGAAGCTCGAGAGAAGAGACTAGGGATGTGGGAGTATGGAGACATTGCCTCAGATGATGACGAAGCGCCTCCTCTAAGGAAACCTGCTGGAAAGCGGTGAAAGAAGTTCTCTCGTCTCCAGCCTGTAACAATACACGAGATGTTATAACCCGAGGTTTCGGCTACAGGCACATGATGTTTTTCTATAGAGAGGAGAACAAAACGATAGTAATGGAGGCTAGTGTTGTTCCAGTTTTTGCTTGTAACTTATCGAACCCCACCACAGGACTGTTTTTTTGGTAGAGGCGAGTGAACAATTTTGTTTTCTTTATTTGTTATTTGAGTTTATAGACCATTAATAAAGCAGGGCAAGACTTTTTTTTCATTGACAATAATTTTATGCTCCCTTCGTCCCATTTATTCGAGTACGAGAATTTATAAAATGTGTAATTTTTTTCCCAATTATGAATAATATTATACTTATATTATTTATAATTTGGGAAAATATTACACATTCCCTTAATTTTTGTGCCCAAATTTATAGCACGGAAAAGTTTAAAATTATTGTCAAAAGAAACAGGACGCTATCTTTGAGACGGAGGAAGTAGAATTGTTTGCTCAATTTTGTGTTTTGATGTTTTGATTGAGCTTTTCTTTTCGTTTCTTCTTTGTTACTTGTAGTTGTTATGCTACAATTTGAAAACATATTCCTCCGAAAGTCATTAAAAATATAGTAGTTGGCATGGTTTAGCAGTGTGTTCTATTGATATAGGAGTATTGAGTTTTCTAGTTTTTTGTATGAACCAGTGTTGGACCAGTGCGTTAGACGGAAAATAATAATCAAAAATATTATTATGGCAAAACAATAATAATATCTATTATATATAATAAAGTAAAATAGTCTTATTCTTAGAATAGTTTTCCCTTGCATTCAAAAAAAAAATGTTTTTCATCTAAACTAATTATTCATTATTAAAACTTAGGAGTTAGCAAACACTTTAAAAATTATTTGTATTAATTAATTTGCCTACAATTTTTAAGAATAAAACTCAAAAATTCTTATGCATAAATTTTAATGCTAAATTTACAATATATATTTAAATATTTAAATTTGTATTTTTTTTTTGTTTGTTGTATGTATAATTAAGTGTATATATTTTTTCATATAGAATATTTATAAATTATTTTTGGGCAACACGGAACTACAATTCAGTTATATTATAAAGATGAAAGCATTCAATAAGAAAAAAAATCATTAACTTGTAGTAGTACGGAGTACATAATAAATTTTCGAAATATTTATTTGTATCCAACATTTCTAGTAACAATCGCACGTAGGAATGAAATCAAATGAGTGTATCAGCAGTAATTACGAATGTCAAAGATAAGTTATAAAATAACAATATAAAGGAAAAATATATAATTATTTCGCGTCATATTAATAGTATAAAGTTGTACTAATTGATTTGACTTAATGACTATCAGTCACATTCCAAATCCACTGATAGTTTGCATCATGATAAATGCATATTCTATCGATATCTAAACATTTTAACTTTCTAAATTACACGGAATTATAAGTTAAAATGTAGTTTGGATATTTTAATATATCGAGTTATGATGTTTGGATATTTAATTCGTAGTTAAGATTTCAAAATGTGATTCTATTACAGCGCTGGACCGCTTGAGCAGTAGACAATATTTTAAGTTCCATTAGATATCTTTATTAAGAGAAATGATATGTTAGTCACCTAATGGTGGACACTTTCGTTGTTTCTTTCGATTTGACATTATTTTGTTCGATTGTTATAAATTCTAATATCATAGAAATTAATATAAAAAAATCATTAAATCTACAAAATACGTAAAAATCAAAGCTCAATTTGTCATATTACTCATTTTTCGACGTTAAAAGGGAAAAAAAAAAAAAAAACAAATCGAGCTTAGATTTTTATTTATTTTGTAGATTTAATTATTTCTATATTAATTTTTATGATACTAGAATATAAAACAATTAAAAAAATCAAACAAAATAATGTCAAATCAAAAAAACAACAAAAGTGCCCACGAAAGCGTCCACCATTAGGTAACTAGTATATCATTTCTATCTTTATTAAATTGCAATTGCGCCCATTAAACCCACAACAACTACCGATAACTATCGAGTTCCATGTGTTGTCCCATTCTAACAAAGACATTTTAACTAAGACAGTTCAAAAAGGAAAAGAAAACTAAAATACAATTTCACCCCAGTGCATTTATTTCGAATCCTACCACATATTTTGAATCCAAACCACAGTAAGAAAACCAATACAATTAGAAGCTTTGAAATTACCTTGTGAAGGAACAAAATAAATAACTAAAAAATTTCCTCATTTGAAAGCCACAGCTATTAAATGTATATGGGATGATAACACCAGATCTCAATCAATAATAATCCAGTTATACAAAACCTAATTCAGCATTTCAAAAGAGGAAAAAAAAAAAAAAAACTGCGAATCCGAAAATTTTTGAACATTGTGAAACAAGTTCCAAAAAACCTACTAGTAAGCGCCCAAACACTGCTTGCAATATATTCCCTAAGGCCTCGTGATTGACATGGCTGTCACAACCCTATCCTCTCTTCTTCCTCAATCGTCACGCCTTTGGGCCCTGCGTCGAGGAGGAGCAGCACCGCCATCTTCATTCTTGTCGTCTTTCGCCTCTGAGCTCCCCTGATCGTCTGAAGTTTCAGCAACTTCTGTTTTCTTCGTCTCTGCTACTACTACCGTAGCCTGATTTTTTTTTCAAATTATAAGGATGAGTCCATGAACCTCAAAAATGCACAAAAGCAGAAATTCAGGAAATATGGAATATTTATGGACTCACAGGCTTCTTTCCACCAAAGATGAGCTTCAACAAAATGGAGAAGAAAACGACGATAACAGAGACGAGGATACCGATTGTGAGATTTGCTTGTTTCTCAGCCTTCTCAAGCAAGTCCTGCAAGTAGATTTTACAAAGTATAAGGTAAAGTTCGAAAAAACAAACATATCTATTAACTTTCATTGCCAAATATTACTCACCAAGACTTTGATTTTGTGTTCACCCAAGAATGGAAGGTCAGCAATCTTGTAAAGATATTCGAAGACCACTTTCTGATAACACAAAGAGAGAAATGTCAGATTAAAGAATGGGAGATTAAGTACAGAGAAAATGTGAGAAAACTCAAGATTACCTGGAATCCCTTAAGTCCATCAGATTCGGTAGATTCCTCCTCCTTCTGCTTCTCTTTCTCTACATGAGAATTTTGGCTTCCATGTTGTCTCGCGGTAGGTTTCAGCTGCTTTCTCGCTGGAGGCAATCAAAATGTTGTCGAAAAGGATACCATCTTGCATTGTCCAGATTTCAATACCAATGGCAGCAATCGGTTCAAAGTTAGGCTTTTCGAGCTCGAAGTACTCAGGGTTATCAATCTCCTGGGGTTTCCAGATACCCTTGTAATTGGGGTTATCAATTTGTGGGGCATACCATTTTCCTTTGTAAGCAGGGTTCCTCTTCATGGGTCTCTTCCACTCACCACATCCAGGAGCTTCAGCACACTTGGGGTTATCAATCTTGGGGGCCTCCCATTCACCATCTTCTTCATCATCCCAATCCTCTGGTTTTGCTGCCTCGGGATCATCTACTTCCTCGGGCTCATCATCCAACCAACCTTCAGGCTTCTCAGCCTCTTCATCTTCAATTTCCAATGGAGCATTCTCATCCCAATCTTCAGGTTTGGTGGCCTCTGGGTCGGGGATCTTTGCTCTCTCATCCCAATCCTCAGGCTTCTTGTCATCTGGATCTGGGATAGTCTTGGATGGGATCAAAGGAGGTTCGAAGTCATCACCTGAGAGGAAATTAGCCTTCTTCTTCTCTTCTCCATCGACCAAGATCCTCACCTCATTATCGGGTGTTAAGATGGCAGTGTAAACATGGGTCAGCTTATCAGAAGGTACTGATGGTGGGAACTTCAGATGATGCTCGACAAAGTTGCCACTCTTGGGGTTCTTGTGCTTCAGGATGAAGTGAACCTTGTTTGTGGCTCCACATCTATCAGGACCAAACATAATTGCGTAAGGAGACTCATTGTCAAATTCCTTCGGAACCCAACCAGCATCTTGTGGGCGGAGGTACTTGATGTAAGCACCTCCACATTCAAGGCCATTCTGGAGGCGAACTTCATACTGAAGGATAACGGTCTTGTCCTTGATGACCACAGGGTCATCTAGTAACTTCACGATGGCATGCTTCCTGGCTTTTTCTCCAACAACAAGTCCATGATCCTCGTGTCCCTCACTCTTCACATGTTTCCACACCCCTGAAATCACAAACGAGAGAAGACACCAGCCAGTGAGACACTTTATACGATTAAACAAATGGAAATATGCTGCTATAGTGGTAAGTCCTTCAAGAATTCCATATCTAATTGACTTGAGCTAACTCGGCTACTATACGCTTAACAACTTCAATATTACGAAGCTATAAGTGCACTGGAAATAGTCATGTCAATCCAAAATTGTAGAATAGCCAACAACGAGTAGCTTCAGAGTAAGAAGATTGGGTTTGGACTTTGGATGGACGGCATTTTGTTAAACATAGGTCAAATTCAGTACAGAGAGGTGGACAGAGCTATAAGCTCTCTAACTGTACTCAGACGCGTGGTGAAACAACTAGTTCGGAATCTGAAAGCTAAAAGAGTTGGCAAAAGATTCGAATATTTATAACAAGCTTAATTAATCATGGTTGAGAAACTAGATACAATAACCAGAACAAATATAAAGCCACACAGAATCAGTAATTAAAATACATCAAAAGCATAAATCACAAGTAAACACTACGCAGATTGAACATAATTCTAACCTGTGTACTCGGGCTTCTCAGACGCAATCCATCTCCCCTCAAAATCCTCATCAAACGACTCGTAAAAAATCTACAAACACCAAAACCGCCAAGCATAAACATAAATTCAAGCATATACACCAGATCTATAACAAAAAGAACAATTCAAACTGAATCAAATGAACATTATAAGCAACAAACGCCACCGTACCACATCATCGGAAGCGTAGAGCTGAGAAATGAAGCAGGCAGCGGAAAACAGTAGCAAACACTGCAATATCCAAATCCTCCGATTCGGACACTCCATTTGGAACTAGCAACTCCGATAATAACAATTAACCGCAAAGAACAGATCAAAATAAAATAAAGTTCTGCTACAAATCAGATATACAGATCTGATAGAGAAAGAGAGGAACTCTAGAGAGAGAGAGAGAGAGAGAGAGAGAGGGAGCAGTGGAGTATTTCGATAGTTGTTCAATACTGGAGAGCGTGTCAAAGGGAGTTGTATACTTGTATATATAGATCGGGCAAGAGCAAACGGAGTCGGGTGGCTTCGACCAATCATATTAATCGCCACGAGAACTGGACCAATGAGAGCGCGCCGCGTGGCGTGGAGTGACGAGCTCCAGGCAAAAGATCCGTATTGGCAGTGATGACTGATCGTGCTGATGGGCCGGCTCCCGGGTTGACCCGTTTACCTTGACTGTGTAATTGTTGTAATTTTCCTTTTTTATTTATTAATTTCGCATCACAATTCTGTGTTTTTTTTTTTGTTTTTTTTTTTGGGGGGGTTTCAGAATAAGAGTAATTTATTACACGTACAAAAAATGATTAAATGCATTGAAATGAACAAGCACGGCCATCATCATTGTATTGTTCTAAATACTGTTTCTCTAACTCTCCTCCGAGAATTGGGTAGACTGTGTACCCAATTCCGATTAGGTTCGATACTTCGGTTTATGCTGGGGATAACACTCATTTTTAGTGTTATTTCCATCAGGCGCTGTATGATTTCGTTCTTTTCGATATATACAAGTTGGAGGTTCGCCTAACCCCTCACCCTCCCGGGGTATTTAAGCCCCAAAAAAAAGAACATGCACGAAAAATAATACATACAATGTCAAACTTTAATTTTACTGTTAGTAATGCCTTATACATGTAATAATTTTACTGTTATTTTTCGTACAAAAAGGTGAGTATTAAATTGCTAATTAATTAATTTTATGTTCTAGATGCTTCTACAATAATAATAATTAATAATAATAATAATATAATATTCTAATAATCGTTACGTGAAATTGGATTGTGAAGGGGTCTAGAAGGAGCCTAGTCCGCACCGCAGATTGGAATTATAATGTTTATTTTCTACAATTTTTGCATTTTTTATGATGCAATTTCGTAAACTTTGTAGAATTCGGTATAAATCTTATAGTAGTAGTTTACAATAAATTTTCTTAGCTTTAAATATAAATTTCATAAATTTTAATAAAATATTCATAATTATTGAAATATATGTTTAACCCTAAACCCGTCCAACTCCACCCAAATTCCACTCACTCCGTCTAGGTACTGATTAATTCAGTCTTAGAGATTACCGATTAAGTCTTATTAAAAAAATATCTTACTAAAAAATAAACTCTAAATGGTAAATTATTAACGTGACACTATTATATTCGTGGCCGCATTAAATATAGTCATGATGAGCAAAAAGACATTCATGTTTACGATGCTGTGGCATTTTTGCTTTGTTCCTCTTTATTTCCTTATTTATTTGGTGATCAACTAATCATTCAAATCAAATCTCTGATTTTTAGGATTTAGTATTCAAAGTAATGCTCCCCTACCCACCGTGGACATGCTTAATATGCTCACGGATGAGGTGGCGATATTATATTTAAGGAAAAAATTAATTAGTATACCTTATAAAAATAAACCCTACCAAAAAAAACTAAACCCTAACAAAAATAACTAAACCCCAAAAGGAAAAATCATTGACGTGGCACTGCCACGTCAGCCGTGGGCACATTAAGCGTGCCCACGGTAGGTAGGGGATCATTTAGTATTCAAATCACTAGTAATACACCCGTGCGATGCACGGGGTAACTAAGTTGTATATTTTTCTTAAAAAATAATAAATTTTAATGGTCATGATCTAATAATTAAATAAGTTTTTAATTGTAAAAATTAATTAGTATGAGGATAATTCTATACCCATTATTGGCACCACTAACATAACCACCATTGGAATGAAATCGAACGTAATACAAATCAATGATTTAACATTAGTAAAAAGAAGAGAATGCTCCATTGCTCATCGTGAACACAATTAATGAGCTCACGGCTAATATGATAATGAGATATATAAAGAAAATTCTTATATAAATATATACCCAAACTAAACTCTATTTGATTTTTTTTTCAATGACACATTATGTGTGTTCGCCGTGGGTAGTAGAGCGTTTTTGATATAAATAATCATAAAAAACTAAAACCTATAAAAAAATTCTTAACTATACTAAAAAAGTCCACATGGTATTATCATATTAATGATGTCCATATTAGTGATGTCCATCATAAATAGGAGACCATTTTTGGTGCAATTCTTAAAACGACCCTTAATTTCACTATATCTTAGTATTATACTCCATTCGTCCGTAATATATATGTAAAAGTTTTTATTTTGGCAGTTCCTAAATAAATATTTTTACCCAAAATGGAAATCATTCCCTTATACCCTCATAAACTTTAACCTTTATACTCACTCTGTCTCACGTATATAGAGACGTTTTTGTGGTATGAAAATGAAGACGGGAGTGTTAGTAGTGAGTTAAAGTTGTCTGTATAAGTTATATTCATTTTTATTCATTTGTACTTGATTTTTAATTTTTATTTATTTTATTATAATCTGAATATATATTTTGAAATTCAGAAATATGTTTTCTAGTTTTATTATTATTTTTAATTGAGCTGAAATTTTATATTTTTTGTAATGTCTATATATGAATGACACATACCAAAAAAAGAATATATCTATATATATAAATGGGACGGAGGAAGTAACTTATTTACAAAAAAGAAAATGTAAGACTCGACACTTTATCCTCAATTTCAACATTTTATAGTATTGGTCCCGAAAGTAGCGAGTCACACACGTAGAGAGGGGGGTGAATACGTGTGTGGAGAAGTGTTTAACTTCTTTTCGATTTTTCGGCCTCTTGCGAAGCGTGACGCTTTGTAAGTGATTCACGCTTTCAAAGCTTCTTGCTAGGCGAGTGGTGCGGTGCAGAATGTAGTGAGCTATTATACTCGTTTTAGTTATCTTGCACTTAAAATAGTTTATCACTTAGAGTGAGTGTGTGTGTTATGGATAATCAAAGCATGAAGAATGTAAAGCGCATAACACAAGAGTTATAGTGGTTCGGAGGTTACGCTCCTACATCCACTCTTACCACCTTCACTCGGTGATGAACTTCACTCTCATCACCTTCACTCAGTGATGGAACTTTACTCAAAGCTTGGGGTTTACAACGGGCACCCAAGAGCCTATGCGAGTTTATACAATTGGCACTCACGAGCCTATGAGTTTATGCGATAGGCACTCACGAACCTTACAACCTTTACAAACTAAACTCTCAAACTTGGTTTGGGTGGGTTTGGGTTCGTATAGTTTCCAACTAGTGAGAAATACTTTTACAATGAAGCATAATGTAGAAGGCTAAGAGTTCTCTCTAAGGCTTATGGATATAGAAGTTGAAGCCTTATGGATAAACTAGAAGGTTGAGATCTAAAGATCTTTTTGTGAGAGATGTAGGATGGTTTCTACTTTGTTTGCTTGCTCTCTCCCCTTTCTATTTTTCTATGTAGCTTGAACCTTCTATTTATAGTAAGGAACACTAATCTATCCGTTGGAGAGATAGAGTGCGTGTTCCTTACTTGTCTAATCCGAATTTGAATTCTTCCTTGATAGAGCACAGTCCTAGGAAGATAGCCGTTGACTAGTGGAGCCTAGCCCTGTGCATTCGGCGATTAAACATATCACAGTCCGTTGAGCAATCCTGAGCGGACACGTGGCCTGGCAGCTGTCACTTCTCACCTGCTTGTCAGATGCTCTCGCTCAAGCTGGAAGCTCGCTCTGGCCCTGAGAGGCGCTTTGGCTGGAAGCGCTCTCTGGAAGAGAGGCGCTTTGAACTTTGGAAGCGCGCTTCGGACTTGGAAGGCGCTTTGAACTTTGGAAGCGCGCTTCGGACCTAGAAGGCGCTTTGCACTTTGGAAGCGCGCTTCGGACCTGGAAGGCGCTTTGAACTTCAAAGCACGCTCTGGCCCTTCCTTTGGTCAGGCGCTCCGGCTTTGCTTCAGAGCCGCTCCGGCTTTGCTTCAGAAAGACACTCTCACCTAGACACTCTAAAGCTACATTTCAATAAAGAGCTCCTTAACAAGTGAGCTCTTCTAATACATTAAAATATACATTGTAACTTGAGCTAGATCATCAAAGATAATTAGGAAAATATTCTATGAGGGTTTTGGAATCCAATCAAAACTCAATTGAATCTAAGTTCCCCTTAACATAATATCTCAATATATAGTAACAACTTTACTCTTCCACCACTCTCAGCGCGACTTTCTCATTCACTATTAATTTCGCTATCATTTTTTCTTATTCAAAATGCGCGCCGGTCAATTCTAACATAACACATTGGGGACGGAAATAGTACATTAGAAGATTTAGAAACTACCTCGGCAACGATCTTGTCTTCCACCTAGAAATGACATAAAAGAATAATACTCCGCTTTTATTATATGAATCATATCTCAAAGGGGTCACAAATACATTTCTTTTAAAATGAATCAGATCTCTCCTCAATCTCTTTTGTATGTCAATTAAGGAAACTCATTAAATTCTTTAAATGTTATTATAGGTTTTAATGTGAATCTTAATTAATAGTAATTATTAATAGTACTCACTATTTATTGGGATAAGTAATTGCACATTTTTAAGCTTATTTTTGAAATTTGATACACCTCTATTAATGTCTTTACGTATCTTAGTTTATCAATTCAATAGAATGGAAGTAAAGTAATTGTTTTATGTTATTTTATTTTATTTTTAAATTTGGCTTTTAGAGGGGCTTAATAAATTGTAATATATATATATATATATATATATACACGTCAATGTAACTCAAACATACAATCCAAAAAATGATTTAATCGTTAATAAAATAGCTTCAAAATTATTAATTACAATAACATAGATTCTTTTTTCTTTTCTTTTTTTTTTTGATCAGACAAATTTTAAGGCCGCGCAACGGGGGACTCGAACCCGAGACCTTTGGTCCAAGGCTTTAACCCCCTACCGCTAGGTGAAAAAAAAAACATAGATTCTTTCTCCAATTATTTCTAGTGATACATTGATGCCTTCGCTATTAGATAGTGCTACACCTCATGGTCTTCCAAATCTAACTTAGAAGTTATATGCCCCTCAATTTATTTAATTCGTATTGGTCCACATAATCGACAGTAGTGCTTATGGGGATGATAGAAATTTACATTATCTTATGTAAAATCACAATACAATACGTCATACGTATCATAGTATGTAACATGCATTCACATTTCAATAATCTCTATATTAGATCAACCAAAAAAATATGAGATACATCATTGATGATATGTAGACATTGATAATGTTGGTGCACCTATTGAGCCACTTCTCATCTTCACCAAAAAATTTTAGGCCCTTGTCTAATAGTTGTTGCATCACGATTACTGTGATCATCACTACGATATTGTGCTTCTATGCCACAATCACTTCTCTTTCAAAATAAAACATTATTGACTCCTAATGATGGAAAACAAAAACATTTGAAATGTGTGAGTATGAAGGTTGAAGAAATTCTGAATTATATAGGTAGAAAAAAATAGTGTAATATGGAAATATATTAATTTGTTGCACTAATCATGTTTTTGTAACGTCTACTATTAAATAATTGATTGAAAACTATTAATGCATAATTATGATATTTTATTAACATTAAAAATAAAAATTACTAAAAATGGCAGCTATTTAACTGATATTTAAACAAATTCATATCTACTAATATAAAATACAAATGGAAAAAAGAGAAACAATATTAAAAAAA
Source organism: Mentha longifolia (assembly GCA_001642375.2). Classification (NCBI taxonomy): domain Eukaryota; kingdom Viridiplantae; phylum Streptophyta; class Magnoliopsida; order Lamiales; family Lamiaceae; genus Mentha; species Mentha longifolia. The sequence goes on along the minus strand of CM038111.1, from coordinate 32,282,520 downwards.
AGAGAGAGAATTATTATTATTATTATATGCAGCTATACCAAAAAATTAATTTGCAAAAGTTACTATTTATAGAATACGAAAGTTACCAAAAATGGCTAGCCGTAGTCGTTATTATTATATAGATTTGATTTATGAGAAAGTTACAGTACTAATCGTTTTAGTCATAAACGCTCCCCTACCCACGGTGGGCTACTAATGTGTCCACTGCTTATGTGGCAGTGCCACGTCGTTAATACTTTCCATTTGGGGTTTAATTTTATTTGGTAGGGTTTAGTATTTTTTTGTAAGGTTTAGCTTTTATGGTATATATTTAAATTATTTTCCTTAATTAAAACAGTGTCACGTCATCCGTGGGCATTGGAGCATTACTCTCGTTTTAGTTGGTTCAAAGTTTTTTTTTTTTTTTTCCTTGAGAAGTTGTTTTGTTCAAACTTGGGTTCACAATATTAATTTAAACCTACCGGATTTGAACTTATATTTTACTTTTACTAAAAATAATCATATACTTTTTTAATAATATTTGACAATCATTTCAAATAATGATAATAATAACAATAATAAAGTAAAAATACATAGATCTTATGTTTGGAGGAAAATAATAAATTGATGCCACTTGCTCTCAATAAGATATTGCATGTTATAAGTTTATAGAGCTCTAGTCAGGCCAGTATGGGAACCCACTTTTTTTTTTATTAAAACAATATTATCTTAAGAAACTCCAACGTATTTAGTGTGTATATAATATACACTTTTTATTTTTATTTATTTTTAAATAGCAAAAAATTAACCATTAAAAATCTAAGTGCTTCAATCGCAACATATTTTATTATTATTAGATTTGGAAACATGTCAAACTTAATTAGACCATTGAACATGTTCATGCCAAATCCCGATTTATCTTTATTTTTAACAAATAATAAATTCTCCGAATTAAATTCGGCACATATATTTCGAGACTAATATATTCACATCTATCTATTACAATATCTAAAAATTCAATTGTTAGCTAATATTACAAAATTGCCATCTTCCCTCCAAAAAAACACACCCAGGACAAATACTTAGTACTTACACAAGTGTTTAAAGGTCAATGAGATTTCATTTAACTGATGGTTAATGGTACTATTGGGAACCTTGTTTAGTTTAGTTTTGATGATGTTATTAGAAACTGTTGGAAATTTAGTTTTTGACCAAATAAATAATAACAAATATTTAATTTATTACATAAATTAAATATTAGATTATTGTTCTACTCGCGGAGTAGATGAGCGTGGTATATTTATAGGCTCAAAACCGATTTCCGGTGAGTGAGATATAAATGTTCAAAGTTTGGTGGAGAGTTACTTCATTAGTTAATGAAGTGTAAGTTATACCACATTGATTAAATATTAATGTGGTGTGCTGTTTAAAAGTGTTTAAACATGTGGGCTTAATAACAAGTGGGCCAAGTAAGTGGATAAGTGTGTGGTTGGACTCTCGCGTGAGCACACACTCGATCCGACCCCGCCGTCCGTGCCGGACGGCACGGACGGCTCCGGCTCGGGCTCGGGTTTCGTGGCCGTGGACTTGGATCTTGGCAATTGGTCCTTTGGGTGGTCCTTTGGGCCTTTGGCTTGGGCTTGGGGTCTTGTGTACTATATTTTTTGGACCACAAAATATATAGTATTTTGGGCCATGTGGAAGCCCAATTGCCCAGCCCAATTCTAATGAGGCCTACCCTTCCAGCCCAATTCGTGGCCCATCCGGAAGAAGACTCTGGAAGGTGTCTCTTCAGCTGAACAGTCAGCCTCTTCCACTCCACCGCTAACCCACTACCTTAGTGGCTGTTAATGCCTTTATGGCATTGATGTCCCTACTGAATGAGCAGCCTATAAATAGAAGGCTCTGCAGGCCATTCTAGGACACACAACTCAAAGCATTTGCATCATCTCTTCTACAACATTCAGTTTTTGAGCTCAGTTCCTTCGCCTTTTATTTCCAGTTCGCCGGAGCTTCTTAGTTTGCGGTGCTGCTACTAAGAAGACGAGAAGTCGTTTTATCTTTGGGGACGAAGCGCCAAATCCGTGAGCACTACCCGGGGCGTAATTCGTCTTGCGGAAAGGGGGTTTCCTCGACTCGACTTCAAATTTCATTTTGTTTGTAGTTTTACTCATTTCACTTGTAATCTTCGATTATTCTATTGTAATTGTACGCCCGACAAGTTCTACATTTCCAACAGAAACCACACTTAGTTATAGGACTTAGTTATAGGATTGATAGGAACAGACTGATCTCTGTGTTTGGATCAGTCAAGCTTAACTCGGACAGGTTGCTCCATGTAAAGATCAAGGTTGGTAGTGCAACCTTGTACCTAGTTAGATTAATCTGTCAACCTGTTCCTTAGTCAACCTGTTCGTGTAACCTGCTGAGGCCAACCTGCATAGGCCAACCTGCTGAAGCCAATATGCTTAGTCAAGCTGCTGTGAGTCAAGCTGCTATTAGTCAACACCTTCTCTAGATGAAGATTCTAATACAAAGATCAAGCTTGAAGACCACAGAAAACAAAGACAGCTTGAGGTACAAAAGGTCGACCTTCCCAGTCCGACCTAAGCTGTGCCTTGCCAACCTCGATGGTTCAAGCTGTACAGAAAACCTCAACGGCTAGAAGTCCAGTCAGCAGTACGGTTCTGACACCTCTGCAACTCCAACGGCTCTAATTCAAATTGGAGTCATATAAATACTTCAAGCCATCCCAGAATCGAAAACACGGGGAAAATAGACGGGGAAGAGAGAAAAATAGAGAGAGGAAACCAGAGTTTTCAAAGCCAAATCTATCTAGAAATCTTTACGCTTCAAAGTTAAACTCAACACTCGAATCCAAGCCATTTCCCAAGTGTTGAGACCTTCAAGATTTCAGATTCTGGAACCTCACAGAATACTCTCCACAAGCTTACTATATATTCATCCAAGTAAAGAAGAATCTGTTAGTTTAGCTGCAAGGTTGTTGTATGTAAGAATGTATGAAGGGTTGTAAGGGTCACGACCCAGAACTCGTGCTTGGCTCAAGTCTAAAGATTGACGAAGGTTGAGGCTGGTACTCAGCCAGTATGAATAAGAGAGAAGCAAGGAATTTCAGATACGACGGTATCTGACGTGGATGTAGGGACGTTTCCCGAACCACGCTAAATCGACTGTCTCGATCTCTCTCTCTCTATCTTTTATTTACAGTCGACCTTACAATGTTCAACTAACCTTCATTACATTGCACCTCATTGATATAATCAACCTGTACAAATATCCAGACCAAAGAAAGAATTTTCTAAGAGGTAGCCAACCTGTCCACCAAACTTCCGCACACAGTTCGGTTTAGCAAGCTCACCAGTTTACTGACTGAGCTGGATAAACTGAGCTGCACTGATAAGCTGAGCTGACAACTCAGTAAGATCGATTTTGTTTTTAAAGTCAAAACTGTTGGCGAATTGGTGTATTCCCCCCCATACACCAATGACTACTTATCGGGGCCTACAAGTACAAATTGATTAATTAAATAATTGTCTATCATATGAAGGTCATGAACTGAATTTACTTGGAGCCAAAGTCTGAAAATACATCTACAATCCTCATTCATCTTTTGTAGCTTTTCTCCCCAGTTTTTTTTTCCTCTTATTTATGTCATTTATGTGTGTGAGTGTGATAGCTCCTAGCTGTAATTTATTTGCTTTCCTCCTTTTAGATTTATTTATTTTCCTCCTTTTAGTTGCGATGGCTTAGTTAGTGTTTGTTTGTTGTCTAATTATTTTCAACCAGTATTAGAAAATTAAACATGTCATGGATAGAAACTAATAAAAACTGTGACTATGGTAGAGCAACAACGAATTTACCTCCACCATTTCTTTTGAGATGACGAGTCATGAACACTAATAAAAGTTATTTTGGATACCAGAGTTTTGGACTAAAAATATACCATCTGATATTAATTTAAATGAAAAATTAATTTAATTATAAATATTTTTAAATGATTCAATTACGATTAAAAGTAATGGTTATACCCACATGTTCATTTAATATTGGTATTTTTATTTTTAATCAAAAATTCTCTACGTGCAAAAAAATTACTATCATTAGTTAAATTCATCTTTACATTTGAGTAATTCTTTTCTTATAATAATAATTAACGTAAATCATATCCCGTGCATCGCACGGGCAACAATACTAGTTACAATATACAAAAACAGAATTGTTGGAAAGAATTACTTAAATGCCATTTTTCCTCCAATTGAGGCATCCAAATATCTGATGAATTTTATAGAAAAAAATCATGTGTTAAATTTAAAACCAATGGTTATTACTATCATTTAATACTATCAAATATGTCTAACATTATTTGCCTAGAAAACCGCAATTTGGGCTCCAAAACTTGGAGCCAAAATGAATTAGCAGGATTTATCTCCATCTCTAACAGAAATTAGATCATTCCCCCTTTAATTTCATGTGTATAAACAACTCTCTCTATTTCTGCTTATCGGATATCATTTTTTTTCGATTGAAAAATCTTTTATTTTTTCTTTATTTATTTGATTTTTAATTTTTGTGTTCTTTTTTTCAATCTTATTTTGTGGAGCTCTAACTTTTAATTAAACTGATTTGCTGCAAGCTCACTATACAACATATATTTTGCACCACTAACAATATTTAAGGTTTATTTGGTATATAAGAAATCTTTTATTTTTACTAATATTGTTCTAAAAAAAACAAGAATAGCAAAAGAGACACGAAGCAAAATTTAAATTTTATAATCTATAGTATCATGTATTTATATGAAAAAAGTCGTTAACTTCTACAATTGCATGATTTAAAGCATATGAATAACCAAGAATTTGCCACGTTAATTAACGAGAAATTCAGCCTTATTTTCTGAATGAATTTGCCTTAAAGGTAGTGAAATTTACAGCATAATCGATAGATTTTACTTTCTAACATGTTACTACATATTTTTTTTTAACTAATTGGTGAAATAACGAGTATTCAATATTATGGTAACATCAAAATTATAACGAGTAACCTATGAGCTATGACAATCAAACACATATCATGTTCATGAAATTCTTCCCGTGCAACAGGGGGACATACTAGTTAAATATTAAATTATAAAAAGGAAAAGGAAACTACGGACTAACTAATTATTTTCTTTATCATATATATTTGTTATTTAGATACAAGTTATAACCCAACCTTACCGAATTGTTAAGTTGGAGACCTAACATGGGAAAAAAAACTTAAACTTTTCATAGCGTAGTATTCAATTTACATCAAACCATTTTCATTAAAATAACAATTTATACCAAATTATAAACATTAACATCGTTGCATGTTTCGGGTTTATTAATATAATTATAACTTATATAGTTATATAATACTTATAAACATGAAAAATAATATAATTAAAAAAAAAAGGTTTGCCCCCGAGTTTGGTAGACTATGGCAGGCTCTAGAAGGAAGAAAAAATGGCTATTATTCTAAGTCAAGCATTTGAAATAATGTATAAAGTCGTCGCTTTAGGAATAATTTTATGATGATTAATTAATATATTACTATTTGCATTTTTGTATGGTAGGAATTATTCAAATAAATGACCTCTTATCTAGTAATTCAACTCGTTTTCAGGGCTAAAGAGAAAAGTAAAAGACAAACAAATTGTGTTTGATAGTCATCTTAATTCTGTATAATTTAGAATTACCACTTTCGTTGCCATTCATTACATTTCAAAGAAAAGTAGTAGTATAAAATAATATTTCTCTCCCTTTTTCATGATTAACTGCGTAGCCAGTTTCATTCATGCAAAACTAATTTTAAAACATAGATATTTTCATAACTTATCTTGATATATATATAGAAAAATGTTGCAAAGTATAGATACATGCTTACAGATAACTAATCACTAATTTATGTATGTTTCAAATTACTAGTATAATTCATGTATATGCATTTGATCAAAACAAATAATCTTCCTCAAACATTTTGATGGGAAAAAATTATGTATGGAGTTGATGAAGGAAACCATTAAGCTATGTAACTTTATAATATAAATCATGAACTATAAAATGCTAGATGCAGGGGGAAAAAACCCTAGCTCAACAAAACACAGCCACCATCCTCATGCAAGATCTTGAAGTAATTTTGTTAGAAGATTGGCAATTTCTCAGCTCTCAACCCCAACGATTCCTTTTCTCAAAGCTCGAGCAAACTAAAGCTCGGCCGGAGACGGAACCGTTGAGGGAGAGAGCTTAGAGAATGACAGTCTTCCGAAATCATGTTATTGATATGATGATATACAATTACATATGTAGTCTGTGGGTGCAAGTATATATAGTAATAAAGGCATATTTGGTTATTGATATGATGATAATTAATCATGTTATTTTAATAAAAATCCCACAAAAATTTGGTTAAAAGCTAGGAAATGAACGATGCAACCAATAGAAAGTTTGTGGGGATTTCTGAGGAAAATGAAGATAGGAAATTACAAAGAAATTTAGCTTAGGTTTTCCTTATGCCTTCCTCCAAGCAGTACTATGCTAAAACTTTTTTGCGACGTGGTGCATAGTTATATTTTTCAATTAATAAAAAAATATTTCATTTTATATTAGAATTCTTAATTATTTATTAGATTGTATACATTATATAAAATGTGTTATGATGGGCGCTAGGTAAAAAAAAAAAAAAAAAAGGTATGATTAGTGGTACACCATTGCTTCCCATTATTTGCTCCTTACATAAGTTTTATATTTTAGTAGAGGGATCCTTTCAATTTAATTGTGTGACTATTAATCATGTAAGGAAAATAATGCTAGGATTCATAAATAGTAGTATACCCTTTTTAAAGTTTTGTGTATTTGGGTCCGGTTTTTGCAACAGGAAAACGAAACTTTAGGTTTATCGTGAGAAAATGGCTTAAATTAAGTATGATAAACTTTAAACTACTGCATCCACTATTTTATTCACAAGTTTAAGATTAATAGTATTAATAGAGAGATAAAATCTAATCACAAATCTACGGATTCAATTAAGTTCAAATAAATACATCAAACATATTGAACAGTTGGAATTAGTTGAGCAATAAATAGTCACCCTAAACCTACTACAGATTAATTTATTAGATTCTTTGACTGAATTTAAGCCCATAGTTATGTTAGATCGTCATCTTATTTCGGTCCATTATCACCCATATCCATAATTGAAAGTAATATTCTCTTTCTTTTTGTATCTTCTTTCGGTTAAATAAAACAAACTTTATTTTTTAAAAACTTTTGACCCAAAAATGTTCTTACTGAGAAGTCCAAATTCATAAGATATCTTTATTGCAACAATTGTCTAGTTTTTTTTTTTTTTTTTTTTAATCTTACTTTTCATATAATCATGCTTCAATTGAAATATTAATATTAATAATAATAATAATAATAATAAAGATTACGTACATTGACATCATCAAACGCCGTATATTATTGTTTCCATTATATTAATATTGGATATGCAAGATATTCTGTTGATAATTTCACATATTCACAAATAATATTAAACAAAAAAAAAAAAAAAAACAGCCTAAAAATCTCCGGCAACAATTAGGGTTTAGGATCTACTCCAATGTCTTTCAAGGTTTCAACTGGTAAAGGCCTGCAAAAGAATCATTCATTCACTGTCATAGATAATATCAATATAATTAGGGAGAATATAATTAACATAATTTATAATATATTCATATTACACGAATGTTTGTACTATCCACTCAATAGTTGGTCACGTTTTGTATTTCATCGTAGTACGGAGTACTATTTTATCATATCATACTACGCGTATTAATATTTTAGCTATATACAAGCACATTAGTGGAGTATATATCATCATGTACACAAACCTATGTGTATCATATATCAAAAATAGACATGAGCTAGATGGTGGGCCGGGCCGGACCAAGCCCGGTATGGTCCAGCCCGGCCCAGGTTCAAGCGAATTTATAATTTCATTTACGATATGAAACAAACATTTGCTAATTCTAATAAAATTTATTACTAGCTCAATCCAATTTATACGTACGTACCTCAATCGAATGTCACCTGCAATCGGATTAGGCACAACTTGTGGATGACTCGAGTCCTTCAAGTGAGCAACATTTCTTAAAAAAGATTTCTTGACAAACTTATCGGCCTCTGCCGCCACGTGCTCTGGCTCCACCACCTCCGGCATCGTCTCCCTCCTCGATTTCTTGACGTGCACGTTTGGGGCCGAATGCAGCTGATGCAAGGCCGTATACACGCCCAATGATGTTGCTATGGCTACCATCCCGAGCACGATGCCCACGGGCACAAGATCTCCCCTTTTCAACCTAGCACGAACCGGGAGCTCCTTGTGTCAATTGTCATGTTATGTTTCGATTTCGTATTTTATTTTATTTTATATAGAAACGCTCCAATGCCTTATTGTGCTCACCGGTGATGTGACAATGCCACATCGGCAATCTTTCTTGTTAGGGTTTAGTTTTTTTAAGCGGGGTTTAGTTTTTTATAGTAGAGTTTAATTAATTTTAGTATGTTTTTAATTAACTTTCTTTATATGTACCAATACCACGTCATCCGTGAACACATTAAGCGTGCCCACGGTGAGCATCGGAGCATTACACTTATTTTATATATCCATGTATTTCGTAATTATATGTCAGTAGACTCAGTACACACGACACTATCATGGTATCGTAAAAGAGTAATGGCTCACCTTAGTGTGTTATATAGTATTATAACTACATTAGATTGCTAACTTTAGAAGTTCCAATTATGGAGGCACAAATTTTTCTAAAGAGAGTAAAATACATTAAAAAAGATCTAAGTCGGTCTTGTGCCTTATGAGGCCCTAGACAAAAATGAAAATATAGGCCCTTTATGAAGAGAAAATAATAATAATAATAATAATAATAATAATAATAATAATAATAATAATAATAATAATAATAATAATAATAATAAAAATGATAGAACATAAATAAAAATTAGTTGAAATATGAAAAAAAAAATCTTATCTTGGAAACTAACGATTGAAGATATGATAAAAAAAAATAGTGTCAAATATAGCAAAATACACAAACTTAGGTTTCATTTTTCATTTTTAATATAATCTTTCACAAACTCAGAAAAATACACCAACTTTGGCCTTTGTTCAATTTGACATAAATTCTATCTTTCCCCAAGTTTTGGCACACACATGGCATTGAAAGTTTCACCTGACGATTTACGTGTACAAAAATATATTTCAAAATGATGTTTGATATCTATTTAAGTCCATTTATATGTTTGAGTCAATACACAATGTCGTTTTAAATACATTATTAAACGATATCAATTAATTTAGACGCGTTGATTGTAGGATGGAACTTACAATGCCTCGTGTGCACTCTGCCAAAATCAAATTGGGCAAAAGTCATATTCGTGTCAAAATTGAATAAAGATCAAAGCTGGTGTATTTTTCCGAAAGTTGTTGAAAGATTATGTTAAAAATAAAATCAAGTCAACGTTTGTGAATTTTGTTACATTTGATAAAAAAAAAATAGTTAAAATAAAATAAAAATTACACATAATTAGAAAAAAATTATGGACCCTCAAAATTTTAGGGCCCGAGGCGACGGCCTCTTAAGCATATAGCCAGGTACGGGCTTGAGATCTACTCTCACTATTTCTAGATTGAGGATTTTTTTATCTTTTAGACACATCAAATCCTCTATTCGGATTCCGGTGTACGTATCATGTACCAAAATTGATTTTTTTTAATTATGTTTCACTTTTTCTTCAAATGTTTCTGTTGGATTAGGAGGGCTATGGATATGTGTTGTTTGGGTGATATGGAAATGGCGCAATTCGGTAATGTTTGAAGGAAAAGAATGAGATTTCAAAAGGATTGAGGAGGAATTAAATACAGATTTTGGACGTGGTGTTCGACGAGAGGCGACGCGAACTCCAGTTGTAATTTCTTAGTCTGGGCAAAAATTTGTTTAAATGTAACGTGGCTGTAATGTAACCTGGTTCCTGAATGGTATGCCTTATATACCATCCTTTGTTTATAAAATCTTTACATTTTCCGATTAAAAAAAAAAAAAAAAAAAAAAAAAAAAAACATAAAAGAAGATGTAAACTGCAAATTTTTTATATAAGTAAATAATACATCATTCGTTCAACTTTACCAGGTATTAAAAAATGGCGATATCATATAGTTATGAATAATACTTAAATAAACAATGGATTAGAATATTAGATATATCGACTCAGAAAATAAAACAGTATAAACAAAAGTAGGGATCTATTATGACCTTAATTAAAAATGAAAGTTTCTGAATTAAGTTAGAAATTAACAAAATACCTGGCCTTGAAGTCCGGTGCAGGGTTCAGCGAGCGATCGGCTGTGGGCGCAAAGGATTTTAGCTTCTGAGCCTGCACAAATCAAACATATATATTAGATCATACTATTATTATTTTGCAAAACAATTTCTTGTAGGAAATTAATCTAAACGTACCGCCACTCTGAAAGCCATTTTGATCTTCACTTGATGAGTTGTTACTGATAACAAAAATAAAATAAAAATGATTCTATATTTTGAATGTGACTGAGAGTGAGAGCTAGCTAATTTTTGAATTTATAGAGTGAAAATGGAGAATTCTAGTGGAGGAATCAATAATACTTCAGCATTTATGTGGAAGACTCTTGAATCTTGAAAATGAATGTCACTATCAGCATACTTAAATTACTGTTGAGTTGAGTGATCTTATATCCTCCCTAAATTTCTAGAACCTAAATAAATTATGGTGGATTGTTATTTAAATATCGATAAGGTAGTTACAATAACTCAGATAGGTTTAAATGGTCAATACGAGTGTATCGAATTGTATTTTTCCATAATAATTTCATACTTACTCTCATTTATTTAGTTTATAGTAAGATTTAAAAAAAAATGTTTGGACTTCATTTGAAAATGAAATACAGTAGATAACTAATATTCATTTGATTACGATTATCACTTGTTTTCTGGCTAATTCACGTTCAAGTTATATCGTGGATGGATGTTCTACGATTTTAAATGCTTGTTTAAACAAATATTCAAATACGCCTAAAAAGGGCTAATATATATTAATGCACTAACTAGAATTGCTTGGTTTAACTAGCACTATCTGAGATCTTAGTTTCGAAAGCTTGTATTCATCGACACAAATACAAGCTTTAATTATTATTATTTATTTTTTTTAATTTTTAGAAGGATACAAACTTTATTAATTAAACGTAATGTAGCATACTCCGTATTATTTACAAAAGGGAAAATGATCCAGCTATGAAACTTCAAGAAAACTTTCCAAAAGACATTAAAGTTAATAAAGAATACTTAAAAGTTTCAAAGCTCAAGCGTGATACAAGAGAAAAAAAGAAAAGCATAGGGAAATGGGAAAATTCTAGAAGAAACTAGGATGCATAAAATAATACGAACTCTACTTTAAAGTTGAAATTTATACTATTTCCTTGTTGATAGCATTACTTCACACATTGGTAATAGAATAGATGAAATTTGAGATGAAACTTAGAAATAAACAAAAGGAACTAAGAAAACATTATCATAATCTAGGTAGGAAATCAAAAACCCATAGATGATTATTAATGATGTAGGAAAAATGAGTAGTTCCACAAATGGGCAATTTCTTTGTGTACATAATAATTGTGTGGCAAAAGCCTACAACAATTATCTAAATACTATTACTCAGCACATACACATAATATCCATACTTCTCAAGGGTGGCAGAGAGGCAAAGGCAAGAGGCAGTTAGTGAGTCAATCCCCCAAAGATAGCTCAACCTGCTACTCCTAGGCTATCCAAAGGGGGCAATCAAAATCGTTGAATAACTCGATAAGAATTATCACCATTTTCCACAAATAATCGAAAAATCTTATTCACCTGTAGTAATCTTCGTCATCATCTTCACTTTCTCCTTTCCATCAAGAATTAGTCCAGATCCAGACTCTTCTTCATGGCTTCGTAAACTAGGTAAGTAATGCTCGCTGCTGGCACAACTTTTAGAAGATTCGGAAAAAGCCCTTTATAGAAACCCCGAAGGCCTTCATGCCGATATGTTTTCCAGAATATATCTGACATCTTATTGTGTGTATTGGAGGCTTGGGCTTGCATTCTGAATTAGTGAAATTATTATAAGTGCAATAGTTTTGATATTTCTAGGTAGCATTTATTGTATCTGGATTATTGAGTGTATTGGAGGCTTGGGCTTGCATTCTGAATTAGTGAAATTATTATAAGTGCAGTAGTTTTGATATTTCTAGGGTAGCATTTATTGTATCTGGATAAATAGCAAAGGAGGAAAGACTAATGATGCATCATACCTTGTTCTTACTACCTGCAATGGATAAACACATGTCGCTCCAAGAGCACCCGAGACGGTCCCACAAGTTAGTTGTATAAGAGGACCAGGTTCGGCTGCATAATACCCACATACGTCCCAATAATAATGAATAAAAGACGAAGAGAAAGAGAAACGAAAAAGAAGACATTAAAGTATACACCATACCACCATCACGAAGAATGCGTTTCCTGGACATATCTTTCAAGGCCTCATAGGCAGCTAGGTCGATGCCAGCATAAGGTATAATTCCAAGAAGCGATGGTACCAGCCCTCGATAAAAGGCTCGAGCTCCCTCCTGAACCCATATATCTCTAGATAATTTGCTCAGACTAGGAACACTCCCTCTATCACAAACATAAGTTTGTAAACGGGTTTTCACTAAATCCATCGGATAAATCGAGGTTTGTGCCACTGCACCAGCCAAGCCACCTGCCAGAAGTCGTCCTGGAGTCCCGATATTACCATCATCACCTCCGATAACGTTTTTCAACATTTCGTAACTGTAAAATTTTATGGCGCTTTCTGGAGCAACCTTCAACACATTTATTCCATTACCTCGGAAAAAACCCAAAAATCGACCTTCGCTCCATATTTTCTTAACTGCTGGACCAATTGCAGCATGTGTAGTCTGAACTTGCAAAGTCACCTTTAGACGATCAAGAGGTGCAGTTGCAGTTCGAGAAGCTGCTCCAGCAACTCCACCAGCAATTAAATATTTCGTTGCATGAACATGCTTACTGATGCCTTCAGGAATCACAGCCTGTTCACCAATATCTACCAGATATACTTTTTCCCAGTAACGGTAGATGTTCTCTATGGTGGCCTCATGGGGATAGAGCAGTAGAAAATCCCTCCACTCCTCGAATGTTATGATTCCATTATTATCTTTGTCAACATGCTCAACAAAACTAGCAAGTTCATCATCATCGAGTTCTATACCTGCAAAAACAAACTGTCATGACTTATAAGATAAGATTGTATTTGAGAAAATTGAGCAAGTGGATATACCCAAAAGCTGAATACAAGATTAATGCATGGGGCCACACCGGAAAACAAGCACAGAAGACATTTTAAGATTAACTAGTGCTCTCTATACAAGAATGTAAAGATAAGTAGCCAGAGGTGTTCAATGTCGTAAACCAACTGAATTGTACTGGTTTCAAGTAGGGTACACCAAGCTTGTTATGGCTCATAGGTTCAGTAGTGTTTTTCAGTTTGTGCATAATGGGAAAGGAACCCAGTAAAAAATTACAGTGCCTGCACATCATGGAGGGTAACAACCAAAACATGCAATGATGCAAACAAGCAGAAAATGTATTAATATGGAAAGGCACACAATTGAGGCACAAAAATCTGTGAAAAGTCTAACTCTGGACTAAGTAGCCTAAAGAGAAGTTGGAAAATTGAACTGAGGAAATGGACAATCTAATAACTCAAAGCCGAATGTACATCACAATATAGTATCAGAAAATTGTAATTCAACAGGTTCTTACAAATCAACTTCACATAAGAAATGCCACTAAATTTCTATTCTTCTCATAATCACCAAAATCCTGAACTCATCTGATCAGATAATCTGGTACAACCTTATCCATCTGGAACTGAAAGAAGATCAAGTATCTCATTGAACTCATAATCATTTATATGTATCAGCGTATGACAGATCATACAAATCTCAATATGTACCATCAAGTCCAATTCGTAAGCCTGATCTCAAATAACTCACAAGGGAAATATAGCCTTTAAGAATATTTTTTCTTTTAGGCAAACAAAGAACAGAGCCACTCAATAGAAGATTATATGTTTTTCTTCATTAAAAAGATAATAATTGGTAATTGATTAAGTTGTCTGCAAGCTACTGGGCCTCAAATAATGCAGAAGTCTTCTGTGTGTGGAACAAGTTTTCCAAATTCTGAACTCTTTTTGGTGTTTTGTAAAGGAACTAAATGGAGAGAGAAAGCGGATAAGAACCATGTCCATAAAATAGATGGAAGATTGAGTAACAATTAGGTTCATTTGAAGTCAAGCTACAAGAAATATACGATACATCTATAATGTTCATAAACAACTTGGCAGAATCTAAAATCTATATCGATTAAACTATATAGATGAACTTATATAATAACAACTGTAGTGTCTTAATAAATTCTGCATTAGATTCATTCACCATAATTCTAAGTCCAGTTGATGATAAAGATTGGGAATCTTACCAAAGGGAGGCTGCATAACAGCGCAAAAACAATTTAAAATTACCAATGCCAAACAAGCATACTTAGGATATAATAAACTGCAAGCAATTACTAGGCATTACGATCCCCTCGAGGGTTCACTCTAGCATTACGTCTTCAGATATTCTTTCTGTTGTGCCTACTTGTATAGTTCACAAATCTTAATTCCACATTTATCCATAATACAATCTTAATTCCACATTTATCCATAATACATCACACACACACAGAAGGCAACAAATGCATCATGCAGGGTTTCCATAGGAAGTTTGTCTAGAGTTGAGTTCAAGCTCTCAACTTTATCTTAGGACAATATCCGATGATATGCGAACGAACAAGACTAGTTTGTAAGCTTCTAGACAATTACAGTTCATCATCAATCGTTAGATGTAGGTCGGATTTCCATCAGCAATAACTTAACCATGCCACAACTGCTATGGGAAATTCTTTCATAATAAAACTTTCTTCAACCCAGCATGTTAACAGTAGCAATGAACACAGCAGCACAATTTGATCAAAATACTTAAAAAAAGCCCCATCAGCATTTTAAACTACAGTTGCCATATCACAAATTCTTAAGCCCACAAAAGAAATTTGTCCGTTCATTAGCCCATACAGTAAAGCCTCAACACATAAGTAACCTCGCCATATTCAGGCAAATCAAGCACCGAAAGGATCGCGATAATATACCAGCTTTTACAAGAGCATCCCAAAGCTCCTCAGGCAGAATGCAGCCGCTGTGCTCGACGTCAATCGCCTGAAAAATCCTGTACAACTCGAGCTCCTTATCATCCATATACTTCCTAAACTCCTGATAATCCACCCGCCCGTCCTGATTGGCGTCGCAGACTTCCAACAGCTCCTTAGCAAACTTGTAATCCGCGGGGATTTGCATTGCGGAAAGCCCCTTCTCGATTTTGGCAGAATCCAAATACCCTAGATTATTCGAGTCGAAGAAGCTGAACAAACTCCGGATTCTGGAGTCCCGCTCCTCCTTGGTCTCGCGCAGGGCGGAGAGGACGTGGTCCATCGAGACGGGGCCCGGCTTCTTAACCGGTTCGCAGCATCCGGATCGGTTCTTCGGGTCTTTCGGTTCGGACGCCATTGTCGGAGCTGCTGGTGGTGCTGGGAAATTCGCATGCCTCTCGACTCCCGTAGTCATATGCAATCGGGATTATAGAAATTGGGGAATTTAGGAATTAATGGAAATTGATGTTCACGGCATGATGAGAAAAGAGTGGGATAATTGGGTTTTGTTCCAGATCTGCTAGAGAGAGAGAGAAAGAAAGAGTGGGTGTTAATGGAGGGGAGGAAGGAAACAGAATAATTGGAATTTTGGGAATGATCCTCTCTCTGGCTAAAAGAGATGACCCGAATTCCTAGTCGGACCTCCGCTTTATTTTACCGGGTCAAAACTGATGAGTCCACTTTCAACTTTCAACGCAAGAGTTGACTCTCTCTCTCTCTGTACTACAGTAGTAGAGAATATTAATCAATTTTAATTATTATAAGTAAACAAAGCGTGGTTTCCACGACGACCTTTACATAACATAAAGCTAAACGTTTTTATTGTAACTTTCTTTCTTTCCTTTTCTTCATACGGAGAATCGATTTTATTATCTGTATCTTGGAACATATGATAATTTAGGCGTAAATTAAGCTAAAATACACAAATTATTATTATATACACGATTATTATTTAATCATAATTAAATAGTGTATGGGACCCGCAGACGCTAAACTCAGGTGCGTGAAGGTACAGAAAATTACCTAACTTTTGATATTCACAAATTAACATTAATTTTTTGGTTGCATGTATTATATATATACGATTAAAAAATACAGTTTTATTTTTTTTAAAATAAAGAAGATGAATTACAACTTAAAAAAGAAAAAATAAAAGAAAATAAATAATGCATTATAACACTTTAATTTATGAGTGAAAAATTCAAATGTCCATTTAAGTTAACAAACATCAAAATATGTCCACCAACTTAAAAAACTCAAATTGAGTTCATTTTTTGTATTTGTGGACAAAAATGCCCCTAAAATTTTGAAAAGCAAAAACTCCCCCAATTTCCCCCAAAATCTTAAAAACTGTCGGCCCCCAATTTCCCCAAATTTGGACAAAACTTCCTCCCACCTCATTTCCCCCAATTTCTCCCAAATTTTTACGGATTCAGCATTCAAATTCTCACCCCCCCCCAAATTGTCACCGCCATCCGTCGATTCCAGCCATCCCGTCGCCGCCTTGCCGCCACCGCCTATCCCTTCATGTCTTCTGATGATGAGTTCGTTCCAGAAGGGGAGTCCGGCGAAGAGAGCGACGCCGCTGAGGATAGCGACCATGCCGAGGAGAACGACGTTGCCGAGGAGAGCAACGCTGCCGAGGAGAACGACGCCGAGTCTAGCAACGCCGGCGATGAGAGCAACGCCGGCGATGAGAGCGACGTCGAAGGCGACGCCGGCGGAGAAGAAGAAGTTCCACCAAAAATTAACCCTAATATGGCGTTGCAGGTAGTTTAAAAACCCTAAATCATGATTATACGAATTTCTGGTTTGAAATCGTGCTAGTTTTGTTGCTCGTGCTCTTGATTGTGTTGTTTTTGTCAGATTTGATGCAGAATTGGGGTCTAAGGGGACTATTTTGATGAAATAGACCCTATAGACCCCGATGCAGATATAGAGTTGCATCTAGTTTAACATATCGTACTAGTTTTTTTGCTTATGCTCTTGATTGTGTTGTTTTATCGGATTGGGTACAGAATTGGGGTCTAAGGGGACTATTTTGATCAAATAGTCCCTATAGACTCCGGTGTAGATTTAGAGTTGCATCTAGTTTAACATAAATGTGAGAAAACCTACTTATACAAATTTATGATTTTAAATCGTGCTAGTTTTGTGGCTTCTGTTGTTGATTGTTGTGTTTTTGTCAGATTTGGTGCATAATTGGGGTCTAATGGGACTATTCTAACCAAATAGACCACTTAGACCCCAATGCAACATTAACTAAACCTGAATTCTAAAGCTTTAGACCTTAGTTGGGTGTGAAGAATGGGGCTATAAGGGGACTATTTGGACAGAATAGCCCCTTTAGACCCAATCTATATTTAGAGTTGAGTTTAATTGTTTGCACTGCTTGTTGAATTGTGATTGTTTGAATAATACAATTCATTGTTTGAATATATAGTTAGATTTACATTGTAATTAAGCTTTCAGAATTGGGATCTAAGGTGACTATTTGAAACAAATAGACCCTTTAGACCCCAATTCATAGTTAATTTTACGAGTTTCATGGATTAAACTGGTTATTGAATTGGATCTAACGGCTCTATTTAATTCAAATAGTCCCTTTATACCTCAATTCATTTATGATTTAATTTATTTGTTATGGATTCCGTTTTATGAATTTGTTTGGCTTATCATCAGGTCAAATGAGAGTATGAAAGACCGTTGCTCATCGATGAATACCACAAAGTCCACATGACCATGAAATAGGATTTTATTGAAGTAATCCGATCTAGACTGGATTTTTCGACCCTTTTTTTTGAGTTTTTAGTTTTTCTCAACTATTTTTAGCGTTTTTTATTTTTTAATTTTTTGCCAAGATTTTTGTAACGAGAGCAAGAAACCTACATCAAAATTGAGTCTATTGGGACTATCACCATCAAATAGTCCCAATAGACCCAATACCGGCCATTCGATCCGGTTTATATTAAGATTATTTGCATCATTCCAATTCCAATTGCAAGAAATTCAAATAATATCATAAAATCCTAAATTTGAATTTGGTCTCATAGGTCTGTTGAATTAAATAGTCCATTCGACCCCAATTCAGCACACCTAGTCCAGTGTACAATCATAATTCAAAAAGCAGTTCAAACAATAATTTGCATCATTCCAATAATGTTGCATTCATATTCACATATCTAAAAAAAAATATGTGAACAATGTCTAATTAGTACTATAGGTATTATTTCGCCGGATTTCTCTCCCTTAGCGTTTTTTATTTTTTGATTTTTTCCCAAGATTTTTGTAACGAGAGGAAGAAACCCTATATCAAAATTGGGTCTATTGGGACTATCACCATCAAATAGTCCCAATAGACCCAATACCGGCCATTCGATCCGGTCTATATTGAAATTATTTGCATCATTCCAATTCATTTGCATAAAATTCAAATGAAATCATAAAATCCTAAATTTGAATTGAGTCTAAATAATCCATTCGACCCCAATTCAGCACACCTAGTCCAGTGTACAATCACAATCTAAAAAGCAATTCAAACCATAATTTGCATCATTCCAATACCGTTGCATAAAATTCAAAATCTGAATTGAGGTTTGATGGGTACTATAGGTACTATTTTGACATTAATAGTACTAATAGTACCAATTGTTTAATAATTTTAACACCAACAATAAAAAAAACAGAAACGCACGATAAATGCATCTACATTCGTATTCACATATCTAAAAAAAAATCAAATATGTGAACAAGGTCTAATTAGTATTATAGGTACTATTTCGGCATTAATAGTACCGTTAGTGCCAATTATATAACAATTTTAAGAAGAAGAAGAAGAAGATAACAAAATCGGAAAAAAAGCACAAAAAAAAGAAGACACAACAACATAATGAATCTCATTTCATTTATATTCATAATCAGAAAAATAGCAAAATTTAAAAAAAAGAACACATCAAAATCTAACATATCAAAATCTGAAAGGAAAGAAAAAAAAAGGAAAAAATAATTTTAAAAAATAGAACATCAACAATCAGAAAATGAAGAACAAAAAGGAAAAAAGAAAGAAAGAGAAGAAGCAGATCCGATGCCAAGGGAGAGAAATCCGGCAAAATTCACGAGGAGGAAGAGAAAGGAACCGGCCACGGCTATGATCCGGTGGAGGCTTCGTCGATCGAGAGGCACAGCCACCGCTGCTGGAGAGAGGCAAGGCCACCGCTGTTGCGTCGGGTTGATATGCT
Organism: Mentha longifolia; assembly: GCA_001642375.2. NCBI lineage: Eukaryota > Viridiplantae > Streptophyta > Magnoliopsida > Lamiales > Lamiaceae > Mentha > Mentha longifolia. The sequence goes on along the minus strand of CM038111.1, from coordinate 32,262,891 downwards.
CCCAGATCCACAGTGTCCGGAGGCATCAGATCTGAAGTGGCTGAGGAGGAAAGGAGCAGCGACGGATCTGGATCTGTTCGCCGTCATGTTAGAGGAGGAGGATGAGTCGGTGGCTGTTACGCAGGGGCATCGACGGGCAGAGAGAGGAAACGTCCGCCGCTCGATTGGGGCTCATCTCCTACAGTTGCCGCCGCAGCCGAGCTTGGGGGAAAGAAAGACAATTGATGATGCCGAAAGAGAGATAGAGAGAGAGATGAATTTTTTAATTTCCTAATAGCTGGGGAGGGGGTGAAGCAGCAGAAATTGGGGTGAAAAAGTAAGGAAAACTAAAGCCTCATTAAGGGTATTTTGGGGACAAAATGCAAAAGATGAACTCAATTTGAGTTTTATAAGTTGGTGGATATATTTTGATGTTTGTTAACTTAAATGGACATTTTTATGCATTACCACTTAATTTATAATCACGTTGAGTCTTACAAGTGTATAAGATAAGGGCCCATACTGCATTTGATTTGCTGAGCGCGCCATACATGCATTACTGCATTGGGATAGATATGCTTCGTAATTTTCAAATATCTTAATTTCACGCAAATTGCAAGCAAAATAAATTGGTTAAATATATTATACATTCAACAACAAAACAAAACAAAAAAAGCGCCGTTGCCGGGGATCGAACCCGGGTCACCCGCGTGACAGGCGGGAATACTTACCACTATACTACAACGACTTGATGTTCTGTGGATAATTTAATAATTAATTAGTTGATTTACAGAATAAAATGTTCATCTACTCATTGGTCTGCAGTGATTCCAAGTTGGAATGTTGAGTTTTTTTCGCAACGTAAAACTTGTCTATTCGTATAAAAAAGTGGATATGTTTAATGAGTTCGTTTTTTTTTTTTTTTTTTTTTTTTTTTAAATCTGGTTAAATAAACTAAAAACTTTTGGATATTTTAAAAATATATTTAAGTATACGTATTATTAAAAAACATAAGAACATAGCACAATCCAAATAAATGAGATCAAAATAAGTATGTATGTCGCGTGGGAGAAATATACTAGTGTAAGTATAATTATATATTGGGTGCACATGACATATGAACTAAAAAGAAACATACGTATAATAACAAGCTCATATAATAGCTTCGTAACCTTCTGAATTCCCCGTTTTACCCTTCAATGCGACAATGGCAACAAGAACAACAAGTACCACTCCCAAGAGGATAACTGGCCATACGAATTTGGGCACCGTCGTAATTTTATACGCCTACAATCCAAAATAAATTCAATGGTGAAATACGAACCAACTCAAAGGGCATTTTTCAGTTTTGATTTTTTTTTTAAAGGAAATTATTCTTTGAAATTTATAGTGACCATTCTATCACAAGATTTAAATTGTCGTTAGTTTTCAAATTTTAAATATTGTATGGATTACATGCGGAGTGGTTTTCTAAGAATTAAATATTAATGACTATTCTAAACATATAATCTTTTTATTTTTAGCTTGGCTGGGGAAGTATACTGCAATAGCAAAGAATCAGTACACTTATCATACTATTATGCATGACATATTGAGTTTAGAACGCAAGAACGAATACAATGTTCGAAACATGTTAATTAAGCAAGCGTGTAAAATATATATTATTCTTTAATTAGTCAGTAAATTATTCCATATTATTAACATTTAATACTTAACACTAATCTTACTAAATGAGCAGCAACAACTACTGTGCAAATAATTTCTATACTTGGAAAACAATTACTCCGTATAAATTATTTTATCTATCTCATTTTAAGTGATTCAATTCGTTTTCTTTATTAGGTCGTATCATTTTAAGTGACTCGTTCCTTTTAAGAAATAACTATCTCTTCAAAGTGTATTGATCACATCCAATTTTGCATGTTTTAAATCACTTTATATCTATCTCAAAAATATCCATGCTCCAAAAGAAATGAGTCACACGGAGACAGAGAGAAATAAATAATAAATAAATAAAGTGAAAACTCACTAGAGGTTTGGGTGGTGATGAGTCAGCAAGTAGCAGGTAAAACACGGTCATGACTCCAGTATGACTTTCGATGCTGCTATAGTTCGATACAAGAGTAATCGTCTCACCCGCAGAAATCTTGACCGATCCAACTGGTGATGGGTAACAAGTCGACATTTCCACAATAAAGCCGGCCTCGTTTCCGGCTTCGTTACCTTCTCCGTATATCGGATTCGACGAGCATATCGTCCTCCCATCCTATTTCATGATAATTACAAAATGTCATCTTTTCTTTTCTTTTTTCAAAGTATTAAAATTACCAAAAAAAAAAACTGAGTATGGATACCTCTCCATATAGAGCTGTGGCAGTGGCCCCAGCATGCTGGTGTCCAACCCCGTAAACCACATCTCCACCCCTTGGAAAGCTAAAACTCAAACTTTTGGTGTCAATGCATCCACTTTTGTCAACTCCAACATCGCAAGATTCGATGTCAAATTCAACCTATATTAAAATGAACATTTTCATAAAATGTCCAATTCCCCTCAATCCAATATCATAACACAAAAGAAGAGTTTGCATAAACACTCTTATAATTTATAATCACACTATTGCATCAACAGATAATCACATATTAAGGATCCTTTCAAAATCAGCAATAATTAAAATAATCGATTTTGAAAATATTCTTAACACGTGCCGATCAACAATTGATATAACATAAAAATATATATAACAAATGATCTGAATCGAAAATGAAATGAAATTGAATTTGAGATTATGAATAAGTAATACCCCACAAGTGTGTGTAGCTCTGATTCCTCTAAATATATCACCCTTTGTCCAAACGTCGGTAACGTCCAAAACATAAATATCGACGGGAAGCATCGACGAAGAATCCCAGTCCATGTATTTGACTGTGTACTTCAAATAAATGCTTCTCTTCTCACCATGAAACCCTTGCTTCAGAGAGCATATTTTCCCATCAAGACAACAACCTAGTCCGCCTTTGTAATTTGCGGGCAAGACTTCTCCTGTTACATCGTACAGGTCGCACCTGCACTCACTACACCCCATTTTATCCACTGCTCCGCGGGTATCGATAGCGTGCACATTAATCACCCACCCTTCTTCATATCCTGATATCATATATATTCATTCGTATTTAGCCCATGTTTAGTTGACTTTTTTTTGGGTATGGAAAGAAAATTAATTAATTGGTTCTATTACTTTTATTTGGTTTGAGTAATAAATTATCTATTTCTTTTACTTGAGGGTAACCTAATCTACCAAATTGTTACTCCTCAAAAAGAGGGGATACAAGGAGAAAGAGAATCACTTACAAGTGAAACATTTCTATTATTGAACCAAATACTTAATAAAAGTAACTATTATTATTACTACGTGACTTGATTTCATTCTCTTTCCATTACCCAACTTAAACCAAACGATCACTTATAGCGGTCAGTGAAAAATTAATAGTATTTGCTAGATGCAGGTGAGTAAATTATTTGCGAGACTAAATTACTTTTATTTTTACAAAATGCATCAAAAATTCAAAATAGACTTATAGAAGTAATTAAAGATAATATAATGTTCGAATTAGGAATCATAAGTTCAGCACACCAATTTGGACTCTTTATGGTTCACTAAAAGCTAAATAGTCAAATCTATTTCGAGCTACTGACAACGAAGCGCAGCTCAGTTGGTAAGACACTTCCCCACCAATCAAAAGGTTGAGGGTTCGAATCACTTTAATGGGGAAATGAAGAATCATTATTGATCCTCTTTATTGCAAAAGAAAAAAGAAAAAAAAAATCTATTTCGAGCTACTCCCTCCGTCCCACCTAATTAGTCAACCTTTATATTCATTTATATGAGGTATAAAATAATAAAGGTAGATTAATTAGGTGGGATAGATGAAGTATGATTTTCAAATTACGAGAATATAAACTACTCCAAACTTTTATATTCATTTATGTGAGGTATAAAATAATAAAGGTAGATTAATTAGGTGAGACAGATGGGATATGATTTTCAAATTACGAGAATATAAACTACTCCAAATTTTGGATATATATATATTTGACTTTTCACCATTTGCTTAACTATACCCAATTGATCATCACACATTTACTTACCCACCATCTTCTGAATAATTTAAGTTTGAAGTAATACTATTTCCCTTTAAACAAAAAAAAAAAGAAAGAAAGAAAGAAAGAAGATGATTCTAGAAATTATTGACTTAGCCGAATAGCAGTTACTCTTCTGTCCCCTAATAAAAGTCCCCTCTAGGTGTGCGTCTATTATATTTGAAGCACACATGTTAAGAAAGCACGAAATCTAAATTTATAATCTTATCTGTTGCTCTCTATTTTTTTTTAAGTCAATTAATATAAAAGAAGAATAAAATGATGAATATATTATATAATTTTATTTCTAGAAATCTGAAATAAAGAAACAAAAACAGAAATAAAGTAGAAAACAAAACGGAAGGAGTATTAATCAAACTACACAATTTAGTGGAAGTCAAATACACGAAAAATATGATATATTAATTACCTCTCGTGCCACCTTACTAATTACGTTTTTTTGACTATTTTATCACGATTTTTCCATTAATCATTATAAATAATATAGTTTCCTCTGTCCCATTACATTAATTTTTTAAACAGAGTATACATACATGATGTGCAAAAGAATGAATGAAACGAGGGTAGTACAGTAATTAGCAACAAGTAAGGAATTTCTGATGGGGTACGGTGCGTACCTGCAGGGACGGTAGCCGGATCTCCGACCTCGATACCGTACGGATCAGGAATATCGTTGGGAGTTTTCCGCGTCTCGGCTCCCACTCCGTAATAGTACTTCAACGTATTATCGCAAATCCCCCCGTTTCTGATGAGGCTGTAGCCGGAGGGGCGGACTCCGTTATCTCTGCCGTCGCCGCTGCCGCTCCGAGCATAGTATCTCTGAAGAACCCAGTGATGGAGATAAGTCTCGTGGAGAGACACCGGATTCCCTCTCCCGTCAACTAGTTCCGCGTTGAAGCTCTTGATGCCGATGTGCCCACGTGGAAAATCGACGCCGTAGTAGTTCTTGTCGGTGACCTGCCCCGGCTCCAGCACGATCTCCGGCGACAGGAAAACCTCGGTTTTCACCAAGTTTGCTGCAGCTGCTGATACTAGGATTGTTGTTATTAAGAATAAGAGGGCTATTGTTATTGCTAGCTTTTTCAGTGAGGTTTCCGCCATTTTTTTCTTCAATTTCTGGAGAGAGAGAGAGAGAGAGAGAGAGAAGAAAGTGTTTGGATTGGACGATTTTTTAGTTGGATAAAGCAATGGCGGTTTCGACTAGGTGAGTGGAGAAGACAAATTAAATCCAAGGAAATTATTTTATACTAATAATACTTGATTGAAAGAAGACTTTGGATCTTCCTGATATTATTTCTAGAATACTTGACTGTATCTAATACTTACGCATATAATTAAATTAAATGCATGGTTTTTTCTTTTACCTTTTTCTCTTTTGAGGAAAAGTAGAAAGGATATTATTATATGGTTGAAAATAAAAAGAGGGAATTTTATGCGATTAAATTAAAGATTTAAAGTAACAACAAAAGTGATGGATTTTTTACGATGAACTCAACAAGACATTCTCTATCCGAACTATTTTTCTTATGATCTGATTTGGTAATAGGGTCTTTTGAATATAAATCCATACAAAATATCTAATATTGAACTATTACTATACTCATGTCCAATTTTATGAGACGACCGAAGAACTAGTACTCTTTCCGTTTCGTTCAAAGCGTCCACTTTCTTTTTAGCATGATAATTAAGGAGCTAGAAGATGTAAAGTGTTAAAAGTGGTAGAGTTCACACTTTTATAAAAAAATAATAATTTGCAAAATATAAAATGAACGCTTTAAATGAGACGACTCAAAAAGTAAATACGGAGCTTTTAATGAGACAAAGAGGGTATATAAGAAGGAAAAAATGGTTTGGTAAGAGAATAAAACATTCAAAACTCTCCATGTGGTTCTGTCAATGTACCAAAATCGATTTTCTTGATTTGTACTTCAATTTTGCAACATTATACTATATATATATGCGGTCAGGCTAAATAATGGCACTTTTATTCATATAGATTGACACTTTTCTGTATAAAGATTGACACTTTTAAAAATTGTCATTTTATTCGTAAAATAATTATGTTAAAGATTGACACTTTTATTTATATAAATTGACACTTTTCTGTATAAAGATTGACACTTTGGGCCCGGCCGCACGGTGCCTCCGGCTGACACAAGTTTTTGTCTAAATTTTATGTGATGATTACGAATCCAATCAGAATTTATGATTAATGTTTTAGCATTTAATTTCAATTCTATTAGTTAAAATTTGAAATTAAATAATAAAAATAATTATAAATCCATAAATTTATTAAAAATTTTAGTTAATTAGTGTAAAGTTAAATTAAATTATATCACATTAATTATATTAAAATCAAATAAATATTGAAAGAGAAAACGAAATTCTTTGAACGAGAAAAGCCATTGTTCATGACTCATGCTCCACATAGTACTCCGTAAAAACAAAGATGGAGGAGTGGAGTGGGTGTTTATATAAAAAGACGTTCTTTTTTGTTTGAATTATTTTATGAAAGATGTTAGCTAATCCGACTTGTTTTCATATGGAAAATAAATGCTATGGTGATTGTAACTGAGAAAGAAAATTAAATACTAGAGTCAAAAATTAAAATTGACAATTATTGAAAGTGAAGGATTAATTTGTAGGGTTTGAAAATAAATTACATGTCCTACACAGTACATATTGTATCTAAGCCATAAAATTAGTTACAATAAAATCTAATGTTAAATTATTCAATAATAATTAAATAAATACAATAAAATATTAATTTTTAATATCATGATATTTCGTGTGTGTATTGAGCGTCTAATTAAATAAAATTATTATGAAATAGAGAAAGACTAGATGAATCAAGAAGTCGTAATTGAATTTTATGATTCCATTTAACTTTTCTTTTTTATGGTATATATGGAAATTAAATTCGTATACGCCTCTCCCCTCTCCAATCGTTTGGCTTGCAATCGTATAAAATTCGTACACGGCTCCCCAATAGTCAAAACCCAAAAGTATCTTAATTATAACTAATTGCACTGCACTTGGATATCCCTATAGGCTCATATATGCACTCTTTTTTTTTTTTTTTCTCCCTCTCTCTCTCTTTTCTTTTTTTTTTTTTTTTTTTTTTTGAAAAAGAGAATATGATAAGCAGTAGCACGGATAAGAAGGAAGATCCTCCACAAATGTCCGGGGCTCATTTCAGACAACCGGTGAAGGGAAATTCATAGAAACTCTAACAGGACAATGAGCTACAAATTTAGCATCACGTTGTACATGCTTAACATTAAACAAAGAATTAACCTTCAATAAAGATTTACAGTTTTCGACAATACCTCCAAACTCCGAGCAATCAATATAACCAACGAAGAAGTAACATTAACAATAATTTTACTGTCAATTACGATTTCCACCCTTTAAAAACCTAGCTCCTTAATCCAAGAAAGAGCTTCATGTAATCCTATAGCCTCACCCTCTTCAACACGTAAAGAACCCAACAAACAATTAGCTCGAGCAACAATGAAAGACCCATATTCTGATTCAAATTATACAAAAAATTATATAATCACATATATGCCATTGTATATGAATATATTAGATGTGAGAATATGAATTTGTATTTGGATCTTGATGAAACGCGAACCCAAAATTAAATTACCATAAAGTTAAATTTCATTGATAATATATAGTAGTATAATTTTAAATTTAAATTTTACAAAACACAAAATATTTTCCACAAAATCTATCCAATTACCTGGAGATTCCATTGATTATCATAGGAAATTTAGTCTGGGCCAGCCCCTACTTAGATCGGCCAACTTCTCTAATGAGTAATGACACATGTATGAACTCTCTCTCTCTAGTATGTCGGCATATATATATGTGAAAAGCATAGATGAAAAAACCAACGATGTTTTTGTCTTTGTAACGCAACCAATATAGTAAGACGAGATAGTTTGATTGATAGCTAGCCATGTCAATACAACGACTACTCCTCCATAAATTTAACATTTTAATCCTCTATGAGAAAAAGATTAAACAAAATTAATCCTTCATTATTCCGTTCATCCCACTATAAGCGGTTCAAACTTTTTGAGGCACGGTTATTAATTTAAGAAACACTTAATTAGAGATAAAATGTAGTACGGAGTACTAATATTTAATGTTTTATAAATTTAATACATGAAAACATATTGATAGATTTTAAATAAAAGATTGTATCAGAAATTCTAATATGATATGGAAATTGTAAAAGTCAAAAAAACAAACAATGAAGTTGTGATAATTTAAATATATATATATATATATATATATATATATATATATATATATATGGTTAATCCCCAAAAGTAGCCACTTTGATATAACAAACCAAAATAATAGTCACTCGTATAAAAAACACAAATAATAGGCACTTTTTGTGTTAATTGTCAAATATATATATATATATATATATATATAGGTAGTAGATCATATGAAAACTAATTATTACGTAAAACCTGCAACCCATCATAAAATGTTGCATTTTATGCATAAAATGATGCATTTTGTACTTAAAATGTTGCATCATAAAATATATTATTTTATATTATTTTTATACATATAATGCATCATCATGAGAATGCAACATTTTATGATAAAAATGCAACACTTTTGCGCATAAAATGCAACATTTTATAATGAGTTGCAGGTTTCACGTAATAATTGGTTTTCACCATAACCCATCCATATATATATATATATATATATATATATATATATATATATAGAGAGAGAGAGAGAGAGAGAGAAATGTTATGCTACATACCTTATGCTACATACTTTCATGAGCACCGTTCTCGTTTTGTTCACGTTAGCATCAATTTTTTCGTTTTATCCATTTATTTTGATTCTAATACCTTAAATATTATCACTCACGTCATTAATTTTATAAACCCTAAACCCTAAACTCTAAACCCTAAACCCTAACCCTAAACCCTAATCAAGCTTTGATTTTTATCTAATTTATAAAATTAATGACGTGAGTAATAATATTTAAGGTATTAGAATGAAACTAAATGGATAAAACAAAAAAATTGATGCTAACGTGGACTAAACGAGAGCAGTGCTCACGAAGTATGTAGCATAACAAGAATCTTCAATTTCAAATCAATTTAAGTGACAATTAATTTTGTAAATTTTTTCAATTTCAAGGTTTCAATTTGTTAGGCCATTATCCGTTATTTTTTCTTCTTTGCAATTAACTACCCATCATGTACGTTCTCCTTCCCCAAATTACCAAATGTTTGTTCATGTTTTGTTTCCACTTATTAAAATTTTACCGCAAATGGGACAATTGTAATACTACAATCATGTCTTTTTTTATTTTTTATTTTTTATTTTATTTTTTATTTTTTTTATTTTACTATTTTTCAAAAATAGAGTTAAAAAATTTATTTTGACTTTGTCAAAATCGTTATCGATATTATATATCAACATGTAATTATTAAATTATTTTGGAAACGCCATATTAGAGTGTTGCGTACAGGTAATGTTTGTTACACCATATATATATTTCTTATTACAATGACGTAGTAGTTTCAAAAAAAAAAAGAGACAACTATTAAAATAGTCACTTTGAGATAGTAAAGATAAATAATAGCCACTAGAATAAAAAAGATAAAAAATAGCCACTCTTACTATAATACCACGCTTTGTACGGAATTCACGAATTTGAGGTCGTGAATTGCTCTAAAAATATAAGGCAATTCACGAATTTACAAACCCAATTCGTGAATTTACTCACAAAAATGCCCGAAATCACGAAATTGCATTCGTGAATTAGTACCAAAAAAAGCAACAAATCACGAATTCTTTTTCTCAATTCGTGTATTGAATAACACATAAAAAAAACGAGATTCATTAATTTTTTAAGAGATCGTGAATTACGGAAATTACAATTTCACAAATGGTCAAGCTAATGAATAAATTATCAAAGGTGGATATTTAAAAATATAAAAAGAAGAAGAAATGGAGCAGATTTGCAGTCGTAGAAGATCTGCCCCTGAGTTCCAACTCGTGTTTTTTGGATTTCATGCTTTCATGATTTTGAGGATGAGTTATGGCTGATTTTGGCCGGAACGGAGGTCATAGCGACGGTAGAGGTGGAGGCGAGAGGAAGAATCGCCGGCGAGGGAGAGCTGATGTGGATGCGCACAGAAATTGGGGTGGAGAGAGAGAGAGAGAGGGGAAAGTGACGTGAGGGTGAGGAGGGCTCGGTGTGGGTTTAACTTCATTAAGGTTAATTAAGTAATTTAACACAAAAAGTGGCTACTTTTTATTTTTCTTATTTAAGTCGCTAAATTTTATATTTACAATTTAGAAGTGGCTATTTTTCCCTATTTCCCCAAAAAAATGATGTAGTCGATAAGTCATTTTAGAGATTTAGTAAGAATAACAATTTACCAACTGTTGTAAATAATTATATTTATATGTGGACATTACTTAGTTAGGGTTTTTCTCTCTTATATATATATCTCGTGTGTATCTTATTTGTATCTTACGGAGAATGTGAAATAAACGAAAACCCTGGAGTTGCCGTTTCTCTTCTTCCTCTTCTCTTGTGTTCTTTATTCTGCTCTACAATATTTACTTTACAACACGTTATCAGCACGATTGTTCTACTTTGATATTTGTTCATTGTTAATTTTGATAAACAATCGCCGCTCCCAATTTTGCCGCTTCCAATTTCGACATCAGTAAGTATGAATTGGTGCTTACGCCAATGAGGTAATTGCGTTAACTTTTATTTCAATTGAATGGATATAGAATTAGATCACTCCATAATTCTTATTTATGTTCCGTCGTAAAATATCAATTTATTTTGATATCAATATGCAATCAATTGTTTCCTTTAATTGAAATCGATGCACACCTCAATTGTCTCGTTCAAATGACAATTGAGAAGTGAGATTTCATTATATGATTACTCCCTGATGCACTAATCATATGAATTAAATGCCAGTTATCATATTTCCGTCTAATCACATAAGAAGACAAGCATGCATATTTGTATGTTATGAAGTTCATACATATTATATATATTTTATACGGCTAATTGCATAATGCTTTCTTTCTATGTTGACTATTGCTCATGAAAGTATGGATATAAAAGTGATCTTCTGTTAAATAGATATAAATCAGTTGTTATGATGTTGTATTCTCGTTTTGTTAAAATAGATCTAATTTGGATCTAAATATACGTATCAGATCTATTAGATTTTTTTTATCAATAAAAGTAAAATAGATCTATGTTTCGTGAGGTGACGATTCAATGGGTTTTTCAATCTATATTATATAATTTTTATACCATGATAATATAATAAGAAGTATTTTCTGAAGAAACATTTCAATCCTTAGTAATCCTGGAAGATTATTATTGTAAACTTTGTTGCTCCTGAAGTAGCACAACTAATATTCTTGAAAAATATTTCACGCTCTTAAGGAGCAATTCATAAACACAAATTATTTGTGTTGTTAACTTGTTATTTTGATTTAAATTGTTGCTCCGCAAGTAGCTCAACTAATATTCATGAAGAACATTTTGGATAATGTATGATATATTTATCCTTATATTTATGGCGCTAAATTGCTAAGATAGTTAGGCATCATTAATCATAATGATTATGATTTGGATCTCATCAAATCGTGAGATATATATAAATTAATGTGACCAAGTGAAATGATGGTTACTGATTTTTCAACTATTTGTGTCCAAAAGACATAAATATTGATTTTGTCTTTGTAATTGCTCGTGTAAGAGCTGGAAAATAAATATCCTATTTTGGATATGTTATTGTTTTATGAAAATCCTTAAGGATTTATTGTCGTACTCCCGCAGTAGTACAAAGGTTAAAACAATAATAAGCTTCTTATGAAATGTCATAATGCAAGCTAGATTGATTTATTCAAGTAGTGCCTATCATTGAAGGCTCCGGAAGAGTCTCTAGCCAATTGAGCAGATTTTGAGCAAGGATGGTCTCTAACCAAACGAGTAGATTTTGGAGGTAAGCCCTAGGAAAGAATCGGGTCTTTTCGACAAGGTATGATTCTTGTAAAAAAATAAAAATATAGTATGCCATGAATATTAATATTATCGATGCACGAATTTATTTGCTATGGGTGTTGAATTGCTGCATAAAATATTAAGGGTTTTCTCGTTGAATGGGCTTTGATTCATGTATATATAATTATCTGAATATATAAAGGGTTTTGTTTGATTGTTGTGAATTTGAGCAAACGGAATGAGATATGTGGAATAATGTGAAATCTTCAGTAGGCGTATTTAGGTTAATTTCTCTGTCATGAGAATTATTTGTGCACTTCGTATAGTGCAAATTAAGTCAAGAATTGAATCAATTAGATTGCTTCGTTTCTTGTGCGCTGAATTAAATTGCAAAGGTTTAACGAGTTTTTTTTTATATTGGATACATGGGAACAATTATTACGTGAATGAGAAGAATTTATTTTATTTTATTTTTGCTAATGTTCTTTGTGTTTGAGATTCAATGCATGTTGATTTCGCTTCTTCGAGGGTGCTATTTTAAGCATTTGTATGTTAAGAATTTTGTTTGTTTTAAAGCGTTATCACGTGAATAATCTATAGAATGATGTTCAACTTGATGATGTGTAACATCCTGATAATTATAATTGGGCTTTGAATACATTTGGGCTAATTACACCAATATATTTAGTTAATTTGTTAATTAGTGGACCTTGCAACAATTTAATTAAACTGAATAGACCCAATTTTATTTGGATAGCCTATATATATTGGGCTCAAAATATATAAATAAAATAAATAGATGGGCTTTTAATATCAGCTTGCATTTAAGAGTTTGACGAGAGACTCGTTAATGTATGTAATCAATTTGTGAATTAACTTAGCTTTGACTAAATAAACATAAGAGAATAAATTTGTAGAGATAGAATTTTAAATACACGTGTCTTTTCCTCATTCCTTTGCGAGCCACGTTTCATAATTTTAACACGTAAGTAGGCCCCTTTTTCTTATATAGTTCCGTTGAATTAGCTTCATTTTCACACACGAAGCCTCTCCACTTTTCATAACCCTAAACCCACAACAAAAGCTCTCAGGGTAAGTTTCGAACGTTCGTCTAGAGCACGATACCAATTTGCTACGGTTACGAGGTGGGTATTTAGAAAACATCCCTCGTAAGCGCCGTCGTCTTTGGCCGGAGGAAATTAACATCGTAATTCTGTCGTTGATCCGTCGGAAAACTGACGACAGATGTTTTTCTGTCGGCTAATCCGTCGGAAATCGCGTAGTGTTTTTGTAGTGTTATGAAATATGTTTTACAATATGTCGTCCATTATTGAATTACGTGTTTATTTTACTGCTCATGTGGATTTGACAATGACCTGTACAGAGGAATTCCGAATACAGTTTACAGAATATAGTTTATGAGATCACATATAGTCTGTCTCCACTACAGTATGAGCTTACAGTTATTTTTCGATATCATTTGAGTGGGGGAAGATAGGTTTAAAGTATGGAAATTTTATTGTTGTGATTTTCAAGTTTTTTTCTTTTCTTTCGTATCTGTTTGGTAGCGTCCTAATCTTTCTTAGTCAGGGCGTTACAAGTGGTATCAGAGCAGATCTACTTTTCTGTAGGCATGTGGTATGTCAAAATGTTTGAAAATAATTATCTTATTTTTAAAATATATAGAGTCATGGTCCATCGTCTACACCAAGCCTCGCCAATAAGGTAGGAATTTTATGAATTATACTTTGCTATGATAAATAATTTCTGGGCAATATTGAAATTATAGTTTGATATGATATCGATATTGGTTTCAAATTATTTTACTCAGATTATGGATATAAGCTTCAGTTCACTTTACTTGAATTATGGAATTATAGACATGATATTGCTAATGATTTCATCATATTTTATTTGAAAATTTATTCGATGAATATGTTTTATGAACCCGCCTTAGGTATGATCATAGATGGCTTGAACATAGCTGGATTTTTTTAAGCATTCACTATATGGAACTATAGATCAATTTAAGTTCACGTATTATTGACCAAGGACGTGGAGTATGAACTTTCGCTTATTAAGCTTACATACATAATTTAATGGGAAATGATGGAATACATGTTGCAAGAATGAGATCCAAGTAGCGAGAATTGTTTGACATCGAAGCGATAATTGTGAAGATCGTGGCATGAAATCTCTACTCTTACTAACTCTATTTAGACGGACAATCCAAATCAACCGCGTTAATTGACGACCATGTACACATTGTCCTCTAACGGGAACTAACTACATGAGCAAAGTTGCAGACTTCGGTAGAAACCTCTCAAATGCATTGTCTATGCTTGAACTCCTCAAGTCGACAATATAATTAACATTATCAATAGTAGTTACAACTCCATTTCGCAAGAATAACCGTAGCACAATATTGTATTGAGCTAAAGAGGATAAAGAACCTTCCTTATCTAGTAGGATTTTATATAGACAATATTATGGCACAAGAGTACATTTGACCTACTATTACTCTGCATTATTCAATTTATGAGGTGACTCAAGAAAATGAGATATGTTGGAAATGGACAACATAATCTCTATACTTCTTATTTCCTTCTTAATTCCTATAGTCTTGGCTTTGTTCCACATAGATATACTATCTATGCTCAATTGCTATTTTTCTATTCCCTTCGGACTTATTAGATGTAATGATATGGGCTGCAAATTGGAATTATTTATTTATTTACGTTTCAGATTTAATCTCTTGCAAATTTGAAAATTCTCGTGTGCCCTATTTAGTTTGAATAAGTCCGAGCCGTTTTTTTTCTTGTTGAGATTTTTCTGGGAGTCACCAACGTTCAGAACGTAGATACGTGGGGAAAATGGCTTGAATCTTCTTCTATTTATTTTTGGCTCCCCATCATTCAAAGATACACTTTGAAGCTATGTTCCTCAAATAGTTCATCTTTCTTCCTTAATTGAGCACTTGTTATGTTTGTCTCCAACCAATTACTGCAAAGTGTGTTCGCATTTATTGGTAGATATGTAAACCCTTGGGAACGATCTGCTTGTTGGACTAACACACCCTTGGTCTGCCTAAATCGTTTTCAGGGCAGTGGTTATACCCACTTCACCTTTATTTCTTCTTCTTGGCTTTCTGTCGAACAGGTTGTAGGCGCTGAAGTTACATTCATCACATCAAGTTTTCTTTGCTGTATTTTCTCACAAGATATATATGAAATATGGTTCAGACATTTATGATATAGAAAATTCCTACTTCAGCACCATTAGAGACTTATGGAGTCTTCTTGAGCTTATGATACGTTACGATTACTATATAGACATATCATATGTTATGTGTTCCGGTGGAAATTTAAAATTTTACATTTATAGATGTGGATTAAAGTTATACTTAGGAGTTGGAATCCCCTGACCTTGGACATTAAGGGACAAGACTAGTTGAATTCTCAAATAGATTGATACCATAATATTTTCCCAAACATATAACGATTGGCAGGAACTAGAAGTTGCTAAACGACGACTCCGCCTCTCAAAAGAAGATCCGATCATCCGACGAGCAGGAATACGCCACATGAACCACACCTATCGCTTCAATAATTGAGGATATCGATTTCTAACGAAAATCCCACAAGACGAGTACAGTACGTATGAAAAAGTGATAGATCAACCCTACATGAGAAGAATCCGGGAGATAATCAAAAAGCATATGTTGATCCGCCATGAAGAAAACAAAACAAAAGCAAACTATCGAATCTCAAACTAGGCCACTGAGTTATCGTTAGAAAAATGGAAATCATGAATATAGATGTACACGCGGGAAAGACAACTAACTTCTATGCATGTGTTGCACTCAAAAGAATACGTCTCGAGAAATCACACGATATATTCATACAGGATAGAACCGGATAGGGCACGAAGTAAGAAAGAAAGAAGTTTAACTGCATGGAGAATGAAGTCGACAAAAGAAGAATTGTAAAGAATTCAAGGCCTTGACAACATGATACGAGCGCCAACAAAAGGGAAGATCAAGATACGATAGCATGATTTCTCTAATATAGAGCCAATCTAATTGCACATAGGTGGCATAGAAACGAAATAGTTTTTAATTAGACGAAGTATAGTAATGGATATGATGATACTTATTGTGATAGTCCAAAAAAATTTAGTTGTTAAAGTCTTGTGCTCAATTCGGCAAATTACAAATGAAGGCAACAACTGCAGAAATGACAAAAGCAGGGGAGTATTGATGAAATTGCTAGGACCAGAAGCGTGATTATAGAATTATCAAGTAAATGTTGTTTATATGCAGCGGAATCATGGAAACGTCAACGAAGTTCGGCCAAATATATTGCTTTAAATACGCATCAATAGAAGTAATTAAATATTGGAAGTTTATACTAGAAAACATTGCACAATTATATAGAACTTAAATCCTAATAGTGTTATTGATCGATCGTAGAGTTTTAGAGTGTTTTCATGATGGTGAGATTTGTAGAAAACTAAGAACACAAGAATTTACGTGGTTCGATCTTTGGGTAGATCTACGTCCACGGGAGAAAAGAGAATGTTTGTATTGAAGTCTTTTTAGCTAGTAAATACAGTGGCCTCCCCTCTTCTTTTACAAAATAGCTCTCTTTATAGAGATTTGAGGTAATGGGTGGTTGAGAGATCGTGGGTGCTGCTTTCGCACATCCGTCCGTACTCTGTCCATCGCGGGTCGTTGAGAAATCGTGGGGCAGTTGGCAGGTTTTGTTGACTTATGCTATTGGGCTTCACTCTGAATGGGCCGAGCTGATCTGGGCCATTGGGCCACATCCTATCACATCCCCCCCCAAAAGGCCGGAGAAGCGAGGTCATTGTAGAGAGGTGCAAATTGCCTTGCCTCCATCAAGTTTTGGGATTTTGACGAAATGTATACCGCCTCGTTTTGACGAGGTCGAGCTTGAATTGCATTGCCCCGTCAATTTTAAGAATTCGACGAAGTCAAAATGCATACCGCCTCGTTTTGACGAGGTCGAGCTTGAATTGCATTGCCCCGTCAATTTTAAGAATTCGACGAAGTCAAAATGCATACCGCCTCGTTTTGACGAGGTCGAGCTTGAATTGCATTGCCTCGTCGAATTTAAGATTTCGACTGAAGTCAGAATGAGGTCGAATATGCAAACGCATACCGCCTTGTTTATACGAGGTCGTGCTTGAATGGGCGGGATTTGAAAAGTCACGACTGTTGGAGTACAGCTCGCATAGGGCACGTGTCGCGTCCTTACAGGGTAGATGAAAAGGCGGGATTTGAAAGGGTAGGAAGATTTGCTTATAAAAACTTCTAGCGTACGCCTTCAAATAATTTCCCCCAAATTACTGTTCCGACTTTTAGAGAGAGAAAAACCCTAAGTCTGAGTTCTGTATTCGCCGCCGCTATTCACATCATATTCCGTGAAATTTTTCTGAATCCCGCGACAAGTAAGTAATTTTTTTTTTTTTTTTTTGTAATGTCGTCTTCTTCATCTTCTCTACCGTTAGATATGGATAGGGTGGACACTGGGATTTCGCCCTCGCCGTCTAGGGTTTTTCCGGCGAGGGTTTGGTTGAATGTGTACACCCTTGCGCTAGTCCCTCCCAGGCTTAGGGAAATCGAATTCTTACCCCTAGTTGGGTCAGATTCTGCCCTTGAAACTGCCTCCACTATGAGTGAGTCGCATATGCAGAATTTGGCTCGGAATTTTTTGTTTCCGGAGTCAGCGGAGTTCGTGCTACCACATATAGATGATAGGGGGAGTTCTCCTCCCGTAGGATTTTTCACCGTATACGAAGACTATCTTCACTTCGGTCTTCATTTTCCGTTGAATCACATTTTCGTCGAGCTTCTAGAGAAGCTCGAACTTTCTTTAGGACAGTTGGCGCCGCCCTCAGTAAAACAGATCGTCGGATTTTGCGTTGAGGTCGGTCGCCTTGGTGGTTCTGTTAACTTAGAATTGCTGCTTAAGTTTTTTAGACCTAAGCGGGGTCCAACTGGGTGGGTTTACCTTTCACCCCTCAATAGGTTTAAACTGGATACACCTTCCAAAGTGCCGAACTGGCAGAAGAAATTTTCTTCTGCCGGACTGAAGGCGTGCCTCTGTACCCTTGGTCCAAGGGTAAGTTCGCACTTCCTGTTGCTGAGAAACCCATCAGCGAACTCGAAGTGAGTTTGGTGAACCTCGGCCTTATTGAGAGGAATTACTCTGAGGCCGAGCTTTCGGAGTACGGGCTGAGCCCATATGACAGCAATATGTCTGCGGATTTGGGTGAGGCCCTGCTTCACCTATTTAATGAGATGTTATGTATCCGATGTTTAATATATGATATTTTTGCAGTGAATCCTCAAGAGCTTCAGGCCGCGGTGCAGTGGAAAAAGAAGAGGGCTAGGACCTCTCCTACCGTGGTGCAGACGGTGTCTGGTACCTCGGCTGAGGAAACGACCGACCTGACCAGGTCGGTTTCAGAAAATTCTCCGCATGATGCAGTTCGGGCAAGCTCGCCTCCACCTCTTATTGTTGGCCACCAGATTGAGGGAGTTCGACTTCCCTCAATTGACGAAGTGGGAGTGCAAGAAGGCAATCGGCTTGTGGGCCAAGACGCATATAGGGAAATGTCTTTTCCCTAGGTGAGTAGAATTCGGTATATTAGATGTTGGTGTCATGTGTTTGTTCTGACACTATTATCTGTGCAGGAGGCCGAAGTGGCTGTGGCCGGACTGAAAAGCCTGGCGAACTTCGTTACTGACGGAGTCGTCAAATTCCGGAAACTCTCCGCCGAGGTCGAGGCAGCTAGGGCCGATCTTACGGCAAAGGTGGTCGCGGCCGAGTCCAAAACCAAGATGGCGGCGAAACGGGAGTCTAAAGCTATCGCCGCCACCGAAGAAATGAAGAAAAAGGCGGCCGACCTGGAGGTCGAGGTGGCGGAGCTGAAAGCCTAGCTCGTAGGCGAGAGGGAGAAGACCGCTCGTGCGGCAGCCGAGCAAGGTGGTATGCTTCGGGCCTTTGCCTAGCGGATCTTTCGATCCAAGCACTTTGGCGGGATCGTGATGCAGCTTGCCATGAGCAGTTCGATCTCCGCGACAGTCATCGACCTGATCGCCCAGGATTACCCGCACCTTGATAAGGTAAAGTATGGGTATGAGGCGATGACCGAGGAGGCGATGCTGTAGGAGTATGCCGAGGTGCTTGTGGAGGCCACCTCGAATGTACCGGTGGTGGAAAGGCTGGCCCAGCAGAAATCCCTTATGTCAGAGGCGTCAGTTCGAAATTGCCCTGTCGACAGGGACAACAAGCTGGAGGCTACCATCGCCGGGCTTTTGAAGGACCGAGCCCCGGACGCTGCAGGAGGGAGGTCGGGAGAGGCCGTCGGCGACGAAGAGGTCGGCAGGGAGGAAGGGAACCGTGGTGGAGTTTAACTGACTCCTTCCATGCATTCCTTCTTTCCCCCCCTTTTTTTTTTTTTTTTTTTTTTTTTTTAGCCTTGTACTTCGTCGCCATTAGGGTGGCGTTTCATTTGCCGTGTTCGGCTATAAATAAATAAGACTTTCTGTTAAACCTTGCTTGTATTTATTCTGTAGCCTGCCCCTGAGTTTTACGATGCTTCCCACCTTGTTGAAGAAATATCCGAGCTTCGCCGAGCTGTAGAAGTAGCCGAGCTCGATGCTTCAGACTGGAAGAAACGAGCAGATAACATCGAGATCGAGGCCGAGGTGAAACTTCGGGCCGCTCTGGAAAAACTTGATGAGATGCATGCCAGATATATGAAGCTTGAAGACCAGTACCAACGAGCTTGGGATGACATCAAGACTTGCAAAGAGATCGTCGAGGAGCATATGGAGTACGAGACCATAATTCACCGAGCTGGGGGATCCACGATCTCCGAGACTTATGATAAGGTCAAGGAGATCTAGGCCTGATGCCGAAGCTACACGGAGCAATATGGGAATGAATCCTGGCAGGTTAGGGGTGAGTTTGAAGAGCTCATTCGTGTGGCGAGCATTTATGAGACAGTCCTTGATCGCTTTCCTGAAGTTGAAGCGACGTCTGTCTTTAGAGGCTGGATCTGCGACTTTAATTTCCCCCGATCTGGATCCGAGGTTGCTCGACTGTACTTCTAGAGAATTTTTGGAAGGTGAATCTTCGAGGTCTGTTGACCCGGACCCAAAGATTGTGACACATCATTCTCGAGAAATTTATAGTCAAGAGCGCCGATCGGTGTCTGGACGGGGCTGGGGTCGGGCGAGCCAGAATGTTCAAGGTAGAGGTTGAAGTTCGGCTCCTGGACGAGGTCGAGGCAGGTTTAGCGTAGACGATATTTTGAACTTTAATTCCGGCAGGGATTTTGCTAGAGATTGGCTTAGCTTTAGTCAGCCTAAACCTCCGGGTTCCTCGTCTTCTTAATGTAGCAATTGTACATTTATTTTCATTCAAATAAAACAAAATTTTTGCATTTGTGTTTAAGCTTTCTATCCTCGTCTTTAACTGAGGTAGATTCTCTTATTTTCAACGAAGGCAGCTTTCTCGTAGCCACTTCATTCGGGTGACGAAGTTTGGGCTTTCGGTCGACCACTTCGTCTAGAGATGAAGTTTTGGCTTTCAGTTAGCCACTTCATCTGAAAATGAAGTTTTGGTTTTTAGTTAGCCACTTCGTCCGAAGATGAAGTTTTGGCTTTTAGGTAGCCACTTCGTCCGAAGACGAAGTTTTGGCCTTCAGTTCCTTATTTGTCGAATTTATCGATATGGGTGGTCCCCTTACGCGCATTTAGGTGTTACTCCGAAGCGGAGTTTATTTGCATATCCTCGTCAGGATTTTAAAATCGAGATACTTAATATAACCGAGAGAGAGATGTGCAAAATGCATGCAAATTATTTAAGCGAGTAAGTAAAAGCTAAAAATTTTTAATTGAATGAAGTCAAAATAAGACAAAATTTACCAAGGCAACTTGATTCCTACTACCTAAATGAACTCGGACATCACTCTCTGTTTATACAAAGTACCTTTTCAAGTGGGTAATGTGCCATGTACGGGGAATGGGCTCACCAGATAGGTGGGCGAGCTTGTACGACCCTTTTCCGAGGACTTCTTGAACTCGGTATGGTCCTTCCCAGGTGGCTTCTAATTTGCCGAGCTTCTCCGCCTTGCTGACCTCGTTATTCCGAAGTATGAAGTCGCCTACTTGGAAGCTGGTGATGCTTCACCCGGCTGTTATAATACCGAGCTACTTGCTGTTTGTATCGAGCTTCTTGTATGTGGGCTTGTTCTCAGTTTTTCTTCTAGCAAATCCAAGTTAGTTCGAAGTCCGTCTTCGTTGTCTTAGGCCGCGAAGTTAAGCGTTCGGGGGCTCGGCAAACCGATCTCTACCGGGATCACCGCTTCGGTTCCATACGCCAAGCTGTATGGTGTTTCACCGTGTCATGTCCGCGGGGTGGTTCGGTACGACCATAGGACTTGGGGTAAGTTCGCTGCCCAGTCTCCTTTGGCCTTATCCAGCCGGGTTTTTAACCCATTGACTATCGTTCAGTTCGTAACCTCAGTTTGACCATTCGCTTGAGGATGAGCTACTGAGGTGAACTTCTGTTGGATGTGGAGTTTGTCACACCATTCTCTGAACGTCCTGTCTATGAACTGGGTTCCGTTATCTGAGACGAGGACGTGAGGTATGCCGAAGCGGCAAACTATGTTCTTCCAAACGAAGTTTAGGGCGTTTTTACTTGTGATCGCGCCAATGGTTCGGCTTCGACCCACTTCGTAAAGTAGTCGATGGCTACAATGAGGAACTATAGTTGGCCGGGAGCTTTTTTGAATGGGCCGACGATGTCGATTCCCCACTGCATGAACGGCCAAGGGCTTTGCATGCTGGCCAGTTCGGTCTGCGGCAATCTCAGAACCGTCGCATGGATTTGGCACTTCGGGCATTGTTTGGCGAGGTCGATAGCGTCTTGGAACATGGTGGGCCAATAGTATCCCCACCTCATAACTTTTTGGACAGGGCGCGGGCTCCGATGTGACTGCCATAGAGCCTTCATGGACTTCGCGCAGTGCGTAGTTCGCTTGGTTGGGCCCCACACACCTTAGGAGAGGTTGGAGGTAGGATTTTCTATACAGCATTCCCTGCTCCAGGACGTACTTCGTGGATTTGGCTAGGAGCTTCCTAGCCTCGGCCTTATCGGTTGGGAGTTCGCCATTTAACAAGTAATTGCGAAGTGGAGTCATCCAGTTCGGTCCTATCTTCGTTTACTACATTAACTTCGGCATCGTCAATGCTTCAGAGCTGTACTTCTTCCACCGGAGGGATCGTTGATGATGATGCGAGTTTGCTTAGTGCGTCAGCTCGCCCATTATCTCCTCTTGGGATTCGCACCAACTCGGTTGTAGGATCTTGGCCTTATGGAGGTATTTCTTCATTTGTTCTCCTTTGGCCTCGTATTTGCCTAGTATATGGTTCACTATGACTTGGGAGTCGCTGTGAATTTGAATGGCCCTTACTTGGAGAGCTTGGGCTAGACGAAGCCCAGCGATTAGAGCTTCGTACTCCACTTCGTTATTTATGGTCGGGAAGTTGAACCGGAGTGCGTGGGTGGTCTCCTTTCCGTCCGGGCTGATGAGTAAGACCTCGGCTCCGCTTCCTTTGTGACCTGATGCCCCATCCACGTAGACCTTCCAACAGTCTTGTGGCGGTGGCTTCGGCGGCTCGGCCTTTAATTTATCCTCAGAGGGTTCGACGGATTGTTGCGCGTCCGTGAACTTGGCTTCCACTAGGAAATCGGCCAAGGCTTGCCCTTTAATGGCTTGGCGAGGTACAAAGGAAATCGCGTGCTCGCCGAGTTCTACAACCCATTTAGCGATTCACCTGGACGCTTCTGGTTTTGTAAGCACTTGCCGAAGTGGGAGGTCGGTCAGCACTTGTATCGGATGTGCGTGGAAGTACGGTCGGAGTCTCCTTGCTGCATTCACCAATGCAAGTGCGACCTTTTCCAAAGGTTGATACCTCGTCTCCGGTCCTTTTAGGGTTCGGCTTATGAAATAGACGGGTAGCTGATGATGTTTTTCTTCTCGTACCAGGACTGCACTGATTGCCTGTCGGCTCCACCTCTTCGGGTTTCTGTAGTTGCTATGCTTGGGGGTGTTGATTCCTAACACCTCGGAGTGCGACCTGCATACACTCTTTAGCCTGTTGCTGGTTTCCCCGAAGTGTGATCACTCCATTTTTAGACAGAATTTTAACCGTCAGGCGGTAGGCCGAGCAGATCGCCTTCGTCGCTATTAGTCAATCCCTTCCTAAGATGATGTTATAGGGGGAGCTGGCTTTTACGACAAAGAAGTGGATTATCTTCGTAGTGGACAACGGGCTCTTTCCAACTGTCACGGGCAGTGAAATTATGCCTTCCGTCGTCGTCTCTTGTTGCGTGAAGTTCTTTAGCAGCATGGGTGTTGGCCTTAGACGTGCTTCTTCAATATCGAGCTTATTGAAGCAGTCTTTAAAGAGCACACTCACAGAGGCCCCACTATCAATAAATACGCGGTGGACCAATTTGTTAGCCACTACGGCCTCGATTATGGTGGTATCTTGATGAGGTACCGTATGGGGAACTGGGTCATTGCTAGAAAAGGTGACGACCTCGTCCCTTTTAAACCTTTTTTGGGTGGGTTCTTCCCGCTGTTGACTTCGGGCCTCGGCTTTCAACGATGACCTCGTCGTGCCTTCGGGCAGTCCGGTGATGGCCGTGATGATTGCATCATATTGAGGCTGATCTTCATCCTCATCCTCATCATCGTGCTTTGGCCTTTTGTCGTTTTGGGGGGCACAATTATTGCCTCCCTTGTTTTTCTTTCTCTTGCCCTTCCCTTGAGGTCGGACCTCTTTCTGGTTGCGACTTTGGTACAGTTTAAGGGTACCGTCGCGTACCATGTGCTCTATGTCCGAGGCGAGGTCCCTGCAGTCCTCAGGTTTCATGACCGTAGTCATTGTGGAGCTTACAGTATTTCTCCTTGGATCGGCGTTTCGACCCACCTCGGGATAAGGGCGGTGGCTTCTCGAACAAGTTTGAGTGAAGCTCGTATATTTCAGCCCTGGACTTTGTCAGTGGTGTATACTGACTTCGGTCTTGGTTAGGCCGAGGTCCTAAGCGAGACTCGAGGGGTCCTCGCTGTAACCTTTCGAGGGCACTTCGGCGGCCTTGCCCAAGGTCGGCGCGCTCCTATTTTTTTCTCTTATCGTTGTTTTCGGGCCGATCTGCTGCCCTGCTTTTTCTGATCGGCCTCATCCACCTCCGCGAATGCATTGGCAATCCTCCATAGCTGCCTGGAGGTCGTTGGGCGTGCCTTTACAAGCTCTCTGAAGAGAGTTCCAGACTGAATGACATTTTGGAACGCCGAGATAAGCACGTCATCGGAGAGACGATCGACTTTAAGGCTTTCGTTATAAAAACGGGCCAGAAAATCACTGATCGTTTCTCCCCGCCCCTGCCTTAAGGTTAGGAGCTGGGCTGGGCTGATTTTTGCCTCGGCTTTTTGAAAAAAGCGACGTTCAAAAGCATCAAGTAGGTCAGCATACGACCCTATGCTGCAATTAGGCGGCTATCAAACCAGCTCCTAGCGTTGTCCACACGCAGCTAGGGGAAGACTTTACATCTGGAAATGGCTAGGCAATCCTGGTTCACATGTGGGATTGGAACCGGGAAGAATTGTGGGGTTTGTGACCCGGTTTGTAAGGGGAAATAGGATGCCACTCTCAGTAGACGGGAGGGGAGTATAGAGTATCCTATAGTGAATGAGTCGAGATGACAGGGATCTTGGTAGGCTTTCCTTCGTCCCCGAGTGATTGCGTTTGAGACGTGATCGCCGGTGAAGGTGTCGTTCCCACTGCGATATTCTGTCGTTCGGGAAGTCGGCCCCTGTCAGGTCGGAGCACCATGGTGAGTGGGTCAAGTGACCCACTGGCATTTTGATAAAAACTAGGGGTATGTAGTAATTTACAATAAATTAGAAATATGTAAATTCTGATACAGTTTCCTCCCAAAGGCTTCTGAAAGAACCGGACCGGCGTACTCCAAATCCAACCTAAAATCTCATATTTAATCTCGCCGCATTCCTTTCTGTCGCCACTGTCCACCGCCACGGGCACGGGCAGCGGGCAGGCGTTCGAAGCCTCGGACCAGCGCCGACGGTGCTCCTTTTAGTCTCCATGAGTCGTCGTTTGTGACCCCCTTGTGCTCCGCCCCTGCCCCTTCCCATGTGGAGACTTAGGATGCTTGGACTCCGTCTTCTCTGTTTTGACTTTGTTGTCGACGTTGATCGACGAACGTACGAAAGTCCTGCTCGTGGAGGTCCAGGTACGCCTTTAGTGCGTCTCCAAGCTCGGGTTGGAGTTCGGCGTTGCTGCGTCGGCTGCCACCCTGATCGGGCCCGTCGCTGCTAGCTGAATCTCCAGACGGGACATCTTCCAGGTGGCCTTCAGGAGTTCGGCGAATGGGCTGTTGGTCACGTCGGATTTGGGAAATAGTTTTCTGAGCTTGACTAACGTCACCCTCTTCCTCGTTGGCTGGAGTGTAAGGCGGACTGGTGAAGGGGTCAGCTTGCTTCTGTTTTGCTTGGTGGCGGCGGCGGTAGTGGGCGGAGCGGGTTGGTCTCACCATCGTATCTTTACTCAAAATGCGCTGATCGGTTTCACAAAATTTCAGTTTCCCACAGACGGCGCCAGTGATCGATCGTAGAGTTTTAGAGTGTTTTCGTGATGGTGAGATTTGTAGAAAGCTAAGAATACAAGAATTTACGTGGTTCAATCTTTGGGTAGATCTACGTCCACGGGGGAAAAGAGAATGTTTGTATTGAAGTCTTTTTAGCTAGTAAATACAGTGGCCTCCCATCTTCTTTTACAAAATAGCTCTCTTTATAGAGATTTGAGGTAATGGGTGGTTGAGAGATCGTGGGTGCTGCTTTCGCACATCTGTCCGTACTCTGTCCATCGCGGGTCGTTGAGAAATCGTGGGGTAAGTTGGCAGGTTTTGTTGACTTGTGCTATTGGGCTTCACTCTGGATGAGCCGAGCTGATCTGGGACCATTGGACCACATCCTATCAGTTATATACATGATTCATAGCGTATTAAGAACAATATTCACTGAAGCCCTACGGATATTCTAGTTATTATGCTCTTAGATAAATTAGCAGTTACGTATAATGACTTTGCTTCTAAATATATGGCCTAGGAAATAATATCTATACTGTTAGAATCCACATACTAAGGCAACTAATATCCATAGAAATGGTATGTGTACTGTACAAGGTGCAAATTATAGATACTACATGAAATTTCTATAAAGAAATCGACCTAAAATATTATAAACTACGACGGATATTAAGGACGACATGAAGCAATGACCAATGAGGCCGGTTTATATGGATCTGCAATATGAAGGCCTCTAGTTAAAAAAGAAAAAGTAGACAATATTTTTTTTAGAGCAAATAGCTCACAGTGGGTTTTAAGAGTTGGAGGATGCAACCATACGATTTACTCAAGGATTACTATAAGATATATATATATAAATTTCGAGGACGAATTTTTTTTAAGGAGATAGGATTTGTAACATCTCGATAATTATAATTGGGCTTTGAATACACTTGGGCTAATTACACCAATATATTTAGTTAATTTATTAATTAGTGGACCTTGCAACAATTTAATTAAACTGAATAGGCCAATTTTATTTGGATAGCCTATATATATTGGGCTCAAAATATATAAATAAAATAAATAGATGGGCTTTTAATATCAGCTTGCATTTAGGAATTTGACGAGAGACTCGTTAATGTATGTAATCAATTCATGAATTAACTTAGCTTTGACTAAATAAACATAAGAGAATAAATTTGTAGAGATAGAATTTTAAATACACGTGTCTTTTCCTCATTCCTTTGCGAGCCACGTTTCATAATTTTAACACATAAGTAGGCCCCTTTTTCTTATTAGCTTCATTTTAACACACGAAGCCTCTCAGGCACTTTTCATAACCCTAAACCCACAACAAAAGCTCTCAGGGTAAGTTTCGAACGTTCGTCTAGAGCACGATACCAATTTGCTACGGTTACGAGGTGGGTTTTTACTTATCAAAATTTATGAAATATGTTTACAATATTTCGTCTATTATTGAATTACGTGTTTATTTTACTGCTCATGTGGATTTGACAATAACCTGTACAGAGGAATTCCGAATATAGTTTACAGAATATAGTTTATGTGATCACATAGGGTCTGTCTCCACTACAGTATGAGCTTACAGTTATTTTATGAATGACCAAACATGATTTATTGCTATGGGTATTTTATGGACGAAAATTGTATGGCAATGCCCACTGAGTGTTTAAACACTCAGCCCAAATACTTTTAAATGTTTTTAGGTAATTAAAAGGCGAGAGCTGGTGGAAGACGTAGACCTATAGGATCTCTTCATTAAATTTTGACCCGAATGGTTACTTTTAGTCATATATTTTTCAAGTGGTTAATTATATGAAAAAATTATGCTTCCGCTATATTCAATAATATCGAAACAAATTTATGGATTATGTTGTACACTGTATGATATAAATTTATATGTAATATGGTCAGACTTTGACTAGTTTTTGATAAATAAATATTTTAAATTTATTGTTTGACTTGTCTTTGTTATTAGAAGTCCTTTAAAATGTTATTGTTGACCAGTCAATCTATTTTCTCATTGCCGATTGATTGATAAGTGTTTGCGAGTATCCATTTAAACTACTTATAAAGGAAACATTTTTCGATATCATTTGAGTGGGGAAAATAGGTTTAAAGTACGGAAATTTTATTGTTGTGATTTTTGAGTTTTTTTCTTTTCTTTCGTATCTGTTTGGTAGCGTCCTAATCTTTCTTAGTCGGGGCGTTACATGATGTGTGAATATGTTCGGATTTTTAATTGCACAATCATGATGACATAAGTTGCTTTTAATTTTAAAACTCTTTCATGTCAATCTCATAAGATGATTATGTGTTTTGAAACCGTAAGGAATGACTTTGTAGTTTTATCCGTTTGTGACAATTAATTTTTGCGCTTATAAGTATGTGGTGTTTAAGAACAATTGTGATTTATCAGAAGGATTCTTTAAGTTTATTTCGGGTTTTAATCCTTTAATGATACTAGACACCTATTCTAACTATTAGTATCATATGTGAAGACTTAGTTCACAATGCTACTTAAGCAAAAAGCTAATTGTAAATTCTCCAAATAGGTGTCTAGAAGGCACCATTCTTAAAGGTACTCCAACAGAGTACATAGTTAAAATGCTTTTGTACTCCAAGCAGTAGTATATGAAATTATATACTAGTTCTTATGGTAATCCCTGAAGGATTACGACAAATCACAGTTCTCCCTTGAGTATAATTGTTTGAGCTCATATTTCAGATTGTATACTCTAGAAGTAGTACATGGCTAAATAAATTATATATAAAGATCCTAAGTATTATTATTTTTTTCACTTCTATTGGAAGTCATTCGTAGTTTTCACATGGTGCCTGAAGCACAAACTACCTATAGAAGTGGTCGAGGGAGAATCTACGAATTATTTTTTTTAGTCCTAACATGATGGACGACGAGTGTGATCATTGTGAGATGATCGAGGTCATGAAAATAATTACTCTCTAGTAGCTCATGACTATGAAGATTGTGAATCGTATCTCATAGTTTGCCTGAAGCAAACTTGATTGTTAACATGATGATCACATGCTAAAACTAGAGCATCAAAATAAATTTTTGGAGAATATTATTCTTAATTAACTCTCACTAAAAAGAGGGGGAGAATTTTCATAATTCAAACTGACAATATCCTTATTGTTAGCTCTAGAAGAGCTTCTTTGATTCCATATTGATTGTCTTCTATTTTGAAAAAAATTATATAACCAAAAATCATGTTACGATGAT
Organism: Mentha longifolia; assembly: GCA_001642375.2. Lineage (NCBI taxonomy): Eukaryota > Viridiplantae > Streptophyta > Magnoliopsida > Lamiales > Lamiaceae > Mentha > Mentha longifolia. The sequence goes on along the minus strand of CM038111.1, from coordinate 32,233,753 downwards.
TTTAAATACCCAAATTATTCTCAAAATTTATTAAGACATGAGTGTTTGGGTCATTCCCTTATAATTAGTGCGTGATAATAAAATCATTATTTCCCCATCTGCTAATCCTTTTCAATTATCACCACCAAAATGTACTTATATGGCTCTAAGAAAAATTATGTGTACTCTCCGTCACGAATCAAATATATGATAGAGCCAAATTATTGGGGATCATTTGATCAATTGGTATGTTATTCTTATAATAATCTAATTAAATCATTTAACGGCATTAGGGGGAGATATGAATATATGAATGAAAGAATGCCGCAAAATTCTTGTTGGATTAAATATTAATTTACGCACTATACAAAATGAACTGAAAGTTCAAATGGTTATTGACTGTCAATGGAGTGATTTATATACTTGTTGTATATGCACCATACTAAATCGAAGTTCTCTATATAAATTAATTGATGCTCTCGACGCTTGAAGCGTGAAAACTATTTTGGTGCTAAAGATAAAATCTGCGGTAGTAATATCAAATCATTAAATGATATTACTCAATTAAACTTCTTGAAGAGGATCGTCCGGTAGACAAGAATCCCAAATGATATCACTCCATATAACCTCCCGAAGAGGATTGTCCTGCAGATGATAATCCTAGTATATTTATAAGTGCACTAAATAATCACAACATTGGGACACTGGGATTACGGAACGACCAGATTAAATATATTATATTATTGGGAAATGATAGATAAATCTGGTTAATTGTTTATTATATAATTGTCATGAAGACAATTCAGGAGAAACATATAATATAAATGTTATAATTGTCGACAATCTCTACCTCAACCATTACCGGTATAAGTTTGATATGATGATCTAGATCCAGAATAAATATGGTGATATTGTGCCAGAAACACTTGCTAAAATGAAATGAAGAGGTTAAGGTTGAGCTTGACTCGCTAAATAGACAAAAAATCTATTATTCCTCTAAAATTTATTGTTCAAAGAATGTTGTCCCAATAGGACACAAATGAATATTTCTAAAGAGGAATCAAGTTTAATGAGGTGGCTAAAAATAAAGCGAGTAGCTCGAGGGTTTTTAGCAGAGAAACCCTCAATTGAATTTGATTCTCATGTTATGCATTACGTTCCGTTACTTATTATATATGACAATAATTATGAATAAGATATCCTATTGATGAACACATTCGTGTATGGATCGTTGAAAGTGGATATTTATATATGTCCATGTTGGACTTGAAATTTCTTATATGCAGGAAATTAAAATTGCAACATGTACAATAATAAGGATATCCTCCTGAAGTAATGATATGTTAATAATGATATATATTATTGCGTGTTTGTCAAAAGATATTTGAATAGTTTTGGAAATATTTGTAATTATATTGATTGATAGATTTGGGTTACACACAAAGAATTTGAGAAAAGTTAACTCATGCTTAATGACAGAGATTTTGGAAAATGAAAGACTTTTGGGTAAGTCTAAATGTTATCTCGGCTTGCAATCCGAGTATCTCCCTGAAGGAGATTATAACAGTCCGAGTATCTCCCTGAAGGAGTACTGAGCCAGTTGATCTGTTTGGTGTGAATATCAAAATGTTATTCGATAAATCGCATCCATTTAACATCTCATATCATCACTTGAAGTGTATATATAAGATAACAAAGAAATTATGAACTAGAAGGTCATTGTTTTGAGTACCATAACTACTACTTTATCAGGCTTGATACCATTAACTTTAAATTGGTAGCAAGATGAAAAATTTATCCTAGAAGGAGATATACTTATATGATGATAATCATATTCTTTGTTATCTTCAAGGTATAAGAAACCTTGGTCTTGAATGATGTTGAAGATGATGTTTGTTAACTTCAAGGTTGACTAGAGCATTGTCAATTTTATGAATAATAATGAAATTGATATTGAGATTGAAATCGGTGGATTATTTGGATGCTTGTTACATATTTTGATCCCCAAAATGCTTAATTTTGGATTAAAGATTGACAAACCCTCCAATATCTTATGTGACGATGTATAATGATTATCTTGTGTTGCACATATGAGTTCTAGAAGAACTATTGTAAATCTAGTGATAACCTTACTAGATTTATTCACTACTAGACCTCCCCATGTCTATGTATGAGAAATATATGCATGAGTATTGAATGTATTGAATTGAAAGATTGTTGTTTTGAGGCGGAGCGACATATTTAAATTATTTTAAACATTAGGTCCTAAATACTGAAATATATAATCATGAAGATTAGGCTCTGAAGGCCAAATAGTTGTACTCTTTTTCTCTTACTAAGTTTTTTTCCAATGGGTTTTCTTAGTAAAGGTTTTTAATGAGGCAACTAATGCAACACATGAATAAGTGTATGTTGTGTACTCTTTTCCTCTACCGAATTTTTCCCACAGGGTTTTTGCGGAGAGGTTTTTAACGAGGCATGGACATCACGTCGTAATATCCAAGGGGGAGTAGTTGTAAATAATTATATTTATATGTGGACATTACTTAGTTAGGGTTTTTTCTCTCTTGTATATATATCTCGTGTGTATCTCATTTGTAACTTACGGAGAATGTGAAATAAACGAAAACCCTATTCTCTATGGAGCCGTCGTTTCTCTTCTTCCTCTTCTCTTATGTTCTTTATTCTGCTCTACAATATTTACTTTACAATACCAACATCGTTTCTCGATAAAAAAAATTACCCACATCGTTCGCTTATTGATGTTTGTTGATGTTTTTCTTGATTTATTATTTTTAAATTTCTTTTAATGCAATAAATTATTAAAATCTATTAAAATTACTTTTATATTTTATTTATTCAATTCTTTTTTAAATATTATTTTATCTACATAAGTGAGTATTGGAATCTAGACTTAGATTTCAACTATTATCACATATGTTTACATGGATTTATTTCATGTGTCATGCTGAACTAAGGGGAGTGATGATGTGGCGATGATGGCAGATGCAGCTGGTGGGCTGCAGAGCTGGTGTGTGTTCAAGCCCAAGCCCAATATCATAGTGGGCTGATGGTGGATGTTTTCAGCTAGGTTTGAAGTCACGAGATAGAGGTTGAGGGAGGATAAGATTTGATCATATTTGATCTTATCTCTAACGAAACCCTAACTTGGTGGCTAAGAATCAAGCTGTATATAAGGAGGAAGATTCATTGGAGTGAGAACGCCTTTGGAGAGAAAAAAAAAGAGAGTTCTTTGAGAGACATCCAAAACGTTTTAGTTGAGTAATACTAGCATAATATAACTAGCTTAGTGGATAGTTAGTTTGTTTGTGTTAGTAGCTTTTAATTGTTTGTTTCCTCAACTATGGTTTGTAATTTTTCGTAAATTATAGTGTTTGTTTCGCCTTGAGGCATCTACAAGATATTATTCATACATCTTGTAGAAAAACCATCTTCTTTGTCTCCGTTCTATTTTTGTTTTTCCGTTGCGTTAGTCTCTGAGGAGGTGCTCACAGAGCTAGCCTCTGTGGGTACCTCCGCGCTCACCCCGTCATATGTTTGTTTCTAGTTTTTTCGCTGCGTTTGTGTTCGAAGTTGCACTCATAGTGCTGCTCACAGTGAACACCTCTGTTTATGCTACCGGTTGATGCCAATAGTGACATCCCGTGGTGCATAGCACAGGGTGCAATACTAGTATATATAAAGAGGGAGTTTGAAATCAACAAATCAATTTGAAATTGACTCAAATTAATTTGAGTGGCAATTTCATAATTAAATTGAAATTGAAGTGTTATGTTATAACAAGAGGAAATATAGTCATTTTTTTGCCTCTTATAAGAAAGATAATGACGTGGCCCATAAAAACTAACCGCACTCATCACACACATCTTAACCACTACTATATTGGTGGCTTGATTGTATTTTTGTTTTGTTTTTTTAAGTAATTGTTTTATTATTATTTTTTAAACAAAAGCAGTTTTATAAAATATAATATAGATCGGAGTTTTTGTCCAAGTGTAATAACAAGCTAAGTCTCCGTTTTGTAGGTAAGATGAAGGCAAGATGAGATGAGTCATCTCCCTTCATCCGGCGTTTGGTAGCATTTTACAAAAAGTGAAAAGCCCGAACATCATCTACCCGGCCCGTTGCTATTTACTGTTTTTCCCACTTGACTCAACTCTCCAAAATGGTGAGTTGAAGGGAGATAACCCTCTCTTCTCACTTTGTAATAATAATAATAATAATAATAATAATAATAATAATAATAGGACTCAATAATATTTTAATAATGTAGATTGCACTTGTTGTTAAATAATAATAATATTAATAATATTTTATAGATATTGTCGGTTATAATTATATAATTAATAAATAAATATGACTCAATAATAATAACAATAATATTATTAATAATAATTCATTATTATTGTTATTATTATTAATTTTTTTTATCTCACTTTGAAAGATTTGCTACCAAACAACATATGATTCATTCATCTTGAATACTATTCATATGACTCATCTAGAGATGACTTAAAAAATGTACCAAAAAAGTGTAATAATATGTGTATTTTTTATGAATAAAAATATTTAAATAATATTCAATTCAAATTTGACTTTTAAAATTAAAAATAGTTATTGATATTTTTCGCTAACATAAAGTTTAAAAAACTTTTATACAATGAAACATCAAAAGTTATTTTCTTGACTCTTATAAAATAAAATGCATGATCAAGTATTTCTTTTCAATAAATAACTTACTATTTTGATTTAATTAATTTTATAATAATTTACAATCAAAATATATCTATTAGGATCACTTCCCTATCCGCGGTGGGCATATTTAATATTACCTACAATTGATGTGACAATGCCACATATGTATTTTTTCTATTTAGGGTTGAGTTTTTTCTTTTAGTAGGGTTTAATTTTGTTTTTGGTAGTGTTTAGTAATTAAAGTATATTTTTAAATTAGTTTCTTTATTTATTTTATTGTCACGTCATCTGTGGGCCCATTAAGTATTTCCACAGTGAACATTGTAGTATTATATATATATATATATATATATATATATATATATATATATTTCTTTTCTTTAATTGAGTGCGCAAGGAGGTAAAGTATGCATTTTTTTTGCCGAATAATATACTTAAACAATGTTAGTAAACTTTAACAGAACAATGTTAAAAATAAATTTATTTTTTTCAAATTCTAAAATGAATTCTATTGAACTTTCGATAATAATATAAACATCGAAACTAATTTTCATTACTCTTAAATTAGTAATCTGTACTTTATGTGTTCACGGCTTGTGTGGTCATGACGCACCAATTATTATTACTATTTATTTAGAGTTTAAGAGTTTAGTTTCTTTTAATAGGGTTTATTTTTATAAAGTATATTATATCATCACCGTACTGCATCACTTATGGGCATATTAAGTATGCACACGATGGACGCATCAATAATATTATATGTAATTTATAAGTTTTATAGTGGATTCTAAACTACTATTACGATAGGCATAGTGTTAAGAATTATCATCACGTAATAATATAACTTACCTAATGCAATAATTTACGGTTTTAAATCTTATAAATAGCTAGTAATTTTATGATCACCATTCTTATTTTTTTTAAAGAATATTGCCTTTAAATACACAACATTTTCGTCAAATTTCGTGTTGATATGGATGTCAGATTTGTCAAACGATTAGTTAGATTCTAATTTTCTCTCATATATGAGTGTCATGTTTTCCAACTGATCCAACTTCCAACTTTCATATTAGCACGGAATTAATTGTGGAAAAATTAACTGTGTGTGCCAAATTAGATAAAATTGAAAGATATGTATTTAAAGCTCATGTGCAAAATCAGAATTTAACAAAGGTTCAGTATTTAGAAGTATTTTTTTTCTTTTTCTTATAACAAAAATTTTACCATGCATCGCACGGGTGCAAAATCTAGTCTTAAATTCTAATTAATGATTGAGGTATGTGCATATGATGGATAATAAAATTTGAGTAGATTAGACTAATAAATTAATTTAATAAAACTAATGATCCCCTAATTATTTTTATCTTCAGAACATACGGCTTTTAACGGGATATTCCAATATAATAAACGACCGATTTTAACAAAACACAAGTAGCAATAATAGCAATGCTGGCGCACGTGGCGACTCTAATTTACAAATTAGGAGTACCATAAACTTAGAATAAAAATAATGCTCCAATGCCCACCGTATGTATACTTAATGTGTCCACGGATGACGTGATAATATTATAAATAAGGAAGTTAATTTAAATATATACCATAAAAACTAAATCCTACAAAAAAAAACTAAACCTTACTAAAAAAAAACTCGACCCTAAATAGAAAAATTTAATGACGTGGCGCTGCCACATCAGCGGTGGATAAGTGTGTTCACCGTGGGTAGGAGAACATTTTTATCTAAACTTAATAAAAATTAATTTCTAACCACCAATTTAAAAACATATAAATCCAAGCCATTTTAAATGTATTGGGACAAAAATACTCTCAATAAAAGAATTAAAAAATAAAATAAAATTGAAACTACCCCACCCCATGGACCGCTCCCCCCTGCTATTGTGCTCTCTGCAACTTCTTTTATTTGTTTTTTATTTTTAATTTTTTTTCTTGTTGCTAGCCACACCCCCACCCTCTCTTCTCTCTCTCTTTCCTCCCATCCCCCTTCTTCCTCCTTTCGACCGTGCTGCTTCTTCATTCTTCTTCTTCATTTTTCTTTCTTTTTTTTTCTTTTTCGCATTATCATACCTCACCATTGACGGCACCACCATCGACAACCACTCCGTCGCTACCACCCTCCATTGACGCTGGAGCCCCATCACCACCATCGCTGGTCACGAACGTCGTCGTCACCGTCGCCTGTGTCGAGTTTCATTATGTCGAGAGCAAAACGGGCTTGAATGGGGATCGAACGAGCTTCTTGAGCTCGATCGAGCATCTTTGTGTCGGGCTCGAATGACTCGATCCAGCCTCTTTGTGTTGGGCGTGAATGGGGCTTGTACGGGCTCGATCGAGCCTCCAATGTAACGTGCTCGTTAAGGGTATTTTTGTACAATCGGGTAGTGGCTATAGCTTATAAGTTTTTATGTTTGTGGCTAGTATTTATTTTTCACTAATATAAATGGCTATTTGACATTCTGCCTCAATTTCCTGCACCTCTCATGCACAGAACTTGCTTTGTTGAAATTTAGTTTTTTTTCTTTTTTTTTTCTTCATTTTTCTGTAAAGTCATATTCATGCATTTCCAGCAACTTCGATTGTCAGTTTGATTTTCTGGCGCCAAAATTTCTAGGATTCTCAATGGACAATTTATGGAACCTACATGTTTATTTATGTTGCATGCTAAACATGTCATAAAGTTTATGAAGATTGAAAGTTGTACATTTTTCATTCAATTCTAAAAATTTCCCTACGATTCAATTTATATATATATATTTAGGGTGTGTTTGGTTAGAAGTTAGGATTTGGTAGGATTGATAAACTTGAGATTATTATTATGAATAAGAAGTGAGATAAGTTTTCTACATTGGTGTTTGATAGGTAAGATTAGAAAGTAAGATAACTTAAATTATGTGTTTGGTATGTAAGATTAACATTAGATTAAAATAGAAAATATAGAGAAAGACAAAAAAGCCCTTAATATTTTTTAGAAGAAAATACTTATTTAATTGTAATAGATTTTTGTTTTGCTGAATCACATTCGCTTATCACTTTGGTTCTTAATATTTTTATTTTTTCTTAAAAATATGTGAATTTAGTTTTTTAATAATAGATCAACCTAAAAATGGCCGACTTAATTTAATTTACCCACATTGTAACCCAACAAAAGCTTTCACCACATAATGATGGAGCTTGAAAAGTGAAATTTACAATTGTAAATTCAAAACAATCGTAAAAATCCAAAAACAACACAAATTGTATACCGAGACATAAAAGAAACATAATCACATATTATGTCTGTATATAATTTGTTTGTTATGTTCAAATGATTGGAATATATTTATTTTAAATCTATTTTTTAACATAGAACACACCAATTAAAAATTCTTCGATTTCGTGCGCTTTAATTTTAAGATCAATATTACATCGGAGTATGTTATATACAAAAAAATTGCATGAAGAAAAAAAAAAGAAAAAAAGAAAAAAAAAGATAAATGAAACGAAAAACGAGGAGAAAAGAGTGAGTTTTGGTTGATGAGTGCGGAAAATGGAGGCTGCTACTATTCTTCAAAGGACAAAATGGTAAAAAAGATGAATAATCCATGGTACTGTTCGAGTCGCACAAATTATCCGACCAAAAGGGTCGGTTTGTTTATCCACAGGGAATAGTGAAATAAGGCCGGGCCTTTCATTTATCCCAGGCTCCCGAGTTTAGCAATAAAGGTTACCTAACACTTAGAATAGACTAGTTAACTAATCCTATCTTGGTTTATCTCCTCTACCAAACATAGCCTTAGAGTGTTAAATCATGAGTATTTCACATGGATATTCACGTCAAGGATTAATAGATCTAGATCTATTTTTTAAGATTTCGATATTTGAAAATTTATACTGACAACGAATTTGGGCCCCGTTCAAAATTCATCCTTGAATTTTAGATTTAGATCTAGGTTAGATTCGGTCTAGAGGTGGCCAAATGCAGGTTTGGGTACATAACTGTACTTGTATCCGGTGGGTATAGTTCCACGGACTCATACCCTAACCGTGGTATAGGAGGGTACAAGTACGATTTCGAGTACGAAAGGTGTGGGTACAGGTACATCCCGGCGGTTCCAGCGGATTTTATAATAATTATATTTAATGGTAAAAATTCATTTTAAATACGATTAGTTGTAACTCGAATTATTTGCAATAGAAAAATATTATTTTGTTGTAAAGATTTCAACAAATTAAATCTAAACTAAACCTACTAAATCATTGGAGATCAAGTTATTTAAAACTTTAATTTCCAATGGCCGAGCACCGTTAAAACATATTTGGTAAAAATATAATGGAGAAAACGCTAAAGTAGGAAGAAGAGTGCACATATAATTATAACTAAGAAATAAAAAATATATATTTTACATGAATTACATATCAAAAATGGCAGGTCGACGGGTCGGCAGGTACAGGACGGCAGGTTACGGTTCCAACTTTCAGTACTTGTACCCGAACTGCCGCCTCTGACGGGTACGTTTCCGAACCCGAACCGGCGAGTATGGGTACAAGTACAAACTCTCCGAATACGTGTACAGTTAGGTGTACGGGTTGACGGGTACGATTATTTGGCCACACCTCTAATTCGGTACATACTTATCAATTATTATATGTATAAACTTTTTTTTTTCTTTCTAATATTCATCTAATTTGTAATTCTCCTTTCAAAAGAGAAATAATCAAATTTCTAATCATAGCCCAATCTTCAATAATTTTAATTTTCACTTTTTCCTCGAAGACTTGAGACTTTAAAATTTAGATACCAGAATATAGAAGATGTGTGTTGGCACTTGAATGATTGTATTTTTTTTAGGGAGTGATGGTTGTAATTTTATGGCATGTTATGACTTAGTTTTAATGAATGTAATATATAATATATATATATATATATATATATATATATTTAGCAATAATTTACTTTTTAAAAAAGATAGAAATATAGATAATTATTACTGATAGAGCAACACTCACTCCAACACTTAATGTGGCCAAGTCGGTTAATTAATTAATAATTTATAACAATGAGTTTGACAATGAAAAATATTTGAGCTCAAACAAAACATGAAGCTCAGATGAAAATTTTGATAATTTAAATGATGTACACGTACAACTAAATATTTGAATGGTTGAAGTGTTCGAAATCGTACCAGTGAGCTGAATTTGAAGACCAAATCTCTAATTATATTGTTAAGGAATAATGAGATTACTATAAAGATTAAAATGGCAAAAAAAAGATCTACCCCCGTGCATCGCACGGCTGTGTTATTGATTATAAAAAATTTGCATACATGACATATCAAAGATGATTTTTCTCTTGAAAAATTAAATAATAGTAGAAAATCGAAATCAGATCTTCATTCCTTAAATTGAAAATGAAATGATATTATATAAGTTCTCTACTAACCCCATCACACTAATAATTGACGCGGAATAGTTCATGTTAAATAAATGTAATAGATTATCAAGCCAAAATTACAAATATTTTTAAAAAAACAATAACTAAGAACTAAGAATAATCCACATAGAATTATGATCCATAACTGTATTATTAATATCAATCGATAACAAAATACAAGAATCGGTTTTTTAATTTGCCACCAAAGTCGCCACACAGATTTGCCGTCAATTGGCAATTTTCCCTCTAAATTTTAGGCTAATTACTGTCTGTATATATTTTAATTACGTGAAACTAACATTATATATTACCAAATTGGTGCACAAAATGAACTACAACATACTTACACGCACATATATATAGTAAATAAGCTTATAGCATAGCATCATAATAATCTTTGGGCTAATTACCAAAAAAATCCCAAACTATTCATCTTTTTATCAAAAATACTCTGAACTATTAAAAATAACCAATTAAATCCTAAACTATCAATTCATTATCAAATCTACCCTATGTCTAATTTTCCGGCGACTTGGCACGCCGGAAAAGAAGAAATCAAAGCCAAAACCTCAAGTCAATGGTGGAGAACGGATTTCGGGCAAATTAAAAGCGTCTCCGAGTAGAAGTACTTCATTGTCTCTTTATTAATCCACACCCATCGTCCCAAAAACAATCAATTCTGGATAGATAATCATAACAGAAAGGATACAAATCAGGAGAAAGAGAGAGTGAGAGAGGATGAGTGGAGAAGGAGAAGGAAAGGTGGTGTGCGTGACAGGAGCATCAAGATATGTTGCTTCCTGGCTTGTTAAAGTTCTGCTTCAGCGTCTTACACTGTTAAAGCCACCGTTCGCATAATCAGTCATCTCTCTCTCTCTTTTAATTATTCGAGCCGCAGGCGGGCCACCACTTCTTCAACGGCGACGACATGATCCACGCAGTCCGGTTCGACGGCGGCGGCGGCGCCAGCTACGCCTGTCGATTCATCGAGACGGAGAGGCTGGTCCAAGAGCACGCCCTTGACCGTCCTATTTTTCCCAAGGCCATCGGCGAGCTCCACGGCCATTCCGGCATCGCGCAGCTGATCCTCTTCTACGCCCGCAGCCTCTTCAACCTCGTCGACCACTGCTGCGGCACCGGAGTCGCCAACGCCGGCCTCGTCTACTTCAACAACCGCCTCCTCGCCATGTCCGAGGACGACCTTCCCTGCCAAGTCCGCGTCACCAGCAATGGCGACCTCAGAACCGTCGCCCGCTACGACTTCGCGGCCAGCTGGATTCCACCATGATCGCGCACCCCAAGGTCGACCCAGATTCCGAAGAGCTCTTCACCCTCAGCTACAACTTCATCAAAAAGCCCTACCTTAAGTACTTCTAATCAGAGACGCTTTTAATTTGCTCGAAATCCATTCTCCACCATTGACTTGAGGTTTTGGCTTTGATTTCTTCTTCTCCAGTGTGCCAATTCGCCGGAAAATTAGATATAGGGTAGATTTGATAATAAATTGAGAGTTTAGGATTTAATTGGTTATTTTTAATAGTTCAGAGTATTTTTAATAAAAGATGAGTAGTTTGGGGTTTTTTTTGGTAATTAACCCATAATCTTTTGAATTTCCAGTTAAAATAAAGAGTGAACAAACACTAAACACCAATCATATCAATGCATAAACTCATCAGAGGAGGAGGTGATCGGATTTGCTGAGTCAGCAAGTAACAGGTAAAACATGTTGGAAGCTATTTCCTTTATGTTTTTGTCTTTCTTCACTTGTTGTTTTCTTGTCTTTATTTTTTGTATGTGCAGGATTGGGCCAATTTACAGAGATTAGGCTGCAGCATGCTTAGGCTTGAATTGAGGGGGAACAGACTTGGATCCATTGTGTTGGGCTTCAGCTCTGTTAGACTTTCAGCAAGAAGCCCATTAGTTGCTTAAGTCCTATATAAGTGGAACTAACCTAATGGAGATGTGGACTAGGTCAAAGGAAGTTCGTGGGATGAGGAATGACGTGGAAACAAACACTCCCATCACCCATTACCAGACGTGTGAAGAAAGAACGTGGGAAGAACACGAAGTTTGTTGATCTATATACTTCGAGACTCTACAAAAGTTTGATTATGCTTTTTGGAGAGAAATTATTTCAAAGATTAGAGAGTTCTAAATAGCTTTTTGAGTTGAGTAATACAAGCTTTAGGGTTAGTAATTTTTCATAGATCTTTTCCTCAACTCTAGTTTGTAATTCTTTGTGAATTATAGTGAATCGTTTTTGCCTTGAGGTACGTAAGATATCCTCACGATATCTTGCACAAATTATTTCTGTGTTCTTATTTTTCTTGATCTGTTTTTTGTTCTAAACTATTCTGCTGCGTTTATGCTCATCGAGTCTGTCGCTGTACAGAGCTCTATGAGTACCTCTGTGTATTTTTGACCACTTGATACCAACAAGTGGTATCAGAGCCGACACTCGATACACTGAGTAACGGTCCTGGTACGGCAAGATGGATCTCACCAACACGGTTTTCAATAAACCTCCTGTGTTGGATGGTACAAACTACTCGTTTTGGAGAGTAAGGGTCAGACACTACATCAAATCGATTGATGCTCGAGCATGGCCTCATGTTCTTCATGGCTGGTCACATCCGAAGAGATGGACGAAGGGAGACTCTGTTCGAAAGCCAACAAGCGAATGGACAAGGGAAGAGAATGAGGCAGCAACTTTCAATGACAAAGCCCTTAATGCAATCTTCTCTACAGTGGATGTCAGCATGTTCAAGTTGATCAAGAATTGTGAGTCTGCAAAAGAGGCTTGGGATATTTTGGAACTCCACTGCCAAGGTGACACTGCTGTTAAGGACGCAAGGGTACGTACTCTCACCACAAAGTTTGAGAATCTTTGGATGAAAAGTGATAAATCGGTGGGTGATTACTGCAACAAAATCTTGGATATCGCCAACGAGTGTATGGATCTTGGAGAACCCATTCCCAACAAGCTGATGGTGTCAAAGGCGCTGCGCATATTAAGTCCCAAGTTTTAACAAAAGGTCACATCAATCACTACGATGAAGAATGTTGGTGCCCTTGAGTTTACTGCAGTGATGAACGGTCTCAAGATGTTCGAAATGGATCTGGAAGCATCAGAAGGATACACACCGAAGAAGAGTCTTGCTCTTCAAGCTTTGTCATCTGGCTCTGTATACACACCACCAAGGGCAAGTCCATATGAACAAGCGGATGATGATGTCATCTTTGATGACATGGAGGAACCAAGCATGACTCTTTTAACTCAAAAGGTAAATGCTTTAGTTAAAAATTTCAACAGGTTCACAGGTAGAGGAAGGGATCAAAACAATTCAAATAGGAGAGTGGGCAGCTCTGTAGTTCTTAAAGAACTCCCAAGTGCACCACAACAGAATGTTGTTCCCCCAAGAAGAAACATGTCGGATCCACAGCAGTTCAAATAGAGGGACTACTCCAAAATCCAATGTCATGAATGTCGAGGGTATGGTCATTATGTTAAAGAGTGTGGTAACACATTCAGAAAATGAGGTAAAGTTGTAAATTTCATATCATTAAGTGATGATGAAATAGCTGAACCTATCACAAAGACTCCAGAACCGACCATAGAAGAGCCCTCAATGATGGCTACAGTAACAACGATCACTGACGATTCTAGTGATTTCTCTAATTTATTTTATCTAACAAGTATTGTAGAACCTGTACAGGAAGTAAGTGAGGAATTGGAGCTTGTTGTTGGGATATAATGTTAAGGGGGAACTTGAATCAAGTTAAATAAACAATTTGTTTTGATTCGATTCCAAAACCCTAAGTAGAATATTTCCCGTATTATTTTTGATGAATCTAGACAAGTAATACTTAGCAAAGCTTGCATGTTAGGAAGCTTTCATTTTAGTCTAGAAGTGCTAAGGATAAAGCAGTCAGAGTTCGCAAAGCGGCTCCAACAGTGAAAGCGTCATCAGTAAAGTTTGACAAAGCGTCATTGAAACGCTTCAGATAAAGATACCTAGAGCGAAGCTTCTGTTCAGTAGAAGCGAAACGCTCTTAAGTCAGCTCACCCAAAGCGTCTCTGATCTAGAGCTGAACTTGAAGCGTCCATATTATCAGTATGATACATTGACTCACCAATCCCTCCAGTTTGAATTTCTAACTCTGATGTGCGCTGCAGTTGCAGTCCACGTGTAATCACGTTATTGCTCAACGAAGCAGTTTGGTAGAAAAGTCACGATAAGGTGCAGACTGCCATACCCTGATTCAACCACCATTCAGTGACTTTTCCAGTACTATAGGCGATGATAAAGCACCTGACAAATAGCAATTTTTCCATAATTCACAGGAAAGTGAGGAACACGCGCCACTTCTCTCCAACGGGAAGTAGGGTTCCTATCGCTATAAATAGAAGGAGTTGCACACACCAAAACTAACGCACGTACAAACTATTCAAGCATATTGCTCACAAGAACTCAAGCAAAATTATTATTTACATTCCTTTAGTTCTTTCGAAACGCTTTACATTAGTGTGTCCTCAAAAAATTTGTTTTTCTTGAGTATTGCAACTACTTTCTTTCTAGGTTCAACTTTGTATATCCATAACCTAGCTTTGAGAATCCTTATCCCTTTACTTTTGATCTTCATTGTAAAGGATTCTCATTTACGAAAACCCAAAAACCTCAAAACCAAGTCTATTGTGTTAGATTGAGTTGTAAGGTTGTAAAATTTTTGTAGAAAAGATTTGTTGTTGTAAGGCTTCTCGAGAGCCCGTGAAATCTCTGAGGATTCAAGTGTAAGTTTGTTACTAGCCTTGAATCACTTCCCCTTAGAAGTATAAAACAAGGGATACCGATTGAAGATATTCATCCCATCGTGGATAGAGTGGACGTAGGAGAGGTGCTCCGAACCACTATAAATTGTTTGTCTCTCTTTACTTTCAAGTTATTTATTGCTTTGATTATTTGCATACACACACACACGTCTTTAAATATAAAGTTGGTTTTATTCGCAAGAAAAGGATTTAATGTCTCACCACATTCCGCACATCTCACACGAGCGAGAAGCTTTGAAAGCCTCTCTAGCATTCGAAGCGTCTACTCGGTAAAAAGGACGAAAAATAAAATAGAAGTTAAACACTTCTCAACACACGTATTCACTCCCCTCTACGTGTGTTAGACACTTTCGGGACCAACAAGTGGTATCAGAGCAGGGGTTCTAATTGACCTCTGTTTCTGAATACTGATAACGCGAAAGCGTTATAGTAGGTCTATCTGAACTGATCTTTTTAAAAATCTTCTTGCATTAAAACCCCACTCACTGCATATTGCATTTTTCTAATCTCTTTTTCAAGATGTCATCCTCAGCACAGCTTCCTCAGTTCTCGATAGAGGGCTACACCATGTGGTGCTTCCGCATGGAGTCCCATCTCGCTTCACTTCATGACCGCATGCATGAGGTTATCGAGAAGGACCCATCATAATCATGAAATGTCTATTGAGGAACCGTGAAAAGGAGAAACCCATCGACCTAGACGGCAACCCAATTGATGAGGAAGAAACATGCTTCCACTGATGTCTATGTCGTGAAGCCGAGAGAGGAATTTACGGCCAACGACTTCATAGCTGATAATCTAGATCGTGTGGCGCGCAACGTGATCCAGTCAACCATCCCAAGAATCATGAAATGCAACACAGTGAAGGAGATGTGGGAAACTCTTGTCCTAATCTCACAGGGCACAGAGAAAATTAAGGAAAACAAACTCTCTGTACTGATGCAAGAGTTTAACGCTCTCACGATGAAAAGCAATGAGAGCATGGAGTCTTTCGAGACTCAAGTTCTGGGAATCACCACAACTGTGGCTTCCCTAGGAAAAGAACTCACCTTCAAAGAAATCAATCAAAAGGTGGTTCGCGCTCTGTCTAGAAAATGGTAGACAATGAAGGAACTCTTCCTCTCACAAAAAGAATTGGGAGACATGTCTCAGAAATGATGTTCTCCGAATTCAAAGTGACCGAGTTTGACCTAGTCAAAAAGGCACTTTGTGAGGATAAGGAGGAGCTTCCAGTGAAACTAAAGAGTCTGGCTTTCAAAGCCGCAGTAGAGACCACCACCATCGAAGCCGACGTTTCCAACAACAATGTTGCAGAAATGTCAAGAGAAGAACTAGAGGATTACGCTCTCTATTTGGTTAGAGGGTTTAACAACTCCAACGCTAGAGCGGCCAAGTACAAAAGATTCTACAAATCTCAAGGCCAGAGTTCGCGCTTCACCCCATGTGATGGGAAGAAGGATGACAAATCCGCAGCCATCCCTAGAGATAAAGCTAACATTGAGTGCTTCGAGTGCCACAAAATGGGGCACTATAGAAATAAATGCCTGAAGCTCTCAACTAAGGAAAAGGATGAGGTCAAAGCTCATCGTGAAGGCTCTAGTAGCCGACGCTCCCGTTGAATCCAAAAAGCCCATCGACCATGATGAAGATCAGTTCACAGATGATGAATATGAATATGATTATGGTTGCATGTCAATAGAAGCTGAAATGGAGGAGGTAAATAGTCCTGAACCTAATACTCTTCCATTATCACTAGGTAGTGAATATGGTGACGGTGAGGATGAGGCTTTCAGCTTGGAAGGTGATCACTTTGATGACTATTTAGAATTGCTCAGGAAGTGAAACGGCTCCAGCAGTGAAAACGTCATCAGTAAAGTTTGACAAAGCGTCATTGAAACGCTTCAGATAAAGATACCTAGAGCGAAGCTTCTGTTCAGTAGAAGCAAAACTGCTCTTAAGTCAGCTCACCCAAAGCGTCTCTGACCTAGAGCTGAACTTGAAGCATCCATATTATCAGTATGATACATTGACTCACCAACCCTCCAGTTTGAATTTCAACTCTGACGTGCGCCGCAGTTGCAGTCCACATGTAATCACGTTATTGCTCAATGGAGCGGTTTGGTAGAAAAGTCACGATAAGGTGCAGACCGCCATACCCTGATTAAACCACCATGCAGTGACTTTCCCAGTACTATAGGTGACGATAAAGCACCAGACAAATAGCAATTTTCCCATAATTCATAGGAAAGTGAGGAACACGCGCCACTTCTCTCCAACGGGAAGTAGGGTTCCTATCGCTATAAATAGAAAAAGTTGCACACACTAAAACTAACGCACGTACAAACTATTCAAGCATATTGCTCGCAAGAACTCAAGCAAAATTATTATTTACATTCCTTTAGTTCTTTCGGAACGCTTTACATTAGTGTGTCCTCAAGAAATTTGTTTTTCTTGAGTATTGCAACTACTTTCTTTCTAGGTTCAACTTTGTATATCCATAACCTAGCTTCGAGAATCCTTATCCCTTTACTTGTGATCTTCATTGTAAAGGATTCTCATTTACGAAAACCCAAAAACCTCAAAACCAAGTCTATTGTGTTAGATTGAGTTGTAAGGTTGTAAATTTTTATAGAAAAGATTTGTTGTTGTAAGGCTTCTCGAGAGCCCGTAAAATCTCTGAGGATTTAAGTGCAAGTTTGTTACTAACATTGAATCACTTCCCCTTGGAAGTATAAAACAAGGGATACCGAGTGAAGGTATTCATCCCGTCGTGGATAGAGTGGACGTAGGAGAGGTGCTCTGAACCACTATAAATTGTTTGTCTCTCTTTACTTTCAAGTTATTTATTGCTTTGATTATTTACATACACACACACACGTCTTTAAATATAAAGTTGGTTTTATTTGCAAGAAAATGATTTAAAGTTTCGCCACATTCCGCACATCTCACACGAGCGAGAAACTTTGAAAGCCTCACTAACATTCGAAGCGTCTACTCGGTAAAAAGGATGAAAAATGAAAGAGAAGTTTAACACTTCTCAACACACTGTATTAACCCCCCTCTATATGTGTTAGTCACTTTCGGGACCAACACTTGTTGATGATTCACTCCAGGTATTGGTGGAACTTAAAGATTCATATGATGAGTTGTTGACCAAGTTCAAGAAGCAAGTCAGAAGAAATGAGGTCCTGACCAAGGAGAATGATGAGCTCAAGACCCAGCTTGTGAGGTTAGAAGTAATGCTCACACAAAAAGATTATGAGTTAGGTAAGCAAGCCATTAGACTTGATCTAGCTGAGAAAACATTTCACAAACTGAATACTGGCTTTTCAAAGTTATATGAAGTTCTTGCGTTACCATAAATAGGGTCTAAAGGTTTGGGATTTGTTGAGGTGACTAAACCTGCTGTTTCTAACGTTCTATCAACAAATGGGAAACCATTTGTTAGATCATAATCTGACTTGTAGGAAAATGAACCGGTGAAGTCATCAAGAAGGATTTTCAAATGTCATCACTGTGACAGAGCTGGACACATTAAGCCTTACTGTAGAGACTGGCTGAAGGAGAAGCAGAAAGTTAAGATGCTCGAAGAAAAAGTGATAAAGAGTGGGACTAAAAGCAAGATCGGAGGTGCTTCTGACTTGAAGAGTAAAGGCAAGATAGTGTGCAATGTGGTGTTCACAGCATCAAGTTCGAAGGTAGGGGGAGCTTGGTACTTTGATAGTGCTTGTTCCAGGCACATGACAAGGCTAAGGAATCAGCTGTAAGAATTTGAACCAATTGATGGTGGTGTTGTGACATATGGTAGTGGTGCAAAGGGTAAGATTTTTGGTATAGGAACTCTCAATGTTACTAGATTCCCAAAGCTCATAAATGGGAGCTTTGTAGAAGGTTTGGTTGCGAATTTGGTAAGCATTAGCCAACTCTGTGATAATGATCTCGTGGTTAAATTTAACAAAGATTCTTGTGAGGTGTATGACAGGAAATGAACCTTGATTATGCAAGGAAAAAGATCATCAAACAACTGCCATCTCATTAATACGGATAAGTGTTTCACTACTGCTGTTGACGATGGGAAGTTGTGGCATAAAAAATTGGGGCACACTCACTTTCAGAACTTGATGAAGCTTTAAAATGTCTCTGCAGTTAGAGGGATGCCAAATATCAGTATTGACAAAACCTTTGTCTGTGGAAGCTGCTTGAAAGGCAAGTAGATCAGAGCGTCTCATCCAGAGGTCATCACATCGGTAAGACCTTTCACTACGACAGGGTGCCTTGAGCTACTACACATGGACGTCATGGGGCCTGTCGAATTTGAAAGTATTGGAGGTAAATGGTATATTTTTGTTATCGTAGATGACTTCTCGAGATATACATGGGTAAGGTTTCTTCGTGAAAAATTTGATGCTTTTGGTGTTTTCTCTGAACTTCATGCTGAGTTAAAAACTTCATTTAGTGTTAATGTGATTCGCATTAGGACTGATCACGGAGGTGAGTTTGAGAGTGATATGCTTGCAGAGTTTTGCAGTAAGCTAGGTTTATTTCATGAATACTCTGCTCGTAAAACACCTCAGCAAAATGGTGTAGCCGAAAGAAAGAATCGAACACCGCGTGAAATGGCCAAAGTAATGTTGTATGCTAGTGGTCTTTCAAAGATTTTTTGGGCTGATGCTATTAACACTGTTTGTCACATTGGAAATAGAGTCTACCTTAGGCTTGGAACTACTATGACTCCATATGAGATTTTGTATGGTAGGAAACCAAATCTGAAGTACTTCCATGTCTTTGGTTGTGTGTGCTACATTTTGAATGATCGAGAATATCGATATAAATTTGACTCTAAAAGTGACAAAGCTGTGTTCATAGGATATTCATTGAATAGTCATGCTTATCGTGTGTTTAACTTGCTAACTAAAATTATTCAAGAAAGTGTGAATGTTGTCTTTAATGATCACAATACAATTGACAGGAAAACGGATGAGGATAATGTCGAAGGATACATTGAATAGGATAAGAGCCTACAGAGGAGGTACATCGAGTCCAACATCACCGGCACCTGAACCAGAAGTGGAATCTAGTTCAGTAGAAACTGAATTGACTAAAGGTGGTGATAATTCTGTGGTACATGGTTCAGAAAATCAGAGAGATCCTCCCACTCATATTTTAAAGAGACATCCTTTGAGCAATGCCATTGGTGATGTGAACGAGGGGGTCAGAACTAGAAGAAAGGAGATACCTAACTATCGAGAAATGGTGAACATGGTATGTTTTTCCTCCATTTGTCGTGAAATTGGTATTATCAATTTTCTCTCTCAGGTGGAACCAAGAAATGTCAAGGAAGCCTTGAAAGATGAATTTTGGATACAAGCAATGCAAGACAAGTTACTTGAGTTTGAAAGGAATAAGGTGTGGACTTTGGTTCCAAGGCCAGCAAACACAAATGTGATGGGGACAAAATGGATATTTAAAAACAAGACGGATGAATACCATCACATTGTGAGGAACAAAGCGAGGCTCATTGCTCAAGGCTATACTCAAGTAGAGGGAATTGACTACGATGAGATGTTTGCTCCTGTAGCTCGCATTGAGTCGATCAGACTGCTCATCTGCATAGCATGTTACCTCAAGATACCTCTGCATCAAATGGATGTAAGGGCAACATTTTTGAATGGAGTTCTTGAGGAAGAGGCCTATGTTGAGTAGCCTAAAGAGTTTGAAAATCCTCATGCACCTGATCATGTGTATCAACTTCACAAAGCTGTGTATGGTCTTAAACAAGCTCCCAGAGCTTGGTACAGTCGTCTTACTGATTATCTTCCTGAGTTTGGATTTTTCAGGGGAGAAGCTGATAAAACCTTGTTCATCAAGATCGAGAAAGATCAATTAATTGTGGCTCAAATCTATGTTGATGACATAGTGTTTGGAGCAACAAATGATGATCTTCTTGCAAGGTTCGTGAAAGGGATGTCCACTACATTCGAGATGATCATAGTAGGAACTCTGAGCAACTTCTTGGGACTTCAAGTCAAACAACTCAAAGATGGGATGTTCGTTACTCAATCAAAGTATGCCAAGGAGTTGGTGAAGAGATTTGGTCTTGAAGATGCAAAACACATGAAAACACCAATAGGAACATCAGAAAAGCTAACGAAGGATGAAGCTGGTGTTGAAGTGGATCAGCTCTGGTAGCTATGAGTTAGATCCCTTCCTTTAGCTACTTAGATGTTTTAGTTCTCTAAGAAAAGTTGGTGTAGTCTGAATTCGAATTCTTCAGCCATTGTTTGTTTTAGAAATCTCTTTGAGTGTAAGGATTTATTTATTTTATTATCGAAAGAAGAGTTTTCTGGCAAATGGCAATTCTTGTTGCTTGTTGGGACAACACTATATCGCTCAATGATTGGAAGCCTGTTATACCTAACCTCTACTTGTCCTGATATACTGTACACTGTTTGCCTCTGTGCCAGGTTTCAAGCAAGTCCCTGGGAATCACACTTGAAAGCTGTAAAGCGTATCATTCGACATGTAGCTGGTATAACAAACTTAGGATTCCGGTTTTCTAGTGATACTAATCTAAGTTTAACCGGTTTTACAGATTCTGATTGGGGAGGAGACCTTGAAGGGAGAAGGAGCACTAGTGGAGGTTGTTGCTACATCGGCAACAACATTGTATCTTGGCACAGCAAGAAACAGAATTGTGTAACACTGTCAACCTCTGAGGCAGAGTACATGGCAGCGGGGAGTTGTGCTACTCAATTGTTGTGGTTGAAAAGGATGTTGGAGGACTATAAACTTGATGGGGAGGATATTACTATACTCTATGATAACACCATCACCATCTACATCACAAAGAACCCTGTCCAATTTGGTCGCACTAAACACATCGACACCCGATGTCACTTCCTTCGAGATTTGGTGGAGAAGAAGATACTTGAGGTAAAGTACCTTCGAACTGAAGATCAAATTGCTGATATATTTACGAAACCCCTTGATTTTGAGAGATTTTCTAAACTTAGAAACTCTCTCGGAATGTGTTCCATCTGAAAAGTTAGGTGGATGTTGCTAGCTCTGCATTCTACCTTGTGCAACCAACGAAGTTCTGGCTAGTATATCTTTCTTTATTAAAAAAAAAAATCTCGTATAACTTGGAGCACAGTCAGTATCAAAGACTCTGCATAAGTGCCTCCTTGAAAGAACGATGTACATACAAAAAAAAAGAAATAAATTTATATAGCCAAATATAATTCGTAATTTTACAATGCAGAGCACAACAACATGGTTTTGGGGTGTGTGATGGAACACTTCCCTTGAAAGTTTTTATTGCTTTGGATCTCTCTTTATTCTGTGGGGTATAGTTGATATATCTCAACATTTGACCTTTGTGTCAGTCGTACTTATCTCAATTATTTGTTCTCTCTCTTTCCATATCTTAATTTCAATTTTAAAGGTTATGATACGAGGTCTCTCATATCATCCCTCTTTAAATCTGTGTATATACCCCTCTCTCTCTCTCTCTGTCAGTCTATGTTATCTTCTTTGTCCTTCTCACATCTATACCCACACCGACTCAAACCATTTCAAATCCTGCTTTGATTCCTTCGCCTTCTGCTCCACAAGCCAAATTCTTCAACCCTTTCGTCCTCTATCAAGCATCTGGATTCCATGCCTTCGAATCATCGATGGTCAACTCCACTGTCAATGTCACTCAGCCTCATGCAAAGACGCAGTCACTCTGTCGCCAACACTGCTATGTTCCTTGTTAAACACCAACACCAACAACTTGATCTTCTGCTTTCTTCACAAAAAGGGGGAGATAATGGTGATGATGCAGATGCTGAAGAAGAGCTGGTTGATGTTTATGATGAAGACAAGGATGTGGATGAAGTGAGATGTTGATCCAGTTATGTGTTCTGCAGAGTTGACTGTTTGGCTTGGATTAGATATTGTTGCTGCACGGTTTTTTTTATGCTATAAACTCCTTTGTTTGATTTTAGCATTTGATTTTCAGCACTCATTTCTTGTTTGTGTTGCTGTTGGTTTTGTGAAGAAAGACAAAAAGGGGGAGTTTGTTGGAAGCTATTTCCTTTATGTTTTTGTCTTTCTTCACTTGTTTTCTTGTCTTTATTTTTTGTATGTGCAGGATTGGGCCAATTTACAGAGATTGGGCTGCAGCATGCTTGGGCTGAATTGAGGGGGAGTAGACTTGGATCCATTGTGTTAGGCTTCAGCTTTGTTAGACTTTCAGCAAGAAGACCATTAGTTGCTTAAGTCCTATATAAGTGGAACTAACCTAATGGAGAGGTGGACTAGGTCAAAGGAAGTTCGTGGGATGACGTGGGATGAGGAATTACGTGGAAACAAACGCTCCCATCACTCATTACCAGACGTGTGAAGAAAGAACGTGGGAAGAACACGAAGTTTGTTGATCTATATACTTCGAGACTCTACAGAAGTTTGATTATGCTTTTTGGAGAGAAATTGTTTCAGAGATTAGAGAGTTCCAAATAGCTTTTTGAGTTGAGTAGTACTAGCTTTAGGGTTAGTAATTTTTCATAGATCTTTTCCTCAACTCTAGTTTGTAATCCTTTATGAATTTTAGTGAATCGTTTTTGCCTTGAGGCACGCAAGATATCCTCACGATATCTTGCACAAATTATTTCTTTGTTTCTATCTTTCTTGATCTGTTTTTCATTCTAAACTATCCCGCTGTGTTTGTGCTCATCGAGTCTGTCACTGTACAGAGCTCTGTGAGTACCTTTGTGTGTTTTTGACCACTTGATACCAACAAAATAGAGTCATAACTCCAACATGACTCTCAACGCTGCTGTAGTTGGATACAAAAGTAATCCTCTCTCCCGCAAAAATCTTGACCGATCCAACCGGTGACGGGTAGCAAGTCGACATTTCTACAATAAAGCCGGCCTCATTCCCAGCTTCATTTCCTTGCCCGTATATCAGATTCGAGGAGCATATCGTCCTCCCATCCTATTTTCATGATATATATAATTATAACAATGTCCTTTTCAATCAAATTACTAAATTAATTAAAAATAAAATTAAAACCAATAGTATGCATGAATACCTCTCCATATAGAGCTGTGGCAGTGGCCCCAGTGTGTTGGTGTCCAACTCCATATATCACATCTCCACCATTAGGAAAACTAAAACTCACACTCTTAGTAGCAACATATCTACTCTTCTCAACTCCAACATTGCAAGATTCAATGTCAAATTCAACCTAATTAAACCCACAAAACATTGCCACAAGTTAATTAAAAAGACAAGATGATTTTCATAAAACAAAGTTCAAAATTAATCAAATCAGATTGAAGTTGAAAACGAGAAAGAATTAATTAGTACCCCACAATTGTGTGCAGCTCTGATTCCTCTAGATTCATCTCCCTTTGTCCAAACATCGGTAACATTGAATATATATATATCGACCAGAACCATTGATGATGAATCCCAATCCGCATATTTCACAATATACTTCAAATAAATGTTTCTCTTGTGGCCATGAAACGCTTTTTTGAGTGTGCATCTTTTCCTATCACGACAACATCTTAGTCCGCCTTTGTATTTTGCGGGCAACACTTCTCCCGTAACATCGTACAGATCGCACCTGCACTCGCTGCACCCCATTTAATCCACTGTTCCGCGAGTATCGATGGCGTGCACATTAATCATCCACCCTTCCTCGTATCCTACGGGGACAGCCGTCGGATCTCCCACACGGATTTCGTAGGGATTCGGAATATCGTTGGGCGTTCTCCTCGTCTCAGCTTGTTGTAAAACTTGTTAACAAAAACTTGTCGGGCGTACAAATGAATACAACGTAAAGAAGATTACAAGCAAACGGATCTACGAATAAAAAGCCGAGTCGAGGAAAGCCCTCTTTCCACAAGACGAGATACGCCCCGGTAGTGCTCTCGGTTTTGGCGTATCGTCCCCAAAGATAAAATGGCTTCGTCTCGAAGGTAGCAGCACCGCAAAACCTTGGAGCTCCGGCGAACTGGATGGAGGCGGAAAAACTGAGCTCGGAAATAAACAAGGGAGAGGTATGCAGCAAGATGCGTTTGGATGTGTGTTCCTCAAATGCAGCCATGCCTCTCTATATATAGGCGACTCATCACGGGAGGATTAACTGCCCACTACGCCACTACTCGGCATTAATGGGCCACTACACTATTACTTGGCCGTTGGAGGAAGTGGAGGAGTGGAGACGTGTGAAACGCCCTTGTAGAACATCCCTGGAAGGCGGAACGGTCATGCGGGCTGAACAAGCACTTCTTATATATCATAATTTTATCTCTTGGATATCTGAATGACATTTGCCATTTTCTGCTTTTGCAGAGGTGTGGCAAGAGATCCGCCAACACACAAGCACACACTTGAAAAAATAATAAATAAAATAGGAGATGGAATGAGGTAGTGATAACCAAAGATAAGCCTTGGCAGTAGATCTATACTCCGCTGCCACCACATTCATAGCCAAATCCTCCTCAGCACAGAGCCCTTGACAAAATGGAAAGGATAGACCTTGCTTATGCTGCAAGTATCATACCAGATGCCGGAGCTATATAGTTCTGAATAAGCCCCAAAACTTTCAGGCTCTGATGACATAAAAAACCCTATATATTAGGTATTTTAAAAAGGAAAATATGTGGACACCACCCCAAGTACCTACTTAATGTAGACTATTTTATTAAATAGATATTTGGGTATATATAAAAATAGGACAACATTCCAAGTACCCTACGCCAAGTAGGACTAAAAGTTTATCTGGAAAATCAATGAACCAATCGATTAATCTATTTTATGTCTTTCGAAAGGACGGGAAAAAATTAGAAATTTGTCCCAAATTTGAATCTGCATCATTATATTACACGTTATTTAAACTTTGCATTTTCAGATCTTAAGGTATACAGATCCTCTCATGAGGGTTCTGTGATTTTCTAGGCCCGTGCTTTCAGGTCCCATATTCGTATATATCCTCTAGTGAAGGTTCTGCTATTCCCAGGACCCATGTTCCCAGGTCCTACTATTTATAGATCCTTTTTTGCAGGGTCCGTTACATTACCAAAGCGTATTTCTTACGCTTCCCGACTCTCTAGGGTCATCATCCCTTTTCTTTATCGGGACCCGAAACCGCCGCCACTTTCTACCATTATAACTTTTGCACCCATGTCTCAATAACCGATGAGACGTGCTCCATAACTACAGGTAGTGGGTAGTTTTTTCTTTAACCCCTCTCATTTAAAAGGGATATATATATATAAGATAATTTAGAGGGAGAAAGACCAATACTTAGAAATTTTCCTCCATTTTTTCTTGAAGAGCTTTCCTTGCGCTCTTTCTAGGAATTACTTCCGGCAATTCTTTTCACCGCAGCCAATCCTTCCTCCCCGCAAACAGGTACCTCCTTTTTTCCTTGCTTCTTCCTCTTTCTTTATTCGTATTAGTTTATTTCCTAGTTTTTGTTACGTTTAAGCGATAAAGAAAGATGGTTTCTTCCTCTAGACAAGGTGCCCAGGGTAAGGGTAAGAAAAAGATAGTTAAGGGTGAAGAGGAAAAAGAGGGCAGAGCTGCCGCGCAGCCACCTCTCCCTTTCGGTGAATATGAATCTTCCACTGTAACCTCCTTAGAATTAGGCCTAATTCTAAGTAGATTAGGAAATACTAGGGGCTTTACTGTAGATATTCCGGAACCTAGTGAGCGTCCTTTACTTCCTCAGGTCAATCATAAGGTTTTTTGGCTTCGTCAATTGGAGGCAGGTCTACGATTCCCTGTTCTCCCTTTTTTGGCTAGCCTAGCAGCGAAATATGATATTCCTTTGAACCAATTGAACCCTGCTTCTTTCCGTAGGGCTATTTTCTTTTACATAGCAACCACTTTATATGGCGTGGAAGATCCAGTGTCCTTGTTTTTTAGGACTCATGAATTAAAACATCGCGGGTATCATTTGTATTTTTCTCCCATAGGTTGGTTTCATAAATTCTATGGCCAGTACGAGTCTATAGATAGAAAATGGCACCCTCAGTATCTGACAGTAGGCGCTTCTTCCCCCAATTCCTGGAATATCCCAATATACCTCTGTATATCGAGCCTAAGAAAGATAAACCTTCTTTTGAGAAGGTCACCCTGTTTGCATGGGAAAAAGATATTCTTCATGACCTGCTTAGAGAGTATCCAGCGGGTCATGGGATGTTGAAGCCACTTCTTCTCAGTGAAGAAGTGTTGTCTTTTTTTAATATGAGGCCTGGGACTCCTTGGAATTCCTCTATGGGTAAATTTTCCCTATTTTGGATTCGATTGTTTTTACACATGTGTGTTGAATTCATTCATGTTTCTAACTTATAGTTATCTTGCTTTTTCAGATATGTCAGCTAGATCCGTTCTCCGGGAGAAGGCAAGAAAACAAATGGAGGAACGGATGACTGCTATGGCTGCAGCCTCTGAACAGGCTCCTCCAACTTCTACAGCGGTGACAGCTCCCTTTTCGGCTCCTGTTCTGGCTTCTGCACCCATAGCGGGAATCACAATAGAGCCGAGGGCTCCTGTGCCACCTCCTCCTCCTGCTTCACAGGTCCCGCCTTCTTCAACGCCTACAGGTCCCGTACAGGGATCTGGGGATGTTGTCCGGCCTAAGGGATCTGCTTCCCGATCCAGGGGGAAGTCTACTTTGCCAGGGGTAACCATAAGGGAAGTGCCCACTCCTCGGGCTGTTATGTCTGCCTCTACGCGTCCTCCTCACCCCTTGGCTGCTGAGGTGGACCGTAGCCTTTCTACCTGGTCTGAGGGGGTGGTTCCTCCTTCCAATGAAGATCTGGACTTTCAGTCCTCAGAAGGGTTCTTGGCAGATTTATTCGCTACTGCTGAAGCACCAGCTCCCACAGAGCCTAATAGACTTTCCGTCTCCCAGAAGAGACCTTCGGATTCCACATCTTCCACAGATCCGAAGAGAAAAAAGATTTCTACCGGCAGTGCTGACCGGAGAGTGGGCATGCCCAATTCTAACGTTTTGTCGCCCACTCCCATCTCTGCAGAACCATCTGCTGTGGGCCATCCGAGGTATTCCAGCACTTTGGCTAGATATGCCACTGCCAACCCCTATACGGTGGTTAACCCTCCTGAGCCAGCTATGGTGGAAAGTCCTGCTTCTGAGGCCACACTGGCTATGCTCCATGCGTTGCGCATGAAGGGTTTGGATGTCCCTACTACCTCCTATACCATGCCTGGGGTTAATGTGAGTTTCACTGGCACGGTTCGGGGTATTGATGGAGGTACTGCCTCTAATATTTTGGACATCATTCCTCGTGCTGAAAATTGGAGGCATCTGAATAGATTGTCCTCTGTAGAGCTTGTCCGCCAGGCTTCTGTCCATGAGATTAAGGTACTAGAAGGGAATTTTAATTTGGAAAGATATGCTTTTGTCACCTCCATTAATTATTTATTTACTGGTTACTTTATTATGTCTAGGCCGTAGCCTTCAGGTCTATGCTTTCGCTCCGAGCGTTAGCCTATGATCCCATGAAGGGGGATATATCTGGCATGCATTCCTCCAACGAGCATCTACAAGAGGAAGTGATGCGGCTGAGGATGGCTCGTAATGAAGTGCACGCAGCCGAGGTTAAGGCTTTGAATGAATGAGCAGCGCGCCTGGAGCAGGAGCTGGCAGAGCTAAAGCGGCGAGAGGCAGATCGGGAGAAGCTAGCCCAAGAGCGGGAACGCTACTTTCAACAGATGGAGAGGGATCTGGCCGATCAGAAAGCGCGCGCCGAAGATCTTCAGCGAGCCTGTGATAAGGTTAAGGCAGATCTAGTTCAGGCATCTGAGAGCCACAAAGATGCCTTGGAGCGAGCATGTGATAATGCCATCAAGAAAGGTGCCGAAGCGGGTCTGTAGAAAGGGCTCGTTACCGGGTCTGCAGTAGGGGCCCACCGCTGCAGATCTTATCTGCTGATGACGCCTTACGGCCAGGCCTTCCTTCGTGCCTTAGTGCGGGATCTCCCTGAAGATTTCCTCCATTCAGAGGACTTCTGGGAAAGGATAAGTGTTCCCCTAGCCTTCTGGATTGGGGCTATCACCGAAGAGGTTCTTACTCAGCTGGGTCTGAGAGACAGGATGCAGGATCTGAATATTGACAAGATCCTGGATCTCCTGGAAAAGGAGACCCCTACCCTGGAACAGGATCCTCATTTCGGTGCCCACAACCCTTGGTATATGCGGGGTTTGAGATCTGCAGCTGAGATTCTCTACAGCCCTGAGGAGCATGAAAGTATCTTGCCTGCTTGGGAAGAGATTCCTTACTATCTTCTTCCTCCCCAAGCTGGGATGTTCGGGCTCCTAGAGGAGGCCTTCAAAATGGTAAGTATTTATAAGGATATTATGATAAAGCATTATTTCCTCATTTGTGGGATGCAAGCCTTCATTTACTTTGTCCTTCTCATGGACTTCTCTTTATTACAGGCGATGGGTAAGGAATCTCCTCTTCCCTGTTTCACCCTTTTTGGTGACTTGAAGAATTCTAATTTATACTTACGTCTTTTGCAGACGGGAGATTCCTTGCAAGAGATCAAGGCTATTCAGGTGTCGGAGGAAGCGTCTTTTCTTCAATCCCCGCGCGGGATCACATTGAGTGGGCTCTTGAACAGCAGAGAAACCTTAGAGCTCGGTGGGCCCTCTGGGGATCGGATCCCGCTCTTCAGCTCCACTCTCCAGTTCCAGCTCCTCCAATTGATCAGGTGATGGGCCAGGCATCCAGCCCAACGACGGCCTCGGAGATGACCCAGACCTCAAGCCACGTGGCGGACCAGGTGACAACTCCGACATCCGATCAGACGAGGGACCAAATGTCGGGCCAACAGAGTTCATCCCCCTCTCCCTCGTAGATGCCTCCGCCTCCTCCCCACCTGTCAGATCCCGCAGATCACCTCTCTTCAGACCCGGTGGGCGAGGCTCCTGCTCGGGAAGATTTTTCAGAGGTAGAGGAAGGAGTCAACCTTCTCGAGGAAATTATGGTGGGCACTTTCGTGAGCACAACAGGGGCGACCAATTCTTCTATCGAGGTCCCTCCTCAGGTCGTCAACTCATCAGGTATTTGGCACCTGGCGCCGATCAGGATCTGCCCGAGCAAACTCCAGGTGGCGTGGATAAGTTACAAGAGTAGGCTTTTTTTTTTTTTTTTTTTAAGGACATAGATGTGCCATGTAGTGGGATTGGCTCCACTAGTATTCTTCTTTTTTATGTGTTATTTGTATGGATTTCATATGACATTCAGTTTGCAAATATTTATATAGACCTGCTTTATTTTCCTTTGCAAATATTATTATATTTTATTTTTGAAAATTTTGAATCAATTTTCGTAAATAGATACTTACTCTAGGAGTAGATGGATAGTAGGGGGTATACCCCTACTCCTCCCCAAGTGAATTATAAGAAAGCGACTGAATTATAATTCATTTCTTAAAGACAATAAGAAGAAAAATATTCTATTTCATGAACTTCCATCATAACAGATAATGGGTTGGTTTTTACATACCTTCATTTTCTTTAGATTTATCATACTACTAGAATGCCTTAAACATAATACTTTTTCAAATTGTTGATATTCCAGGGTCTGGGCAGATCTCTTCCTTCTGCATCCCTGAGCTCATATGCTCCTCCTTTAAGTACTTTAGCAACGATACAAGGTCCTTCCCAATTAGGGTCTAGTTTTCCCATGGGCTTGAGAGCATCTGCTCTCTTCAGCACCAGGTCCCCTTTTTCGAATCGTCATATTTGGACTTTCTTGTTATAGGCATTCCGCTTCTGTTGCGTGTATCTTTCAGCTCTATTTTGAGCTTCTGCCCGATGCTCTTCAATCAGGTCCAGATTCTCTTTAAGTAACCCCAGGTTCTGATTTTCATCATATTTTAAAATTCGATGTGATTTTGCTTCTGCTTCTGCTGGTATCACAGCAGTTGATCCATATACCAAATTGAAGGGAGACTCCTCTGTGGCTGTTCTGGGGCTAGTGCGGTAAGCCCAGAGTACTGAATCTAGCTCGTCCGCCCAATTCCCTTTTGCTTTTCCTAACCTGGCTTTAATTCCAGATATAATAGTTTTGTTTGTAACTTCAACTTGCCCATTGGCTTGTGGGTGGGCTACTGCCACGAAACGCTGTTGAATTCCCATTTCTTGGCACCATGCCTGCACAGATGAACCTGTGAACTGGATTCCATTATCAGAGATGAGGGTTTTGGGAACACCAAAGCGGCAGCATATGTTTTTCCAGATGAATTTTTTCATGACTTGCTCTGTGATCCTGACTACAGCTTCAGCCTCTACCCATTTGGAGAAGTAGTCAATAGCGACAATCAAGAAAACCCATCCACTAGGAGCTATAGGAAATTTTCCCACAATGTCAATCCCCCACTTATCAAAGGGGTAAGGGAAGACATGGTTCCCATCTCCTCTGCAGGTCTATGAATCAATCTGCCATTTTTTTGGCAAGGCTCACATTTTTTTACCAATTCCTTGGCATCTTTTTCAATACTGGGCCAGAAGAATCCGGCCCTCAAGACCTTTCTGGCCAAATCTTTGAATCCCGTATGAGCACCAGCAGCTCCTTCATGTATCTCTCTCAATAAGTATTCCTCTTCCGGCTCAGATAAGCATCTGAGATAAGGATGTGTGAAAGATCTTCGGTATAAGAATCCTTCAAGTAGGAAATTTTTTGCCATAATCATCTTTTTACATCTATCGACATTGGCTTCATCTTGTTCCTCAGCTTTCAGGACCTGGATGAGAGGTGCTCTCCAGTCTTTAATTTCTTGTATCGTACTAACTTCTGCTAAGCCAGATCTGGTGTCTGCTTGTAGTACAGTCAGATCCCCGTCCCATGTGCCTTCAATGGCACTTGCGATCATGGCGAGTTTGTCTGCCTCTTCATTCTTTTCCCTAGGGATCTGAAGGATCTCCGCTTTCGAGAATTTAGCCAGCAAAGCTTCGGCCACAGAGGCATAGGTTATCATCCTTTCCTCTTTTCTCTAGCATATCCTTAATAATTGATGCGTTACCAGTTGGGAATCAGAATAAATTTCCACTCTCTGGGCATTCATGCTTAATAGGATATGCAGAGATCTGATGAAAGCTTCATATTCAGCTTCATTATTTGATGCCACAAAATTGAATTTAATGGCGAACCGATATTCCTTGATGTCGGGATCAACTATGTATATCCCAGCTCCAGATCCCTCTTTGGTGACCGACCCATCCACATAGGTTCTTCACACCTTTTCTTCTCTTTCATCACCCCGGGTGGTTTCTTGTATGAAGTCAACTAAGGCATGTGCCTTTATAGTTGTTCTAGGTTCGAACTCTACGTCATACTCACTGAGTTCTATGGCCCATTTAACCATTCGCCCAGATAGGTCTGGCTTCCCCAACACCTGCTTAAGCGGGATATTGGTTCTCACCATGACCTTATGAGACAAAAAATAAGGTCGTAACCTTCGAGCAGTGACCATTACTGCCAGTGCGGCCTTTTCTATGTCGGCATACCTTGTTTCCGGCCCTTGAATCATTTTACTTACGTAGTAAATTGGGATCTGGACAGATCCATCTTCCTTGATAAGCACTAAGCTCAAAGATTTTTCCCCTACTGCAAAGTAGAGATATAAGACCTCTTTTGGTGCTGGTTTCGTAAGCAAAGGGAGAGAGACCATATGCTTTTTGAGCTCCTCAAAGGCATCTTGACATTGCTGAGTCCATTCAAACTGGCTACCTTTTCTTAACACTTTAAAGAAAGGTAGACTTCTATCAGCAGATCTGGAAATGAAACGGCTTAAGGCCGTGATTCTACCGTTAAGTTTTTGTATTTCCCGGATGTTCCTGGGAGGAGCCATCTCTAACACAGCTTGTACTTGGATTAATTTACCTCAATTCCTCTGGCGTCGTTACCACGTATCCCAAGAATTTTCCCAATTATACCCCAAAGGCGCATTTGGCAGGGTTTAGTTTCAAATGATAAAATCGAGTCACAGCAAAGGCTTCTTCCAGATCATTGATATGATCTGTAGCTTTCACACTTTTCACTAGTATGTCATCGACATAAATCTCCATGTTCTTTCCAATTTGTTTTTTGAATATCTTGTCCATCATACGCTGGTAGGTAGCCCCAGCATTTTTTAAGCCAAAATGCATGCTTTGGAAACCGAAAGTTCCCACACAGACCCCAAAAGCCGCTTTATTGACATCATCTGGGTTCATCTTCACCTGGTGGTACCCTTGGTATGCGTCCATCATTGACAATAGCTCACATCCTGATGTGGAGTCCACCATTTGATCGATTCTGGGCAAGGGATAGTGATCTTTAGGACACGTCTTGTTCAGATCCCTGAAGTCTATGCATATTCTCCACGTGCCAGTATTGCCTTTGGGCACCATAACATCGTTGGATAGCCATTCTGGGAATTGTACTTCCTGTATGTGTTTAGCTTCCAACAGCTTTTGTATCTCTTCTTTAATGACCTGGTCTTTTGCCCTGAATTGCCGAAGCTTCTGCTTCACCGGCTTAACCTGAGGATCTACATTAAGGCTGTGTAAGGCGACCTCTGGGTCTATCCCTATTAGATCAGATGACGAGAATGCAAAAACATCCACATTCTTCCGTAATCACGCTATCAATGCTTTGGATATCGCATCTGGCATCTGTGTCCCGATGCGCGTAGTAAACCCCATTTCATTAGGCCTTAATTCCACCAGCAGTAGCTCCTCAGCCGGTTGCATTTGGGAATTGTTTTCTGTTGCAGGTTCTGCAGACCTCATTCGTTTATCTTCAGGTCCTTTTACCCATTGGAATCTCTCAATTCGTCCCCAGATCTTTTCTTAGCCTCACCGGCCTTTACTGGCTGTATATAGCATTTCCGCGATAGGACCTGGTCCCCTGCGACAGATCCCACCCGGTTACCCACTTGAAACTTCATCATCAAATGGTAGGTTGATACTACCGCCTGAAAATTACTGAGAGCTGTTCTGCCCAGTATTACATTATAAGCTGATTTTTGCCTTACCACCAAGAAGGTAGTTGGTCTAGAGATCTGCAAATCTCCATCTCCCAGGGTCAACATCAGCTCTATTGAGCCTAATGACATGACCAGGCCTCCAGCAAAACCGTGTAATGTTGTGGCTACCCTATCTAGTGGTTTGTGCAAATCCATTTGTAGAAAGCAATCTTTGAAGATTATGTTCACACCAGCTCCCGTATCTACGAATACTCTTTTCACTTCATATCGTTCAATCCCCGCCGTGATAACCAGGGCATCTTCATGAGGATGAATTAAGGATCTGTCATCTTCGATCCCGAAAGGTATTTCAGGATGAGGTACTCCTCCTTCAATCTTCATCATGTCATGTTTTTCCAGCATCTGGATTTCTCTGTGATGCACCTTGCGGCTTCTGTTGGAATCACCTCCTGTAGGTCCTCCATAGATCATGGAGATTACGTCTTTATTGGCTGTAATTTCTGTTGATGCCTCCTTTTGTGGGAATTTGCCATCCCTTTCATCTTTATGCCTCTTGGGCTGGCCAGATTCTTTTTTGACATATTCTAATAGTTGACCTTCTTGTATGAGTTTTTCAATGGCTATTTTCAGATTACGGCACTCATTGGTAGTATGCCCATAATCATTGTGAAATTTGCAGAACTTATCAGAAGGGGGCCGCCTTGGGGGCTGGTCCCTACCTGGAGGGATTTGTACTCCCTGTTTCTTAATCACCACTTCTAGCAAATCAGCTGGGGATCTGGTGAGCGGTGTGAGAGATCGTTGAAACCTTTCATTTTTCTCGGGTTTCCTCCCTTCAGGAGCTCCTCTTTTTCTATCATCAGGCTTCTTATCTTTTTTGAAGGTTATATCTGCTCATTTAGCATTCATAGCTTCTTCCATGTTTATATACTTTTGTACCCGAGATAAGAGCTCATCAAAGGTTTCGGCAGGTTTCTTCATTAGCGAGGCGAAGAAGTGTCCTGGCCTCAATCCTTCCACAAAAGAATGTATTTTCAAGGTGGCACCCACACCTGGGATTTCCAGTATTGCATCATTGAACCTGGTCATGTACTCTCTCAGGCTTTCAGTGGCTCCTTGCTTGATAGTTGTTAAGTACAACGAGTTTTTAGTAGATCTCTTTGAGCTCACAAATTGGTGTAAAAAGATTTCTCTCAAATCTTTGAATGAGTGGATCGAGTTCTTAGGCAATTGCTGAAACCACTGTTGTGCAGGGCTAGAAAGAGTGGTTAAGAATACCCTGCATTTGACTCCTTCAGAATATTGGTGCAATAAGCACAAACTCTCAAATTTCATGAGGTGTTCTTCAGGATCTCCTTGCCCCTTGTACTCACAAGAAACTGATTTGAAGTTCTTAGGAATAGGGTCGGTTTGAATATCTGATGAGAAAGGGTTGTTCTCATTAACATAGTCAGGACCGTATTCAGATCTGCTTTCCTTCCCAGTGCGGGCTATTGAAGTACCCACTATCTCTTCTGTGGGATGGACAGATTCATCCGCATTTCTTTTTCCAGATGCCTGGTGCGCCTTACTGAGCTCTTCCAGTTCTTTAGCCATGACCCTTATTTGGTCTTGTTGCTCTTGGATTTGCTTCTGGAGCATATCTGTGAGGGTCTGACCAGTGCTTGTTTCTTGCACCTCATCATCAGAAGACTCGTAGTCTGTAAAATGCCCGTCTTCTCGGATTTGGGGTAACTTGGTGATTACGTCCTTAAGGACTTTGGGATCTTATGATCTGGAGGCATATTTGCCTTTCACTTTTTCCTGATTTCCCTTACTTTCGGGGAATGAGGATGGATTGATAGGATCTACAAGAGTACCAGCTCCGATGGTAGCCAGTCTCTTCTCCAGGGCTCCGTCTATCATTGCGTTCATTTGCTGCAGCATCAACGAGGAGAAACCAGATTCGCCTACATTGGTCTCCTGAGGTACTGACATGACCCCGGGATTGGCACCAGAGCCAGGGGTGAAATGTGGCGTATTTGCCTGTCCTTCAGCAGATGATCTCATCATTTGGGCTATGCTAGAGTGTTGATCCATTTTTAAGGAAGATCTGCAAAGATATATGCATAATTTATTTGATTAGTGCCTAATATTAGATTAGGGCTTTCTTCTCCTTTTGTAGGAGGATAGGGAGCTTCGGGTCCTCTTGTTGGGACTTTTCCGACCATTTCCCTTAAATAATTTTGAGGATTGTTTTGCTTAAGCACGAAGATAGCTTTTTTGTGCCTGGATCTTTTGCCAGGGCTTACCGTCAGCTCATCTTGCTTTTTGTCAAAAAATCTCTCAAGTTGTACGATATATGTGTAGGTGATGTGTTTCTACTCACCAAGTATAGGATTTCAAGATTCTTCTCCTTTTTCTTGAGATTTCTCTGAGATATGGAGGTCCTTCTATTACAACTCTTTAATACTCTATTTTTCACAGGAAAAGGAAAAGTCAACACACATTGTATATGTAATTTTCTCTTAAAATTTTTGTACATAAAGATCCATTGAATATGCCTAGACCGATACCTAGTAGGAAGACGGCGGATATTCAATGAATAAAATGAAAGAATTTAAGGGAGTGATCTTTACTGTGATCGAATTTCTTTTGCCGGAATTAGGATTTGCTTAAACCCTCTTTTCTTGCTTTTTTACCACAGATCCTACACCAGGCGAAACAGCAATTGAAACATCCTTTACTCATATTTCAAGCAAATCCCTCATCATAATCAACAGATAAATTACAACAAGAATGAACATCATATAGGCTACGCGAATATTAACATTTTTCCTTTACGTGTTTTCACAGAGAAATCGAATCAAAGTTCAGAGCGTTTTTTAGGGAGAAATCTGCGCCTTAGTCAGAATTTTCCCACAGACGGCGCCAGTTGATAGATTGGGTTATTTTCCATCAACAAATTCGTACAATAATTAGGAATATAAACAGACAAATGACACTGAAAAATCTCTTTGGCTAAACTCTAAATACTTTTCTTTAAGGTATCAGCTTTTCCCTTGTGATAATGATGCTACCTCAATGATGCCTTTCCGGTTGCCGCTTTTCAGCTATGAGCCAGCAAAACAGCACCGGAGGAATGGGGAGGGTTCCTCCGGGAAGACACTCCGACGCTCAAGTCAGTATGTGTTTAAGAGAAGTCCGCTTCAGCAAAGCTTGCAGCGGAGGTAAAGTATCAGTGAAAAATGCGTACCTTTTCTTGGTGAAGAAGGTTGAATATTTATAGTAGAATAGAAGGTGAGGATAAAAGGGTAATTACCTCTAATTTACAAGGTTAAATTAGTCTTTTTAAGGGAGACAAGTCGGTTAGAAGAATATTTTAGTTATGATTAATGGTCCCCATAGTCACGTTTTTTCTACACTCCATGTAAGGAGCTGGGGTTAAAGGGATGGTAGTGACGGGGAGGTGATCTGCACCTCTTATTCCCAGATCAAGGACAGGGGTGATCTGGGCCCACTACGCCTAATTCACCCATAGATCAGATCTGCAGGATCTGTTGGGGATTTGGCATCTGTATATTTATCGTTCCTGCATTTCGGAGGCATGCTAGGGAGCTGACAGATTACTCCCTATCACTTCAAGTATCTCAAAACTCGTACTAGAGCTCTCCAATGCTATTTGCTTGGATTGCTCGTGTAACGACTCAATTTGTTCACGACACATGCTATGTCGGGTCGAGTGCAATTTGTAATATACATTAAACACCCTATTATGCGAGCATAGTCTTCTTGAGCAACCGACTCTCCTCGGTTTTTGCTCAAATGAACATTAAGTTCAATCGGGGTTTTGGCGGGCACGCTTTCAAAAGCGTTAAACTTCTTGAGCACTTTCTCAACATAGTGAGATTGTGACAAGACAATCCCATCGGATTTCCTTAGAATTTTCATTCCAAGAATAACATCCGCTAAACCCAAGTCTTTCATGTCAAAGTTCCTCTTTAACATGTTCTTAGTTTCGTTAATTACACGGATATTACTACACATGATTAACATGTCATCTACATAAAGACACACAATAACATACCCGTTATTCGTGTTCTTAATGTAAACACATTTATCACACTCGTTTATCTTAAACTCATTTGACAACATCACATTATCAAATTTCAAGTGCATTGAAGTGGCACTTGTTTCAATCCATAGAGGGACTTAACCAGTTTGCAAACCTTCTTCTCTTTACCAGGTTCCACAAATCCTTCTGGTTGTTCCATATAGATTTCCTCCTCTAAATTTCCATAGAGGAAAGCAGTTTTCACATCCATTTGATGTATCTCAAGATTGTGCAAAGCAGCAATTGCGAGAAGCACCCGAATGGATGTAATCCTTGTTACAGGAGCATAGGTATCGAAATAATCGTACCCTTCTTTCTGCTTAAACCCTTTGACAACCAAACAGGCTTTGTACTTGTCAATTGATCCATCGGCTTTGTATTTCCTTTTAAGGATCCATTTACACCCCAAGGGTTTACACCCTTCGGGCAAATCAACCAACACCCAAGTGTGGTTTTGCCTAATGGACTCAATTTCACTTTGTACCGCTTCTCTCCAAAGCGGACTGTCCGATCTAGAAAAAGCTTATTTGATCGTCGTAAGTTCTTGATCCAACATGAACACTACATAATCCGGACCAAATTGTTTTGGTTTCCGAACTCTACTACCACGTCTCGGTTCACTATCTTCCGGATTAGACCTTTGTCGTTTGCGTGACTTAGGTTCTTCATCCTCGGATTTAGAACTCGTGGCTTCACCTTCAATTCTATTGCTAGAATTGAGTTCTACATTACCCTTGCCTTACAATGATATATGTTCAAAGAATATCGCATTCCTTGACTCGATCGTTGTTCCCACAGTCATGTCGGGTACTTCCGACTTGTGGATAACAAAGCGATAGACGCTGCTATTATGTGCATACCCAATAAAGATGCAATCAACCGTTTTAGGGCCAATTGTAACTTGTTTAGGTAGAGACACTTCAACCTTCGCCAAACACCCCCACACTTTAAGGTATACGATGGTTTCCAACCTTTCCATGACTCATAAGGTGTAACATCTTTACCTTTGAGTGGAATCTTTTTCAGTATATAGTTGGCTGTCAAGACAGCTTCCCCCCACATATTTTGGGGCAACCCTGAACTAATCAACAAAGCATTCATCATCTCCTTAAGAGTTCGATTTTTACGTTCAGCAACGCCATTTGATTGGGTGAATATGGGGCCGTCATTTGATGAATTATACCACTTTCGTTGCATAATTCTTCAAACGGAGCAACATATTCGCCACCTCTGTCGCTTCGAACACTCTTAATTCGACCACTTAGTTGATTTTCGGCTTCATTCTTGAAGTGTTTAAATGCTTCAATAGCCTCATCTTTACCTCTTAAAAGATAAAGATAATAATATCTCGTGCAATCATCGATGAACGTGATAAATTACTTCTTACCACCATGAGTTTACACATACTTTAAATCACACACATCGGTGTGAATTAAATCAAGGGGTTTCGTGCTCCGCTCAACCGAATGAAACGGTGGTTTTGTCATTTTTGCCTCAACACAAACTTCACATTTGTTTTGAGTGTTAACTTCATTTAACTTTAGTAAATCTAAATTTACTAATTGTTTTATAGCATTTAGATTAACATGTCCTAGTCTACAATGCCATAAATCAGAGCACTCAAGCATATCAGAGGAAGCATTTTCATTACTCTCAATAGATTTTGGTACATGACGTATAGCCAATACATTCAACCTAAAGAGACCATCAGAGAGGTAACCCTTTCCAAGGAAAGTACCACCCTTTGACAAAATAAACTTGTCAGACTCAAAAACTAGTCTAAACCCCTTACTAACTAGAATAGAGCCCGAGACCAAGTTCTTTCGGATGTCGGGAACATACAGCACGTTCTTCAAAGTTAGAGAATTCCCGGATGTAAGCTTTAGCACCACATCTCCAACTCCGACAACCACGGACGAAGCTTGGTTCCCCATATTGAGCTTCCTCCCCTCAACAGCTTGATAGGTAACAAACTTGATCCTATCGGCACACACGTGCGCAGTAGCGCCAGTGTCGATGAACCAGCCTCCCGGCTTTTTGACTTGGTTGACCTCCTCGGTGACCACAACTGTAAAGTCTTCTTTCACCCACTCGCCGTCTTTCTCGGCGACGTTGGCAGCATGTTTCTTCTTCTTCTTGTTCTTGGGCTTCTTGCAGTCCTTCGCAGTATGCCCATGCTTGCCACAATGGTACCTTCGCCTTGGCATTTGGGCGATCACGCTTGTTGGAGGGTCCGCCCTTCTCCATCAAGTTCACCTTGGCATCAGACGGTGCCTTCGGTTTGTCTTGATCTCGCACATCAGACTCGATGCGTAGCTTCACAATCAAGTCTTCAAGAGTCATCTCATTTCGCTTGTGCTTAAGGTAGCTCTTGAAGTCTTTCCAATTTGGGGGTAGCTTCTCGATCACGGTCGCCACCACGAACGCGTCCGGAAAGACCATCCCCTCAGCATGGACGTCATGCATAATGAGTTGAAACTCTTGTACTTGCTCCATCATCAATCGAGAATCGACCATCTTGTAGTCCAATATCGGGCTACAACAAACTTCTTCGTACCCGCGTCATCACTACGGTACTTCTTGTCCAACGCCTCCCAAATTCCTTTGGAGGTGTTAACACCAGAGTACACATTGTACAAGCTATCATGCAAGGCATTTAGGATGAAATTCTTGCACAAGTAGTCTTCATTGCGCCAATTGTCATACAAAGCACGAACATGGATGTTCACCTCTTTGGCATTTGGCGCAGCCGGCTCATCTTCCGTGAGGAAGTTCGCCACTCCCAATGTTGTTAAGTAGAACAATATCTTTTGTTGCCACCTTTTGAAGTCAGCTCCGCTAAACTTCGGCGGCTTCTTAGCGGGTGGCATCACCCTTGGTGCCGAGTTCGCTCCCATAAGAGAGCCACTTGGGTTGTGCCCGAAGGCCCCCACAGTCGAGCCCATGAATGGCACTCCAACAGTTCCACTAAAAGTGGAACCAACAGTCCCACCAAATGTGGAACCCACGGAGCCGGATGAACCGGAACCTCCGCTTGACATGAATGGGTTATTCCAAACCTACGAGCTTGAAGGCAGCGTCGAGCCTCCGGTTGAACCGCCAGTGGTGGAGTTCATTGCCGATGCAGTAGTGAAGCTTGGCAACGGCGATGACATAGTTGATGGAACAGTCGTTGACATGGTGGATGGCATCGCCGAGGTCATGATGGATGGAGTGGTGGATGCAACGGGGAAGCGCTCGTCATCTTCAGTTACGTCGGGAAGGCAAGTAGGATATCTCGTCTTGCGATTGTTGTAAAAATGGTACAAGAACTTGCCGGGCGTACAAATGAATACAATGTAAAGAAGATTACAAGCAAACAGATCTACGAATAAAAAGCCGAGTCGAGGAAAGCCCTCTTTCCACAAGACGAGATACGCCCCGGTAGTGCTCTCGGTTTTGGCGTATCATCCCCAAAGATAAAACGGCTTCGTCTCGAAGGTAGCAACACCGCAAAACCTTGGAGCTCCGGCGAACTGGATGGAGGCGGAAAAACTGAGCTCTAAAATGAACAAGGGAGAGGTATGCAGCAAGATACGTTTGGATGTGTGTTCCTCAAATGCAACCATGCCTCTCTATATATAGGCGACTCATCACGGGAGGATTAACTGCCCACTATGCCACTACTCGGCATTAATGGGCCACTACGCCATTACTTGGCCGTTGGAGGAAGTGGAGGAGTGGAGACGTGTGAAACGCCCTTCTAGAACATCCCCGGAAGGCAGAACGGTCATGCGGGCTGAACGTTGGGCTCACAACACGGACTGCACAGACCCAAAACACTATAGTTTTTGTGGTCCAAAAAATATAGTATGTAAGGCCCAAGTACAAGCCCACGAACAGGCCCAAA
Source organism: Mentha longifolia (assembly GCA_001642375.2). Classification (NCBI taxonomy): domain Eukaryota; kingdom Viridiplantae; phylum Streptophyta; class Magnoliopsida; order Lamiales; family Lamiaceae; genus Mentha; species Mentha longifolia. Next base: position 32,191,816 of record CM038111.1, on the reverse strand, counting down.
GACCAGCCCAAAGGACCAATCGCCAAGATCCAAGTCCACGGCCACGAACCCCGAGCCCGAGCCGGAGCCGTCCGTGTCGTCCGGCACGGACGGCGGTGCCGGATCAAGTGTGTGCTCGCGCGATAGCCCAACCACACACTTATCCACTTACTTGGCCCACTTGTTATTAAGCCCATATGTTTAAACTCTTTTAAACATCACACCACATCAATATTTATTCGATGTGGTATTCCTCCCACTTCATTAAATAATGAAGAAACTTCCACCAAACTTTGAACATTTATATCTCACTCACCGGAAATCGGTTTTGAGCATATAAATATACCACGTTCATCTACTCCACGAGTAGAACAATAATCTAATATTTAATTTACATAATAAATTAAATATTAATTATTATTTATTTGGTCAAAAACCAAATTTCCAACACAGCTCCCACCCCATAATAGTACCTCAGCTTATCATCGCAAATCCCACCATTTCTCATCAGATTGTAACCGGAGGGGCGGGTTCCGTTATCTCCGCCTTCGCCGCTGTTAGAGTTTCTCCGAGCATGGTATCTCTGAAGAACCCAGTGATGGAGATAGGTCTCGTGGAGCGACACCGGGTTCGCGCCAACTAGTTCCACAGTGAAGCTCTTGATGCCGATGTGCCCACGTGGAAAATCGACGCCGTAGTAGTACTTGTCGGTGACATGCCCCGGCTCCAGCATGATCTCCGGCAACAGGAAAGCCTCGGTTTTCACCAAGTTTGCGGCTGCTGCTGAGGTTCCATTCTGTACTAGGATTGCTATTACGAGGACTGATATAGCTACTGCTAGGTTTTCTAATGCCATTTTCCTGTTTCTTTTTCTAGCAAGAGAATGAAGAAAGTTGGATTTCTTCTCTGTATATGCAAAGTCGAAGGCAAATATTTTATAATATAGTAGTAATATTTGATTGAATGGACATTTTGGATCTTCGTAAAGTGATCTTGAATACTTTGACTGATCAGTTCACTGTATCTACGTGTTATTATATATTCCCTCCGTCTCAGGTTTTCTAATATTTTTCTTTTCGGCATGAGTTTTAAGATGAGAGTGTTTAGTATGTAAATTGTATTGTATTAAAGTGTATTGTAATAGTAGTAATAATTAAGGGAAAACTAATTGTAATAAGTGGGATAGGGATGTAAACGGGTCTGGGTGGGGTTGGGGTCGGGTATTACTTTTCCAATCCCCAGATAAAATGATATGCTACTCCATCATTCATGGGCATCTTCGTCGTTTTATCACTTTGACATTACTTTGTTCGATATTTTCACACTATAACAAAAATATCTAGTAGTGACACAATTTTAGTGACATCTTGAGAGGTATCACAAAATTTGCTACATCTTTAGTGTAGCAAAATTTAGTTACACACACACATGCATCTATAATATTTTGTGACACATAAAAATATAATTAAATTAGTTACATTTAGAAATGTAGCAAATTTTGTGACATTTATACCATGTCACTAAATTTTGCTACACCTTAAATTATCACAAAATATTTTTGTTACACACGTAGGTGTCACAATCTATCTCTATGGCACAAACACATATACAAATAAGAATTGTCTCACGTCGAAAAACTATAACAAAAAAGATATGCATTTTATTAGAAGGATCAAGACGCAATGTCAAGAACTAATTCCTCCAAGTGAAGATTGGAGTAGAAGATTGAAAATTGAAGAAAGAAATCACACACTCACATATATATATAACTTTCATTATTAATAAATTTTTAAAAAAAATAATTATAAATAGATTGTCAAAAAATAACTACACTTTTATATGTTCAAATGTCACTAAATTTTGTGACATGTCTTTAATTTTGTGATACGCATATTAGCTACTCAACTATAATATGTCACAATTTTATTTAGTTATATTTATAAGTGTCACAATTCTTCCAAAATTATGTCACTATTAGAACATTTTGTTGTAGATCAATTGTTTTATATTCTAGTACCTTAAAAATTAATATAGAAATCATAAAATCTAAAAAAATAATAAAAATCAAAGCTTGATTTATTTTATTACTCATTTTTCGAAGTTAAAAATAAAAATAATAAATTGAGCTTTGATTTTTTAGATTTTATGATTTCTATATTAATTTCTGAGGTACTAGAATATAAAACAATTAAAAAAATCGAACACAGTAATGTCAAAGTGATAAAACGACAAAAGTGCCCACGGAGGCCCACGAATGGGGGAGTGGCATATTATTTCTCCTCATTCACGTACCCGCCGGTAGAAGGGTACCGACAAGTACCCGGTAAATTTATTTTTTATTAAAAAATGATTTTTTTAGAATAAAAAATATTTTTTATTAAAAAAATAAAAAACTAAAATTATAATAAAAATAAATAAAAGAATGATAAATTATTTAATATATTTATCAAAAAATAATAATTAAATACTTAACTTATTAAAAATTTAAATATAATTAAAAATATATATTAAGTTTATTTATTGGGGCGAATATGGGGCGGGAATATATAAACCTGCCCCCGCCCCATTAGGAGCGGATATTCTCAGGTACGCGGGTTAGCAGGTAAAATCGTCATCCATAAAGGAGGATTACTAATTTTACCATTAGTTTCCTAATTATTTCCCAAAAAGAAAACGAGTCAATATTTGTATGACGGCATGATAAAAAAATAATGTCCATATCTCCGAAAACATGTATTTGAAAAGAAATCAAATAGTAAAGTCAAACATTAACATTGACAACATAACTACGTTACATTTCATATTCCATTAATAGATGCCTTGTGACTCGTGTGGGAAAATTCAATTGATTGGCATATGCGATGGCATAAAATTCCTACACGGCTATCCATTCGTCAATGCCTACATGATTCCTATATCGTTGGTTTCTTTCTTTTTTTTCCTAAACACACATGATTCATTTTTGTTAACTAATGATTTAGCGCATGTTTAGTTCACTTATAAGAATTGAGTCTTTTTCCTAAGTTAAGAAAAGTTCAATCAAACATGAGTTTAACATACAGATCTTATTAATTAAGTTGCACTTCGTTATCTAAGAATAGACTGACATATCCAAAATCCGTGACATTGGATGTGGATATATAAGGACATATCGTGTAATTTAGGAGTATAATTTTTAGGGTGTGTAGCTTGGTAATGAATCTATTCATTTTCATTTTAATTGTGAAATTAAATTTATAGACGACTCGATTGAATAAATGAGACTGGATTTGTTGAATGGAAGGAATACTCTTTCCGTTTTTTTAAGTGTTCCGGTCAACAAATCGCAAATAACAAGAAAATGTGTAAATTTACATTTTAACCTCATTTATTATTCTCTTTTTCTGCACACCACCTTATATATAACATTAATTATATGGGTAAAGTTGGAAAAATGTAGCTATTATGTCATCAAATTTCGAAATAAGACGCTTAAAAATAAACAGCAAAAATAGTAAGTAGGACACTTAAATAAACAAAGAGGGAGTATATAACTTATTAATTTGACAAATTCCTTCTCTCCTTGCTTAGCTCACGAATGACATATTAACTCTAGCTACAATGTCGGAAAATGTTAAAAAGTATAAATGAAACTAACGACGTTTTTGTCGCTATCAATAAGTAATAATAACACAATCCGACCTAAATAATAAAACAACACAATTTAATCGATCGCCGCACCAATAAAATGACCACTTCTCCATAAAATCAACATTTAAATTATCCATTTTTATCTAAAAAAACAGAACATTTTAATTCTCCATTTGCTTAAAAAGAGGAAGAAACTTAAATAATTAATCCTACAAGGTACTAGGTACTAATGGTGATGCCGACGCACGCGGCGACTTTACAAGGTAGGTGCATGGGAAGTTCAGGCACCTCTTGGGCACTGAATAGTCCAACTTGTTTCTTTAAAAACTAGTGCTTCCCCGTGCTCTGCACGATTATTTTTCCTAAAATATATTTTTTTTCCCTAAACTATTTATAATAAAATAAGAAAGATAAAGTAGTACAGTATTTTAGATGTAATTTTGTAAGCATTAAAGTAATGATGGGCTACAATAGCTAAGCGAGTTTGTTATTTTTTTTTTTGATATCTTATATATTCCGCAGCGGATTCCGGATACCACAACGATCCACGCGCTTACGTGGCGTCTCCTATGGCCTTCATTCTTATTTATCTAAAATCTATATATTTATATACACTAATTATTATTTATATATTTTATCAATATTATATATATATTCAAATTTAAAAATTTAATTATGAGAATGAGAGGATTTGAACTCATGATCTCCTAAATAATAGTCTATATCTTATACCACTACACCACGTCACTATTTAATACTTACTTAAGACATACAATATATTATACGTACCGTTTCGGATTCGGAGCACCACAACTAGACCTGCCCACGGGCCGAGCCCGCCGGTTTCGGGCCCGGCCCGGCGGGCCGCAGGCCTGACAGGGCTTGAACCTAGCCCGGCCCTTGTAGCAAGTGTAGGTTACGGGCTCAGCCCTAGGCCCGCCGGTTACGGGCCGGGCCGAAACCATCGGGCCTAGGGCCGGCCCGCCGGGCCGTGCAAATTGGAATGGTTTGAAAAACAGAGCAATGCTCTGTTTTGAACAAATGCTCTCGGCATTTTGCCGAAAATGTGTGTTTTTTTTTTTTTCTTTCAACTTTTTTTTACATTTTAAATTTTATTCTTTTATATTAATTAATTTAATGAATAGGAAATGTCAATTTGTCAAGTTTTTATAAATATTTTTTTTAAAAAAAATATTTAAATTACTCATTAAATTGTTGAAAATGCATAACAATTGATCAATTTTGCATTATTAATGATAAAAATTACAACATTAAATTAAGCTCAATTTAATCACTTTGACAATTGAATAAGAACTTTTACATTTGACAAGAAAAATACTAAAAATTATAATAATGGACTTGAACTCAATTTCATTTCTAAAATCGAGTTGCCTACGTATCCTCATATTAATAGAGGAATCAAAGTCGACGTAGTTCTTATTACAACACAACGGTTCCTATTCCGCACCCGATGCCGATGCCGATCGATCCGTCTCGGTGAAGGCTTCATTTTCGCTCTCATTCCGATCATCCCATTCCGGTTCTTGAGCTCTAAGGTCAGTCCTACACCAATCATCGAGCAACATGGTAGCTTCAATGTTTGCCGGCTTCATTGTTGATCTTCTTTGATCTAGCATAAGACCTCCGGTGCTAAAGACTTGTTCAACAGATACGGTGGATGCCGGGATGGCAAATAACTCCTTCGCCATCATGGAGAGTATTGGGTACTCCACTCTCTTCGACCACCATTTCAACACGTCGATCGACGGACCACTATCTTCAACACCAAAAACAAAACGAGTTTGCAAAAATATATCCAATTCACTATTACCTTTGCTCCTTGGATTATCATAGGTTCTATTTTGGTACATTCCTTGCATTTGTCTAACTAAAGGATCCATTGAGTCCATAGCAAAGGGAAAATCAAATAAAGGCATCATAGTAGAAGAAGAAGAAATATTGGTATTATCTTCATTACTACCATACTTTCTCCTATATTCATCAAAAAGTTCTATCAAAGTCTTATGTAGATCATCCTTCATATCTTGCACATTTGGAATATCAAAAAATATTTGTTCACCATCAATTACAACATTACTAAAGTCCATTTCCAAAAAAGCATCATAATAAATCCCAAGCATTTGACAAACACCTTCATATCTCCATTTAGGATCCAAACACTTAGCAATCAAGAAAATTTTTGGAATCTCCCTAAAATACTTTAGCCATTTTTGAACCATATAATAAATCACACCTTGCAAGTTTGGCCTATTAAAACAAGCCTTAAAAGACATGTCAATATACATGCAATGTTCCAACACTTTAACGGAAGTACAATAGTAAACACCCGATAATTGTTTAGTAGCCATATGAAAAACCTTCAATAATGCATATAAATCATAACATGCATCCCAATGACTCTCATTAAGAACTAATTGAACCGTGGAAAATTCTTTCCTAAAAAAATCACATAAATGACTCTTATACTCCATCGTACTATTAAGCATCTCATAAGTAGAATTCCAACGATGAGATACATTGGCTTTGAAACACGTATAAACAATATTCTTTGAACGACAATATTTTTGCCATTTTTTCCCCAATGTTTTTGATTTGTGCAAATATTTAACGGCATTTTTAATAGGAAGAACGGACGTTTGAAAAATCTCATAAGCATCTTGGACACATAAATTCAAAATATGACAAATGCATCTAGAATGAAAGTATTTTCCATCAAAAGATGGTGCACATGCTTCAATGAGTTGAGGAATACTAGCCGTGTTCGCCGATGCATTATCAAAACCAACCAAAAAAACCTTATTAATCAAACCATATTCATTTAAAACGGTGATAATAATCAAAGAAATATTTTGAGCCGTGTGAGGCTCTTCAAACTCCGTAAATGCAATCAAGCGTTTTTGCAAAGTCCATTTGTAATCAACCCAATGACATGTAATTCCCATATAACTATGTATATTATATGCATCCGTCCAAACATCGGCACAAATAGAAACTTTATGACCCAAACGGTTCAAATATTTCATCAAATCTTTTTGTTTTTCCATGCATTGACGCCTAATCCTTTTTAGCATTTGAGTTCTAGCAACTTTAGAAGCATTTGGACCTAAGCCTTCTTTGTAGGATGCTTCATACGTTATTCTATCGGCATAACTAAAAGGTTGTTTCTCCATAGCACAATATCTAGCCATAGCATCTTCATATCGACCTTTATCAAATTTAAATAAAGAGTGCATACCTGTCTCCGAAGATGAAGTGTTAACTTGAATTTGAGTTTGAGAAGTAGAGATTCCGAACTCACTCGGATGCATGCTTTCCATGTGCCTAGTCATAGTGTCGTAGCCTCCTTTTTCGATCCATTTGTAACGGGTTGTGCAATAGTTGCAATACGCAAGGAATCTCTTTCGACCATCGGCTAGAGGAGGTTCGCCTTCGATCTCCGGAGCATCAACAAGTCGAAAGTGTTTCTTGAAGATTTCGGACTTCGGTGCTTTCTTGGCCTTTGATGAAGGAGGAGGAGGTTGATCGTCCTCGTGCTCGTCGTCGTCGTGCTCTTCACCTTCGTTGTTGGTGGAGCCATGAAATTCGAATCCTTGGGTTTCCATCGTATTGACCATCTCCTCAAAGGCTTCATCTTCTTGCTCTTGGGCTTGAAGTCTCGCATACTCTTCGGATTGTAGTCGTTCGGCTACTTGCCTTGAGATTTCCTCCGTTATTTCTATCCTTCTTGACCTTTGAGTTTGTCGGCCTCCATCGCTTTGGGTTTCACCGACAATCTTGTCCTTACCTTTGTTTCCTTTGGAAGAAGACATTGTGTATGTGAGAGTAAAAGCTTGAGAGTTTAAGTAGAGAGAAAGAAAATGAGAGAGTGCAAAAATAGAGCTTGAGAGTTGAGACTTGAGAGAGTGCAAATAGAGCTTGAGAAAATGAGAGTGAGGAGAGCTTGCTTGAATCTTAGAACTTGAGAGTTGAGAAATGAGAGCTTTAGAAGGCAAATTAGAGCTTGAGAGTTGAGAGGTTAAGATGAAAATGGGTGTTTTGATCTTTATCTTGATGTATGCATTTATAGAGCAAGAGGAAGAGTGGAGAGAAGGGGGAGGGGCCAGCCAACGGCTAGGAGCCGTTGCAGCCAGCCCCCCCCCAGCCCATGCAATCAGCAGCAGCAGCAGGCGCGCAGACAGTCCCGTTGGGCCCGCCGGGCCTGCCTCGGCCCGTCGGTCCTCAGCAGCCCGTCGGGCTCCAACGGCTATATCCAGCCCGTCGGTTCATTCCTTAGGCCGGCGGGCCGGCCCGCCGGTTAACCTAGGGGCCGCGGTTCAGACTTGCTTCAACCCTAGCCCGATCCTTCTTCGACGGTCCCAGCATCGGTTCAGGCCCGTTGACCGGCGGGCTCGGGCCCGAACCGTTGACTTAGGGCTAGTTTGGGGCTCGGCCGAAAAGCCCAGGCACCTCTAACCACAACCATGTGTCTACGTGGCGTCTCTTACATTCTCCATTAGTTATTTATCTAAAATCTATATATTTATACAAATTAATTTTTATAAACTATTTTTTTATTTCCATGTTTATCTTATATTTAATTATATATTCTATATATTAATAGAATTTCAAATATATAGAATTACGATAAGAATATGTGCATTGATATATTTGTAGGTTTATAAGATAACCATTAAGCTATTTATGAATTCGTAGTGTTAGTGTCCACAAATCAATTCATAGTTGTTAAGATAACAATGAATAAAATTTCAAACTATTGATTTAATTGTGTTTATGGGTAAGTAGTTGCTAGCGGGCTCATTGTGCCACCGTAGCGTAACGGGCTCCCACCCCCGTGGCCCGGGGAGATACATAAAATATTTTGGCTATAGACCAATAAATTTTTGAAAATTTATTAAACGTTCGACCTTAGTTTGACTGATTCAACTACTCGAACCATGTAGAGGTGGCCAAATGCAGGGTTCGGGTACGAAACCATACCCGTACCCGGCGGGTATGGTTCCACATAACTGGACCTGTACCCTAACCGCTGTATAGACGGGTGCGGATATGAGTACGAGTACAACCCGGTGGTTCCAGTGGGTTTTACAATTATTATTTTTAATATTAAAAAATTATTTTAAATTCGATTAGTTGTACCTCGAATTATTTGAAATAAAAAATATTATTTTATTGCAAATAATCCAACAATGTAAACCAAAACCAGACCTCTAAATACTGAATTAGTGGATGTCAAATTATTTAAAAATTTAATCTCGAATGGCTGAGCACCATTAAAACAAATTTGGTGAAAAATTAATAGAAAAAATGCTAAAGTAGGATAAAAAGTGCATGTCTAATTAAAATAAATATAAAAAAAATATTTTTAGATGAAATATATATCGAAATGGCGGGTCTGCGGGTCGGCGTGTATAAGAACCAACGGGTCGGGGGTCCAACTTTCAATACCCGTACCCGAACCGCCGCCTTCGGCAGGTACGGTTCCGAACCCTAACCGGCGAGTATGGGTACGAGTATAAATTTTCTTGGTACGCTTGCAGATCGACGGGTGGTACGATTATTTTGGCCATCTCTAGAACCATCTCCCAAAAAATGTTCCGTGAGGAATATTTTTGCTCCGAAATAGCAAAATTAGGGTGTTTTTGCTACTTTTCCAAAAAAAAAAATAGAAAGAAAAGAAAAAGAAAGTAGAATATTTTGAGCTAAGAATATTTTCAGTACCAATTAATCAAGCTAAACTGTTTTTGAATTATAATATTTTAAATTTAAGACACTTGACGACATATTAGACACAAAATCAGCTTCGTTTCAACGATTTTCAAGCCATCCTTATCGGACTGGGGCTATTTTTCATTCGGGTTGATTACGCTAAATCATTTTTCAGTTAAAAAAATATTTTGGCTCTAACACTATTTCGGTATGAGGTGGCCCATTGGCCAATAAATTTTTGATTTTTTTGGCTTTGACCTTTTTTCGATTTTGAGTTGCCCGTTGGCCTACGACCTCCATTCTTATTTATTTAATATATATATATATATATATATATATATATATATTTATACATATTAATTATTATTTATATATATTAAAATATTAATTATTATTATTACTGTAATCTATTTATATTATACATAAATTTAAAAATTTAATTATGAAAATTGGAGGATTCGAACTCATGATCTCCCATATAATAGGCTATATTTTATACCACTACACCACATCACTAAATAATAATTATTTAAGGCTTACAATATATACATTTATTATGCAATTAGTTTTGAATTATTATTAACTACATTATGTTCATCTATAAAATTATAAATATTAATTTTGAGTATAAATATATATAATATGAATATGTATATTTCATTGATTTTAACATGTGTTTCTTAAATTTTTATGAACTTATACTATATAAATCATGAATTTTTTTATATTTATAAATATACAATAGATATTTTTATTAATTTATTTATTAAACGGTTCAACCGAACGAACCATGGCCAGAAAAATATTTCAATATTGAGAGTGTTTTTGCTACTCTTCCCAAAATATTTTGGCTCGAGCTATCTAACACCATTTCAATTTTGAGGTGGTCCGCCCAAAAGATTTTGATATTCTTTTAGTTTGCATCGATAACAACAATAGACAAATTTTTGTAACGAAAAATATATTTTTAATTTTTAAACACAAAATCAATTTTGAGGTGGCCCATTGGCCAATAAATTTTCTAAATTCTTTTAGTATATATAGATAGTTTTAATTGTCGAATTTCTGTAACAAAAAGTATATTTTTTAATTTAAAACAATTGACAATAATTAGACACAAAATGAGTTTCGTGGGCTATTTTCAATTCGGATTGGCTAAACATTTTTTGCGTTAAAATATTTTGACCCTAATACTATATTAATTTTGGGGTGGCTCATTGGCCATAAAAAATTGCATGATGGAGATTTTCTTCAATGATTTGATTTTTTTATTAATACGTCTAAATAGAGTACAACTACTTAATAATGGAGTACACCGCATTAAACTATTTTTCTAATAAAATTTAACATGACTTTGAAAAATATATTCTCTAACAAATTATCATAATACTATTTTTCAGTTCGGGTTGATCAGGCTAGACTGATTTTTAGTAAAAAAATATTTTTGCCCTAACACTATTTCGGTATTGAGGTGGTCCGTTGGCCAAGAAGTTTTTGAATTTTTTGTCTCTGACACTATTTCAATTTTGAGGTGTCTGTTGGCCAAGAAGTTTTTGAATTTTTTGGCTCTCACACTATTTCGATTTTGAGGTGGCCCGTTGGTTAATAAGTTTTTGAATTTTTTTTGCCCTAACACTATTTCGATTTTGAGGTGGTCTGTTGGCTAAAAAGTTTTTGAAATGCTTTTAGTATGTATCAATCATGTTATTTATTTATTTATTATTAGACTCAAGTTCAATTTTGATATTTTTGAAATTCTTTTACTCCGTAGTATATATCGATAGCTATAATTGTCAAAAAAAATTAACAAAAAATATAGTAATATTTTTTAATTTCAAACACTTGACAATAGAAAAATGACACCCCGTCGAATTTCTACGGGATATAAACTAGTAATATTAAATTTGTGAGTCAGACTGATTTAATAATTGACACATTTTTGTAGGGCAGAGAGATAATTATTTAAATTAATTAAGTATATGAATAATTTATTTTAATTTGAAATTTGAATATGTTCGATGAATGTTTTTTTCCCATTAGTGTTTAGAATAAATAAACCTTATATAATTTAAAATTTTCTATGGATAAAGTTAATTGTGATATCGATAATTTCTAGGATTATAATCTATAATTGTATTATTTACATTATAGATAAATAGATAGATAAATATCATGTGATTGAAAAAGCAATCTAGTAAAAAGTTTAAATATATTATCTAAAAGATAATTCAAAAAGATTCAACTATTCTTGCATTTAATTTTGTTCTAGAGGTCCAAGTAATAATAGCATAAAAACAAAAATGTACATAATCCCAATTTCGTTCTCCATTGCTTAGACATGGGTTAAATTCCAATTCATAACTATAATTATCCACAAATTTACTGGAAAAGAAAATCTGAAAATATGAAGAGGTACATAACATACAGCCAATAAATCATTCTTCATGCTCCGAAAGATACGGTCGTGTAATTAAACCTAGCTAAATATAATCCAATCATCATCTTCACAGTGATACAGAACTCAATCAAAAAATCATCAAGCAACTTAACATACAAAGTTTACCAAACTTAATATACAAAGTGTTAAAGCGATAATCACAAATTCACATAATCATATGGACTACTAAAACACAACTTAAATTTATAATTTAATCTTCTGTACTAAGCAAGACAAATTCCAACACAAAACGACACCACTAATTAACTCAATGCATACTCACAAACTCAAAGAGTTCTATAATAATATAGTATATTAATCTTATTGGTCAGGAACTACCATGAAGTTCTCTTTTCTTATTTTATAAAGGAAATAAGAAAGAAAATACAATGGGATTTACCAATATGAAAAGTTACGAAGATGAAACCCTTGATAGCATTGCTTGTAATGAACACTCTGATGTGGTTGTCCTTTCTGATCTTTCGACGCTCTTCTTCAGTCTATACTCCTCGATGATGCGTTCAAATACACAATTGAAAAAAGTGTGGTACCAAAGTGTACATTAATAAAAAGGCATGTATACATGACCTTATGTAAATACTAGTATGTGTCAGCTACTGCACACTCGGTAGTTCTAGTCCAATAATATCTTCCCTAGTCCTTTATATACAAAAACACTTATTACAAAAAAAGTTTATTATAGTTTGGTGAAAAATCTATGTAAGATGTGCACAGAAAACATGCACGTTCAAACTAATAAAGATTCAATGTACTTATAGGCATAGAAACCTCAATGATAAACCAATAATCGTTATTACTCAGTTACAAAATGAATCTCATATTTAATTTGAATAACCATGAAAAATTATGAAACAAACAAAAGAACCTATACAAAAATTAGGCAAGAAAGTTGAACTCAGAATAGCATGAGCAATTAGTCTTTAACAATACGAAGTAAGTACACACAGTCAAAATCATCCGAACTGAAATCAATCATTGTTCTCAGTTGCATAGCAGGATTCTCAGTCCAAAAATAAAAAGAAATGATGCATAATTAGAGGAGGAGGTAAGGAACCTGACCTGCAACTTTTATGTGATGACACTAAAATGTGGTAGTAGGATGCAAAGCTTCAAGTACCAAAGTAGTTGAAGATCTAACCAAAATTGAAATGGTCCAAGCATATATTCTTCATGTTCTCATATATCAACCACTTTTCATCTGGTTTAACAAAACATAATCTTAAACAATATAACAAAATATTAGATATTAAAAAGAAGAATCTATAGAAATTCTATTTCAAAATAAAGCAAATGGATTACAAAACCAATAGATACAAAACTATAAATGTCTTACAATCCATAATCAGTATATATAAACTACATTTATCCTATATACATAATTAATATATGCTTCTGAAATACTCATACAATTACCATCAAAACTTCTAAGCACTTACAACAATTGCAATTTATCAAAACCGCCACTGATGACTAATCATGATATTAAGAGGAGATAAGGGAGGATATTAAGCCATTGGGTTGGAGTTGAAATGTGACGGCAAGATAGGAGTATTAAAAACAACCATACACCAATATATGAACTGTATTGGAGATAGCACTAATGCTAGCTTCAGTATAATTATGAGAATTAAAAAAGAACACCGGCCTAAAGTTCAAACTCAACAACAAAATTTACAGAGAACCCATCTTTCTTTTGTTTGAGAAGTCCAAGCAATAATCAACAAATTTCGAATAAATTGCACTACCAAAACATGTGTCATGATTTTGAAATCAAATATTCCCACTAAGCAAGCTAATAATTCAAAATCAAAACTCCAACTTAGATCAAATCAGGACATACTAACATATAGTAACAATTTGTGAACATAAACCTCATTGGTAAAGACGCTTCCCCTCCAACCCAAGACGTCGGAGGTTTGAGTCATCCCGGGTGCGTGTGTGTTGTGTTTGCCTGATTAAAAAAAAAAAAAAAAAAGAGATATAAAAAAACTAAAATAGGAAAATATAAGAATCAAAAATTTACCCAGATTGCAACGAATATTGTGCTTCGTCATTCACTGCTCTTCTTCAGCCTATGCTCTTCCATGGTGCATTAAAAAAGGCAACTGCGAAATACATAGTAAGAGAAGTGTACTCGTAATGTACACTAATGGAATTAAATCTAAGGCATGTGTTTGCTAGACGTGATGTCCCCAGATAGGCTAAATTAACTGGGCTTATCTGGTGTTTGGTAATAGAGTCAAATAAAATGAAAGCCCTGAATAAAACTTCAGCCCGGTCCAATATCACTGTTCCTTCTTCGTAAGTTGTCTCTCTAAAAGCAAGACTTAAATTAGCAAGGATGAACAATGGAGTGAGTTGTGTCTGTCGATTACAAATCTGCCCTTTCTCATTTCAAAACGAGAGCACAAATTCAAATTGAATGCAAGGAATCGCACAAAAATTGGTATGTTCAAGCGTGAATTTTTTTTTTTTTTTTTTCCAGATTCATCACCACATGCTCGTTCATCTGCCAGAATCTGTTTTCAAAACTAGTGCGTCCAAAATCGGACAAGATTTTATGGAGATACGACGGCGGAGGGGTGGGGAGGAACATCGCCGTCGATGGGGCCGCCGTGAAATTTGATGGGGTGGGGTGGCAAGGTGGTGTCTTTGAGGAAAGAGAAGGATTTTGTGGTGGGGTTGTAGTTGAGTTTGGCGGAGATGAGAGGTGGTGTCTTTGGAGGTTGTGTGGGTCCTGTAGGATGCCGGTGAAGGCGGTGGTGATCTGCAACACCAGTTTTGCTCTGTGTTGTTCTGCGCCGTTCCTCTTTCTCATTTTGTCTTCTCCTAATTTTCACTCTTTGCTGATGCTAGATGTAGTAATTTTATTGACTAGTAATTTACCCGTGCGACGCACGGAGTTACCTACATATATCTATTATAATCTCTTATCATAATTAAAAAAATGATATTAAAATTTATGTATATTTCAACCGCTTCACCCCAAAGAGTACAAATAACTAATGTGTCTCTGATTGATAAGAAAAGGTTAACAAATATTAATATGAAACTTATATATTTAATATAATATATATATGAATTTAATTAGTGAAAAAATGATTTAGAAACATACTCAATATTTTTAAGCTCTACATCCACCCTCAAAGACTCATGACCATTGGAGATATTTGTTGTCGGATTGCCAACATTATTCACCTTTCCTATAAAATCTACAAAAAACTTAAATACATGAGTATATATTTGGGGGTTATATACTAACGAAACAAAATATAATGTAAATATATATATATGTATATATATTACCGAACAATATGTTTTCATCCAATTGTAGTAGTTTGAAGTGTTGAAAAATCACGAAAAACAAACATGAATGACGGGAAACTACTATCGACGATCTCAGCAACTTGTATATCAGACCCCGACACAAATTTAAACTGATTTCATAGTGGTCTTGTACCGCATGCTATTTAGTTGCACTTTGAAAAACCTAAAACCATATATGCCCCCGACTTCAATTTTAACTTTGAAACGTGAAAAATCAACTAATCTAATGGTACCATGAATACGATTGCCAGTACGATCGTGACACACTAACTCATATGATGAAATTTTGTTGCTAGTGCCATAAACATAAGATTTGTACAATCGTACAATTCGAACTTTTAGCACTAAAGTATTTTCAGAATCACCCGTCTCTGAAATACGGCTTATCAAACTATAAAAAGGTGTCATGAGTGTGTATTGAAAAAGTAATAGAAAATATAAATAAGATGCAAGAGTAATGATTTTGCCTTCGGAATACACATATTTATAGATGTAAAAATTAATGATAAAGTTAATATTCATTAAAGTAATTCCTAAATTAATCAAACAGTATATATTAAGAGCACAATCAATGCACAAATCAATCATATTAATTTTTTAATCACAACCGTATAGAATATTAAATGGCCGTCAGAATATGCAAAGTTAACTCCATACAAGTATTATAGACAAAAAATATCCCACTACCCCACTTTCTTAGCCCCATGTTTATTGCAGACAGCTTTTTAACTTTAACAAATTTAAATTTTACTTATGATTAATCAATAAATACTATGTGTGTAACAACAGTTAATCTCAACCCACTAAGCACGTTCACATATCGCCATAAAACATTTCAAAATTTTCATTACTTAAACTGAACACATACATAGATACAAATACATATCCGAATACTAAGACTCCATACAAACCAAAATTACACTACACAAAACAAAATTGTTGAAGATGACATGGCTCCATTTTTCGATTTGGTCACTGATTTGCAGCCCGGGAAAGCCTGTGAAGATGTCCAGAACGTGAAGATGAGAAGAAGTTATAAAGGTTATATAAAGCAAACCAAGGCAGATCGATTTCAAATCCAGGAATTCCTACAAGATTGCTTCTTTTCAGTTAATTATTCAGGTAATTTTATTTCATGTATTTATAAGAAAAGAAATGTCTTCTCCAAACTTCCAAAATTATATATTGTGAATAATATATTATTTTTCTATTTGTTCCGAGGTTTACCTTTGATTCAATCACTGTTCCAATTCCTACCTCGAGTTATACTGTTCATCATCATCGTTAGTTGTTGAAGAAGTTTTGAGACACGAATTGTACCTAAAAAGTAAGTTATTGGTCAATAAATAATGCAATAAATAAAATTTGTCCAGTTACAATGCCTTTTTTACATGAAATAATCATCTTATATTTTTTGACAGAAGGCAAGAGTAGACCGCAAGATATTTACATTAGCCAAACGCAAATATGCGCGAATGCCATGAAAAAGCGTCAAAATCCAGGTAACACCATCTATTTAAATGAATGTTTTTCTTAAGAATGTTTAGATATTTATAACAGAAAATACAATTATGAGTATGATGTTCTGATAATAATTTAAATAGTACAGTATTCACGTAGAAATTTGGATGGGCATTATATAATTAATATGTGTAGGTGGTTGCATATTGCTAACATAAATGATGAGAAAAAAAAAAAAAAAAAGCATCCGAAAAAGAATCCTACCAATTTTAATTATTTTACACACTTACCTGCGATAACAAAATTCTTAAAACAAGTTTTTTTCGTACAGGCATGTTTTGTTAAAGATTATATCTGTACGTAAAAATTGACACTAAGTGCCACCAATTTGGTACGCCTTCCAATTTTTTTAATGGGAAAGAATGAACAAAACTTAACTATTGCGCGCAGTATAAAGGAAAAAAATGTATATCAAATAGCCTCCAAATTTTATTATATTTAGATATACTTTCAGATCTAATGAAATAAAATGTACATCAACAAAGAAATTTTTTAGCAAAAAAGTTCAAAACAAAACTGGGGAAAAAAAAGCAAAAAAAAAGACAATCGTTCCTCAGGCCGGTCGAACATAGACTGGGACCTGAGGCGACCCATATTGACTATATATTTAAGGGACACACTTGGGTCAGCCGGAGGCACCGTGCGGCCGGGCTAAAATAATGGCACTTTTATTCATATAGATCGACACTTTTCTGTATAAAGATTGACACTTTTAAAAATTATCATTTTATTCGTAAAATAATTATGTTAAAGATTGACACTTTTATTCATATAGATTGACACTTTTCTATATAAAGATTGGCACTTTGAGCCCGGCCGCACGGTGCCTCCAGCTGACACAAGTTTTTGTCTATATTTAATATTTTTATTAACCAAATAGTAAAAATTATATATATATTTTTTTTGGTTAGATTTTTTATTGCAAGTATTCAGATCTTATCATAGTGTAGTAAAAAAAAGGGGGGGGGGAAAGAAAAATAAATAAAACATCATCTTAATGTTATATAAAGTAGGACGTATGTTTTTCTTCTTTTTTTTGGGTTAAGTTTTTAGTGTAGAATAAAAAAACACACACAAAAAAAAAAAAGAATTAGATATTAGGCCATAATCTTTAAGCAACCTTACAAATTAAGATAAAAATAAATTAATTATTTAATATACCTCAATCTTACGTATTAATTAGATTATTTTTTTTGTAAATTTCTTAGTTTATGGAGTAATTAAAAGGTGGAGTTGGATTACAAAGAAGACAAAAAATGACACGAGGCCTTATTCTTAGATGAGCCTTAAAATAGAAATAAAATAAATAGGCTTTTACTATCCATACAGAAGGAAAAGAAATCATTAGACCTTTTAATAAAAAAAAATGAGGGGCTCTGAGGATTCAATTACGTGTGAATCAATATGAGAAAACCAATAAGTTGGTTGCCTGCCACTAGGCTAAAGATAATGAATAAATATTTCTTACGCATGTATATATAACTCCTCAATACTATACTACACATCGGCTGTTTGAGGCCTTAATTTTCCGGAGGCCTGAGGCGGCCGCCTCGTTGGCCTCATGGACTGACCGGCCCTGCGTTCTCTTACCTTGACTTCTAAGTGCATGTTTGGTAGTAGATGTGAGATAACACATTTAAATAGTAAAGCGTGATATAATATGGGTCAGCTCTACTGTTCAACTGTGTTTTCATATCATGGGGGTGGAGGTGTGATAAGAATTGGGGGAGGAATAGTGTTTTTAGAGCTTTTTAGAGCGGGCCGGGCTAATATGTCGGGCCTTCAACTTTTTGAAACATGGAAACCAAACATGAGATTGAGTGTGATATCTTGGTCAAACTCATGATATCACCCTTACCAAACAAGCACTAAGGAGTGAAGTGAGGAAGTCATATGTTTTGACATTCACACCTTCGATTAGTGCAAAACTAATTAGAATATTAATAAGGTAGTACTCAGTATTCCATAAAAGGATATATTAGGACAATTAGATTTGTTTGTGATTTGTTGATAAGAAAATTAAAGAAGCTTTAGATTCAATAAGAATTACCTATTTTTGTGAAAAATTATCTCTTAAACTACGCCATTTAATTAATATGATAATTTCATGTTATCTTATAGGACAAAATGCAAATCAAAAGGTATTTATTTCAAGAATGTCTATGACCCCGGCTGATCTGAGATTGCTTTTCATGTTTGAGCGACACCAATTTCCTCTGATCGCATCTTATGCAATTACGATCAACAAAAGTCAAGGGCAATCACTTTCTCATGTTGAGTTATTCTTGCCAAGACCAATTTTCACAAATGAACAATTATATGTTGTTATATCAAGAGTACAAAGTCGTCGTGGACTAAAATTTTTGATTTGTGAAGAAGCAGGAATGATAGTAGTGCTATGGAAAATGTTGTATATAAAGAATTATTCCAAAATATATAACATTATGTATTTTCATTTAGTGGCCTAATGTATTGTTTTTCAAAAATATTTAATTATAATTTTTAACTATAATATTTATATTTATTTACTTTTGATTTATGTATATTTAATGGTTGTCGTGCATCGCAGGTGGGTGGGTACTAGTATAAATTAAACAATGATAACTAAAGGATCATTCAAGTGATTTCGTGTGCATCAAATTCAAATGTATAGTGAAATCGCAACCAATAGCTTTAACGCATTAACAATTGTTTTATTAACCGAAGAATACATATCTTATTATGTCTATGACATCTTTATTGGTTGTTGTTGTTGATTTTTACATAATGATTCAAACGCGTAATTTTTTTTTTTTGCAGGATACCGAAATCTGCTCAGAAAAAAAAGAAAAAAGAAAAGCAAAAGAACATATTGCAGAAATAAGAAGCAATTGAAAAGGAAATAATGCTAAATTGTTCAAAAACAACGCCGTTGCCGGGGATCGAACCCGGGTCACCCGCGTGACAGGCGGGAATACTTACCACTATACTACAACGACTTGATGAGTTTATGGATATTATAATTAAGTAAATAATAGTATAAAACCTAGCAATATTATAAATAACCTTGTAGTTCTCTTTTCTTCCATTCTATCCTCTTCAAGATTTCACTGACAATAATAGAAACACCCACAACAATTGGCTAAGGAAAATTACTCTAAAAACATACAGTATTTTGGAAGTAAAAAGAGATTGGATCCTTAATTCAAGATAAAGTTTACGGTGGAGTTTGTTTAAAATTAAGTTTAGACTTAACTTACTTTTGAGGTTACATATGCATTTGCAATGTATCTTTGTAGTAACAATCTTAGGGTCCGTTTGGTATCTATATACGTATATCAGGTATGGGTATCAAAATGGCCCATACCCATACCATGTGTTTGGTATATCAGTATATGAAAATTCAATTGATACCTTTGATATACCCATTTCCCACTTTTAACATTCCTGGATATACTATTTTCACTACCGGTATCACTATTTCTTCACAGAAACTTTATATTTCTTTTTTGCTTCTCCTCTCCCAATTTCTTCGACGTTGCTCCAACTTTTTCAAGAACTTCACGATTTGTCGTTCATCATAAAAAAATAAAAAAATAAATAAATAAATAAATAAACTTTTTTTTCAAAGTGGAAATTTGAGGTTTTTCTTCTTCCCTTGTTTCAATTTTATTTTCTCTCAATTTGAAACTGTACATTGCGAATCATATTTCCCTTCGTTTTGCAAATTGTTTAACGTAATGAGGCTGAAATTTTATTTTCAAGCAAATAGGTGTTTTGGGATTCTTTTTAGTTAAGAATTGTAAGTTTGGAATAAAGAAGAATAACATATGAAGAAAAAAGAAGATAAAAGAAAGAAGAAATAAAGTACAAAATTAACTAATAATAATAATAATAATAATAATAATAATTATTATTATTATTATTATTATTAGTTAACTTTTATTAAAAAAAAACAGGATTTGATATCTGATATCGGAAGATATCAATCTCATACCCATAGCCTCCCATATCCATATCTGATACGTGATATACTAGTATATGGATACCAAACAGGCCCTTAATAATTTTGCTATAAAAAAAAATATATTAACAATCTATAAGCCGGATCAAAAAAAAAAAAAAAACAATCTATGAGGCAAACATTGAATGATACTACAGTATCTTGATGATTTGGTGCAAACTAATTTGAGGCTTCGAAAGAAAATAATGAAGTATTGCTAAAAAGAAAAGAAAAAAAAATGGAGGACAAAAATTGCAATTTAAATAGAACGTGTGAGGAGAGAGAGAGCTCTACTTACCGTCGTCGTTTCGGCAAGAACTGAGATTTTTCTGCAACTCTACTGTCTGTTACTGAGCGAGGACTTCTCGCTCATCATTCATCAATACTTTATTTTAATGGGCAACAAAGAGAAGGCTAGAGAGAGGAGAGAGAAAAGGCGTCAAGAAATCTCTCTCCTCCGAACAATTCCCTATTCCGATCATCATAGGTGAGCAATCAACAACTTTTCAAAATCTTATTGTGTTTATGGAGATTTCTTTAGGCAGCAAAATATCAATCAAGATAGTACTATTAGGGCTAATGCAAACTTTTACCCCCTCTTTCGTGATTATTTTGTTATTATTTTCTTCACCATCTTGTAAGGTTTTCGACATTTGAAGGATTGATGTTTTTAGGGCACAAGTCCCAGAAGGGGGAATCACTGAATCAGATTTCATATCTTGCTAGTCATGCTAGAAGAGAATTAAGTTGACTAAAACTGGTGCTGATGAGAATTTGGTTTCCATGTTTAATGAAATTTTTCCCAGTTGGCCTAGGTCAGTTATGCTCTGTGAATAACCTCTTTTTATTAGCAGAGATCATTAGCATGGACTGTCTAATTTTGTTTTAACCAATTTTTGAAGCACGAAAGCTCTTAGATTAAGTATGCTTATGCCAGTACAGTAGAGTGAATGTTTGGATTTTGAAAAGCATTGAGAAAAGTAAGATCTTTGTCTGTAATGTTTTTCACATCCAGTATATCTCTCCTAGTCTTCACTTTTAAGTTTCCTACCGCTCCTTTTCCGGTATTATCAGATCAATGTTTTGCTGAGATTGCACTAACAACTTCATGATTACATTATTTTGATTTGCATTAAAGCTTGAAATATTAGATTATATTCCCTCTTCGGAACTGAATCAATTCATCCTCTTATAACTTATGAATGCGTTTACAGATGGTGGAGCTCCGATACTGTTGCAGTGGTGACTGGTGCGAATAGGGGAATTGGATATGAGATAGCACACCAACTCGCCTTGCATGGGTTGACTGTTATTTTCACCTCAAGAGACACTCATGTCGGAGTAGAGGCAGCAAAGGCTTTACGAGAACGAGGTCTCAATGTGGTCTGCTGTCAACTTGATATTCTGGATCCTTCATCAATCGAAGCATTTGCAACATGGATAAATGAAGCTTATGGTGGTATAGATATACTGGTATAGTAGCCTCTCCCTTATGGCTTACTCCTTTTGCGATGTTAATTTATATTATAGACTTCATGTTTTCAGGACCTATAAATTAAAAAAAGACAAAGATCTATGGTTATTCTAAACAACTTATTCTTAAGTCCTTGTCTTTTCAGAAGCTATCTTAGACTAGAAGCTATCTGAACAGGAACTGTCACTGCTATAGGAAACTCCAGTGTAAATTTTTTATATTTCTGCGATTTAGTACAAATGTGTATCGCTCTCTATTCATAGATGATGTAACTAGATGTAGCATTGTCTTCGATCATTTTCCTAGTAAGACTTGATGCATCTTACTGAATATAAACAATTAATATAGGTAAATAACGCAGGGGTGAACTTCAACATTGGGTCAGACAATTCCGTGGAGTATGCTGAAAAAGTCATTGCTACCAACTACTACGGGACCAAGAACATGATCAAAGCCATGATCCCTCTAATGAGACATTCAAGCTCAGGTGCTCGTATTGTTAACGTTAGTTCAAGACTAGGAAGACTGAACGGAAGACGGAATGTAAGTTTTTTCGTCATTTTCTGCATCTGAGCCATAGAATAGAATCTGTATTTCAGCATGTACGCATTTTACTGTGTTTCTTTATAATGTTGATTTCTTGAATTCAGATCTCTATCCTTTCATATGACAATAGTATTTCCTTATTGATGAAAATTTGTTTAATTGTGTAGAGAATTGGAAATATTGATTTGAGAAGAAAGCTGGAAGACGACGTATCACTCTCTGAAGAACTGATTGACCAGACGATGAATAAGTTCTTAGAGGAAGTAAGAGATGGGAGTTGGAAAGAGGGAGGGTGGCCTCAAGTTTATACAGACTATTCTTTGTCAAAACTAGGGGTCAACGCTTACACGAGGCTAATGGCCCGACAATTTTCAGAGTTAGCAGAAGGTGAGAAGATATATATAAACTGCTGCTGCCCAGGGTGGGTGAAGACTGCCATGACTGGTTGGTTAGGCCATACCAGTCCTGAAGAAGGGGCTGATACTGCAGTTTGGCTTTCCCTCCTTCAAGATCAAACTGTAAGTGGCAGATTCTTTGCTGAGAGGCGTGAAATTAATTTCTAAACTATCGGCTTCCATTTTTTGTAAGAAACAAAGATCGTTTTTGCTGATTTGGATCGATAAATGTTCAAAAATGGATGTGATAACGCGCTGTTTCATCAAATTATTTGTCGAATGAGGTTTGCTTTAGGAACAGACATCATTGAGTTATCATAGAAGGTAAGTTTTGCTGCAGTTCTTTTTGTTGTTATTCTGAGTTTTGATTAATGAATTTTTTTGTATACCACCCCTTTCCTAAGATATAAACCTCTAATCTTTTTATTTTCCTCATTGCATGTTCCTCTTTCTTTAGAGTTGCGTTGTGGCGTTGTGAAAATAATTTTTATATTTATTGCTATTTAGTCTATGTGGGAAATTAAGCATTTGCTTTCAATTTTTAGTAAGGTACTATGGCTAGGGCTGTCAATTCGTGCGTGTCGTGTCGTTATCGTGTCGACACGATAACGACACGACACGATAAGCCCAAACACGAACTGTTAAGCATATGTTTGACACGAACACGACATACTTTAATCAAACACGAACACGACACGAACATAACACGAACACGATATTGACACAATTTAATTCGTGTCGACACGAACACGATATTAATACAATAACAATTTTAAAAAAAACTTAATTGTTCATAATAACAATAAATCTGTAGAATAAGTCTTCACATTGCAAAAATCAGTTTCAAGTCTTAAATTAATCTTCAACAATCCAACAAAACATTAAAATTTGAATAAAATAATATATTAATAAATAAATAAAAAATAATATATTTATATTAACGTGTTACACGAACACGACACAAAAATTTCAAGTCACTATCGTGTCATCATGATAACGATACGAACACAATAAGCATCAACACAAACCTATTAATATCGTGCGTGTTCGTGTCGTGTCGAAAATTATCAGCCCTAACTATGGCTAACTATTTTTTTTTCCCCCTTGAAAGGTATAAGGTCAACGTATAAATATAAGTCTTAATGGTTAAAAATACCCAAATCAAATACTCCTCCCATACCTACTATGGTCCCACACCAATTGGCTTGTTTCCTAAAATGGAAAGAATTAGCCATCAAATTAACCATTAATCATCTCATCACCCACTCACCTTTCAGCACGTATCCTAATATAATTTATATTCTAAAAGTTTAAATTATCATAACTTGCTCGTTTGTTTTCCGATTTTTTTAATTTTTATACCAAATTAAAGGTCTTGATACGATCTTTCATTTATTATTCATCTATGATGTCTAATTTTGAAACAATGGAAGTTGCATTAAAATATTAAACATTACACTTTATCTCTACACACACTCTCCAAAAATCATGTGCCCAAAAAAAATAGGCATATTGGTTTGGGACGGAGAGAGTAACTATATAAGTTTTATGAGTAATGCTTCAATGCCCACCGTGGGCATGCTTAATGTGTCCACGGATGACGTAGCATTGTAATATATAAGGAAGTTAATAAAAACCCCACTAAAAATAATTGAACACTACTATAAAAAAACTAAACCCTAACATAAAAAATTAAACCCTAAAAGGAAAAATTGCAGACGTGACACTGTCATATCACCGGTGGGCACATTAAGTGTGTCTACCGTGGGTAAAGGAATATTTCTATAAGTTTTATACCCACAACTTTAAAATTATAAGTTTTATACCCAAAATCCTATAAAAAGACAAGCATACCCTTAAAAGTGGCCCCACGTATTATTAAACAAAAAAAAAATCATTATCTCTCTCAAACTTTATCTCTTTTCTCTCTCTCCCCCTATTTTCCCTCTGTGAACCAAAATTCACACGGTTTTGTAGGTGAATTAACGTGAAAAAAAAATTGAAGATGAAAATTCAATTTCAAGAAAAAATAAAAAATAAAATTGAAAATTCATTTATTGACAATAACCAAATCAGATAAAGGTCTTATTGCATTAATTGAAATATCAAAAAATTGAACAAGAATATTACAACAATAAGAAAAGTAACAAAAATATGCACATAAACAAAATAAAATTAAAATCGTAGTGAGAGAAAAACTTAGATGCTCTTCCATTTTATAGATTTTTTGGCTGCGAATTTGGTGCATTTTCGAAGATATTTTGCTGATATTAAAGGTACATTTTAATTTTTCGTATTTAGTTGTCATTATTGTGTAAAATTGAAAAAAATCATACGAAATTCAACTTTTTCATGGCTGCAATTATATTTACTTGGTTTCCATTTTTTTTCTACAAAATTATGTTTTATTGATTTTTGTTGATATAAAGAGTAGTTAGATTACTTGTTTGAAAACCTATTTATCGATAATTAAATAATTACTTGCATTAATAGGTTTACACGGTTAGATATTAGTTAAGATGAATTTGAGCCATGTAAAAAATAAATTTCCACGGTTTTAGTGTAATTACACGGTTTCACAGAATTTACACAGTTAATTTTTTATGTAAACCATGTAAAGTAAGTTTTGACACTGATCACACGGTTTAATCTTATTTTAAACCGTGTAACTATTTGTTTAAACCGTGTAGTTGTATTTAAACCATGTTAGATTTCTTACATTTTTAGTGTTTTTGCTTATGAGTTGACATTTTTTGTTCATTTTTTGCAGTGATGTCTCTAGTAAAAATATTTATTCATCGCAGTGGGCATTGGGAGAGAACCTCTTACGTAGGGGGCGATAGTATTCTAATACATTTGGCCATGACAGAAATTACACATGACCATCTATTACAAGTGATCTGTGACCAAGTACGCGAATAATCCGAATATATGCTCTACTATTTGACGGATACAAGCCATCATGGAAAGGTTAAGGTACTTTTAAGTAGAGACACCAATTTGTTGTGATTGATTGTTAAGCAGAACAAAAAGGCATCAATGGGTCGCGTGTCACAACATAGTAGCATGAAGTAGTAGATGACCAGGTTGGCGGCGCTCAAGTATTGATCCAGAGTCCCTAAGTCTTTAGATTCATCCTTGAAATCATTCAAAAATTCTATCGTCTTCACCTTACGCCCGTCGTAATAAGTATGGAAGAGGCTCGTGGGTGGGATGACGTGATTACGACCGTGGGGATTAAAAGTCGAACGCTCGAAGCCTAATCCCATCACGAGGCAAAATTCTTGTGGCCCAAACTGAATATCCGCCCACCTACGTGGAACAACCTTTCAAATTCATATTTGCCGCCCCTAAATTGCTCCCGAGCCAATAACTCGTGCAAGGCATTGTTGTCATTCCCCCACTTGTTAAGAAGTAGTAGATGTCCAAACGGAGATTCGGTGGCGAATCTCCGCAGGAGAGCGTCCCCGCCAACTCGATTTAAACGATGAAGTATGGACGGAATTATGGAGTCTCGTTGGTAGAGGGATATCTCCGCCGGGAATCCTTGCATACGGGCCTGTACCATGATTACCTAGGCTGCAAAAGAAACGTGCAAAACCTTTCATTATTCACTAAATCTATAGAAGTTTATGAATTTTTCCAATCTC
The DNA here is from genome assembly GCA_001642375.2 of Mentha longifolia. NCBI lineage: Eukaryota > Viridiplantae > Streptophyta > Magnoliopsida > Lamiales > Lamiaceae > Mentha > Mentha longifolia. The sequence goes on along the minus strand of CM038111.1, from coordinate 32,165,127 downwards.
CCCCTAATCTGCCTTTACACGGTTTGAACCTAAATCAAACTGTGGGATCACGGTTTGATTTAAGTTCAAACCGTGTAATTGCTGACATGTCAAAAAAGTGAGCGCTACACGATTTGAGCCTCATTCAAACCATGAGAACACGGTTTGATTTTAGTTCAAACCGTGTAAATGTAATTTCGAATTCGACATTTACACAGATAAATCCACATTTTTCGCATACAAATCGAAACATTCATGCTTCATTATAAACATTAGAATTTTATTCCAACAAACATAAAACTCATAACATGCTTCATTACAAATTCAATAACTATAAATTCAATTAATTTTCTAATATCAAACAAATGAAGAAAATTAAAAAACTCACCGGCGGCGGCGGCTGGGGAAGATTTTGCCATTCTTCCATCGTCGGAACTCGGCGACGTCCCTGCTCTTCGACTCCTTCGGATTCGTAACCTGAATTGTGATCGGAATTGGCCATGTTATCTTTTGTCTCCGGCACCGGCAACAACACACGGTCAAAAAAAATAATTTGGGGGCTAGGGTTTACACGGTTTGGCAAAGAGAGAGAGCGTGAGAGAGAGAGAGAGAGAGAGAGAGAGAGAGAGTGTGTGAAGTAAGTGGGTGGGGTAGTTTGTTTAATTTTTGATATAAATGTTAAGTGGGGCCCACATCCTTCTATGTTTATTTTGTTTGAGAGATAAAAGTGGATGTTATTTTTGTCTTTTTATTATATTTTGGGTATAAAACTTATAGTTTTAAAGTTGTGGGTATAAAACTTATAGAGTTATTTATTTTTGGTATTTTTAAAATTCACCCAATTATAATTGAAATTAGTTTTGCCCAGATGTTTGTATTATCTATTTGCATGAATAAATTAGCTGAACTGACTCCCTTGCTACTACAAAAAATCGACCTACCTCCTGAGGGATTTATTGATAGTTTTCCAACGGATTAGCGACTAGTTTTTATCCATAGCTAGATGTTGCATTGGCAAATTATCGCTCATACTTAATACATCGGGAAAGTTTCCCGTAGCTCGTATTATTCTCCGTCGAATTTCGACGGGAACATTACAATTATCTAATAGATGTTACATTTCATTAACCTATTTTTTTCTATTACAATAAATAATGCTAAATGATTTGACGTTCAAAATATGTATTGATACTCTGTTTAAAATTACTTGAGAAATAATATCTCACATTAATATATTTTTCCGTCACATGTATAAGTGACATATTGACAATTAAAATTACTCGAGAGCCTTTGTTAATTTATTATATCATTGTCAACAACAAGCGTCTTGACACTCTATAGAAATAATTGAGAAGTTCCTCATTGAATCATTTTCAATATAAATCAATGCCAATATATTTTTAAAAATGAATTTTCACGGCATGTGAATTTGAAATAAATAATTGCATGTCTTATTACTTTCTACTCTTTTTTACGTAGAAATTATAAAATTAAGTGCCACTACATTAGTATTATATTTAAAAGAATAGCAATGGTTGTAGGACAAAAACTATCATATCCATCGTAGGCATACTTAATGTATCACGACTGACGTGACTGTGGTACATTTAAGGAAATTATTATTAATATAACTTATAAAACTAAATCCTACAAAAAAAATTATTGATAATGAGTAATAAAATTATTACAAATGGATAATTAGTAAGGTAATTGAGAACTTGAGATAAAATTATGAGCTCTTATTAATATTTTTATGAATATAATGAGCGTAAAATATGGGCATTAACATTTAACACGAACATGGTAAAATATGGTTGATGTTCAAAAAAAAAGGGGGGGGGGCTGATGTATTTTCTTTCTCTTCGGAAATGTTCTAAAGTGAATTTTGTTTTCTCTTTGGATTTCTTTTGTTTTTTTGTTTTTTTTTTTTTTTTTGGTAAAAATATATAAGTTGTTTTTTTTTAGTTTTACTGTTAAACCATTTACGATAACATTACGAACCAAGCCGAAACGATCAATTAGTTGCATCAAACTCCGGCGACAGCTTTCCGCCACCATCCACGGCGTCGATACGTCGATTGGTAGTCGTTTCACTGGAAAATTTCTCTCTTTCCCTAAAAGATGGCAAGTTTAAGAAGAGCCCTAACCTCCACTATCCCCCGTCTTCTCAACTCTAATCGCACATCCGCCGCCGCTGCCGCCTCCTCCTCCGTTCTTCACAGGTAAATCTTCAGCTCCATACGCCGCGCCTTCGTAAAATATCTGTATGTTTATGTGATTTTACCGAGGGTTTGTGCAGACCAGTTTTAGGTTCCTTCACGCGTTCCTATTCTTCCAGTGAGGGCAACCAATCAGTAGAGATCGATCTCTCCAATGAAGAAAGCAAGAGGCGCTTGTTCAACAGGTTTGTCGATTTTTCCGATTAAGTTCAATCGAGGCGTGTTGAGAACTTCTGTTTCTTTTTCTGGAATTCGGTTTGTGATTATTGGATATTTGTGATGAGTGATTGATTTTGGTGCTGGAATTTAGGCTATTGTATAGGAGTAAGCAAAGGGGTTTTTTGGAGCTTGATTTGGTTCTGGGGAAATGGGTGGAGGATAACATTCGCGCCATGAATGAAAGTGGCATTAAATCCCTTGTTTATGTACTCGACCAGGTAAATTTGCATTTATATATTGCATTAAATTCTTCATTTTAGCTGCATTTCTTCCGATTATCAAGAAATTTTAGTAATGCTGCTTCAAAATGCACCAAAGCATTGTTAAAAATTTTCTCCACTTAGGAAGGTGTTCATCTTTTTCTCGTTCTTCACTTGGTAGGGAAATTGTTAGAGAAAAATGTATGTAGATAATTTTAGTGATGTCTTTCAGCCAGAAAACTATTGCTCTTTTAGTTATGTTTTGAAGTCATGGTTTCGAGTCAAAATACTATCAATTCACCAACAGCAGAAGCTTAGTTGAAGTGCAGAGTGTTTGCAAACCTGATTAATTTTTCAAACCGCTGGAAAGGTCTTAAAATTCTGCCATGATTGAGAAAGAGGCACAGTTAACATGAAATTCATTTCCTTATATAGAGAAAGTTGCTGCATACTATAGTGAAGTTAAATTGCTGTGATTACAAAAAGGAAATTTTTAGTCAATTCTGAGGTGAGGAGAAAAATAGTATGTATGCCCTCCATAAATGCTTGTGTCTAGTAGTATGACCCATCCATAATACAAACAAAATAATCCTAGAATGTGGATTTCCGGACAAAACAAATAATAATTAAAGATAGGAGAATATTCAAGAATATGAGCTGACTGTTTGATCTCATTTGAATATTCGCATTTTCAGTCTGCCGTTGGTTCTTTCATTCATTACCTTCAACAAAATTCAATTTAGATAATATTTTTAGGACTAAATCCAGCAATAGATGATGTTTTTCCTTGAAAAAAAAAGTTGAGTTACTACAATTTTGAGGTGTCTGGTTAAATCTGTTCTTGTTGATAATATTCTTTTTCTAAAATAGAATCGGCATCATATTGCACATTAGAAGCATAACCGTTCATAACTTCATACATAAGCTTTAGATAGTCATATATGTATGTAGAAGTTTGCTCTGGTCCAACATTTCCCCCATGATGTGATGGAAGCTTTAACGTAGTATATATATTTGATAATAAAGATCATCATGATATTAATTTCATCAAATGCAGGGAAAATTTTGCTATTTTATCTTTTGTAGTAACCCTGTCAATGAATCCAAGAAGTTGATTGTACTATTTTCTCTTAATACCTTCAGGAAAATCCAGATCTATGGAAGTGGCTGACTTGTCAGGAGCAGCCCCCAGAGGCACTGAACGATAATCCTGTAAGATTAGCATATATGATGCTATCTCTTCATTTATAGTTATGCTCTTCAATCCGTGGTTGATTTCTGATACTCAGATTATTTTTGTTAGGTTTTCATAGCTTTGAGGGAAAAGGTTGTTAAGAATCTAGAGAATCATTCTGCTCCTGAAACGAGAGCAACAACGGGACAACCATGGGTGAGAGGTTGGGATGACTTCAAGAAGGGTAAAGATAGCCCTATAAATGGTAACCAGTAGTTATTTTCATTATTTTCGACTCGTTCAATAATACGATTTCCTTTGCCTTATGCCCAAATGGAAATGCTTACCTAATTATCGGGGTAAAATGCCATGTAGTAGGGAATATATACATACCTCTTGTATAATTTGGAGTTTCATGTTTACTAGTATTGAATTAAATAATTCATAATTTTACTAGCGCTGAATATTCTACTATGAGGGCTTATAGTTTGCTTCTTGTACACTTGTAATATATTGAAGATGTAATATAGCATGATCAGAAATAAAACTTTAAACTAAAAATATTATTCAAAAAGTATAATAATTCTCGTAATTTCTACAAATATCAAGTGCTATCAGCTATGATTAGGGTTATGCAATGACTTCATTGATCATGCATTCCCTGAACTTAAGCTCTGCATATGTGACACCAACAGCAATGACATCGCAGCATTCGCATCGATCACTCTACAAATTAAATAAAAAGTTAAATAAAGTATATACATGGGAAAAAAAATAAAATCAATTAGTATCATTTATAGTGCCTATACCTCTTTCCGCTTGGTTTTTGGAGAAAGCACACGGATCTCGGAGACGAAATCCGTCACGGAGCAAGGCGGCACCCGACGAGGCGCTGCTCGAGAATAGGTGGTGAGGATTCTCGATTTAACCTTCTTCACTTCCTTAAAGAAGAAAACGCGGGGGGCATGGCAAGTATCCTTGGAAGGCAACCTTGTATTGAACATGTAGAGCGGCCGTGGAAGAGGGCTGCTTGCCCACGGCTGGAATGTCTCGAGGGGCCTCTGCAGGAGGCTCCTCGGCATGATCCCCTCGTATATATGTGCGGAGTAGCCCCACGAAATGGACAAGGTCCAATTGCTCTGCCTGTGGTGGCAGATGGTTTGTTGCAGCATACGGGACTGGTCGGCAGCCGCCGCCTTCATTAGATGGCAAGTCGACTCGTGGCGGTCCATGTTGGGGAATATTGGGTCCACCGCGTCGAAATGGTGGAGGGACAGCAATGGGGACTTCGGGTGTGAGGATAGGAATCCAGAGATATCGCCGTGCAAGTCGATCTGCATAAGAGAATACTTTCATGGTGAGATTCTAGTATTCTACTGTATAGTTGTAAAACTTCTCATGTCAAGTGTAAGTGAGAAATTCAAATACTACATTTTTATCACTAATAAAATATATTTTTTTTAATAATAATGCCCATTTAAAATGAGACAAGATTTATGGGACTATGAGCAGAATCCTATAATTAATATTTATATGCGACAAGATTTATGGGACATATTAGCAGAAACCTATAATTAATATTTGAGATTTTCCTAGAGGGTCAATGAGTTCATTGGTAGATTCACAGAGTATTGCACAAGTATACAATATATGATTATAAAAGATCTTGTTCCCATTTTTACACTTTCGTGCACGTCTAGAATGCAACTAATACATTGCTTGTCCATCTCTTACAAATACGTACATCATAAAAACATTTTTTTTCCTTAATTTTTTTTAATAGTAGTACTATATTTACATATATAGCACGTATTTCTTTTCTCATGCGAACATATTAAGAATAATAATAATACAAATAAATTTAAGAACCATAAAAGAAAAAAAAATGTACCTGATGAATTCCCCTAAGAGGAGAGAGATTCACACCAAGATCAGCAATGCAAACCATTGTTATCATATCGGCAGAAGTCAAGTGTGAATGTCGCCTCAAACAACCCTCCATATCATATGCAAGAGCCTTAGCTAGTGGGTAACTCAATATAAATCCAGCCCCTCCAAAACCTTGATTAAACGAGTACCAATAGTTTGACATCACAAACTCCGATTGCCCTCCCAGATAGTAGTACTTCCTATGATCCAACGAACCTAGTACATCGATCATGTTCTCGACGAAGAAGATCGAGTCGTCGTCCCCCATCACCACCCACCGGAAGTTCTTCGTGCCTTCGTCCATCTCCCTCATCAGCTCCATTATCCCATGAACCATCCGGATCATTATCGGGGCTCGTGCCCCGGTCTCGTTCAAGAATTCTGTGAGATCCTCGGAAACTCTGTAAGGAGGCCAGGCGTCAGACCAGGGCACGAGCTCCCCCATCGGGGCTCGGTCCAAGTACAAGAGCCCACGTGTCGCGTTGGGCCTCCACCATGACTCAATGTAGTGTTTTCTATGATGCCACGCCTTTTCGGACCCCAGGAGTCCGAAAAGGACGTGGTTGAGATCGGTCGGGGTCTCTGGCTCAGTGGGCCCCGCCAGCCAGAAGAATTTGGAGTCGGGGTAGTGATTGGGGAGAGAGACAAAGATCAAGTATGCAGAGATGCCTGAAACGAGTAAGAGTGTATAGGCATGGCTTGCACCGAAGTTGTTACACGAAAATGGAAAAGCCATTGTTTTTATTTCAAGATTGAAAAAAGTGAGAATGTAAGAATGGAGAAGTGTCAATTTTTCAGAAAACAATGTTTCTTGCTGGGAAGATTCCTTTTAGTCCACGCATAATGTATAATACTAGTATAAACTTAACTGGGATTGCAAATAAATACGAATATAAAACAAATAAAACCTCGTTTTAAGATCTACGTACTGCATCTTTAGTCAAAATTATAGCTGGCGAAGTGATTATAAAAACACAAACTGACACACGCGATTATCTGAATTAATCGTGTTTAGATCATAATCATAATTTGACATATATATATATATATATATATATATATATATATATATATAATAATAATAATAATATAATACATAGGATAGTATATTACTCGTTATATATACTTATAATGATATTAACAAAATAATAATATGATTATTATTATACTCCCTCTCTGTTTTTATTTAAGTGTCATATTTTTGACTTTTTTCTTGTTTGTTTTCAAGTGTTCTATTTCAGAATTCGATAACATAATAGTTACATTTTTTCTACTTTATGTACCTCTATAATTTGTGTTAAATATAATTTGACCCTAAAAAAAGAGAATAATAAATGAGATCAAAATATAAATTTACACATTTTCTTGGTATGGGATGAGATCCTCTATACCAAAAATTGTGTTCCAATAGTGTCCCAAAATTTAATTTTTAATACTTTTATATTGTATTTTATAAAAATAAAATAAAATACTAGTATAATATAGTAAATCATAATAGACATTTATAAGAAAAAAAATTTGATTCTTTTTTTAAATTATATACTTTAGTTTTAAATTTATCAACTCTAGTATACTAATAAAAGTGAACTTAAATGCTAAAAAATAATTATAAACCCTAACGGAGATGGGTGAACCCTTAAAAATAATCATAAAAACTAAACTAAATTATTATAAAATAAATTTATTGAAAAAAATGCATTAATTTAGTATAAATTAAATTTTGGAATACCATTTTGGGGATATAGGTCCCCAAATCTCTTGGTATGTGTAAGTTGGTGATGTGGACACTTATAAAAAAACAGAGAAAGTATATATTATTCTATCTGATATAATAAAAATAGAATAATAATAATAACAACAATAATTGTAATAATATTTACATAACAATCATTATATACTTTTATTACGTATATATTATGAGTATTAAATAAAAATTAAATTTTTATGATTATATAAAGAGAAATATTTTTGCAATGTAAATAATAATATCGATATTTTCTTAGTGTTAAGTCAATATAAATCAAACATTTAATTAATATTAGCATCTTGACATTTTCTTGATATTTCCAAACACAAACACAATGAATCCGTGCACTCATTCCCCTCACAATCCCATTTCTAGAATTATACTCCGTATTACACAATATTACTTTCCTTCCAACAACCAAACGAATTGTATACATGAAAGTATGAAACAAAATTTGTGGGACAACATAACATAGTACTAGAGCAAGTGAAATTAAATTTGTGAGACATAATGAATATTTTGACACTTGAATAATTAATTAAGTAATTTGGCGTTAAAAGATTCTTTAAAAAAAAGAAAAGAAAAAAAAGGGTAGGCGGCCAACGTAGAATTGCTTTTTGCAATGACAAAAAATTCAACGATAATTAAAAAAACGTCAAAACCATGTTCATTCATACAAATGCATATTCCACCTTTAATTAGAAGAATTACATGAGACGATCTCACACAAGACTTCCTCTTTTCGAGATTTAATCCTATTTTAATCACGTATATATGAAATATCAGGTTCACTCTTCAAGTTATATGCCTAAACAAAATAACATCAACTACAAAAAATTTATATACACTATATTATTGCACACTAAATATATATGCATCAAGTGGCACGAACGCTATATATTCTTGAAACACTCTATACCTGCAAAAGGGCTTTCGAATTCAAATTTTGTCAAGAAATTTACACTATGATAATTAAGTGGTGGATTCACACCATCTTCAAGATCAAGATCAAGATCGATTCATCCGCCTACCACGGTCGGAGACGGGGCCCGAGGTCCAGTTCGAGATCCGGTGGCCCGGTTTCAAGAAGGAGGTTTTGGGGTGTGGCAGCTTACGAGAGAGGCCGTTGAGGATCTGATGGAATGCATCTCTTGCCTGAGCTGGCTGTGGGAATAGCATGGCTTGTTTCATGGAAGGATTGGCGAGCAGCCGTTGCTTCCTCAGTATTTCTTGGATGGGGATGGAGATGAGAATGGTGTCGAGCTTGGGAACATCCTCGTCGTCCACGAAGACCCCGATTTCTTCCCAGGGGATGGCATCAGCAAATGGCAAGACGATGTCATTGGCTATGATGACGGGGATGCACCCGAAGATGACGGCCTCCACTAGCCTCGGGCTCCAAGGTGCCCATCCTAATTAAGGGACACAAGCAGAATATGGCTCTCTGCATGTCCTCGGATGCTCCGTTGAGATGTCGAATAGCGGGTTGTCCTTGAAGTTCTCCCACACCGATGCTCCTGCCCCTCTACCAAAAATATCGATCTTTTTTTCAAAAATGTCCCGACCTTTAATTTATAAGAAATGTCGTGAAACTAGCTAGGCATACGTACGTACCTAGCATAATACCTGCCTTCGGGGTCATTCCCGACATCATAAAACAAGCCACGAAAGTAGACGAAGATGGAACGAGGGATGGTGGGAGGGATTATACGAGTTTGCATCACTTGCGGAGGAGCGTAGGGCGGGATTATGATGGAGCCCTCCTTTAGGCAGACGTGGTTTCGCTGTCCGAAAGTTTGAACCAACGTAGCACGTTGGAGCAACGGCATAATCCCTCTCTCGATAGCTTTATCTTCCTGTAATAAGTAAACATTGGACTCAGTTCCATCGCTTATGGGGTATTTGGCTAAGCTTAAAAGCTCATTACAACATCTTATAAGCTGTATAAGAGCTTAAGTTTTGTTTGGTAAAATAAAGTCCTCGAGAGTTTATAAGCTCCAAAAATAAGATATAAGAGCTTATAATCTCCTTAAAAATAAGCTCATTCACCCCAATTTATTTTTACATCTTTATAAACTGTTAGTGCTTATAAGTTGTTTCAAGTAAGCTTATCCAAACACCGCCTTAGTCGAGACAAGGCACAAGAAGTTCATTTGAGCATCATTTTTGAAAGAGGGAAAGAGTCGAGGCAACGCCTTACTTGATAATGAAAGCATGCGCCAAAATCGTGAGGGACGATGAAGAAGTGATAGGCACCTTCGGTTTGATTCCAATAAGGCCAGGTAGAAGAAATGAGGTGAATGGCTCTCCTCATTATACGAGGGGACTTTTAAATCGCAAGTGGTGTAAAAAGGGGTGTAGAACCAGTCGGCTTCTTCCGGATTCAGAGTTCGAACAACGCTCGACAAAAGGAAAGGAAACGGTGCATGTAGATCTCTGCTGCAAACATATGGGTTAGGCATCGTTCGTCCCTTCGTGTAATCTTTTTGTTGTATTTGCTTGGAAGTTCGTACACGAAAACTTTCAATCTCCCGGTCGGATCATCTTCCAGGACATCACCGGCACTGCCTGAAATTCGACTAACAAAATATAGTGATAATGGTACAAAATATCCACTCCTGTTGTACACAAGTAGGCTCTAGTATAATACTTTGCCACTTAATACTTACTTAAATACTTAAAACAGCATCAAAAAAGAGTTCAAGAAATGCCTCATCAAATCCTAGTTTAATGTGGAGTAATTTCTCTCTCTCTCTCTTGAAGCCAGAAGAAAGATTTGGATATGCATGTAATGGCTATGGTGCGCAGCTTGAAAAGTTTCGGATCTATGGTTCGATTGCAATAAAATCGAAGGATCAAATCTTCCATTCGACGAAGACACCATTTCTTGTTCCTATGAAAGAAAGGCTAATCAAGTATCCTTTCAAATGATGGTTCCTTCACTCATTTTAAAACAAATGTATGGTGCAAGAACTTGTTCAGCTACACAAAATTGATTGTACATCACAGCAAACTCAGGAAAATATTCGTTTTTCGCAATCAACTTCTTCATTCTACCAAGAAATGATAATCCATTCTATGCAAACTTCCTTCCTAATCATCCCAATCTCGAAACAAAGCTTCACATCAAAATGAGTCCAAGTCCATGTTCGGTTAACTTTTTTTTTTTTGTATGGAAAGGAGAAACAAGAAGAAAGGGAATCCCTTACAAGTGACTCATTTCCATCATTGAACCAAACACTTAATAAAAGTGACCATTATTATTACCATTCCCTTACTTGACTTAATTCAATTCCCTTTCTATTCCCCAACTTGAACCAAACAAGCACTAAATCTATAGCATCAGTAACTCAAACCACAAAATTTCTCCACCAAAAACAATCCTAAATTCCATAGTAATTCCATTACAAAATAAGCTGATACACAACCGTATATCCATTTTGCAGCAAAATTAAATGAGCATATGTCAAGAAATGTAAAGAGACTACATCAAATAAACATAAAAAAGAAGAAGATTTTGTACCAGAGATTCTCTCAGTTTTTTAAGTTCTTTGGAAATTGAAAGCTTCAATCCTCAAAGAAAATGCAAGAAACAAGCACATAATCAGAAGCCATCTCAGATTCCTCATCACTTCGCACTTCCCCTCTTACACAGAATCAATCAACAAAAGAAAAACAAAAATCAATAACAGCTTAAATATTCTTCCACGAGGAATGTTGCACTAAGAAACCAAACGTAGGGATAATTATGTATATGTACTTAATCAGCAAATTACAATGAGTAGTATAAGGAGGGAATTTTCTTACAGTTAGGATGTCATTGCATGAGTACGTAGTTGCAAGGAAAAATTTTCTTGAAATCTAGCTGGGACTTTACAATCAAAACGGAATCTTCGTTACCCTTTCAACGCATTCATAAAACGATGTGGAGAAGAGAAAAAAAAAAAAAAAAAAACCCCAAAAAGGGAAAGAAAAGAGTTGAGAGTTTTTAATTGCTTGAAGAACCATCAAAGAGTGAAAGCTCGGTTGTAGCTGTTCCATATTTAAATACAATCAAAATACTATTTTGCAATTGTAGCTCAAAGAGAACTAAAAAAAAAACTTTGAAATTGACCATTAATAATAATAATAATAATAATAATCACAGATTAGATAATTTAGACATAGATATTAGCCTCACACAAGCTAGTTCTTTTATATAAAAAATATTTTATTGTATGTCAACCAAAGAAACAAAGAAAAATTAAATATGTATAATATTTTGCGACATTATTTCTATGTATAATATTTCTATGTAAATAAATGGGGTATGTAGTGGTGACAAATCATAAAAAGTGATGGTGAGGTGGTGTACAAAAATATGAACCTCGAGAACTTCACAATAATTGCACATTTTTTGCCATTTTGAGACCTTCACAAAGATTGCGCACCTTCCTATTCTAGTACATGATTTTATATATTCTATTAAAACATTCATCTTATTCCCACACAAAGTGCGTCTCATTCTCCACTTGCAACTTAATACCCACTAACTTTTTATTAAAATCGTGTCCAGATAAAAATGCACACTTATTTGCAGAGGGAGCGGGATATTCTTACATGCATTATTGTTGGTTTCAGGTTTTGTGGTGTTTTCTTTCGACAAAGTATGCTCAAGGTACCTTGTTCCTATTCAATAACTTAAGAAAAATTATTACTTTTTGTTTAATTAATACTTGCTTAATGGTATCATATACCCTACTCCATGGGTATTATCTTACATGTTTAATACTAGTATTAAACAAAAAGTATTTTAATTTATTAATAACTGATTACAAATTAAGTTGTGAAATCATTCTTGGTGTGGTAGGATGGAAAATGGAGAGGAGAAATTCACATCTATAGCAGATCTTAAAGGATACACCTATTCCAACATCGATATTCATGGCTTACTACGACAAAAATATCTAGAAGTGACACAATTTTAGTGACATCATGAGTGAGTGTCACAAAATTTGCTATACTTTTAGTGTAGCAAAATTTAGTTACATCCATACATGCATCTATAATATTTTGTGACACATAAAAATATAAGTAAATTAGTTACTTCTAGAAATGTAACAAATTTTGTGACATCTATACATGTCACTAAATTTTGCTACACCTTAAAGTGTCACAAAATATTTTTGTTATACATGTAGGTGTCACAATCTCTCTGTGACACAAACACCTATATAAATAAGAATTGTCCTACATCGAAAAAATATAAGAAAAAACATGCATTATATGAGAAGGATCATGAAACAATGACAAAAACTAATTCCTCTAAGTGAAAATTGGAGTACACAATTGAAAATTGAAGAAGAAAACACACATGCTACACACATACATACATACATACATACATATTATAACCTATATAGTATATACATATACACACGCACACACACACATGGGAATATATATATATAATTTTATTATTAATAAAATATTTTTTTAAGCAATAATTATAAATAAATTTTCAAAAAAATAGCTACACTTTCACATGTCACAAATATAACTACACTTTTATATCATAAAGTTAGTTACACCTTCAAATGTCACTAAATTTAGTAACATGTTTTGTTTTTGTGACACGCATATTAGTCGCTCAACCATAAAGTGTCACAATTTTATAGTGACATTTATAAGTGTCACAGCTCCTTTAATATTGTGTCACTATTTGAGCATTTTGCTGTAGTGGCTATACTGCAGCTAGCCCTTTCCATCTTTCAGGTAATTCAATTATTTCTTCTTCAATTTTTTTTTAAAATTATCCTAATTAATTAAGTATTTAAAATTATCTAAGAATAACACACACGCACACATCCATGAAGGTGTGTGTGTGAAATTAAATTAATGGTTTGGCAATGACAGGACTGCAGAAATGTTTGTTCTGCGTGGAAGATTATCTACCCTTTTATCGACAAAAATATCAAGAAAAATGTTGAATTGTCGAACGTGTTATGCTGCAGTAATATATATATATCATCTTAATTAATTTAATTAGTATTTTTTTTTTATGTTAATAACAGATTGTGTTTGTGGAAAACAAGAAAGTAGAGAGCACTCTGCTTCAGGAAATAGATGAAGATCAGCTTCCACAAATTTATGGAGGCAAATTGCAGCTAGTTCCAATCCAAGATGCCTAGTTCCAATCTCATAATTAATTAAATAATTAATTACCGCTTCGAATTATCTTATTATTATTATTATTATTATTATTATTATTATTATACAAGAATGATATCCCTGGAAATTGGGTGAACAATATGAGATGCATGTTAAATCTAACATGTACGCCGTAATCGTATACTACTCTATGGCCAAGTTTGGTAGCCCTTATAAGCCTAGATAGGAAAAGATTTCTGAGCTTATCAGTGTGTTTGGTAGACAATATTCATTTTTGCTCGGCCCGTTAATTACGTCCGGCCCGAGAAAAATTCCACTGTAGCCTTCTATATTGTTATCTTGTGTTTTTGGTCGGATAAGGCTATGAAGATTGCACAGTGTTTTCATTTTTGGGTAAAATACCTAGAATCACCCTTCACCACACATTATTCATATCATCGACCTCGCTCTCTTCCATTCAGTCGGCCTTCTCCCTCCCTCCCTCCACCTCCGGCCACCACCACCCACCACCGGTGGCCAACACTGCCAACCACCAGATTTTCTTTCCCTTCTTCACTCTTTCCTTCTTATCCTACAACCCAAAGAAACCAGCGTAAATAAGGAAAATTATTGCAAAAATCTAAATAAATTTATCCCCTTTTCGTCAATCGTTCGGCGGAGAAACCCTAATTTCGATGAGTCTGAGAGGTGGCGGCGCAGACGGGAGAGAGAAACAAGAGTAGGAAAAGCAGCTATTGATGCCGCCAGAAAAATTGGGTCGTTCTCCGCCCTCCGTTTTGTAAATTTTGTTTGGGATTGTGATGAACTTAATTACACATAACTGAAGAAGCAATTTCTTGCGGCTAGATAGTCGGCGGCGATTTTGAAGCATAAACAATTTTGAAGCAGAAGCAAAGACAGAAAAAGAGAAAGGAGAGGGGAGAGAAAACAAATTTTTTTTCTTTTTTTAATTTTAATTTTAATTTCAATTTTTTTTTTTGTTTTTTTCCAAGGATAAATATGTAATTTTATAATGTTATCCTTAATTAAAACAATTCTACCAAACACACAAATTAAGATATCTATATTTGTTATTTTACATACCAAACATCCAAATATATTTCTTATCTCACCTTATCACACATTTTCTTATCTCACCTTATCCCACCTTTTCTTATATGCCCTTTTCTCATCCCTGCTACCAAACGTTCTCTATATGAAAGAACCATTATTGTATTTTATTATAACTAAGCTGATGTTGTGTAGTCCGTACGCTTAGACGACAATGCCACGTCTGTAAGAAAATTCTGGAACAATTAAAATTTTATGTATTTTCATTGAATTTTTATTTATTATGAGAAAAATCAAAGTTTATGTATGTGTATATAGTTTTTTATTTACATTAAATTAACTTAATCAATTATCACTATAACAAAAATATCTAGTAGTGATACAATTTTAATGACACCGTGAGAAGTAGGGTTGTAAACAAATCAAATAATTTTATTCGATTCGTGATTCGTATTCGATTAGCCCGATTCGTATTCGATATTTTACGATTCGAATTCAAAAACAAATATTTATAATTTGATTAATATTCAAATACAAATAATAAATTATGATATTCGATTCGATATTTATAAATATTCATTTATATATATATATATATATATATATATATAAATAAATTATACTCCAATTAAAAACTGAATTCTTAAGTACTTTAAGAGCTCATAGCTCAAAGTTCAGACGTTAATTTTTTTATTAATTACTAAAATGAAAGGAATAAAATGACAATACATGAAAATTCAATTAACTTAACAGATTAACTGGGAATCACTCCAACTTCTTTTTTTTTTTTTTTTTTTGCTCCATCAGAAAGGAAACAACAAACAAAACAAACGAAACAGAGTTTATGAGGGCAACCCCTTAGCATCAACAACTAACATCGGTAAAAGATCCCTAGACGGATCAGTCCACAACTGGTAGCCAATTATATCGTGACCAAGTTTGGACAGGTAATCAGCACATATGTTGCCCTCCCTCTTTGTATGTTGAAATTTGAGTTCCCAAGGTAAGTGTTGAAACCTCCTGCAGTCTTCCAAAATATTATGGAAGGGATGATCATTTATCTCTCTCAATTTCAGAAGCAAATAATAAGCTTGGGAATTCTTCGGTGCCATGCCATCTCTAATCCATCACGTATTGCCAAGAGTTCTGCCATGTTAATAGAGATATTACCAAGCTTCCTAGAAAAGCCACATTCCCAATAGCCATTATCATCTCTGAGGAGTCCGCCAACGGCAACAGAACATGGTGAGCGTGTCACACTCGTGTCAGTATTGAGTTTGTACCACATGCGGTCTGGCCTAATTCACCTTGTAGGACTCGTATGTACTCCATTCTTCAAATTCTGTCTCATTGGAAAAGCCTTGCAGAGTTCCAGAGTCATCCATTTAATACGTTGTACAATTACCTCCACTGGGGGAATTTGTTGTTGAAATAATATTTCATTCCGAGCCTTCCAAACCTGCCAAAGACAAACAAGAGAAATGAGATACCATGGGGATTCTGGTACCGTCTCATTAGAAAATGTTCCGGACATCAACTGCACAAGCCAGTGCTCATCCAGAGACACATGAATCCTCCTCCAACGTTGCCCTCCAACACACCTCTCCCATATCTCTGTCACAACACTACAATCTAATAACGTGTGCCTCAGAGTCTCAGCCGTCACCCCACAATGAATACAATTAACATCTTGCGAAATACCTCTGCGAACAAGCAAATCTCTCGTCGCCAGGCATCCATGTGCACACAACCAGAGAAAGTACATAAGTTTTGACGGGCATCTCAAACCCCAAATCCAATTCCAATTTCCACCGCCACAACTAGAACTTACCATACGACAATCCGTTTCCAAAGTAGCGTAAGCAGAGCCACATGAAAACTTACCATTATCAGATCCCAAGAAAATTATTCTATCATCACCCCACACATTGGAAGGCATTGGGTGATTACTAATGATATCCCGAATATCAGGAGGAATCGCAGTAAGCACGTGATTCCAACACCACCCTTGTTCTAGATGCCAAATATCAGCTACTTTGAGGCCTAAATCTGCCGGATTAATATTGCCATTAAACATGGATGCCACAGTGGTGTCGCCCATCCATTTATCGAACCAAAGAGAAACCAACACTCCATTACCAACCCTCTACCCGAACACACCATCCAGTGCTCGAACACTTCTCATAACCTCTTTAAAAGCATTCGACTCCCCGCCCTTCAATTGATACTGAAAAATACTAAGGCCCTTGAGATATCTAGCTCTGCATGCTGATAGCCAAAGATTATCCACTCCCTTCAACAACCACCATCCCTCCTTGGCAAGAAGAGACTGATTCGTCTGTCTTGTTTTTTTTATCCCCAACCCACCTAGCTTCTTAGGTTTAGTCACAGTGGCCCACTTCACTAGATGCATTTTCCTTTTATTAGAATCAGAAGACCATAGAAAAGCTCTGTTGAGTCTATCCAGCTGGTTACAAGTTTCCTCAGGAAGCCAGTGTGCTTGCATAATATGAGTAGAGAGAGCACTGGAAACCGATTGTATAAGCGTGGCTTTCCCAGCCAGAGAGAGCAATTTTGATTTCCAACTAGCAAGACGTTTAGCAACACGATCCACCACTCCCCTAAAGGTATGGATAGTCACTCTACCGTGTATGAGAGGGGCACCAAGATACTTTCCTAAATCCGCTACAATACCAAAACCCAAGAACTCACTTATCATACGTTTCCGGCCATAACCCCTAGCACTAGAAAAGAAGATCTTTGATTTTGCACCACTAACTATCAAACCTGATGCCGAACAAAAATCAGCAAGAACTCCTTTAATGCATCTAGCATTATCAGAGTCAGCTTGGGCGAACAAAACCAGGTCGTCTGCAAAAAAATACGTGAGAGAAACTCGGCCCTTGTCGACATATCTACAATGGTTTCCAAGCCCCTTCGTCAACTTTCTCATTAATCATATATGATAGCCTCTCAATACACAACATAAAAAGATAAAGAGATAGAGGATCCCCCTGTCGAACGCCACAAGATGGTATAATAGGATCTAAAGGAGTACCATTTCATAGAATGCGAGGTTTTAAACTCCTCACACAAAACATAATCAGATGTCGAACCTGATCCGGAAATCCAAAGAATATGAGGGTCTCATCAACAAATTCCCAACTCACCTTATCATATGCCTTCTCCAGATCCAGCTTGATAACCATGCTACCCACAACATTATGTTTCCTTCCCTGAAGCGTGTGAAGAATCTCTTGGACCAATTGAATGTTATCATGAGTGTTTCTCCCTTTGATAAAACTGCTCTGAGTAGGGGCAATAAGTTTCAGCATCATATCTCGTAGGCGCATAATGATAAACTTAGTTATCAGCTTATACGTCACATTGCAAAGAGTAATAGGTCTGAATTTAGAGATACAATCAGGATTATCCACCTTAGGAATAAGGTAGAGAAAAGACTCCCCCACACAATCTTGAAATTTCCCTGAAGTCATAGCTGAATTCACAAAACGAAGAAGCTGTTCCTTATAGAAATCCCAGAACTGTTGGAAGAAACGGGCTTGAAAACGATCAGGTCCAGGAGCTTTGGTCGGATGAAAAGACCACAAAATTTCTCTAAGTTCCTGCATATCAACTTCGCGGCATAAACTTATCTGATCATCTGTTGAAAGGCTCATCTGTTTATCTGCTCGCTCAATCTTTTGGCCTGTACATGCATTACCATTGAAAAGCTCGCTGTAAAAGCTCCATACACAAGCCCTCATGGTCTCCTCATTCATACACCAGGCAACTCCAAATTTAAGGGCCGGAATAACATTTCTCCTTCTCCTTTGAATCCCGGTTTGATGGAAAAACCGAGTATTACGCTCACCCTCTGTATTCCACTGTAACCTTGATTTCTGTTTCCACAACTCCTCCTCTTGAAGCAATGTGTTATTAAGCATGTCAATATGCCTCTTCTCAAAATTCAGCAAAGAGTCTGTGATCGCTCTCTCTTCCAAACTTTTTTGAACTCCATTAATTCTAACCAGGAGCCAGCGTTTTTTACGAAATATATTCCTGAATGCCTCTTTATTCCACTGAAGAAGAATAGGTGGTAGACATTGAATAGCCTGCTCAATAGAATTAAATCGATTCCAACGCTCTTTGACCAAAGTCATGAAACTTAGGTCCAAAAACCATGCTGATTCAAGGCAAAAAGACCTCTCCATTCTCGATATCGAACCCCCACATAAGGTCAGAATGGGGCAATGGTCTGAATCAGTGCGCGGCAGATTCATAACTATAGCATTCGGGAACATTTCTTTCCAATCAAAGTTAACTAAAGACCTGTCTAACCTCTCCTAAATTCCCGCTGTACCACGTCTACCATTATACCAAGTAAATTTCAGCCCCTGATAAATAAGATCCATCAAATCACAATTATCTAATCTTTGCCTGAAGCCATGACATCTCGCAAATGAAGCCGGACGCCCACCCTTTTTTTCAGACATCTCTAAAATATCATTAAGTCGCTAGTCACACACCAAGGCAAATGAAAACTTGTATTAATCACAGCAAGGTTATTCCACAAATTAGCTTTATCCAGCGGGTTCGGCTTCGCATAGATACCAGATAGAATCCATGTATTAGGCCCTGAAGGATTCACTAGTACATGAATACTTTGATAATCTAAGCTAATAATATTGATATCCACTCTATGTTTATCATAAAGCATCCACAAACCCCCAGAAGCACCATCCGAGGAGCAAAAAACACGATCAGGAAAACCAGGCCTACTACTTATCTGAGCAGACACCTCCATATTGGTATGAGTCTCATGATAAGAACACAACATCAGGATTATGTAAATTGCACAATAATCTAAAACTGGGTTCGAACCCATCTCCCCTCACCCCACGAACATTCCATGCCATGATTTTCAAAAGTTAAAGAGAGATTTATCACACCAAAGTATCCCCTGGGTCCATAGGCACTTCTGAGATAGCAATCTCCTCATCTTTCGACTCGTCTTTATCCTCAACCATGATATCATTATTCTGCCCAGTGTTCAACTCCCACCTCTAAAACATGAGGCCAATGGATACTTTGACGCCTCGTTCAGTTCATCTCTCGATGGGCCATGCATTGTACGTCTGGCGCTCTTGGATGTGTCAAAATTATCTCACACATTATAGGTGTTATCGATGTTCACATTCTGAAAATTCTCCTAATCAATATTCCCCAAGCTAGCAAACCCGTTCCCCAAGACTACTTATTTATTCTTTGAAGAAAAGGGCCCTTCTGGGTAATTGTTTTGGCATCTCTTTAAGAGGAATCCTGGAGTCGTTCCTCTTCGATGGAAGATTATGGCCCCTAAAAGAATTATCCTCCTTCACAGATTGTGAGGTGTGTTGGCTCACAGTTTGTTTCTTCTTGCCCTTCCTCTTCATTAGTAACCAAAGACCATATTCATCCTCCCCTTGAGTCCTTGAATTAGAATCAGCCGGGGATGAAATCGATCCACGAGGTTCATCATTCTGGTGAGAGTCTGTATCATGCCTCTCTGCATTCCCATTGTTCTCTTCTTTCCGAGCATTTAGGCAAACTGCAGTAGTGTGCTCGGCCTGTCCATACAAATAACACAACGAAGGAATATTCTCATACACCACCGCATAACGGCGATCATTAATCATAATACCCTTTTCAACAGGTTTTGACACGTCCACTTGGACACACAACCTCACATATCTGCCTCTTTCTCTCCAAAATGTACTAGCATCAGTTTTTATTGGCTCGCGTAAGCAACGAGCAATCTGAAGAAGTATGGATTCTCTGTAAAATTGTGGAGGTATATTGAAGATCCGTACCCACGTAATGGCCTTCGTCATTCTGAATGAAGCCGGATCAAACTCTGGAAACTATTTTTGTATAGCCAAGAACTGCCCAACGATCTTCCAAGGCCCCTTTGTGAGAATTGATTCACGAATTGCAGGGTCCAAATTGCAAATAATGAACAGATTATGACCCACGTCAACGAGATCGAATTTACCACGAATACTCCACAAGTTCGCCAATCCAGTTCGTAGTATAACCACATACCATGGACGACCCATCAATTTAATTATGATTGCATCTTTCTACTCATCATTAATGGTCTGTAGAAGCTTTTCATCAATCTTAATTCCAGGCAGAGTCACATTACCTGATGGAATTATAGTAATATTCTCAAGTTCATTGGATGGAGCCCATCGTAGCACAACATCATCCTTAGGATTTTCATCACTCACTTTTGCTGCCCAAGATGATCCTGCTATAAAGATCAAATTCTCTGGAGGAGTAAAGGCTGTGCCGGGGGTGCGCCGTTTCCTGGGTCTTTCCCCGCCGACGTCGGACTTGGCCGATGGGTCTGGCGGATTTGGTTCTGGTGTGATCGGCGGCGATAGGGTTTCCATTCGGCAGTTTAATTGGTCGGAGTCTATATGACTAACAAAGTGAGATGGAAGTAGTACTATACTTAGTAATTTCTATAAGCCTATTTAGGAGTTTAGTTCTCAAATGCTTGTAGATCCATAGCTCCAAACTCAACCTATTAATTTAAGCTATTATCCAATCGAATAATTTCAAATACGGGTCATTTTTGAAATGAATATACAGAATCTAAGTGATTCGGTATTCGATTGGCGATCGTTAAATTATTCGAAAAATTCAAATACAAATCAGATTTCAAATTCGCATAATATTTGAATTCGATTCGAATTCACAAAAAATTTAACAAATTCCATTCAAATAGTGTAATATTTGATTCGATTCGCTTCGTTTACAACCCTAGTGAGAAGTGTCACAAAATTGCTATATTTTATAGTAGCAAAATTTAGCTAAACCCACACATGCATGTATAATTTTTTGTGACACATAAAAAATATAAATAAATTTGTTAGATTTAAAAATATAGCAAATTTTTTAAGGGTGAACTTTAGATATACCCAAAACAAATAAGTGTATAAGTTTTATACCCATAAGTTTAAACGCATAAGTTTTATACCCAAAATTAAATAAAAAGATAAAATTAACCTCTACTTTTACTCACATTCAAAATAAAACAAAAATGAAATTGGGCCCCACTTTACAATTTATTCTTAAAATCAAAAAGAAACATACCCCACTCTCACGGCTCTCTCACTCTCTCTCACTCTCACGATTTTCTCTCCCTCTTAAAAGAAACCGTGAAGAACCCTAGCCCCCAATTTTTTTTTTTGAAACCGTGAGATATTAATTTGCCGGCACCGGAGAGAAAAGAAACCATGGCCGATTCCGACTACGATTCCAGTAATGAATCTGAAGCCAATGAAGTTCTGTCGCAGGTTCCGTCGCAGCCACGTCGCAGAGTTCCGACGAGGGAAGAACAGGAAAACCTTCCCGAGCCGCCGCCGCCGGTGAGTTCTTTTTTAAAAAAAAATTATTGAATTTACAGTGAATTATTGAATTTACAGTGATTTTACCGTGAATTTTAAGCATGTTTAGAGTTTTATGGTTTTGGAATAGAATTAGAATTATAATGTGTATAATGTTATGTTTTAATCCTTCAATTTGTATGCTAAATATGTACATAAATGTGCTTGAATTGGGTTCGAAATCTGTATAAATATGTAGAAATTGTTGCGAAAATAAATGTAGAAGAAACGGTTTCTGTAGAAATTTAGTAGTTTTCACGGTAAGAAGTTAAGTGAAACCATGAGAGCTCACGGTTTGATTAACTTCACGGTTAGAAGTTAATCAAACCGTGAGCTCTCATGGTTTCACTTAACTTCTAACCGTGAAAACTACTAAATTTCTACAGATTATTAACTAATTTGTGAAAATTTGATAAATTAACTAATTTGCAATTTTCTTTCTTTTGCAGCCCAGGTATCAATGGTACATACCTCGTATGCAAGGATTCCCGGGTGAAATAAATGGTTATCAACGAGACCGAGCAATTCCGTCAATCATACATCAGATAAGGCGTATTGGCGGAACTGAAGAAGGTAGGGAATGCGAAGCGTGCCTTGCACGAGTTGTTATCCCGGGAGCTATGGAGGGGCGAGGAACATGAATTTGAAAGACTGTTTCACGTCGGTGGGCGGGATATTCACTTTGGGCCTCAAGAATTATGTCTCGTCACCGAATTATGCTTCGGTTATATGACCTTTAATCCTCATGGCAAGAACCACGTCATCCCAAATACGAGCCTCTACCATACTTTATACAGTGGGAAAAAGGTGCAAGTGAAATAGTTGTGGGTGGATTTCAATGATGAGTCTCGAGTTATAGGGACGAAGGATCAATACTTGAGTGCCGCCAACCTGCTCGTCTACTATTACTTGCTAGTGTGTCGGGACTATGATAGTGTCACGCCCCGATTCTCGAAGGAAGAGAAAATCATGAATTAGGACGCGACTGAGGTTGGAGAAAAGAGGCGGGGAAAGAAAGGGGAAGCTTGTCTTATATAAATAAACTGGATAATGTGCCCAAAGAATTTGACAACATTTCCCTTATAAAAGGAAGGAACCTAAAATCGAAAATGACAAGAGATAATAAAGAGATACGTCATTCATAGCATAAGGATCGTTTAAGTTCAAATGGCTCAACCATAGATATAAAGGATAGACTCAATACATAAAAAGAAGTTAAAGAGTCTAAGCTCTTATCAAAAGACATAACAACTTCAAGGAACAAAGTCGAGAGTTGAATACAAAAGATGAGCAACTAGCGGAAGCTTATTAACAAAAGGAGAACCCTCGCCTCAGCTCTGCCCCGTCAGCACTATTTGCTCAACCTGAAAACATTTGGAAAATATTTGGGCTAAGTACTAATGTACTCAGCGGGCTTAGCATTTGATATACATTTCATCAAAAACAAAATACAGTTTATCCATTATCACAAGACATAACCTGGAAGGTTTTGTAAAAGAAATACATCCAAGTATATCCAAAACATCATCATTTTCCTTAGCGCGCATTTGTCACACTCTACAACTACTCTTACTGTGACCCCGGACCTCTAGCCACCGTCGGGTCCATTAACATTCATTTTGGACTTCGGGTCGAAACCCAGAGAGTCCCATTCATCGATAGCACACGAGAGTGATCAACCAATCGCAATACTATCAGGGTGTATACACAGTTCAAAGTTAGTGTTTAAGACTGAACTAAGAACCTCGATCGATTAACTTCAGAGCATTAAACATGTAGAGCGCACAAAAATATTTTATGGATAAACAGTTTTCATTTTGTAAATATCAAGCATAACATAACTCAAAATATGTTTGGAAGTAAAGCCCACCGTAAGGTAGCAATCAAGCAAGCAATCGGTCAACTTCGGATCCTCTTATCTCCTTGCCTCCATAGCTATTAATCTATTTACAAGCATAATAGGTTAATACTAGTTTATAAGTAAGCATATACTTATACTCTATCTTCCTTAGTAACTTAATCTCTTATATACTTAACATTATCCCATCTTATCTCATACTTAGCTACTTAATCTCATTGGCTAAGAACATGTGAGAGTGAAATGAGGATTAATGAAGGTCCTCAATGAACTTGAAGAATCCGTGGTTAAAGCTAGACAAAGAATATTCATGATTCAAAGATGGATAGGAGTTGAACATTTGATACAAGGCTTGGCAGATTTGCCACACTTGAACGGTTTGGCTATAACTTGAGTATTTGATTATCAATGAAGGCACATGACACATGAATGGAAACACAGGAAGCTAATCTTTCTAATACAATCAATTCCTGATTCGGAGAATGAGTATATTAGAATCCATGAATCAATCTTTGGCTCGATTCAATAATGAGAACAGTTTTACGACACTTTAGGAGAATAATTGTTTCTCACAAATGGCTAACTGAATCAAGGCTTGGCTTATCAATCTGGAATTCTAAGACATATAGGTATGACATACTTAAAATCCAGATTTTTATCTTACACGAGCTGGGATATGGACAATCATCAAACAAGGTCATGAGTTCTGAAAACAGAAACAGGGCAGGTTTACAGTACTGACTTTGAAAGGCCATAAGTCATTCAATACTTATAATGAGAGACTGTTCAAGTTATCAAACTGTAATTCAGAGTGTGTAGAATAATTTCATGTCTCACGGTTACACTCAGAAAAGCAACGAAAACGCCTCATATAGAGGTTTAAAAATGACATGGCAGCTGGAGTATTTCAGTTTCGGCAGAGTAACATATAAACTTTGAAAAATCATAGTAAATTCATACAAACTCCGTTTTGAGTGAACGAGATATGTATAGAAGGCTAATGGAACGTACTTCGACATGGATGAAGAATAAATGTCGAATTTCAAACGAGCTGTTCTCAGTTTAGCTCGCAAGTGGGCTGATTTCCAGATTTCAAAAGAGATGAGAGACAAATTTCAATTTGTCATAACCGATGCATATGAACTCGGATCAAGATGAAATTTTAGCTACGGATAGATGAGAACATGAGATAAAACTTTCATTTAGGACTTGAAAAGAGATAAAGTCGGGAAATGGTTCGAAATCGCTGAACAAAGCTGGACAGAACACGCACACCAATTGTTCGATAAAATGCCCGAATCAAAAACGTGACCAACACTTATGGATTCGACTCTAGCAGGTTTTAATCAACATGCAAACATGATCAAGGGACAAGCAATCGCTGGAAATGCTCGAACATGAGGGAAAAATACAGATCATCATCAATCAATACACGAATGGCCATGATTTTGAATGTAGAACAAGAATTGTTGAGGATCAAGAACATGTATGATACTCTCATGCTTATGAAAGAAATCTTAACATAATTTTCAGAATTCTAATCTCCATTCTAGACTCTATTTCATGCTCAAGAGATCAAGGAGGAGCTAAGCTTACCGAAAATGGAAGAAAAAATCGGGTTCATCAACATCTTTCGAAAACTTGAATATCTTAGCTAGACCCTCTCAATCATGAATCCTTTGGCATAGTCTCCTTCCTCACTAATCTTCTTCTTCCCAACCTTTGCTTCACGAATTCAGACTCTATATACCAAGAGGAAGAGAGTTATACCTCAAAAATGGAAAGTGATCGACTAGTTCTTCGATCGCCTAAAAATCAGAGGTTGAAAGTCCTACTTACAGTGCTTGGATGATGAAATAGACTCCAAATTCTTGATCTACAGGTCGAATTATGTAGGGGTACAAAGTTTGGGAGTGATCGGAGGCCCGGAGAATCACCGGCGGCGGCTCGAAATGGAGGAGGAAAGGGTGCCGACGGGAATGGAAGGAGGGAGAAGGGAGAGACATGTTTTGTGGTGTGGATGGATATGTATGGCTGAAATGGTGTGATGATAAGTGCCTTGTACAATTGTGAGGTAGGAGGGAGGACAACAATCCCCTACCTCTCCCTCTTACACTTAACACACACACACACTTTTTCCTTCTTTTCTTGACTTCTTCCTTCAACAATAATATTGGAAATACTTTTCCTCATCTCGAGACATTAGTTTTCATCTTACTTCCGCAAAATATTTACAGAATAATATTCTCCGGAAATCATTCCGGGTAATTTCTTGTCTTGCCATAATTCCTTCATTCTCAAAATTCTCGATATTTGATTGGAAAAAATTTCCAACATCCTATAAAAATTCCCATAAGCTCATTTTCGTGCGTGCTCGATCTCAAATATTCGGAAATATTTTATTTCCTCCTTCGAAATTCTAATTTTTCTAAATACGGATTTTTACGGCTATTACAATACTACCCCCTTAAAAAGAATTTTGTCCCCGAAATTCGTACCCTCTAATGTACACACTAGGGTAGGTCACTCATACCCATCCTTAAACTTCCGTTGTAGTTCTTTGTAGCACCGTTATGCGTCCATCACCATTCATCTAGCAGTTGCGTTTGGACCGAGTCATGCTTGACACATTTGTCTTGTTAATCTGGGATACATTCTCGCTTTTCTTGTTGCCGTCGATAATCTAAGCTTTTCATCTTCGTACTAGGATTGATCATTTTCTTGTTGCTATTAGCAACTCTAAGGTTCAACAATCTAAATTCTATAACACCGTGCTAACAGTTGCTTCTTCGTAGCGATAAACATTTCCTCTATACGCGTATAATTTAATCGTGTGGTCGACTTTTCTAACATTAATCGCTTGGCGGGATAGTGAAATTCCTATGCATACTTCTGATTGTTTGCCTCGCATTCTAGCTGACTTCGTGTTGTAGTGGAAACATCGTGATAAGAGTTGATCGTGCTCACTTCTTGTTGTCTTGCCTTGGCGTGGTGCTTCTCGTACACTCGTTCATCACGATCATCATTGGTTCGCGTTCCGAGCAGCTCAACTCGTTGCCTTGCCATCGTTCCATCTTTACGTGCGTTCTACTTCCTTTGTCTACTCATCCTACTTTCCTAGTCGATCGTCATTACCTATCACTATCTTCTAATCGATCATCGTTACTTAGTGGCGTCATGCGTAGTGGACGTTGCTCGTCGAATCTCATATACCTTCATCGATCCGTTGCTTGTATATCCCCCTTTTGGAGCCACTTTGCTGCCTCGCCGATTGACTCCATTCGTGTGATCTTTCTCGTAATCGTGTCGTCATTGCCATCATTTATCATTGCCATTAAAATTTCTATTCATACCTCAAGCCGCGTATCTTTCGCTTCACGTTGCCTCTACGTGGGTATCGAAATATTGTTCGAATCGTAAGCTCATTCGTACATTGCATCTCTTAACTTCTTACTTAATGTATTCGCCTCCGGTTCATCACATAATCCACCCTTTATTGATGCAGAGGTCCCTATCTTCACTGGTCATCCTTGAAATGGTTCGATCCGAGAGGCACGAACATTTTCTTCATTTATTGCTTAGCATCATTACGTTTACATTCATCGTTATCTCGAGGGCCTCAAAATCATAAGTCATCAAAGTCAGAGCATCAACGAAAATATGAAGAAACTACTTCGACGAGAATCATTCGACATGAAAGATGACCAACGGTCTAGAGGGAAATAATGATCAACATGAATCGTGATATTTTAATCGACTTTCAAAAAAAATGGTTGCTAGTCAAGAAAATATCTCAATTCGAATAAACTTTCTTTGAACAAAAGGGGGTTTCGTGATTCGAGCAACTTGACTAGAGAATAGAGACTGAGCTCATAAGGATTCAATAAATGTGACTTGAAAGAATGATTGGAGGAATTCAAAGTAAGGGAATTTGCCTCCTTCGAAGGGCTTCTTTTGGTCATGGGAAAGGTCGCGCCTTTCATGGAAGGACTTTTACGGCTATTACACATTTTCTTAATTGCGAAACGTGGAACACATTGTGCACGTCTCCTATGCTTGGTGGTAGTGCTATTTAGGATCTCAAAAGGTCCTATATAACGAGGTCAAAACTTTCCCCTCTTGCCAAAACGTATCACTCCTTTAGTAGGAGAAACCTTGAGAAAAACTAAATCTCCAACTTTAAATTGTAATCTGGATTAATGCTTATCAATATGAGACTTTTGTCTATCTAGGACCTCCTTAATCATTGCTTAAGTATGTTAACTTAAACCATAACAACATAAGGACGATAGCTTCTACGTCAAACAGTTAGCGTCTCCCGCATAACCTACTTTCGATTCATACTTCGTGTCATAAAAGAGGCTTTCTTGCTTCATTTCTATTTGTTGGACTATGGTTCTTATATCCGTTTAAGTCCCTTTAAATTGTAGAGGCACTAAGCCAAAACAATTAATATTCTAACATT
The DNA here is from genome assembly GCA_001642375.2 of Mentha longifolia. Classification (NCBI taxonomy): domain Eukaryota; kingdom Viridiplantae; phylum Streptophyta; class Magnoliopsida; order Lamiales; family Lamiaceae; genus Mentha; species Mentha longifolia. The sequence continues at coordinate 32,136,701 of CM038111.1, read as the reverse complement.
CACTTTCTTTTGATCGCTTAGGCAAGTAACCTAACGACATCATTCTCATAACATTCTTTCATTGGTAACAAGGCTCAAAGAGACTCATTTCAAAACACCTTCATTTCAAGCCTGAAGTATTCGGGGAATCCAACAAGGCAATATTCATTCTTAGTTAAAAGGCACAAAGTCCAAATAACCGCATTCTTCTTCGTAGACATTCTCCATAAGAAAATATCAAAATACATTTAAAAGACATTCTTCTTTCTTCTCAAACCTTTGAGAGAACACTTTCATAAAGTCGTAAAGGCATGGAACCTAATACGATAATTATACTCTTAACTTTCATTTACTTGCGCGCACTTATAAGTTTGAAATACTAACCTTCATTGATTGCAGTGTGACGGCGAGCTGAGGGTTACCTTAGACACTTAGAAGTTCAGAGATACTATTCTAAACTTGACATGAATCAACTTACCGTAATCAGAGCCATGAAAGAACTTATGCTCTGATACCATTCTGTCACGCCCCGATTCTCGAAGGAAGAGAAAATCATGAATTAGGACGCGACTGAGGTTGGAGAAAAGAGGCGGGGAAAGAAAAGGGGAAGCTTATCTTATATAAATAAACTGGATAATGTGCCCAAAGAATTTGACAACATTTCCCTTATAAAAGGAAGGAACCTAAAATCGAAAATGACAAGAGATAATAAAGAGATACGTCATTCATAGCATAAGGATCGTTTAAGTTCAAATGGCTCAACCATAGATATAAAGGATAGACTCAATACATAAAAAGAAGTTAAAGAGTCTAAGCTCTTATCAAAAGACATAACAACTTCAAGGAACAAAGTCGAGAGTTGAATACAAAAGATGAGCAACTAGCGGAAGCTTATTAACAAAAGGAGAACCCTCGCCTCAGCTCTGCCCCGTCAGCACTATTTGCTCAACCTGAAAACATTTGGAAAATATTTGGGCTAAGTACTAATGTACTCAGCGGGCTTAGCATTTGATATACATTTCATCAAAAACAAAATACAGTTTATCCATTATCACAAGACATAACCTGGAAGGTTTTGTAAAAGAAATACATCCAAGTATATCCAAAACATCATCATTTTCCTTAGCGCGCATTTGTCACACTCTACAACTACTCTTACTGTGACCCCGGACCTCTAGCCACCGTCGGGTCCATTAACATTCATTTTGGACTTCGGGTCGAAACCCAGAGAGTCCCATTCATCGATAGCACACGAGAGTGATCAACCAATCGCAATACTATCAGGGTGTATACACAGTTCAAAGTTAGTGTTTAAGACTGAACTAAGAACCTCGATCGATTAACTTCAGAGCATTAAACATGTAGAGCGCACAAAAATATTTTATGGATAAACAGTTTTCATTTTGTAAATATCAAGCATAACATAACTCAAAATATGTTTGGAAGTAAAGCCCACCGTAAGGTAGCAATCAAGCAAGCAATCGGTCAACTTCGGATCCTCTTATCTCCTTGCCTCCATAGCTATTAATCTATTTACAAGCATAATAGGTTAATACTAGTTTATAAGTAAGCATATACTTATACTCTATCTTCCTTAGTAACTTAATCTCTTATATACTTAACATTATCCCATCTTATCTCATACTTAGCTACTTAATCTCATTGGCTAAGAACATGTGAGAGTGAAATGAGGATTAATGAAGGTCCTCAATGAACTTGAAGAATCCGTGGTTAAAGCTAGACAAAGAATATTCATGATTCAAAGATGGATAGGAGTTGAACATTTGATACAAGGCTTGGCAGATTTGCCACACTTGAACGGTTTGGCTATAACTTGAGTATTTGATTATCAATGAAGGCACATGACACATGAATGGAAACACAGGAAGCTAATCTTTCTAATACAATCAATTCCTGATTCGGAGAATGAGTATATTAGAATCCATGAATCAATCTTTGGCTCGATTCAATAATGAGAACAGTTTTACGACACTTTAGGAGAATAATTGTTTCTCACAAATGGCTAACTGAATCAAGGCTTGGCTTATCAATCTGGAATTCTAAGACATATAGGTATGACATACTTAAAATCCAGATTTTTATCTTACACGAGCTGGGATATGGACAATCATCAAACAAGGTCATGAGTTCTGAAAACAGAAACAGGGCAGGTTTACAGTACTGACTTTGAAAGGCCATAAGTCATTCAATACTTATAATGAGAGACTGTTCAAGTTATCAAACTGTAATTCAGAGTGTGTAGAATAATTTCATGTCTCACGGTTACACTCAGAAAAGCAACGAAAACGCCTCATATAGAGGTTTAAAAATGACATGGCAGCTGGAGTATTTCAGTTTCGGCAGAGTAACATATAAACTTTGAAAAATCATAGTAAATTCATACAAACTCCGTTTTGAGTGAACGAGATATGTATAGAAGGCTAATGGAACGTACTTCGACATGGATGAAGAATAAATGTCGAATTTCAAACGAGTTGTTCTCAGTTTAGCTCGCAAGTGGGCTGATTTCCAGATTTCAAAAGAGATGAGAGACAAATTTCAATTTGTCATAACCGATGCATATGAACTCGGATCAAGATGAAATTTTAGCTACGGATAGATGAGAACATGAGATAAAACTTTCATTTAGGACTTGAAAAGAGATAAAGTCGGGAAATGGTTCGAAATCGCTGAACAAAGCTGGACAGAACACGCACACCAATTGTTCGATAAAATGCCCGAATCAAAAACGTGACCAACACTTATGGATTCGACTCTAGCAGGTTTTAATCAACATGCAAACATGATCAAGGGACAAGCAATCGCTGGAAATGCTCGAACATGAGGGAAAAATACAGATCATCATCAATCAATACACGAATGGCCATGATTTTGAATGTAGAACAAGAATTGTTGAGGATCAAGAACATGTATGATACTCTCATGCTTATGAAAGAAATCTTAACATAATTTTCAGAATTCTAATCTCCATTCTAGACTCTATTTCATGCTCAAGAGATCAAGGAGGAGCTAAGCTTACCGAAAATGGAAGAAAAAATCGGGTTCATCAACATCTTTCGAAAACTTGAATATCTTAGCTAGACCCTCTCAATCATGAATCCTTTGGCATAGTCTCCTTCCTCACTAATCTTCTTCTTCCCAACCTTTGCTTCACGAATTCAGACTCTATATACCAAGAGGAAGAGAGTTATACCTCAAAAATGGAAAGTGATCGACTAGTTCTTCGATCGCCTAAAAATCAGAGGTTGAAAGTCCTACTTACAGTGCTTGGATGATGAAATAGACTCCAAATTCTTGATCTACAGGTCGAATTATGTAGGGGTGCAAAGTTTGGGAGTGATCGGAGGCCCGGAGAATCACCGGCGGCGGCTCGAAATGGAGGAGGAAAGGGTGCCGACGGGAATGGAAGGAGGGAGAAGGGAGAGACATGTTTTGTGGTGTGGATGGATGTGTATGGCTGAAATGGTGTGATGATAAGTGCCTTGTACAATTGTGAGGTAGGAGGGAGGACAACAATCCCCTACCTCTCCCTCTTACACTTAACACACACACACACTTTTTCCTTCTTTTCTTGACTTCTTCCTTCAACAATAATATTGGAAATACTTTTCCTCATCTCGAGACATTAGTTTTCATCTTACTTCCGCAAAATATTTACAGAATAATATTCTCCGGAAATCATTCCGGGTAATTTCTTGTCTTGCCATAATTCCTTCATTCTCAAAATTCTCGATATTTGATTGGAAAAAATTTCCAACATCCTATAAAAATTCCCATAAGCTCATTTTCGTGCGTGCTCGATCTCAAATATTCGGAAATATTTTATTTCCTCCTTCGAAATTCTAATTTTTCTAAATACGGATTTTTACGGCTATTACAGATAGACCCATTGATGATTGGGCATGGACGTTGGCAGAGGATCCACAACGATGGGGGACGTTTCTGTGGGGATCATGGTCATACTAGATACTGTGCCACTAGCTTGGAGTGGCAAAGAAGGACCCGAGAGAAATAGGAGGCAAAAAGAATAGTGCTACCTATCACCTGTATGGGCCCGTCTGGGCATTGTATCTTTGGGCCTTCGAGGCCATTCCAAGTTTAGGACTGAAGTGTGCTACACGGCTGAACGCGCACGAGTTACCCCGACTAAGGAGATGGGAAATGGGGGCCTCATATGCAGATTTCGTTGATTTTTTCAATGATCCCGAGGTATGACATTATTCTCTTTTTACTCAATCAATTATTTTAATTTTAATATAATTATGTTAATTAATATTGGTTAATGGTTTAGTATTCGTTAATTTTAATATTTTAATTATTTTAATGGTTTAATTTTAATATTCGTTAATTATGTGCCTTATCATGGTTTGAACTTAATTGAAACCGGGTTCTCACAGTATAATTTAAGTTCAACCGTGAAAAACATGTTTGAACTTAAATCAAACCATGAGCTCACGGTTACACTTAAGTTCAAACCGTGATAAGTGCTTTTTCACAGTTAGAACTTAAATGAAACCGTGAGATCACGGTTTCATTTAAGTTCTAACCGTGATAAGCTTTATTTTAGAGATTTTTTATTTTTTTAATAATGAATTGTTTTGCCTCTGTCTTTTGCAGCTCGAAGTCATCCCCACGCTCGAACCTAATGAAGCAGAGAAGGAGTCGTATTATTATATGATCCTCCTCGAGGAGCGAGACCCCTTGATACTTCGATTTCAGACAAATACTCGCCATTCGTGGAAGAAAGCGCCTCCAGTGCAGAGGCAGTCGAAGGAAGCCAGATCTATGGCAAGAGTGATCTACAAATTGAGGTGTCGAGATATTGGGAATGCAGCCCCGCCCTGTGGTCGCCAGCCTCGTGCCACAAGGGCAAATTCTGAGGGTCGGGGGCCTCTACCAATCCCCAGGGGTGGTACGAGTACGTCGAAGAGGCCGAGGGTCGATAGTTCACTCTCCCACCGGTCCCCGAGCATCGTCTACTGTGTACATGGGGATCCGTGCCCTCAGGGATATGACAACGATGCGTGGCGACAAGTTCATGGAATGCTTGGCACAGGATACGTCGGAGACCGGAGTGATGGCTCGTATCGCCAAGTTCATGGTAGGGCACCTGAAGGGGATCTTCGAGAAGTCGGGGAGTTCCTCGAGCCATAGCATGCATTATCATTGTCGAGCACCATCACATGCCAGCCACGTCCCCTCTGCGGGACGACATTCTGTTGACCGGGCCCACGAAGCTCGAGACGATCACAACGGTGCCCAAATTGAGTAGAGGGCACCTACCCCTAAGGCCGCTCCGGGTTTCAAGCACATGGTCGGGCTTATTATAGAGCCAGTAGCAGGGAATAGATCAAGGACGGCTCCAGTTCAAGAGTCTGAGGTCGAGGATGAGGAGTCGTCGCACTCGTCTTATTACAGGGAACTGGACGGGATACCCCTGGACGATTGGGTACATCCCATACTGCAGCCAGGTTTCCCCATCAGCAGGTGATTCCCGATCCCGAGGTGCTACAGGGGGGTGAGTACAGTGACGCCGATTCTGACGTTGAAGGACAGACGCATGTGCGTCGAGCTCGTGTTGGGGGATGAACTGTGAGGCCATCGGCTGCTTTACAGAGCCCCTTTGTTCCGACTATTACCACACCGTATTCCGGCCCGACGATCAAGCAGCTGTATCAAGAATTCAGACATAGCGGGCCAAATTCCTATGTCATGAACCTGCAGGACCCGCCCCATCAGATGGACCAGTCCTTGTTCGATGAGATCGAACACCCCCATATTCAGTTCTCAGCCGAGGTTAGAACGGACCTTATTTTATATTATTATTATTTATGATACTCTGTCGATTATTATGTTTTGTTAATACTCTGTGTGGATTTTATATGATGGATATGTACACCGTTTATTGGTGGAGTCGACTCCAAGATGGACTTTCTTTGTGCCCGTCTCTAGCTGAGAGATCCACCGTTCTGCTTGGAATGGGCGTATATGTGAGTTTTTATACACATATTAAATGAATATTTATTTTATTTTTAGTTTTTTTTTGGTGTGTAATCTCTAAATTAAGATATTTTTTGACAGTACGAGTTAAGGACGGCCCTGATGGATTTTCACGGTGGAGATCAAACAGCAATGGCGAAGTCGAATCTAAAGTATCGTGATTACAAGCTGTCAGATCATCTTGCAAATTGGTTTCACGGTGTGGGCTCGTACGATGTTTGGATGAGCGCAACCTGTGTAAGTTTCTTCATTTAAACTTTGTGTTTTTATTACGTATTATTATTAGTGCTTTATAAATAAGTAGAGTTGTTCATCCTCGTATGCAGTTTGTATTTATTTGCCACGTATCCTCCGATCACTGGGTTATTTGCTGAGTACTGACTGACGAGTGGATGATGGAGGTATACGACTCACTTCTACATCAGTTCGCCAATGCCTCAGAAAGGTTGCAGTGGAAGATCCAGCTCTACCCGATCTAGAAACTGTGGCCAAAGTGTTGCAAAAAGTTAGGTATTGGGAAGAACATCCACGGTTGCCGAAGCAAACTGATTTTCTGAAGGTTGTTTGGATCCCCCTAGAGCAACAATATATACAGAAGGACGAGTATTCATGCGGACCGTTCGCTTGCATGTACATCGATCGTATTTTCGCCCTGAAGAAGCTGCGCATTGAGAGGATTGGCGTGAGGTACCTCTCCGGGTTTCGCTTAGAGGTGGCGAAATGGATATTTTCACTTTCACGACGTAGAGCCGAGTTGTGAACATTATATTTGACTTGTAGAATATTTTTAATTCTATGCAAATTTATATATATATTTTGGTATACTTCATTCGATTTAGATTAGACTATTACTAGCATATGTTTGAATATTTAAAATTTCGATTTAAATATATAAGTGAACATTGCTAGCCATATGTATAAGCGAACATTACTAGCATATGTATTAGTGTATAAGTGAACACAATACATCACTAACTTGTCGAACAATATACGTTTGTCATTAATCATAGTCAACAATTAGTGATTAATTTAGATAATATGTTCACACATTTCACAAATAATATCATTATATGAATTAAAAATCTGCTTAAAATCAAATTAAGGGCCTTAATTTTGGCCAAATTAGACTGTTAACTGTTAGGGTTCACGGTTATTTTAAAATTTTCACGGTTTAAACGACTATTAAACCGTGTGGTTACACACTCACGGTTAGGGTTAACGGTTTGAATATAATTTCACAGTTTATTTATTAAATAAGCGTGAATTTTTTATATATGCCAAATTTTTTAAATAATGAAAAAAATTAGAGTTTCACGGTTAGATTCGCATTTAAACCATGAATTTCACGGTTTAAATGCTGAGCTAACCGTGAAATTATGTTTTTAGTTAATATTTTTAAATACTATTTTTAATAATAATTTATTAATTCAGAAAGGTATTTCACGGTTAGAGTAACATTAAACCGTGTAATCACGGTTTAAATGCTAATTTAACCGTGAAACTCTATTTTTTTAATTTTTGGAATTTTCTAATTTGGAATTTCATAAAGGTATTTCACGGTTGATTTGGAATTTGAACCGTGCAACCACGGTTAAAATGCAAAGTAAACCGTGAAATTATACTTTTTTATTAATTTTTTTCTTAAATATTTCCGCAATCTAACTAGAAAAGAACAAAGGATAACACTCAAAACAAAGAGAATTGTCAAGAATTACATTACATTACATTACATTACTAGTCTCAATACTTCAATACTTCCAATCTCTAATTAACATCTCTCATCGGGCATCTAGGCCTAGTATGCCCCTGTTGGTGATAAATGATACAAGTTTTTGCCCTTCGCCACTGCACACCATCTTCATTTGGGGGTCTATTGAGATCGACGCCACCGATTTGCGAAGATGCCGTGCATGTGCATCTCTTGTGACCGTATTGACCACACCGACCGCATCTTTGTGGATTTCCCGGAAGATCTTCTACTGTTGATCTCGCTCGGCTCATTCGCGGTCTACCTGCTTGCCTATCGACAATTGGTGGCCGAACCACTTGAGAAGAAATGTAAAGACCATGATGCGCATGTGGGAAGACATTCCTAATGGCATTTGCGATGCTAATATGGCCATCGAAGACTATCAAAAGGTCCTGAGGCGCTCCTAAACAATGGCGCAACCTAGTAAGAAACCAAGTCCAGGAATCATCGTCCTCGATCGGCCCAAATCCAATGGCAAGTGGAAACACTTGCTCGTTCCCATCTTTCGTGCAAGCCACGAATAGAGTCCCCTTGTTCTTTCCCTTGAGGTGTGCCCTATCGACTACGACAACCAAACGGAGCAAATCGTTGTGAAATGCTTGCAAGGACTGTCCTAGAGCGAGGAACATATAGCACAATCGATCGTCCATCGGGGAAGTCGATATATCATACACGGTACCTGGATTCTTCTGCTTCAGCAGGTATAGATAAGATGGGAGCCTCCTGTATGACTCCACAAATCCTCCATATGTCATCTCCATCGCGATGTTCCTCGCTCGCAGGGCAAAACTGTAGTCGATCTGAATGCCGTACTCAGCTCGCATGTCATTAACTATCCCCTTTAGCTTAAGCATGACACCATCAGTGATCAATTTCCGAGCATAGAATGCTCCTAGAACATTCGCGGGGTATTGGCGCGGTGTAGTCCCGTCTAAATCGAATGAGTATGTATGGATGTCATGGTATGTGCCGATGCGCCATAAACCCTCTATGTGCTTTGACCGCACCAGGTACTCGCACCCCTCCTTGCATCTGAACCCCACATGGTAAGTGTCCAAATTCTCAACTTTATACTGAAGTCGGTTCTCCATTTGATGCAATCTAACTGCTACCGACAAATCATCTTTTCTCCTGAATAGGCCGCCCTCTCGCAATTGACTGGTAGAGGGCGTGTAATAATCTGGATCGATCAACCCCAGCGGCAGTGCGGTGTCTAGATGAATGTGAGGAATCAACCAATCTCGGATAGCATCCGGATCGGCCCTGGCATCGTCGTCTTGGGTAGGTTGTGATTCTGAATGAATGTTGCGATGCCCAATGATCCTATCAATCCGTCTCGGATCTCGGATCCATGCACCGAACTCCATGGTAAGTGACTCAAATAAGTTGGAGCGATCCCCTGCGTCCATTGCTTCCTCAGCCATATTTTCCGCGACCGCTTCATCCTCAACCCTCTCTTCGTCATCTTCCTGGATCCTTTCTTCTTCCGAATGTACAGCCTCCGAGCTCGGCTCCTCGATATTCACTCTCGTAAAAACCCTAGAACCTTGTATCGTAGGAGTGCTCCGGGCGATTCTCTTATCTTTGTTGACGACGTAAACAGTTTCCTTAGTATTCTGCTCCACAATCAACATCAACAAATCAGTGTCGGTCCTCAAAACGACCTTACTCTTCCTGTCCTCGGTATCACTCAAATAGTAGAGCAAATAATCTGATTCTTCGCCGAATTGATCAGAATCTCTTATAATAGATTCGCACGTGTAATTTTTGTCATAGCCATACGCATCAAAAAACGATCACCCCCTACGTAAGTGGTTCTCTCAAAATGCCCACTGTGACGAATAAATAATTTCACCTGAGACATAGCTGCAGAAAAATGAACAAAAAAATCAAAAACAGAAAAGAAAAGAAAATACACTAAAAATATAACGGTTTCAAATATATTTCACGGTTTACTATAATTTCACGGTTAAAAGCATGATTTAACTGTGAAAAAGTTACTTTTCACAGTTAAATTATGCTTATAACCGTGAATCTCCATAACCGTGAGGTTTATTTTATTATTAAAATAGGTATTTTCACGGTTCAAATAACAAATTAACCATGGAAAGTGTTTTTAAACCGTCAATTTCAGTTAAATCGTGCAAATGGAAAATATTTTTTTTAAAGCCTAAAATTCATCCTTAATTTCATCCCTGTAATCTAACAGTCTAAACCTATTAATGGAAGTAATTACTTTAATTGTACTTTAATTATCAATAAATAGGTTATAAACATGTAATAAACCACTATTCATATCAAAAAAGTAAATAAAACATGATTTTCTACAAATTCAATAATAATTAAATTTCAAATTCATAGGATTTTTTTACCAAATTTACACAATAATAACAACAAAATATGAAAAAATAAACGGTAGGTACCTTTAATATAAGCAAAATATCTTCAAAAATGCGCCAAATACGGAGAATATCTTCGAAAATGCACAAAATTCGCAGGCAAAATTTCAACAAAATTGAAGAGCTTATTTCGAATTCTTCAGTGCGTCTCTACAATTTTAATTTTGTGGTTGTTGAAGTATTCTTGTTCACTTTGACTGTTATTTCAATTAATAAAATGTACCTTTATCTCATTTGGTTGTTGGTGAATAAATGAATTTACGAATTTATTGATTAATATATATATTTTTTTTCATTCAAAAACCAATTTCACGGTTGATTTGAGGCACAACCGTGAGTAATTTTTACATAGTTTCTTCGCAAATCAACCGTGAGAAGAGAGAGAGAGAGCACCGAGAGGGACCACTCTTACCTTTTAAGGGTAAGTTTGTCTTTTCATTTGATTTTGGGTATAAAACTTATACTTTTAAAGTTGTGGGTATAAAACTTATATAGTTATTTGTTTTGGGTATATATAACCATTAACACATTTTTTAACACCTATGCATAACTAAATTATTTTACGTCACTTAATACTATCATAAAATATTTTTATTACACATAGGTGACAATCTTTCTCTCCCTCTCACACACACACTTTATTATAAAACTTCCTTTATTAAATAAAATATTTTTTAATAAATAATTATAAATATATTATCATAATATGTTGTAAAGAATAACTCATACACTTTCATATGTCAAAAACGTAATTTCACTTTTATATGTCACAAAATTGATTACACCTTCAAATGTCACTAAATCTAGTAATATGTCTTTAGTTTTTATGATACAAATAGTAGTTACCTAACTACAATGTGCTACAATTTTATTTAGTGATATTTATAAGTGTCTCTTCAAATATTATGACACTGCTGAAACTTTTGATGTAGTGCATTAAACCTAAATATAAAACATAAAAAAATAATGTTTTTTTTTATTTTAAATAACGTATAAAATTGCTCCTTCAATAATCAAATGGTTTTTTTTTTTTTTTTTTCTTACAATTTTTAGGTCCACCAACTAGCTTGATCGACATACCATATTATTTGGTATTGATGCAAAACTATTACATTAATTAGTTAATTAGCTTTTCTGGCAACCATGAATTACGTGATCGAGTTCTATCGAAATTAATTAATGCAAGATTTGATTGTGAAAACGATCTTGTGTGTTAGTTCTCATCTCCACCATAGCGTAATTTAACCTAATTTATGGATTAGCTGTCATATTAATTAATTAATTAAGTCTTTCCAAACATGTGAGCAATTTCAGTTCAGAAACAAAGCTATAAAATTTAGAGAATCAATTTCACTATTTTTTTTAATGATAAAAAAAGAAAAAGAAAAAAAAAATTCGCTATATTTTTAATCATAATCAAATTTGAGATGGAGAGAGGATTGAAGAAATTAGAAGAAGGACAAAGATATATTATATTAATCTGAAAATGAAGAACTATACAACAATGATAATGAAAAGAGGAAGGTTGATGATTTGAGAGATATAGTTGAAAAGCAAGATCCAACTTGCAAGATAATTATCATAGATAGTGTCGTGTTTCTATTTTTAGAAAAAAAAAAAAAAGTTAATTAACTTTTCAAAATGCTTGAACCTAGCACTTTTTTCACATTCTTTTTAATTCTTGTGCCCAAACAAAATCAAAGTTATTTGTGGAACGGAAAGAGTAATTAAATATAAATAATTTATATATCAAATGAGATAGTTTCAAGGTTGCATTCCAACGGTTGATCACCTTTTCTTGAAATCTAGACCCTGCACATTTTTTATATTCTTTGAACTAGTGCTTTAATTACCATATCGGACTGGCCGGTCGACCTGGTTGAATCAAAATTGGTTCAGGTTTCGGTTCGATGGAACTAGCAAGCGTCACCAGGCTGAAACTGGATGGTTCCAACCGGTTGGATGGCTATTATATCGTATAAATTCATAACTGTCAGTTATACCGGTTTGATTTTACAACAATGTGTGCTCCTTCCCCCTCTCTCTCTCTGCAAGATGTGGATGATTTGACACTCAGAAGGTTTCTTCGGGCACGTGATCACAACTTGGAAAAAGCTTCTAGAATGTTCATGAAGTACTACGAGTGGAGGCGAACGTTCGTTCCGGAAGGTTCGATTCCAGAGAAAGAAGTCCAGAATCAAATAGCTCATAACAAAGTTTTTATGCAGGGAAAAGATAAGAGAGGGAGTCCAATTGGGATTATATTTGGCGATAAGCATTTTCCCTCCAAAGGAATTCAAACGTAAGCAATATTCCCTCAAAAAACCCAATCTATTTTCCTCTCCGTCTACATAAATTGTGGCTCATTTTTTTGGCACATGTTTCAATGTTTCGTGATACAGGATACTAGAAGACATTCGTATTACCCTATAAAAAAAATACTCTAAAATTTTATTTTAGAATTCATCATCAAGAAGCATTGAAATATATGCTTGTCAAAAAAACGAGCCACAATTTTCGTGGACGGAGGGACTATTCTTTTACTATTTACTTCCCATGCATGCAGTGCCACGTATATGGATATTATTTAATTTTAACATATTAATTATTTACTCACACACGTTAATTCTGCTTGAATCTTCAGGTTTTGTAGTTTTTGCTGTCGACAAACTACGTTCAAGGTACCATATTATCTATTCAATCTTTTTTTAAATACGGCTTCGAGAATTTTGTTAGATTTTTATTTTCATAACACAATGATTGATGGGCGATGATCCATATATTTATAATTTCCTTAATACTTGGTTGGGTTTGATCTGCAAATTTTATTATTTTATATATCACATATGTTGGTCCCGAAAGTGACTAACACACGTAGAGGGAGGGGGTGAATACGTGCGTTGAGAAGTGTTTAACTTCTCTTTCGTTTTTCAGCCTTTCTGCCGAGTAGACGCTTCAAATGCTAGTGAAGCTTTCGAAGCTTCTCGCTCGTGTGTGTACGGTGTAGAATGTGGTGAGACTTGAGTTTTTCTTGCAATTAAAACCAATTTGATATTTAAAGCGCGTGTGTGTGTATGCAAATAATCAAAGCGATAAATAGCTTAACGAGACACAAACAATTTATAGTGGTTCGGAGCACCTCTTCTACGTCCACTCTATCCACGACGGGATGAATACCGTCACTTGGTATCCCTTATTTTATACTTCCAAGGGAAAGTGATTCAAGGCTAGTAACAAACTTGCACTTGAATCCTCAGAGATTTCACGGACTCTCGAGAAGCCTTACAACAACAAACTTTGCTACAAAAACTTTACACCCTTGCAACTCAATCTAATACAATAGACTTGGTTTTGAGGTTTTTGGGTTTTCGTAAATGAAAATCCTTTATAATGAAGATCACTAGTAATGGAATAAGAATTCTCAAAACTTTACTGCTGACGATTTTACTGCTGGAGCCGCTTCGCTTCCTGACGCTTCGCGAACTCTGACTGCTTCATCTTTAGCGCTTCTAGACTAAAACAAAAGCTTCGTAACATGTAAGCTTTGCTAAGTATAACTTGTCTAGTTCATCAAAAATAATAAGGGAAATATTCTAGAGAGTCTTTTGGAATTGAATCAAAACAAATTGTTTATTAACTTGATTCAAGTTCCCCCTTAACATAATATCCCAATAATTTCCTCCTTTTTGATGATGCCAAAACCCGACGTCAAGTGCTTACACAAATCTAGACAGTTCTAGGCTAAGTATAAGAAGGATAGTGGGTTAGGCAAAGCACAATATCAATGCAGTTATAGCAGTTAATATGAAAGCGTAAATAAAATAAAGACAATGAGAAATTGTCTTAAAGCAGTAAAAGATATCATTGTAATAGTGAGATAATGAAGTGATACATATACAATGAATATCTATTTGAAGCGTTTTTGAGGGGCAAGGGGGATCATGCCATAGGATTGTAGAATCTATCCTTGATGGCAGCTAGAGAGCAGTTAGGACGATCGTTTTGTTCAAGCCATTATGCACATTCCTTGATCTCCTTTCTGATTGCTTCCTCATCAGAGATAGCGCCTCCGATGAGTGGAAGTTTGTAGCTCTCTTTCTTTGGCGGTTTGAGAGTCACTCCGTCTGCCAGCTCCAAAATTTTGTTGAAGAGAGAGGCTTTGCAATGATCCATGTATGCAATGAAGCAATCCATGGCGTACTCAGTGCGAAAGCCTTGCCAGTAATAGAAGTGTTTGACGAACTTCACCTTGGCATCATTCCACTCCTCCTTGAGGTCAGCTGGAATAATCTCATTAACAAATTTGGCATTAGAAGCCTCATCCCTCAGCCTCTTTCTATCGAATTCGTCCCTGGCAAACAACTGCTTCATGCACTTCTCGAAATCGGTTGTCCGCAGGCCCTCGACGAAGACTCTTTTTCCTTCAAGCGCTTCCATCTTCAAAAGATGAAGCGCCTTCTGTGAGTCTGTCACCACTTCTTCCTTGAAAACTTCATCCCTATACTCCGAAACTGCTTTATATTTTGCAATCACTTCCAAGCATTCTTTTTCAGCAGCATTAGTCGGAGTGTACTTCAACAGATACCTTAGGAGGTGGAAGTTCATTTTGTGCAGCAAAATTGCGTCCAACTCCTCCTGGAATTTGCGTTGTGCTCCAGCCTCCTTGGTCATCATTGCGGGAGTCAGTTTTATCTTCTTCTTGGGGTTGGTGTCAGCAAGCTCTTTGTTCTTGCGCTTCTCTTTCTGTGGTGTTGCTGACACGGCTTAAAGTGGAGCAGCATCAATTGGCTCATCTAAAATGATTACCTGCTGCTCAGCTTTCCCCCACCTTCTTTGGTGCTTCCATCTTCTTGGAAGTGTCCTCTTTGGCCTTGGCCAAATTGGGTGGACCACTTGGCGTCCCAGTCGCTTCTCCCTTTTTGGCAGCATCAAAAATAGGTTGGGAGGGAGCAGGCTGTCTGGTGGCACTTTGGCTGGCGGCTCCTGGCAAGGTGATATTCGGTTGGTTCGGCTTCAATAAGTCCTATGCCAGGAGAGCGCCGAGGACTTGGGCAGAAGGGATTGGAGCTGGAGAGCGTGCATTGGTCAAAATGATCGACCATTTGAAGCTTGCGTGGAACACACGGAACTCAGATTGGACGAAAGCCAAGAGCGCCTCCATTTTGTTGGAGATGCCCTCCAACACTGTGTGGGGTCCAACCTGGCCCAATCTGCTTTGCACTCCAGCTGCAGCTTGGCCCACCATGGCCACAGCCTGCTTTCTTTGCTTTTCGGAGTCCGTGAGTTTCCTCTCCACGGACTCTAGCTTCTTATTGAGTTGTCGGGCGGCAGAAGCGGGTTTGAAATTTTCTGCTCTTGCCGCTTTCAGCTGTTTCTCCAGTTGAGCGACCTTGTCATTGGTCGTGGAGAGTTTAGCTTCAGCAACTTCGAGCTCCTTATGGACACGCTCCCTCTCGTCCAACTCGGTAGAAAGCTTCAGCACTTCCGAACGTAAGGCTAAAATTTCTTGAAGATGTGCCTTAACGCTCGAAAGTTCATCATGAGCCAATTCTACATGCTCTTTCTCCTCAGTCAACTGTATCTCCATAGCCACCAATTTCACCTTCAACTCATCCAACTCTTTGGTAGCAGTGAAGAGCTCATTTTCTTTCTTCAACTTCTCCTACTTCAGCGCTTTCAACTCTGTGTTAGCAGTTGAAAGCTCTTCACCCACCTTCTTCTTCTCCTCCTCAACTTTAGAAAGCTGATTCTCTTTCTCCTTGATAGCCATCTTCAGTTGAGCGCACTCACGCTCTACTTCATCATGAGCGGTTTGAAGAGCTGAGAGTTGTTCTTCAAACGCTTGGATATTGGCGCCTTCTGGTGTTGATGGAGTGAGGGTGTAGGAGGGAACAAGCTCCTTGACCTTCCTCTCGATGTGCTTCCACACCTCTTGCTCATCGATCAGGTCATCGAAGCGCTCCAGTTCGAAGCGGCTAAGGATCGAGGCCTCCTCCTCGATCATCGCTTTGGGGTCATTAGCCCGCACCAACTGGCAAACTTTGTAGATGTTGGTGCCGCGGCTTCGGACATACTTCAAGAAGCGAGAGATAACCTCCAGTACAGATGCAGGTAGAGAGAATTCTCTAAAAAAATCCCGGATTTCCTCTTCAGCCCACAAAAGCTCCTTGTCGACAGCCTGCACTACCGGGCTGGACGCTTTGGGAGTGGGAGGAGTGTCGGCTTCCAGCTCCTCATCTACTGATGGACTTGATGCTCCATCATTAAAATTGAGAGTGTCAATGCGAACAATATCCTCTCCAGGCGCATCAACTTCCTCTTCTTCTTCATCCTGTGCGGCTTGGGCACCGGCTTCCAGATCCTGACTCAACGTCAGGTCAGAGTCTGAAGCGTTAGAAGAGGAAGCGGCACTTTCCTTGTCATCTTCATCTATCAATCCATGCTTTCCAGCTGTGGAAGGGACTGATTTCTCTAACATCGGATGGCGCTTTGTCTTCTTTGGGGCTTTTTCACCCTTCGTCTTCTTCCCAGCCTCCAACGCTTTCTTGAGAAGTGAAGCCTCCTCTTCCGTGTATTCAATGGTAGTAGTGGTTGGAGGGGCTATACCAAATTCGTCACCTAGAAGCTCCTTACTGAAGAGCACTCTTGTGTACGCCTTCTCCACTGGCCACTCTTGTGAAGGCCAAGCGTGCTCCAAAAACATCAACACTGTCATGCCGTATTTTAGCTTACCACGGAAAGTGAACTTTCTGTGGTCTTTGCCCTCCATGATTTCGCTCACGTCTTTCTTGGCTTCCAAGAGCTAGTTGATGAACCACGATCTCCAATTGAAGATGGTGTTGCTAATTGCAGCCTCATAGAGCCCCGACATAAGGTGTATCTTTTGCTCTGTGAGGGTGCTCCAGCTCCCAGTGTGACAAAGTAAGCACTTTGTCACAATATTGGCGAGGTGGTTGAACGACAGTCGAAGAGAGGAAACCCTCGTCTGCTTCCGAAGGAAGAGCGCCCTGGGGTTTGTGGTGAAATGGCGGAACTCCCTCTGAATATCTGCATCACCTGTAGATTCGGGATTCTCGCCGGTGTTAGGAAGAGGAACAGTGTCTTCGAACATATCATTGAGATTCAGATCATCCATATTGACCAAATGAACAAGACCGCTTTCATCAGTCTTCCAAAGCGCGATCTTGGTGATTAGGGTTTCGGGGTTCAAGTTCGTGAAGAACTTAACCACTCCGATAGGGTTGGTGTATTTAGGATGCTGGAAAAGTAGCCTATCCAACCCGGAGTTGAGGATGCATGCTTGATGATTTCGCCACCCGTAAGAAGATTACGGTCGAGGTGAGCCTCTACATAGACAAAATCAGCGAAGCGGCTTCGTGCAACGGTATTGGTCTTGGCGTTAGTCATGATGAAGGAAAAATTTTAGTAGATATGAAGTTCTGTGAGAGAGAGAACTTTGAAATAATTTGCAGAAATGGCGATAGTTACGAACTGAAGTGAATCGGTGTATGTATATATGTAAGAAAAAGGAAGTAGTGGGTTGACACGTCACAGTGAGTGGTTGTGATCACTCTCCGAAAATGGAGTGAGTAGTTGGATCGTGCTCTGCGGTTACTTTAATCGTGCGGTTAAGAATAAAAGAATTCGAAACGTTCGACAGCCAAGATTAAAAAGTTTTTGGCGGTTCAGTAGCGCGCATGAGATACACGCGCGAGTGTGTCTCGAGTAATGTAACCGCTACAGACTTTGCATTAAATGCAAAGATATCACAAGCAATGTATACTTGATTGATATCTTACTTTATAGATATATAACATATAAGTAATTTAAGAGAATTAATGAGAAATTAATTTCTAGAAGGATTCGAAATTTGGCTGATTGCCATGCTTTGGAATTTAGACGAGAGCGTCTAGTTCGTAAAGCGTCTGTATCAGCACTTTAATATTTTCGGTAAGTCACGCACAGGGTTCTTAAAGACGCCTTGCGTTAACTTACTTACTTGAATTGAAAGACGCAAAAGGAAGACTTACCAGTCAGTCAATATTGTAATTAACTGATACCACGCTTTGACGATCCACATACTCAAATGTTAAAGCATAGTTGAGAGACAAGAACGTTCACGCTTTGGAAGTGTAAGAGCGTATGTTCTCATCTAGGTGCTTTCTTTCCAAGTTGAAGTGCTTCCCCCTTAAACATAGCTTTGGACTATCTTTAAAGAGAGTGTGAGCTCTGTAGGGAAGACGCTTTACTTATGATGAAAGATGAAATAATACAAAGTCCTTTACTCTTACTAGGGTAGGTCTATCTCGTTAATTTGATATCATGGGAAATGAGATTACAAAATCCACAAGGGACCCGGTTGGGGATTAGTGTCTTCATAGATTTCAATGAAGTGATATGAGTTGCCTCATGCTTTACTAGGAATATACCTTTTGGGCATGAGATTCATATCATCCATGAAAGAGCTATGAATTCACTTCCTTACTAGGGCAAGCTATCTCATATTTCCATGAAGCGAGTTCTCGAGAGTAGACATTAACCTTTGTATAGTTGGAGCTTCACATTATTCAAAACAAGTGAGGCTTTCATAATAAGCAGTGGTGACAGTCTTCAGCACGCTTCACTTCTGGCTCCATCTCCACCATGAAAGCTTGTGAAAGTTGAGGTGATCATGCATCAAGAGTGACTCTACACAAACGCCCCATCTTACGAATGCGCTTTGTTACTTTGATGATGACCATAGCTCAATGCTTTCATGTTTCTTCAGCATCGTAGAAGGAGGTAGAAGGGTTGGGAATGGAGTCGCGGTTGTGCAAACTTCTAAGCTTATAAGTTTGACTTCCTTGAACATCCACAAATTGTATCCACTTGTGCACCGCTCTGACAAGACGGCACAGAGTTTTACGAGCATCGTGGTACGAACACTCAACCTTAACCAAGCTAATTTCGATTAGCTCGAGAAAAGGAGGAACACTCAACCGTGCTTTCACATAAAAGTAAAAGCTTGTAGAGGTTGGTGCTCCGAAGGGAACTCCATCCCTCGGTCTTGAGCTTCGTCTTCTTCTTTCACAACTCTTTGTAAAGACCGGTTCCCCCTTAACCGATTATCCCAACAATCTTTCCTATAACGAGGAAAGCGTGAGGATAGGTACGGAACACGCTTTACCTTCTCCACCTTACTCCACCTTCTCCTCACCAGGGTCTAGCAACCCTAGTTCCAAACACAACTGATTGAAGCGGGATTGTGGAAGCAGCTTTGTGAGTATATCCGCTTTTTGATGATCAATGTGTATCTTTTCCATCACTATATCCTTCTTTTCCACATGATCCCGTATAAAATGATGGCGGATTTCAATATGCTTGCATTTTGAATGAAGCACGGGATTGTGGGTGATGGAAATTGTGCTTGTGTTATCACAATAAATTAGAACCTCCGAGCATTCCTCTTTATAATCCTTCAAATGCTGCTTTAGCCAAAGGATTTGTGAACAGCAGCTTCCCGCAGCCATGTATTCCGCTTCGGTGGTTGAGGTGACAACACTTGTTTGTTTCTTGGAAAACCATGAAACCAACTTGTTGCCAATGAATTGACATCTTCCAGTTGTTAATTTCCTATCAACTTTGCATCCACCGAAATCGGCATCAGAGTATCCACTAAGCGTGAGATCATCTTCCACCGGATACAAAGACCTAAGTTGATGGTCCCTTTAAGGTATCGAAGAATGCGCTTAGCTCCCTCCAAATGGCTTTGCTTTGGATTGCTTTGAAATCTAGCACAGACGCCTACAACAAAAGTGATGTCGGATCGGCTAGCTGTAAGATAGAGCAGAGAGCCAATCAACATACGATAATCCATAGCGTTGACTGACTTGCCATCCAATTCTGGATCTATCTTGAAGTTTGTGTTTATTGGAATCTTGGCGTTTTGCAATTTTGAACTCCAAACTTAGTGAGCATATCACGAGTATATTTGGCTTGATTTATGAAGATTCCTCGACTTGTTTGCTTCACTTGCAATCCCAAAAAGCATGTCATTAGCCCTATCATAGACATCTTGTATTTTCTCTTCATCAAACCTGAGAACTTGCCACTTAGGCTTTTATTTGGAGAGCCAAAGATGATGTCATCAATGTAGATTTTTGTACCCAAAGCATGTCTTCACCGTCCTTGATAGTGAAGAGGGTTTGATCTACCTTCCCTTTTTGAAAATCGCTTTCAACTAGGAAGATTGAAAGAGTCTCGTACCACGCTCTAGGAGCCTGCTTGAGGCCATAAATCGCTTTGATGAGCCGGTACACCTGATCACTCTTTTCAAAGCCTGGGGGTTGTTCGACGTACACTTCCTCCTTCAAATCTCCATTGAGGAAAGCACTCTTCACATCCATTTGATACACTTTGAACTTTTTGGATGTGGCGTATGCAAGGAACATGCTGATGGTTTCGAGATGAGCTACGGGAGCGAAGGTCTCATCAAAATCGATGCCTTCCTCCTGGCAATATCCTTTCGCGACTAAATGAGCTTTGTTGCGAACGACGTTGCCACTCTCATCGGTCTTATTCTTGAAGACCCATTTGGTACCGATGACGCTTTGATGAGAAGGTCGATCCACTAGGTACCAAACGCTATTCCTTGCGAACTCATTCAGCTCCTCTTCCATGGCAGTTACCCAATTTGAATCATTCAGAGCATCCTCCACCGATGAAGGCTTGGTGTTTGCAAGGAAGCAGCTAAATAAGCAACTCTCACCATGGAGTAAGGTGCTCCTAGTCTTGACGCCTTGACTAGGGTCACCTAGAACACCTTCTTGTGGATGATACCTCAACCAAAGCTTCTTCTGGTTGAGGTCATCCATATCATCCGCTTCGGAGAGTGGTGTCTGATCGTCACCATTTCCTTGATCACAAACCATTAGACTGGATGGAGTTTCCTCACTGTTTGGAACTAATGAGGTCAGAGGATCAGCTATTCTCAAGTTTGGTTCCCCCTTATCGAGAGAGAGCTTATTGAGATCCTACTCCATTGCTTCAACTCCGTCTTCAAGCTCTTGTTCTACTGAAGCATCCACCAGATCTACTTGCTTCGAGATGGAGCACGTTATTGGTCTGGATGAGGCTTCAGGAACTTCGATCATACTTCCAGGTCCAGCATTCATGCTTTCAGCATTCACCTGTATCTGCGGAGTCTTGAAAGCAGTTTTATCAAAAATAACATGGGGTGTTTCTTCCACAACAAGAGTCTGGCAATTGTAAAAGCGATAAGCTTTGCTTGTAGGAGAATATCCAAGAAATATTCCCGTATCAGCTTTGCTATCGAACGCTCTCAATTGCGTTTTACCATTGTTGTGAATGAAACACTAACAACCAAAAATATATAAGTGAGAGAGAGTAGGAATTCTCCATTTCCATAATTCATATGGGGCTTTGTCGTGGCGTGTGTTGATTAGAGTGCGATTATGGGTGTAGTAAGCGGTGAAAGTCGCTTCTCCTCAGAATTTCTTTGGTAGTTGGGCATCCGCGAGCATAGAATGCGCAGCCTCTTTGATAGTTCTATTCCGATGCTCTGCAACGCTGTTTTGTTGTGGAGTGCGAGCTGCGGAAGTCTAATATAGAATCCTATTCTCTGTGTTATACGCTTCGCTGAATTGATTGAGAAATTATGTTCCTTTATCGAAGCGTATCTTTACCACATTCAGCCCTTTCTCCATCGTCAGTTGCTTTAGAAGCTTTGGGAGCTCCCGAAGCGTGTCTTTCTTCTTAAGCAGAATTAGTACCCAAGTGTAGCGTGAATAGTCATCCACAACTATAATAGCGTACTTTCTTCCACTTAAGGTGACAGGGGTGATAGGACCGAATAGATCCATGTGAAGGAGCTCTAGAATTCGGGATGAGCCATGTCCTTCGACGCTTTGAAAGGACTTCTTGATTTGCTTGCCTTCTTGGCAAGCTTGGCACACTAACAAGACTCTTCCGGGAGATCTTATTCATTATTTTGAAGTTCAGGTGGTTAAGGCGATGATACCATAACCATCCAACTTCTGAAGTGCTTCTAGCGATGAGACATGCTCTGACTTGGCAGCTGCTCCAGTTGGCTACATACACATTCTGCTTACGGATTCCTATAAGAACCACCTGCATAGACTCTTTGTTCTTGACAACACTTTGGTTAGAGATAAACTCTACCACAAACCCGTTATCACAAAATTGAGAAATAGAAAGTAAATTATGTTTGAGGCCTTGGACATATGAGACGTTAGGGAGTCTCATATTTCCAACGCTAAAAGTACCGTATCCGATGGTGATGCCTTTTGCATCATCACCGAAGATTACATCTGGACCTGGCTTTGTAACAAACTCGTCGAGGAAAGATCGTTCACCCGTCATATGATGTGAACATCCGCTGTCTAGGTACCAAACAGCTTATTCCTTCCTCTTGTCTACATTTTTTGAGTTTGCCATTTTGATCTATGAGATGAACAATTTTTAGGTACCCAATTTGCATTGGGTTTTTTAATGTTAGTGGGTTTGGGAACTCGAGTTAGATTCACCGAGAGAGTGACTCCCTTCTCAAGATCCTGAATGAAACAAATAGGGCTTTGTTTAATGGGAAAACCCCGAGTGTAATCGTGTGTGTAATAATGAAAGCGCTTACGGTTCCTTCTTCTCTAAGAGCGTGAAGGAATGCTTTCACTTTGTGTAAAATGATTGATGAGATTTCGATCATTAAAGTTATGTGAAGCGTCAGGGATAAAGCGTACTTGAGTTCCTCCATGAGATGTGAAGTTATTCAAGTCAGCTTTACGCTCTTGTTGACGCTTCGGGCTTGTCGCAGACTGCACACGCTTTGAATTACGTTTAGAGCTTTTAGGCTTTCCAGTCTTTGACTTTCTCAAAGCGTGGGGTTGAACCTTCGAAGGCGCTTTGGAAGCTTGCCTTGAAGTTTCAGCCACAAACTCGACTAAGTCTTTTCCTTTGCTAGTAGTGTGTTGATCAGCTTTGGGGCTTTTCAACGACGCTTCAGTACTAGCATCGGATGAAGCTATGAGGGTAGAACCAAAGCCGATTCCTTTCAAACTTTTTAAGGGTTTGAAGGAGTTTTCAATCATTTCAATAGCTACAGAAGCACTATTGAGACGATTGAGAGTGGCTTTGTGTTCCTTGGAAGTGGATATGGTACGTTGGTGGCGTTCAAGAAGATCATCGAACTTAGCCGTCAACTCGAATAGGTCATTTTCCTTAGACTCGTGTGTATTGGCTAATCTGTCGTTCTCTTTTCTGAACCGAATGAAAACTTCCTACAAGGATTCGTGATTCTTGAGCAACTCTAAATAGTCGTCAAAGAGATCACCTTCCAAGCTGAAGGCCTCATCCTCACCGTCACCACATTCATTACCTAGTGATAATGGAAGAGTATTAGGTTCAGGAAAATTTACCTCCTCCATTTCAGCTTCTATTGCCATGCAACCATAATCATATTCCTCATCAGTCAATTGATCTTTATCATGGTCGATGGGCTTTTTGGATTCAACGGGAGCATCGGCTACTAGGGTGCGACGGCTATCTTCACGACGAGCTTTGACCTCATCTTTTTCCTTGGTTGAGAACTTCGGGCATTCACTTCTGTAGTGCCCCATTTTGTGGCACTCGAAGCACTCAATGTTAGCTTTATCTCTAGGGATGGCTGCAGATTTGTCATCCCTCTTCCCATCACGTAGGCTGAAGCGCGAGCTCTGGCCTTAAGATTTGTAGAATCTTTTATACTTGGCCGCTCTAACATTGGAGTTGTTATACCCTCTAACCAGATAGAGAGCGTAATCCTCCAGTTCTTCTCTCGACATTTTTGCAATATCGCTGTTGGAAACGTCGGCTTCGATGATGGTGGTCTCTACTGTGGCTTTGAAAGCAGACTCTTTGGTTTCGCTGGAAGCTCATCTTCATCCTCTCAGAGCGCTTTCTTGACTAGGTCAAACTCGATCGCTTTAAATTCGGAGAACATCATTTCTGGAGACATGTCTCCCAATTCTTTTTGTGAGAGGAAGAGTTCCTTCATTGTTTGCCATTTTCCAAACAGAGCGCGAACCACCTTTTGATTGATTTCTTTGAAGGTGAGTTCCTTTCCAAGGGAAGCCACAGTTGTGGTGATTCCCAGAACTCGAGTCTCGAAAGACTCCATGCTCTCATTGCTCTTCATCGTGAGAGCGTTAAACTCCTGCATTAGTACAGAGAGTTTGTTTTCCTTTATTTTCTCCGTGCCCTGTGAGATTAGGGCAAGAGTTTCCCACATCTCCTTAGTCGTTTTGCATTTCATGATTCTTGGGAGATAGGTGTCGGGGATGGTTGACTGGATCACGTTGCGTGCCACACGATCTAGATTATCAGCTTTGAAGTCGTTGGCTGTATATTCCTCTCTAGACTTCACGACATAGACATTGGTGGAAGCACTTTCTTCCTCGTCAACTGGGTTGCCGTCTAGGTCTGCTGCTTTTTTCCTTTTCACGGTTCCTCATTTGGCATTTCATGATTACGATGGGTCTTTCTTGATAACTTCATGCATGCGGTCATGAAGTGAAGCGAGATGGGACTCCACGCGGAAGCTCCACATGGTGTAGCCCTCTATCGAGAACTGAGGAAGTTATGCTGAGGAAGACATCTTGAAAAAGAGATTAGAAAAATGTTATATGCAGTGAGTGGGGTTGTAATGCAAGATTTAAAAGGATCAGTTCAGATAGACCTACTATAACGCTTTCGTGTTATTAGTATTCAGAAACAGAGGTCAGTTAGAACCCCTGCTCTGATACCACTTGTTGGTCCCGAAAGTCCAGGCCGCCATTTATGCTGCAGCTCAGCCACCTGGCCGGCGGTCTGGTCGGTGGTCTGGCCAGGCCGCCGTCTAGGCCGCCGGCGATCCTCCTCCGTGCGCAGTCCTATAGTTTTGCCTCGTTCTCCCTCGTCCAAACTCCGATTCTCGATCCGCTTTTTGCTATGGAATGATCAAATGGGCCAAATGAGTTCTCCATTATCCTGCAAAAAGCATAAAGAGACTCGAGAGAACGAGGAAAGCATAAATGAAAGCAACTAGTGAAACCCTAACTATACAACTTGAAATTCCACATGTAAGTACACAAGTTTCACTCTAATTGAGCTCGATTCTCCCTCATTTCCGGCCTTCGATCCTTAGCTACTTGAATGCTCTTTTAAAATTCTCACAAAAATAGATCGAAAACTGAGAAAAACGAGAAAAGTCTAAGGTATGCTAAGAGTTAAGAAACCCTAGCATTTTTAACATTAAAACATACAAAGTCAAGCTTCAAATATATTTAACATACACTCAACATGCACATAAAATACGTGTTAATCACTCCCCCAAACTTAAACCATTGTTCGTCCCGAACAATGAAACAAACAATTAAAACACTTAACACATATGGGATGTGCATTTTGAGTTCCTCGATGTCTCATATCACCTCAAAAACCATTTTAATTCAAAGAAATTCTTAAGTCAAGCCAAACATTCATAAAATTAATCACTATCCTAACTTAGAATTCAATCACTCAAGCACATTCGACTCTAAACCTCACAAGAAGTGTGTATCACTCAAGCACTCATTATATAGTGAACAAGGTAATCACTCATCGAAATCATGCAAAACATAACTTTAACCATAAGCTTGCCTATCAACTCAAGTTTCCAATACTACAATGCATGCACAAATTAGGATCAAAAAGGTCTTTCTTAAGCTTGTAATGTAGGGACATTGGTTAAGGTAGGAAATTTTAGGCTAAGTGGCTCAAATCTTCATCTAAGCTCATTCACCTCTTTTGTTCACCTTTCTAAGTATGAATTTCTTCATCTTCCACCTTATCCAACCCATTTTCATAAAATGAACCCAAGCTTCTACCAACATTTAAAGAAACACTCCTTTATGCTCTTATTCATTTTTATTTTTATTTTTTTTTCAATAAGAACTTTGTTCTTATTTTATTTTATTTTTTTCTAACATTGAGCTTATAGGAGTATCCTTTCATTCCAAAATAATTCTCTAGACTCTTCACCATCACCCAACATTTCTCATGAATTTTCAACTTCACCAAGGTTCCCTTAACCATCCTTCACCCCCTATCATCCGGTTCAAGAAGAAAAGTGTCACGACCGCACTTTGCTAATCGATAGCTCAGTTTGGTATAAATCGTGACTATGGGTAATATGAAGTAAATTCGGGAATAAAGAAAGGGTTAACAATGAATCGACTCATTAACTTGGGACTAGATTTCATATAATAGAGATAGCATTATTGATGGTTTTTCACATGGAAATAGATGTCATGATTCAGACTTAGTACAGCCAAATTGAAGAGAAATTTAAGAGTGTGCGCAGCGGAAAGGTGTTCAACATATGTATGGAGACATATGCTACCAAGAGTTATTTCTTCTAATTTATTCTTGACAAAATCTTCGCTGGTCACTTCGCTTCAACACTGCTCAACCTGCACATCGGAAATAATGTACAGGGCGTGAGTACGAAGTACTCAGTGGACACATGCCCAAAAACATTTATTTATTGGCAAGCCATCACTTAGTGAATCATAGGGTTTTTCTTTAAAATGCCTATGTTCACAAAACATTTATTTTCTTGAAAGCGACTGCGCAGTCTCTTCATGTGTAATCTACCATATCTGAGCTGGTTGTGCCCGAGGAGTTGGCCACCTCTCTCGGTCACGCGATCGGTCACCACGCTGAGTGACACGACCAATGTGTACACTAGTCCAAGTATGACTTCTAATCACACAAGGACCCGAATTCGATTCTTAATTTGGCATTTCGCCATTCAACAGATAGGCATCATACAAAACTGAAAACATTTATGGCATGACAATTATAAAGGAACTAACATCTAATAAATCATGCTTTTTATTTTATAGAAAGCCCACCTTGCTGCTCTTCTTGATTAATAACAGACGATCTTCGCCCCCGTTACTGTCCTTCCTTCACGCAACCTTCGATTGAAAAATCGAGATAAGGTTCGCATTCTAACGAATATAATCTTATCTAAGAGTGTAGATGACTGGTTCAAACGGGGTTTATTCTAATTTCAGTAACGTGGTTACTGTTACCTATTCGAGTAACAATTTTCGTTATGTGAACGGTTTATGTGGAATGTTTCTTAATAAATCAATAATTGATTTATTACTAACTTGGAATTAATGGAGAAACTTCTCAATAATTAATTAGCTTAATAACAATTCCTAATTCATTTAACTTATCACTATAAGTTAACTTAGGAAATAATTCTCTTACGAATTATAATTTTACTAATTGCAATAGTATAATTGATTATCTTAATCAATTAAACTAACTTATTAAACCTTGGATCATTAACTTATCTTAAGTTAATTCTTTTAATCACGAAATAATTCTTACGAATTATCGAAATATAAATTCGGTAATGTATGATTTAATTAGTGGCGTCTCGATCCATAATTAGTTAAGAATCGGGCTAGTAAATTAATTAAATAACTCTGGCCCTGATTAAAGTAAATCCCGGCCCAACCGGAATTTGGCCCACTTCGTGCTAGCCCAGGAATGCGGCCCGTTTCAAAAGGCCCGGCCCGTTGACTAAAAATATAATAATAATAATAAAAATAATAAAATAAAATAAAAAGAAAGACAAAGGAAAATAAACATAGCCCCCGTCTTCTTTTTCTTCTTCACTCTCGTCCTTCTTCGTCGCTCCTCTCTGCGATTTCTTCTCTCCACCTCTCGATTTTCCGGCCGCCGGTGGCTCGAGTGTCGCCGTCGGCTGTCCCCTTCATGCTGCTGTCGCCCTGCTCTCTCCCCCTCTCTCTTTGGAATCGATTTCCCACAAATTAAAGCCCTAAATTTGAAATAGGGCAGAGCTTCTCCGATTCTCCTCTGCCGATTTCCGGCAGGGCTTCTTCTTCGGTTGGGGTTCCCTTCGACGCGGTGAGACGGTGCCGCCGCTGGTGCTGTTATCGAGCGACCTCAGCCCGGAATCCAGCGAGCTTGGCGCCTGTCGGCGACCACTGCGGGTCCGGCGCAACTCCTGCGGATTCTACGGCGAATTCGACTCTCTCTCTCTATCTAGGATTTTCGATCCTAAATCAAAATCCCTGATTCTTCGAATTAGGGGACATTTGTCCCGACTTCTTAATTTTATTCGATTAATAGACAATGAGTTGATTCAAGCTAATTAGGTTTGATTCATATCTTTCTCTCCCTCTCGATATTACTCTTAAGTTATCATGGTTCTAGATTTTAGGATTAAGAAAGTGCTGCTGTTCTTATTTCAGTTTGAGGTTTGTGGGGGTTAAGGTACTGAGCATGTTGTGTTTATTGCGATTGTTTGGATTGGCTAGTGAAATTTTTTTTGTTATGAGTTTCTAGTTTCATGCACGCAAGGTAGTTAAGGGGATTGGAGGGAACTTGTTTGTTGTAGAGGTTTCACAACTAGGATATGAACATGCTTACTTGGCTGTGCATAATGTTATTACATATATATATGCTTATGTTCATTTCTAGACTAAGGAAAGAACCTCATGCTTGCAAGGTTTTAAATTTCTTATGAAAGGTTTAAGTTGTTCCTAGGCTGAAAATTAAGGGAAGATAGTAAAATTATCATGAGTTCTTGGTTGTTACCTAGAAGTAGAAGGGCTGTAGTTGCTAGCTATTCCTTCTCCTTCCTCCTTCTCCTTCTTCTAGTCTCTTCTTTTCTTCTCACTCAATCTCTCACTCTCTATGTTTTGGTTGTAAGGTTTCAGAATTTGATGAGGTGAGAGAGAGGTGAATGGCTGCAAGGGAGGGATATTTATACTAGAATTAGATCAACCTTTGGACTAGTTAATGGTCTGGGCAATATGTTATACTTTGGATAATTGAGTCCCTTAATCTTATGGCTGATTTTATCTGCTTCTTTTGCAGATTTTGGGAGCTCAAAGATGCTGCTGCAGAGCTGATTCTGTGGGAGATTTGCTGAAGTTGGAGATGACTGATTGGTGGTTAGGGATTTGATTTGCTGCATGTTCCCATTTGATTAGAAAGGGGCGTGTAATTCTTTCTTTTGCATGGTTCTCTAATTAGATCCTTTGGTTAATAGTTGTAATCTAGAGACAAGTTTTGAGTTGATGTTGTACTATTAATAGTTTAATATTTCTTAAGGAAGAAATGTAATTATCTAATTGGGAGAATGTATTGTAAGTTATATGTATATATATGAATAATGTTGTCCTCTTCAGAGGAGCTCTCGGTCTCTCTCCCTCCTACTAATTGGGCTTGGCCCGTTATTTTACATGGTTAATGGGCTTCGACCCAAGTAATAATTGATGGGTCTAGGCCCAACGAAATAATTAATGGGCCTTGGCCCAAACGACTATTGGTCACTAATTATCTTCGTGAATAACTAACCGGCATTTAGGTCGGTTTCTTACTAAAACGTTCGACACTTAAGAAGTACTTCGCCGAATCTTCCAATCGAGCATCAAATCATTTAATAAAACAACTAGCAATTAAATTGCTATTTACTTGAAGTAACATAACAATTTGGAAATCAAAATAGATTCCAAAGATTCCAATAAGTCTTATAATAATTAGGGAATCAAATTAGATTCTAATTCCCTTTTAGCGTCGTAATATACTATAAACGATAGTTAGGAAAACGCGGGACATTACAAAAAGGCTCTATCTATGTAAAGCTCAAAATGGGACGACAATGGTTATGAAAGATAGGTTAGTGTTTAGGAAAAATGGGCTATGCAATGATGGCCTAAGATCATCTCCTAATTATACACACAAGTAGTACTTCTAACAAGAGTATCAAGGCAAGTTCTATTAAAGAATATGCAATGCAAGATCAAGCTCTCAAGAAAGGATGTTAACTATGTAAAATGCATAGTTTAAGGCTCAAAATCCTCTCAAGCTTTTTGTCTAGAGCCTAAGTGCCTAAGATCAATCCTTCCAAGCTATTCTAGTGAAATAACCCTAATCATGCTTGACTCAAACTTGAGAAATTTCAAAAAAAATATCACCATTTTAGCATCAATCATTGGCATCTCACCCAAAAGCACTTGAGAGATTAAACATGTTCTTTCACATTCACACATGCAAGCATTCATTCATTATTCAACTTAAAAACTTTTCAATTTTCCAAAACTTTCGCATTCAAGCTCAAATCAACAACAAAATCATCCACACCAAAGATTCTCCATTACAAACTCACATCCCAAACCAACAAACCAAAGAAAGAATTTTCATCAATTAAGCTCATCAATTCCCAAACTCGACACCAAACAACTTAAACAAGCACAAATCATGCATTTACCCCAATCAACCACAATCATCAAGCAAAATTAATCATACAATCAATGAACACATCAAATAGATGCTTAAAAAATACCAAAAGTAAAATAATTTAAATTCCTTATCCTACCCCCCTCCCCCAAACTTATTTTAGAACATAAGGTCTAAAATGAGTTTGGAGGGAAGAATAATAAGAAATTTAAATTACACTTACAACGGTCCAAAGCTAGGTTGATGATGGTTTTGAAAGTCTTTCACTCCGTTGCTTGCTTGATTAGTTGATTCTCTTCCCTCATTTGTTCCAATCACAAAAATAAAGATAAATTAAGAAAAATGACTTAATCACAAACAAAGATCAAAAAACCAAAAATGAACTAAAACTAACTAAAAACGAAGAATAAAGAGATAGTTGTTGGGGTGCCTCCCAACGAGCGCTTAGTTTAACGTCGTTAGCTCGACGATACCTCATTGTCCTTTCAAGGGACTTGAAATGACTTCCACCCTCGATCAAATGCCAATCCATCATCAAGATCTTCAAGCTCCGGTTCATCCAATGTTGACTCTTCCGGATCATCCAAAACACTTGACATGTGGAATGTTGCCTTCTCTTCATTCATTCGAAGGGTGATACTCTCTTCAAAAACATCAATGAGGGCTCGACTAGTGGCTAAGAAGGACCTTCCAAGAATCATCGGAATATCCCGGTCCTCCGGGATGTCAAGGACAACAAAATCCACCGGGTATATGAGTTTTCCAACTCTTATAAGCGCATCTTCCACAACACTTCTTGGATAGGAGATTGAACGATCCGCCATTTGGATAATAAGTGAAGTGGGCTTAAGAGTTCCAATCTTCAAACGATGGAAAATGGAAAGGGGCATCAAATTCACACCCGAGCCCAAATCACACAAGATATTCCTAAAAGCTTGGCCTCCTATCTCACAAGGTAGAGTGAACTTCCCGGGGTCCCCTTCTTTGTTTGGAATCTTCTTTTGTAGACGAGTACTACATTCCTCCGACAATATAATGGTTTCACCCTTATCAAATTTCCTTTTCTTTTTAACCACATCCTCCAAGAATCTCTTATGATCCGGAATTTCACTCAACAAACCAATCAAAGAAGCATTTATCTCCAATTTCTTAAATGCATCTAACAAATCACCTTTCCTCTCATGCAAATTCTCATC
The DNA here is from genome assembly GCA_001642375.2 of Mentha longifolia. Lineage (NCBI taxonomy): Eukaryota > Viridiplantae > Streptophyta > Magnoliopsida > Lamiales > Lamiaceae > Mentha > Mentha longifolia. The sequence goes on along the minus strand of CM038111.1, from coordinate 32,105,058 downwards.
AATAGGCTTAATGGAAGATGCTAAATTATCCAAGCAATTCGGTTCCATATGATCTTGAGAAGCTTTGGAGTTGAAGTAGGAGTAGTACCTTGTGGTTTCTTGTAGAACTTTGCCTTCTCATTAAACTTCTCTTCTCCAAGTAACTTCTTTATCTCGGAAACATAATAAGCACCTCTTCTTCTTTCCATCAAATTCTTGTCCTTCAACCACGGAATTCCATTGTTGAGCTTCATCCTTTTATGATATTCATGAATCTCTTCCTTCGACTTGCTTTCAACGTCTTCCAAAGGAGGCCAATAATCCGGGACCGTCACGGAGTCCATATCATTAGCAAAACTCTTTAATGTCCATTCCTTCTCATAAAGGCTATGATCGTGAGATGGATCCCAAGGAGGGACGCTTTGACCTTCCCACTTTTTCCTCATATAGAATGGCACATATGGCTTCTTCTCCTTTTGGATCTCTTGTGAGGGTTTGGAAGATATCTCACTCACCACATGAATTGCATTGCATTGTCGCTTCGGATTTTCTTGAGCCTTGCTAGAGGATTCTCCGAACTTGTGTTGAGTGATAGCTTGGTTAGCCATTTGGCTAATTTGACCCTCCATCATCTTCACTTGCTTTGTCAAGGAGGTGAGCGAATTTTCCAACGCATTAACCTTTTGTCCGGTTTGTGAGATAAACGAGCTTTGTTGATTTGCCATTTGTTGGACAAGTTGCTCAATAGAAGGAGATGTCTTCTTCGGTTCTTCAATTATCCCTTGAGAAAAGGACAATCCGGAATGTTTAACTTGAGCATTGCTAGGATTTCCATAAGAGGGATTGGGATGATTCCTAGTGTTGGGATTGTAGGCTTGATAGTCTCCTTGTTGACCATATGAATAACCACCTTGTTGATTGCCTTGAAATCCCCCTTGGTGTCCTTGAAAACCTTGCTTGTTGTAATTGTCATAACGACTTTAATTAACATAACTCACATTTTCATCTCTATTGAACTCCAAAGTCCCTCTAGAGTAACCACCATGCATTTGAGCTTTCCTTTCATTTTCATATGTTTTCTTCAAATTGGCAAGCTCCAAGGCTAAAGCATCACACCTTGCATCCTCATGAACCGAGTTCACCTTCTTTGTAGGGCCTCTCTCCATTGGCCATTGATAACTATTGGATGTCATCTCCTCTATAATCCTAAGAGCTTCTTTGGCATTCCGATTCACTAGACATCCTTCGGAAGTGGCATCCACGATGCTTCTTGTATGAGGTGTGAGACCACTATAAAAATTCACAATTTGTTGAGCTTCACTAAAACCGTGTTGAGGGCACTTGCGTAGCAAATCCCTATACCTTTCCCATGCCTCAAATAGGGTCTCATCACCTATGTTGTGAGAAATGTGAGATTTCCGAGATAAGCTTTTGAGCCTTTGAAGGAGGGAAGTACTTGGCGAGGAAAGCTTTGCACAATTTCTCCCATGTGGTGATCTCACTCTTATCAAGGTTTTTGAACCACTCTTTGGCTTGATCCCTCAAAGAAAAGTTGAAGAGTTTCATCCTTATAACATCTTCCGGGACTCCATTATACTTCACCGTATCACATATCTCAAGAAACGTGCTCAAATGAGCATTTGGATCTTCATCGGGCCTCCCACCAAATTGCTCGGATTGGACCATTTGGATAAGGCCCGTCCTTATCTCAAAGTTTTTTGCATTAACCCGAGGTCCCCATGCTCCTCCTTGAAATTGATCCGTAGGAGATTCGAACATTTGGTTGAGTGGAGGTTGTTGAGCCTCATTTGCCCTTATTTCTTGCTCATTCTTCCATGCTCTAAACTCTTCCATTTCCTTCATAAGAGCTTCCATTGCTTGATGATTAGCTCCCATCACTTGATCTTCACTCGAATTCCTTCTTCTATGCCTTCTTTCAAAATTCAAGATCAAAGGTTGAACGAGTCTTCCTTTAGACCTTGTGTGCATAAACCTACAAAACAAAAATTAAAAGAAACAATACTTGAATTAGTAACTTAATAACCAAATCGACTATTGAAACTTAAACTAAGCATTCCCCGGCAACGGCGCCAAAATTTGATCCGCCCTCACTTTAAGGGTGAGGGTAGAGAGCAATAATAACCGATTATAGTATAATCGGGTCGAATCCACAAGGAATGCTAGGTCGTTCAAGATTCAAGTAGTAATCTGATTACCTAACTACTATTCAAGCTACCAAGTGACATGTTTTTGTGTTTTTGATTATCTAATGAAACATATAAAGTAATTAACAAACTAAATAACAACTAATAACAAGGATTAATAAACAATATTAGAAAGCTTGGTTCCAAATATAATCCGATAATCACTAGAGGCCTAGGTTTTAGGATTTGCATGGATTAGCCATTTTAATCTAATTCATATGGGAGTTCTATATAGAGTAAACATCAACTCTTCTCTCGAAGCAATCAATATTAGTAGATTAATCTATGACATCTATCTCCGCTAGGTCTCAAGATGCATAAATTAATTCCAAATAGCTCAATTGATTATCTAGAAGCTCCTACTAGCAAGAATTACTAGTATGGTGTGATTTGATTCCACGTGTTATGAACTAAAGTCTCCTAAGCATTTAACCAAACACCTTGTATGCACTCAATGATGATCAATCAATCATGCAATAAAATCAAGCCCCAAATCACAAGACATATGAATTAGAAGGTAAATCCAACAACAAAACCCAAAAACCTAATGATCTAGATTATATCTTCATATATTGGAACCAAAAGGAAATTTAGCTAGACATAATTAGAGAAATTAAACCATAGAAAGTAAATGAAATCATGCTTAAAAGATAGAGAATTCAATAAGGAAGAGAATAGTGGAATGGGTCTTCAAATCTTCAACATAAATCTTCAACAATTTTCAAAATACTAAAAAGGAAAGAGGTAAATGTTTCTAGGGTTCTAAGAGTGTTAAAATATGTAAAAGATACACAAATGGGGTGAATTCTAGGATTAAATACATAGAAAATCAAGTTTGGGTCGAGTTGGACCGAGTTAGACGAGCTAACTAGGTCAATAAGTGAAGGGGGAAGGGCCGACGGCGGTCTGGCCGGTGGTCTGGCAAGCCGCCGGTCAGGCCGCTGTTTATGCTGCAGCTCAGCCACCTGGCCGGTGGTCTGGCCGGCGGTCTGGCCAGGCCGCCGGTGATCCTCCTCCGTCCTACGGTTTCGCCTCGTTCTCCCTCGTCCGAACTCCGATTCTCGATCCGCTTTTTGCTATGGACTCTCAACGAACCCCTCTTCGACATGGAATGATCAAATAGGCCAAATGAGTTCTCCATTATCCCTGCAAAAAGCATAAACAGACTCGAGAGAATGAGGAAAACATAAATGAAAGCAACTAGTGAAACCCTGACTATACAACTTGAAATTCCACATGTAAGAACACAAGTGATAGGGACTAAATCAGCTCCTTCCACGTCATAGTAATACGTGGCGTCACTAGTTGAGAATAAGCGAATGGGGAAGAGACACTTGTCCTTTGAATGAACGACAAGGCATAAGTCTTGAGCTTGAATAAAGCCTTCTATGAAAACACTCCCGAAAAGTCGCCAAAAGACTTAGTATTTAGCCTAGAGAGCTCTCCCTTTAGGGTCTAGCATCTGGCTCAAAGAGCTCTCCCTTCAGGATCTAGCATTTTCCTTGAGGATGCTAGCATTTGGCCGAGAGAGCATCTTCCTTGAGGGATCTACCATTTTCCCTCAGGACCTACCATCTCCATGAGGGACCTACACCTCTGCTAGAGATCTGCATCTCCATGAGGGATCTGTATCTCTGCTAGGGATCTGCATCTCCATGAGGGATCTGCACCTCTGCTAGAGATCTATATCTCCATGAGGGATCTGCATCTCTGCTAGTGATCTGCGTCTCCATGAGGGATCTGCACCTCTGCTAGGGATATGCGTCTCCATGAGGGATCTGCATCTCTGCTAGGGATCTGCATCTCCATGAGGGATCTGCATCTCTGCTAGGGATCTGCATCTCCATGAGGGATCTGCACCTCTGCTAGGGATCTGCATCTCCGCTAGGGATCTGCATCTCATCTCCATGAGGGATCTGTATCTCCGCTAGGGATCTGCATCTCCATCAAGATCTAGCATCTCTGAGAAGCTAGCATCTTCCCTAAAGATCTAGCTTTTTCCTCAAGGATCTAGCTTCTTCCTTAAAGAGCTAGAATCTTCTCTAAAAATACTAGTATAATTAATATTACCTTTTACAACAAAGGAAATTTACAGAAATGCCACTACCTCTTCTACAACTATAAATATATGGCAACCACTACATTTTTGGTAACAACTCTCTCGCTCTAAACTTTACACCCAAGATTACGTGTTTCTAGTAGGAATCAACACACACTCACTCTAGAGGTTTCTTCCCCAAGAAACCTCAATATTCTTTCCAACACTTATACTGACTTGAGCATCGGAGGTTCTTCCCGGAGGACCCTCCCCCGCTCCTCCGGCTTTGTTTTGCAGGAATTCTTCAAGGTTCTCGGCGATGCGAGTTGGAATCGAAGACAATTCACTAATATTTAGAGGATTCGATCCTCCTTCCTTCAGTTCTCATATTCATCCTAAGGATTCGATCCTCGACGAACTTGATTCGCACTTCTTTTGTTGTTGATCTTCAACCCGGATCTATCAACTGGTGCGCCGTCTATGGGAAAATCTGACTAAGGCGTCGATTTTTCTCTTCAAAGCATACACACTGCTCTTGAAATCTATGATTTCATTTTCCTGTAGAAGAACAAGATTCTTTGGAAAAAGAGGATACTAACAAAAATTGTAGGAATTTTCTTTATATTTCTGCAGATTCGGCAAGGATTTTACATGAAGTCCTTGCAATTCATACAAAAAATTGGGGAAAATGCTCAGATCTGAGAAAGAAACTTCTAGATCTGAAAGCTAACACCCTCCAGCCATCTTTTTCATTCCCGGCAGCTTCAGCCGTGGAAAACCCGAAGTCTATTAACAAAAATAAAGATAGGAGTGGAAGAACTCCAACTTCATTTATTTCCTTAAGGAATCTTGCAATGCGGATTTATTATATCTACTTCATAATCACCGTTTTTTACCTCTTTGTGGAAAGCAAGGAAGTTCAAATTGATAATTCTTTAAATCTTTGAATAATTCCAAGAAATCTCCTCCAGAATTTGGAGTAGAGCCCCTCAGCGGAGTCCTTATAGAAGTTTTTCCATCTTGGTGTCCCTAATTCACGCTGCAATCTTTGATTTTGCTAAGTAAAATGAGCAGGGCGTGAGACTTTGCCATGAATCACTATCTCCAGCGAATCGAACCTTGACCTGAGTCCTCTCAGATTTATCTTTCTATGAGAAGTAAAATGCCAAAATGTTGAAGTTATGCTCAACAACTATTCGACAAAATGCCTTTTAAAAGGACGCCATATTTGTGCTCACCATACATGTGTTGCTTCACTTCTTATCGAAGTCTATCAACCTCCTATAGCATATATAACTCCATACTCTTGTCTAAGTCGATGTTGGTGTTATGGAGGAAAAGGAAACCCCACCTGGTCATCATTGCCTATTCGAAGCCTCAGAACCAGATTGGAGAAAATCTGGATTCTCCTCTCTGCAGGAACGATGGTATTCATTCTCGATAGAACGAGCATCTGCAACTCATCGTGGAATACTTTAGTCTCTCGATCATCTTCCCTCCATACCTAGCTTGTCTTTGTGCAGGGGGTATAGAGCTCTAGCTCCATCAGAAGTGGCGCAGCTGCAATGCCTTAATATGCGAAAAATGCATCAGCAAAATAACTTTAATCTGATACTTAAATAAATGCTACTTAAACAAATGCGAAGTTTTGAAGCTAACTTGAGCTAACTTGATTTGCCTCGCAGAGAGCATGGAGGTGAAGGAAATACGCATTAAGAGCGAGCTTCGCAACTCTAACACTCTTTTAATATATTCTTGGAATTATGTCCAGCAGGTGTTTGAAGAAATGCCTGAAAGAATCAGAATCAGAGCCCTTCACATGCTCATGTCGCTGTTATCGGAGAGGGACTAACATCATCCTATCCCATATTGAGCCAATATTGAGCTTAAATGGTGTTTGAGCTGCACCACATTGAGTGGAGCATCGAGCAATATAGCTCTTGAATATTCTAATCAATTTCCCCTTATTTGGGTTAAACTTCTTTGTAAAACTAATAAGAATTTCTAAATGACAGATTGAGTATGTGTTTCATAGCTGCCATCCAAGCCAACATTGAAGGGAAATGTTATGGAGTCACAACGGATGGGCATAACCAGCGACAATAGTGTGCGAGGCGGAACATTACTTGATGTCAACCACCTTAGTATTTTGATGAAATTTAAAGATGAATTCTGTACTCGAGTGGAGTCGCTCAATCACAACGCCTCCACCATTGAGAATTATGCTAATGAAGCAATTGATGCATCAACTCAATTCAAACCTTTATTTTAAGTTCATCATTTAAATTAATTAGAAACGGTTATCCTGACTGACTTCATGTTGCAGAAAGTGGAAAAACGAAAAAGAAAATGTTGCAACACAAGCATTGGAGTCGTATCCCTATGGTCAAGCAGCAGCAATTTTGACTCTGCTACTAATGCAAAATATGCTGAGGATTCTTCTTCCTAGAAGAAGAAAGCAACACGAGAAAATAAAAAGTTGATACGCTTAGCGCCAAATCCTGGAATAAAATATATTGTGGATGCTAAATCCTTATACAAGCTAGGTGTTTCTTACCTACATCTTCTAAAAAAATTTATGAAATGTCTGCGATCGGAAATGCATATGCAAATTTAGCACCCACTGTGGGGGAGGGTGTGAACCCCTATTGGGACAATATTAATATGATTATCTTTGATGCTATACTAGAATAACAATTTTGCCTTTGTTCATGAGCAGAAATTCCATCAGAATCACAGAGAATGAAGTATTTCTATATACTCGAGTTATTTATTAAATAACATCAGTGTAAGTTGTGCTCATGAGTTGAGCGATGCTACTTCTTTTATGCACATATGACTATGCAATAGAGAAACTGATTCTTCTCTTCTTATTCTTTCTGATAAAACTCAATAGGCACTCAGAAGTACGAAGTGTATTGTATCTTGATTTGCTTGAATTTCATAAAATCTTATAATATGATATTTAACCTCTTGGTGGTGAAGGATCTCCCTAAAACAAGATGATCTATTCCCAGATAAATACGCTTGTGAAGCTGCTGATCTGCCAGCTCGAGAAGAGCTTTTACAGGAAGTTTGAATTTAGCCTCAACATGTTTACTTGATTATTTGTGCTTGTCTTGAGTTGAGCACGGAAATTGAAAATTATCTCATGTGGCTATTATGCTATTTATACCTAACCTCTTCTGGTTATTGTGTTGAAACACATTCATGTTCTGCCATTTTGATGCAGATTTATTAAGTAATGATAATGTGAATAATCATAAGTTGGTTGTGTGCAAACTCAGGTGTAGGAACAACTAGTTGAATGGTAGCACATAGCGGGACGTATTGAACAAAAAAGTCCTGATAAATCCCAGCAAGAATCTGGATGGAAGGTAATCGAATAAGGCGAATACAGTTAGGGTAACCTGCCCTCAGAGTACTGCACGTGGAAATCAGTAGATGCTATACAATTTCAAGGTGAAAGTGCCTCAGATTGTGGAGCACGCCATGAGTGCAGAAGCTATCACCATTGGTAGGATACACACGGTCCTCACACCCCGGCCGAATACATGCACCTGATGCTATAACTCCTAAACAAAAATAACAGGTTTTGTCATATTGGCCCAGCATTATTTGAAAATGCAACCGAAGAATAAATCTTGTTATAAGAATTTTACTATTAAATTCGAAACCATTATAGTGAGAACTAGCTATCTAAATTAGTGTATAATTTTACCATCGAGGATTCTCTTATCTCACTAATCAGCCTGTTTGAAAATAATTTATAGAAAAGGGTGCATAAGCTCTTTGAGGGAGTAGTAGCATGAATTAACAATATCAAGACCAATGAAGCATTCTGCATCAGGTCTTAAAGTATTAGGAACAGGTGCTAAGTCTTCATGATCCCAAGAATAACGCGAATACATAAATAAAAACAAAAAGGGGAGAAGACATATACGTATGCCAAGTGCAGCGGAAGCACAAAAGCTCACGGAGGCACATAAGGTTCAGAAGCCAGAAGCGCGGAGGAGCGCAGAAGCTTCTTTGAGGCGCGCAGAAGCTTCTCTGAGGTGCAAAAGCATCAAAAGCGCGGAGACGCGCGGAGGTGTGCAGAAGTTTCTCTAAGATGCAGAAGCACCAGAAGCACAAAAGTGCAGATGCGCAGGAGAACAGGTTCTGCCTATAATCAGGCTCCCGCATCTACCGTGAAGTCTCAACTCTAGTATTCATTTTAATTGAATTTTTTCAGGAATTAAACTATGCTATTATTCCATTATCTGCTTGGTTTATAACTATGCCCTCAAGGGCCCTCATATTTTACTAACTTTTGTAGTTGAAAAAGTTTGATAGTAGTGGATGATACACTCCTTGAGAAATGGGCAATGTGAAAGAAAAAGAGCAAATATGCTCGCCAAGAAGCACTTGAGGCCAAATGGAATATCAATCCTTAGGAACCTCAACTGCATAAACCAGAAAGCTTCTAGAAAATTTGGTACTCATTTTAACCTTGGTTATATGCACTTCAAATTAAATATTATTTCTTCTTTCTCAAGAAATTGGAGTCAATTTTTATTACTCCGGACATATTCCTTTAATATTTCGAGAGAAAAAGAGAGAAAATGTATATTTGAATCTTGAAAGGAAAAGAAGAAAATATCATCCACTGTCACCACTGATTTTGGTGAGTTTAAAAGTACCTTTATGAATTTGAATTGTAGATGCTACAAGCACACACCTGGAAAATGGTAATTAAAATAGGATCTGGAATGAGGAAATGGTAACCAAGGATAAGCCCTAGCAAAAGATCTAGGCTCTACGGCCACTATCCTCATAGCCAAATCCTCCTTAGCACAGAGCCATTGGCAGAACTGAAAGGATAAACCCTGCTTATGCTGTAGGTACCTCACTCAAATGCCAAAGCTCTACATTTCCGGATAAGCCCCAAAACTCATGGGCTCCGATGAAATAAAAATCCCGGATAAGCCCCAAAAATACTTGGGCTCCGATGAAATAAAAGAAACCCTACAAAGTAGGCATCTAGAAAGAAAATACAAAACAAAGTCTCCAGTATCTACTCACATATAAACTATCCTATTAAATAAATACTCAAGTCTAGGTAGAAATATATGTTTCTCCTAAAAATTTATAAACTAATCAATCATTCTATCTCGTTGTATCTTTTAGAAGAAGAATGGATAAAGAGTTAAAAATCGCCCAAGTCATGGTCTGAAATTAATGACTTGCTCCTGAAGCAAATTGTGAAATGATTGGCAGCAAGACCTGCACTTCTGCAATCATTTTTCTGCTCATGCAGTCACATCTGCATTGCACGCTTTTGCGCTTGCATCTGCACCTGCGTTTCTGCAGTCGCATCTGCACCTGCCCTTCTGCAGTCGCATCTGCACCAGTGGTTCTGTGATCAGATCCGCACTTCTGCAGCCATATCTACACTGCATTTCTGCGGTCAGATTATATCTGCACTGCATTTTTGTGGTCAAACCAAAGGCTTAGAAGGGCAAATGCCCTTAAACCGTTCGCAAAGTTGGACCCAAATTGTGAAGGATCATATGTGGTCACTGAAGTATTGAAAGTATGAGCATATGAGCTCAAAGATTTGGAAAGAAAGGTTCTGCCAAGACCCAAAACATTAACAACTTCTATGCATTTTAATTGGAAATGCTACAAGCACACCCTTGGGAAATGATAAATAAAATAGGAGATGGAATGAGGTAGTGATAACCAAGGATAAGCCCTGGCAAAAGATCTAGGCTCTGCGGCCACTATCATCATAGCCAAAGCCTCCTCAGCACAGAGCCATTAGTAGAACTGAAAGGATAAACCATGCCTATGCTGCATGTACCTCACTCAAATGCCAAAGCTCTATATTTCCGGATAAGCCCTAAAACTCATGGGTTCCGATGAAATAAAAAAGCCCTACAAAGTAGGCATATAGAAAGAAAACACGAGACAAAGTCTCAAGTACTTACTCAAATATAAATTGTTCTATTAAGTAAATACTTGGGTATGTAAAAATGGAACAAAGTTCCAAGTGCCCCATTCCAAGTAGAACTAAAAGTTTCTCCTGAAAATCAATGAACTAATCGATTGATCTATCGTATGTCTTTTAGAAGAACAAGTAAAGATTTAGAATTTGCCTGAGTTATGGGTTTGCATCACTCTACCATATGTGATACTTCTCCTAATAGGGTGGAAGAACACTTTTGCATAGCTCCAGCAGCACAAAGCAAGAAGTAGCACTGAAGTATCCATGCCACCAACATGGATGAAGCATAGGCCGGTCTCATAGAAGATGTCACTTAAAAGAAGATAAATTCAACATGCACTTCTGCAGACCCGGATCTGCATCTGCAGCATCCGCAGATTCGGATCTGCATCTGCAGCATCTGCACCTTGGATCTGCATCTGCAGCACCTGCACCTCCGCAGATTCGGATCTGCATCCGCAGCATCTGCACCCGCAGCATCTGCACCTTGGATCTGCATCTGCAGCATCTGCTACTTCTGCAGACTCGGATCAGCATCTGTATCTGCACCTCTGCACCTCTGCAAACTCGGATCTGCATCTACAGCATCCGCACTGCAGACTTGGATCTGTATCTACAGTATCTGCCACTTCTGCAGACTCGGATCTGCATCTGCTTTTCTGCAGACTCGGATTGGCACTTGCACTTCTGCAGAGAAAGTTAGATCTGTACTTTTGCAGACAGATTCTAATATGCACATCATCAGACGGACTCCGATTTATACTTGTGCAGACAAATTTTGATCTACGCTTCTATAGACAGATTTCCGATCTGTACTTCTACTTCGGCAGACAAATTCTGATATGCACTTCTATAGACAAATTATGATCTATACTTCTCCAGACATATTTAGATCTACAGATAGGTTCAGATCTCCAGATCTGCAAACACCTGCACCTCCAAACATATACAAATCTGCACTTTAGCAGATGAATTCAGCCTGCGTTTCTGCCGACTCAAATCGGCCACTTTGCAGACAATTCTGATTTGCGCTTCTATAAGTAAATTTGCAGACAATTCCGATTTGCACTTCGATCTGCATCTGCACTTCTGCAAGTAGATTCATATTTGCATCTACACTTCTGCACACATATGCTGATCTATATTTTTACAAGTAGATTCAAATCTACACCTAAACTTACTTTACAGATAGATTCAGGCCCGCATTTCTGTCAGACAGATTTAGACCTGCATTTCTGTCAAACATATTTACATCTGCACCTCTGTAGACAGAGTTAGATCTGCACTTCTACAGACAGATTCTGATCTGTACATCTTCAGATAGATTCTGATCTGCGCTTCTATGCTTCCACACCTATATTTCTGCAAATAGATGCAGATGCGCATCTGCACTCTTGCAGTTATATATGCACATGCACATACATCTCTACAAATTAGGAAGGACCATAATTGGTCACTGAAATATTGAAAGAAGTATAGGAGCTCAAAAACATATAAAAAACAGGTTCTACCAATACCTTGGAATGCTAACAATTTCAAGCAGCTTGTATCTTCCAAGATAGACCATTGAGTCTATGAATTATAATTCTTTCGTTTTCTTATAATTCACTTGGGGGGGAGTAGGGGTATACCCCCTATATCCCGCAATATAAGGCGAATATCTATTTCATAAAATTGATTTTTTATGAGAAATTTTTTTCCAAATAAACAAAAATCTACTTAAATGAAGTAGAACAAATAGTAATGTGAGTAGAAAAATTACTTGCTCCTGATAGACTTGTTCTTAAAACAAGGTCTCTAGGAGCAGGGGGGGAGTAGTTGATAGGGACTAAATCAGCTCCTTCCACGTCATAGTAATACGTGGTGTCACTAGTTAAGAATAAGCGAATGGGGAAGAGACACTTGTCCTTTGAATGAACGACAAGGCATAAGTCTTGAGCTTGAATAAAGCCTTCTATGAAAACACTCCCGAAAAGTCACCAAAAGACTTAGTATTTAGCCTAGAGAGCTCTCCCTTTAAGGTCTAGCATCTGGCTCAAAGAGCTCTCCCTTCAGGATCTAGCATTTTCCTTGAAGATGCTAGCATCTGGCCGAGAGAGCATCTTCCTTGAGGGATCTACCATTTTCCCTCAGGACCTACCATCTCCATGAGGGATCTGCACCTCTGCTAGAGATCTGCATCTCCATGAGGGATCTGCATCTCTGCTAGGGATCTGCATCTCTGCTAGGGATCTGCATCTCCATGAGGGATCTGCATCTCTGCTAGGGATCTGCATCTCCATGAGGGATCTGTACCTCTGCTAGAGATCTGCATCTCCATGAGGAATCTGCACCTCTGCTAGGGATATGCATCTCCATGAGGGATCTGCAGCTCTACTAGGGATCTGCATCTCCATGAGGGATCTGCATCTCTGCTAGGGATCTGCATCTCCATGAGGGATCTGCATCTCTGCTAGGGATCTGCATCTCCATGAGGGATCTGCACCTCTGCTAGGGATCTGCATCTCCGCTAGGGATCTGCATCTCATCTCCATGAGGGATCTGTATCTCCGCTAGGGATCTGCATCTCCATCAAGATCTAGCATCTCTGAGAAGCTAGCATCTTCCCTAAAGATCTAGCTTTTTCCCCAAGGATCTAGCTTCTTCCTTAAAGAGCTAGAATCTTCTCTAAAAATACTAGTATAATTAATATTACCTTTTACAACAAAGGAAATTCACAGAAATGCCACTACCTCTTCTACAACTATAAATATATGGCAACCACTACATTTTTGGTAACAACTCTCTCGCTCTAAACTTTACACCCAAGATTACGTGCTTTTAGTAGGAATCAACACACGCTCACTCTAGAGGTTTCTTCCCTAAGAAACCTCAATATTCTTTCCAACACTTATACTGACTTGAGCGTCGGAGGTTCTTCCCCGCTCCTCCGGCTTTGTTTTGCATGAATTCTTCAAGGTTCTCGGCGATGCAAGCTGGAATCGAAGATAATTCACTAAGATTTAGAGGATCCGATCCTCCTTCCTTCAGTTCTCATATTCATCCTAAGGATTCGATCCTCGACGAACTTGATTCGCACTTCTTTTGTTGTTGATCTTCAACCCGGATCTATCAACAAGTTTCACTCTAATTGAGCTCGATTCTCCCTCATTTCCGGCCTTCGATCCTTAGCTACTTGAATGCTCTTTTAAAATTCTCACAAAAATAGATCAAAAACTGAGAAAAACGAGAAAAGTCTAAGGTATGCTAAGAGTTAAGAAACCCTAGCATTTTTAACATTAAAACATACAAATCAAGCTTCAAATATATTTAACATACACTCAACATGCACATAAAATACGTGTTAATCAGTCAACTGGAAGCGATGGGATGAAAGAGAGGCGAGCCGAGGATTAGGATATTATGGTTGTAACCCTGTGACACGTGTCTCCATACATGTGTCACATCTATGCTTCCACAATAGATTTAAGACGATAAGTTCATAAGTTAAGATGATTAGCAAATATGTTGATGTTCAATGTAATAATATAAGTTATAAGTTGTTAATTAAAAAGATGAGACAAGTAGAGATCATAGAGTTAATAACGTGAATGAGAAAGTTAAGATATAGGATATAAAGCAAGAGACATGTTGTGTTCTAAATTCATGTTTAACTTTTCATTCATCAAACTCACCAAGTCATTAGGTATGATATAGTGAATATCATGTTGCACATCCAATTCCTTGAACTTCTTCCATTCATTACGCTTAAACCATTCTTCGGTTGGGGTTCCTTCTTCGATCATCAAAATCCTTTAATATAGAGCTAGCAAGATGTATGCTAAGTATTTATTCATGAGTTCCTTTAGCATTCCACCCGTAGCGTACTAGTCTCCGAGGCACATTTTTACATGCCCTAGGGGACGGGGCGTTACAAGTGCCACTTCCAAACTTCTTTCTTGCCATCAATGCAAAAGAATCAATCAACTCTTGGCATTCATCATGTGTAGCTTCTGAATCTTGACCATCAGTACTGGCATTGAAGGCAACACTCGTTTATGAGAACACGCAGTCTATTGTTAAAATCTCCAATCTCCTCATCTTTTTCCATCCTTATCAACTCAAACTGAATATTAATTTGTTGGAGACGCTGATTTTTAACACGAGTGTTCCCTTCATATGTGCATTCTAAAATATCACAAGCTTCCTTGGCCGTTTTGCATGTAGATATGGTAGCAAATACTTCCATGCTCACTACTCCATGGATAGCGTTTAGGGCCTTCTGATTCATACTTAACTTGGTGAGTTCAGTATTACTCCAATCTTCTCTTTCCTTGGCGACTCCCTTATCATCTGTTGAAGTTTTCCATCCATGGATCACATCAGTCCAAGAAGATTCATAAATTGAACGAATGTAAGCATCCATTCTTATTTTCCTGTACCCATATTTAGATCCATCCAGAACTGGAGGATGAGCAACCAGTCCAAGATCTTTTGAAGCCATTGAAGAAATACACCTAGTGATTCACAGATAAGATAATACTAACACCATAGGATCAAACATCAGTAACTTAGATGACCTGCTCTGGTACCAATTGTAGAATTATCTTATCCCATTTTTGCATACTTGTAAAGTAAGACAGAATATAAGACAAGTATGACAGACAGTATCACCAATAAAAGGACACGCAAGAGTTGGTAGCCCAGTTCGGTTATCACACATACCTATTTCTGGGGGCCACGCCAAAAGGATCAATTCACTAATGAAGTACTCAAGTACAATGGAACTTACACACTAAGGATCGCCTTGTGACGTCGTGTCACTCTCCAACGCACTCCTATTGTGAATTGAAATCAAACTTACAGTAGCTTGGCCTAGTCTAATCCCATCAAAGATCTAGACTAATTCTCACACCCTTTCAACAGAACTTAGTTTACAAGATCACACAACCCAAAACCTAATATGTTCAACAAGAACAAATACTAGTTTTGCATCTTCTACACTCACACTCTCAATTGCTCTCACAATCGCTCATGTATGTAGGTAAAATGATAATAAATTCAGCAGCCGTAATAAAACGACTCTACAATAATATATAGGGTCTCTTGTCAAACCTTAGATCTTGTCTTATCTTCCAAGTTGCGTCGATTTCGTGTATCTCTTTAGAAGATACTTTCCTTATGTTGATAAGACTATATTTGGTGAAGTATATCCACATATCAATCAAAGATTTGCATAGGAAATTTCCTTCTTATCGCCATGCATAAATCCAGAAATTTTTCTTATGGATATACATGGACAACTGGCTTCCAGCTTGCAAATCCGTCCTTCATTTGTGAGACTGGTCAAACTCTCCGTCTCACAGTTTGTCTCACATAAATTAGCCAACATATTTAGCACTAACAGGATCACTCGATTGGTTTGGCGGTGACCGCATCGAAGTTTGTCACAATCACGCTTGATCTTCAAGACGACGACACAATCATCCTCTGCAGCATCGAATGGACCACGGTGATCAGCATCGATGTCAATGATATCATCTCCAGCGCTGTTTTTGCCAGCATCGCGATCTCCGACCATGCGTTGGAGTTCCTTGAATAAGTTGTGGCAATCTCTCAGGAGCTGAAGCGGTGGTGCCTAAAGCAAAGCAGTTGTTCCCCAAGTTGAGGCGGTTTTTCATGGAGAAGAAAAAAGAGAGAAGAAAGGTTTAGGTTTCTGAAATAAAGTTGAACTTCCCTCTTGATAAAAATAAAAAATACACAATGTTAATTTCGTTAATGGCGTTTGAATTTTTGTGAGGGGAGGGAGTTTATTGCACTATTTAAGTGGACGTTAAGGGCTAACAGCTCCAAACGTTTCGTTGGGGGTATATTTGCTCCGAGGTGACAACTTTAGGGGTGTATTTACTACTTTTCCCTTTAAATTATTATAATTAATTGTACAATATTTTACGCCACCAATAATATAACATCTCTTGGAATGGGGTGGATGATATATGGGATATTAAACATAAACCTATTTTTGAATTTTGATGGGGATTTTTCTTTACTAAAAGTGCATTAATTAATGAAACCTACATGCTTTGTATTTTGTCCAATCTTCCATCCTTTCATATACTCTCCCAAAAATAATATTTATATACGTAAGAACTAAGCATATGCTGCATTAAGTATCCACGTCTGAACTATAAGTAGAATTCATTCAATTGTGCTTAATAAAGTATTTTGTAATATTTAATTATTTTTAACTGATACTGTTGTAACACTTAAGTTAAATATTAAAATATAAATAATAATTAGATTAGGAAACCCTAATCAATTGATGTAAAATTAAATTAAATTAAATTAAATTAGAATATTATAAAATAAAAGAAACAGATATATCAATAAAAAATTTATTTTAGTACACGATAGTTGGAAATCGTAATAGAGGACCCAGCATGCGAATACTAAGCCATGCATGGTAAAGTTGTCTCAACTGGACAAAGGCGGATCTATCAATGCAGGCCCAAAATTACCACCTATATATATATATGTTATGTATATTATTAATACAATAAGTAGCCTAGCCCAGAAAAGATAAAGGCCCAAATATTATCTAATTTTATTTTTATAATACATAACTTTACCTCTCTCTCTCTTCTTTTAACTCTCTGCATGAATTCCACCTCTCTAGAGCTGTAAAAAAACCCTCGTCCTGTTCTCCCTTTCGTGCTGTGTGAATTTTATCAGTGAAGCTAAAATTTTCATCTCCTTGTTGGTGAAGGTGGAGCAAAAATGCTTCTTTGGCAATTGGCACTCTCTCTACTGCCACAATTTTATTGATATTAGAAAAGGTATGTTTGATATGATATTAATTATTAAATAATGAGAATTACTGAATTATGATCCAAATTGTGTTTTTACTGAAGTAAATCATGCCACGTTATTGTTATGTATTAAATTATTATTATAGATAAACCTCTTAATTTGAGAATTGGGCATAAGCATAGGCGCAGATCGCATAGTAGCTTGCTTTGGTATATAAATTTTGACAAAAGTATTCAATTTTAGTATATAATGAAGATAAGTAATTGAGTTGAATTGAATTTTAATTCAGTACTTCGAAGAGTTAATTTATTTATTTATTTATGTGCACTATTTTAGAAATCTAAATGGACCACCAACATTCTGCAAAGAAAGGAAAATGACTTATATCATCTTTCTTTAAGAAGCGTGATCGTCCAGATGTTCAAGATAGCTCATAACCTTTATCCACGGCTTTCCATCAGATTCAAACGAATCATTGTCATTCCTCACCTATTGAGCAAAATCCTCCAATTTCTAACTAGTCAGATTCATATATTGAGCGTGATCCCAGAAAAAGAAAGCAACTTGTGTGATTATTCAGTTAATGCACGAGATGATATCAGACGTGCCTATCTGAAAATTGGGCCCTATCAACGAAAAATTGAAGTGTATCCTATTACAAAGTTTGGAGGTCAAAATCGTAGTTTTAAAAGAGATGGTTTGACAAGTTTCATTGGTTAGAGTATTCACTTTTGACAGATAGAGCATATTGTTTTTATTGCTTTCTTTTCATGAGTGATACTGATATGCCTGGCCCTTCGGCATTAGTTAAAGAAGGATTCAACAATTGGAAAAGAATAAACCAAGGTAGTAAATGTGCATTTCTTACTCATGTTGGTTCTGCAGCTACATCACCACACACTATGTGCTTAAGACGTGCTCAAGATTTGATGAGGTCATCTGGGCATATAGACAAAGTTATGCATGCTCAGACAGATATTGAGAAGAAAAAAAATCGTCTACGCTTAAAGACATCAATCTCAAGTGTCCAATTGCTTGCACTTCAAGGTTGTGCTTTCAGAGGTCATGATGAGTCTTCATCTTCATCAAACCGTGGAAATTTTATTGAAGTGGTGAAGGCTTTTGCAAATATGAACAAGGAAGTTGATGAAGTTGTTCTTGAGAATGCTCCGAAAAATGCAAAATAAATTGCTCATGATATTCAAAAACAACTTTTGAATATCATGGCCAATAGAGTGCGTCAAATGATTTGTGAAGAAGTGCAAGGTAAATATTTTTGCATTCTTGTTGATGAAGCACAAGATATCTCCAAGCAATAGCAGATGGCTATTATATTGAGATTTGTGAATGATCATGGAATTTTGACTGAATGCTTCTTTGCAATAAAAAGTGTTAGTGACACCACTTCACTAACTTTGAAAAGAGATATGTGAAGTTCTTTCACATCATGATCTTCAAGTTGAAAAAATGAGAAGTCAAGGGTATGACGGTGCTAGTAATATGCGTGGTTCATGGAATGGACTCCAGACTTTATTTCTTAGAGATTGTCCATATGCATATTACGTTCATTGCTTTGCACATCGACTACAGCTGTCATTAGTTTCTGCAGCTAAGGATAATGATGTTGTTTGGCAATTCATTTCTCATTTGGATAATGTTGTTAATATTATAACTTCTTTACCAAAGCGTGTCACTGAACTCACGCAGCTCAAAAACTTGAAATTCAGAATCTATTGATTTCAGGAGAACTTGAATCTGGACGTGGAGCCAATCAAGTTGGTAATTTGCAGCGAGCTGGAGCTACTCGTTGGAGTTCACACTACAACTCTGTGAAGAGCTTGATATGTATGTATGGTGCAACTTGCAAAGTGTTTAAATGCATCATTGAACATTCTCCAACTGGAAGATCTAAAGGTGAAGCGAAAGGGGTTTACAGAAATATGGCAAGTTTTGAATTTGTGTTCACGTTACATTTGATGCACAAAATCATGAGAGTGACTAATTCTCTTTGTCAAGTTCTTCAAAGAAAAACTCAAGATATTTTGACAGCTATTGCATTTGTCTCTAATACTAAAAACATTCTTCAAGAACTGAGAGAATATGGATGGGAAGAATTTCTTGAAGAAGTCAAGGTGTTTTGCTTGAAGAATCATATTGATGTCCTGAATTTGGATTCTCCATATAAGATTGGTCGTTCTAGTGGGCTAACTATAGTCGAACATCATTACCACTTTGATGTTTTCAATGAAACAATATATTGCATCTTGATGGAGTTGAATACAAGATTTAATGATGCATCTGTTGAATTGCTTTCTCTCAGTGTGACTTTAGATCCAAAAAATCATTTCATTTCATTCAATAGTGATGATATTTTCAATCTTGCAAGGAAATTTTATCGTGAAGACTTCACTGATCAAGATATTATTTCATTAGAGTATGAGTTGAGACATTATCAACATGATGTGATAGTGATGCAAGAGTTTCAGGTTTCTACACTTGCCGAGTTATGTCAAGTACTTACTGTAGAGGTAAAATCTACAATCAAGGATTGTCCGGTCGGTTCGGTCGATCCGGTCGATTCGGGCACTAGCAACCTGTTATCAACACGACACAAACACGTTAAAGCCCTAAGGGAACACCGGTGGGGGTGTCAGCCGTAGGGCCTCCGATGCTTAAGTTAGTACGGTGATCGAAAGTAAATCAAATAATAAAGTAGTGAATAGTAAAAGTGATAGTAAATAAGTTATGTAGGTCGCGGACGACTGGAGCGTTCGGACGGCGTAGATGGTATTAGAGAATTCTGGATGACGGAGGAAGCTTGTTTGGCTTACTCCGACGGTGGCGGGAGTCGGGTGAGTGCAAAGAATCAGAGTGGGAAGTTGAGAGCGTGGTGGAGAGTGTGAGAGTAGAATCGATCGTGACTGACTTGACCTACTTGGTCGACTTATATAGGCCGGCCCTCATTAGGGTTTCTCTTAGAGGTCTTATCCGTTAGCCTCCACACTCCCTCAATTTGTTCCAGTCTGTTCTGACTTTCTTGGGATAAAATCTCTCCCTCTTGACTTGGTCCGCCTTAGGTGATAAGTCACACGTTCTTGACTGTGTTGATTGTCACGGCTGACACGTCAGACCCCTTGATCCGGATAGATTATTTTGGCCCAAGTTATGTGTTTGGGATCTAGTATATTAATTATTGGGCCGTGCTGACTGTTCAACCTGGCTTGTTGGGCTTATTGCCTATGTTACTTGGCCGTTTCGGCTGTCCAGTCCGACTTGTCGGACTAGTGAACTATATTAATTTGGGCTTACGAATTTTGTCCACTACACTTACTAAGACTAGAAGGTCGAAAGTCTATGTTATGCTAACTAGACTGATTCATCTAATCTTCGCATTACATGTTTCTACTACTACAACTGAACAAGCATTTTTTGCAATGAAGAAGGTGGAGACTGCACTGCGCAACAAGATGGGAGATGAATTTCTTGAAGATTCGATGATGATTTATATTGAGAGAGATTTTGCGAAAGATATCGATATAGACTCAATTATTGATGAATTTTATGAGTTAAAGTATCGTAAGGCACAACTTATGTGAACATCGTTACATTTGATTTTGATATATATATATTGAAATTTATTACGTCGAAAAGTTTGCTCTTCAGCCCACCCCATTAATAGTTCCTGGATCCGCACTTGCAACTGGAACAATAATTTATCTTTTTTTTTTTTAAAGTACATTGTCTACAATTACATCACTATAAATTACAGTCGACTATCATGAATTTATTATATCATTCGTCGATCATTACAAATAATAACTATTAACCAAATTAATCCAAACAAATCCATATAAATTAGCCGGCGAATTATATACCACTTTTTCAACTACAAATTTCTCTATCCACTCACCCTACCATTATTAATTACGTATTTATTTTCGTTTATATTATAAGCATTAATTATTGAATAGTTATTTCATATGCATTGTTAGGAAAGCATTGATTGTAACTTAATAATTCAGTTAAGCATTGATATGGTTCTATCAATGAATCAGTTAGGTTATACAGCAACGCTTTTGTTCTTTTCTTTGTTTTTATTCTTCTTTTTTTGAAAACAAAATCTGACCATGTAATAAATGGTCGTTGATACTATGGTTAGAGATTATAAAGGGACACACTTGGGTCAGCCAGAGGCACTGTGTGGACGGCTAAAACACTGGCACTTTTATTCGTGCAGATTAGCAATTTTCTGTATAAAGATTGGCACTTTTAAAAATTGACATTTTATTCGTAAAATAATTATGTTAAAGATTGACACTTTTATTCGTATAAATTAGTACTTTTCTGTATAAAGATTGGCACTTTGACCCGGCCACACTATGTGGCCGACCTCACCCAAGTTTTTGTCGATTATAAATGTAGAGTAATGCTCCCCTACCCACCGTGGGTATGCTTAATATGCTCATGGCTGAGGTGGCAACATTATAACTAAGGAAAAATTTAATTAGTATATCTCATAAAAATAAATCCTAACAAAAATAACTAAACCCTAACAAAATTAACTAAACCCTAAAGGGAAAAATTATTGACGTGGCAATGACACGTCAGCTGTGGGCACACTAAGTATGCCCACGGTGGGTAGGGAATCATTTCTGTATAAATGTATGAGTAGTAAATAACCGTCAACTTGAAGCATTTAAAAAAAAATATACTTTTCTTAAACATGAAATTTAAAGTGACATTACAGG
Organism: Mentha longifolia; assembly: GCA_001642375.2. Lineage (NCBI taxonomy): Eukaryota > Viridiplantae > Streptophyta > Magnoliopsida > Lamiales > Lamiaceae > Mentha > Mentha longifolia. The sequence continues at coordinate 32,083,311 of CM038111.1, read as the reverse complement.
GGACTCGACTCTAACTGGCACTGCTAGGCCAACACAAGCACGCGCACACACACAAAAAAGAAAAAACTACACTTATATATATATATATATGGTTCATATCATGAAAATTGAACTGAAATCGTAGAATAAAAGGTCCCGGCGTGATTCTTTGTTCCAACTATTATTAATTCTATTTAACTTTACACTAATTAACAAGAGATCATTAATTCAATGACAATTTTAGCTTTGATTGAGTTAGTTAGTCCCGGTAAATTAGTGTAAAATTAGATTAAATAAACATATAGAGAAATTAAAGAAAAAAATACGAAACAAAATTGAGAAAAATCAATTTTGATACGCAGTTAATATACCACAGTGGAGTAAGAGGTCCAATGTTCAAATTCTATGAATTTGAATTCAAGCACCACCCAGATTTGATCTAGCAATTAAGCACCAATTTTTCTTTCTTGTTATTGTTTATACGAACATTTTGTACCTAATGTTATATTATATTAACTTTAAGTAAATATATTTATATATTATCAATTTATAGTAACTAATTAAATATATTTATCTATGAGAAGGGAATGAATACAAACCTGAATATGAACAAAATAAAATAACATTTTGATGCATGATCATGATTCATGATGCATTATCATCTAAAAGTTATCCAAAAAACCATTCATAGCTGTTCAAATTCTTTAAAAAAATATTTCAGTGAGTTACTATAGTACTTATATCTATAATATATAAGAGTTATTAATTTCTAAAATTGATAAGGCCTATATATATATAGGGGTTATACCAACAATTATTATTTTCTTATGTTATAAAAATTTATGCATTTTGAAATGTTTCCATGTTTGGACCGAAGAAGAAATTTATTGATATAAAAATATATATATTATTAATTAATTGAGTATCAATTTAGAGATGTCATGTCATATTATACATACATGTGTTTTATAGTCTAATATTGAAATTGGAGACATTATTTAATTACAATATAGAATTTTGTAGCAATAAAAACAAATTGTGACAGCAACTTCTAGGAAGTTACACTCCATAGAAAAACACAGAACTCAAACAAAGAAAAGTAACATAAAATTGAGAAAAGAAATAGTCAGGAAATGGGAACTTCCCAAACTTTCAAGGGCAAAGGCCAAATCACATGACTTTTCTACCTACTTTGAGTCCTCCCCTCCTTCAATGTCTAAATTTACTTCTAATTTTTTTTATTTATTTTTTTATTTTTATTTTTTTTGGGAACTAACTTCTATTTATTAATTAATCTAGCTCAGTTGGCAAAAAATTTAATATACACAACTAGAAATTAACATCTCCTATTAATTATAATTTTCTTGATTCAAAAATCAAATCCCAGATGGAGAAAACTCTGAAGCAAAAAGAAGAAGACGAAGAAGAAGAAGAAATATTTTACTCTCCTGAGAGAATGGAAGAGAAGAGTGAAGAAAATGAAGAAGTTGAAAGCAATGATGATGAGGAAAAGAAGAAGATTCATCTCTTGAGAGACAAACTTGAAAACCAAAATCCATCTTGCAAGGTAACTCATTTTTCTCTGCACACACACACACTTGCAGTTCTTTTTTGTGAATTGTTTAGATGTAGTACTATATTATTTCAAGAAGAAATAGGTAATATATATATACATATATTTTTTTAGCTAATCTTGAGTTGCCTACTTTTCTTGAAAAAAAAATTGGAGTTAATTTGCAGGAAGTAGATGAGCTGACACTGAGAAGATTTCTCCGAGCTCGTGACCTCGACATCGAGAAAGCTTGTAGAATGTTCACGAAGTACTACGAGTGGAGGCGAACGACGGGGTCGGTTTCAGCATCGGAGACTCCAAATCAAACAGCACACAACAAGGTTTTCATGCAAGGGAAAGACAAGAGAGGATGTCCAGTTGCTATCATCTTTGGTGCTAACCATTTTCCTTCCAAAGGAAGCAATGATGAATTCAAACGTTAGTATTCATTCATTCATTCTCTGTTTTCAAAAATTAAAAAAAAAAACTGCTGTCAATCTTTTCTTACACTTTTTGTTTAAGTTTTTCAGGTTTTGCAGTGTTTGTTTTGGATAAAATATGCTCAAGGTAATCTACTTTTACTATTACATAATTTTTTATATTAATTTATGATCCATTTTTTTTTTAAATTGTTACTAATTTTGGAAATTCTGATTCTTTTAATATAGAATTCCAAATGGTGAGGAAAAGTTCATAATCATTGTAGATCTTAAAGGATATGGATACTCCAACAGCGATGTTAGAGGATATATTGCAGCTCTTTCAATTTTACAGGTACAACTTAAATAACTAATGACCATTATATTTTATGGGTTTTATAATGTATAATAAATAATAATACAGCATTCATACTGCATGTGCAAATGTTGGAAATTAAAGGGTACATAATTTAATTCAAAGGGGTGAGATTTTGATTTCAAAATATTAGGGTGGAGCAAATGCCACTATTAATTTTATGTTTGAACCAGAGATAATTGTCGCTAAATATACGAAAACTGTAATAAGTCATGATTTTAATCATAAGCTTTTTGATTCTGCACATGACATCAATTTGGAAAGGAAATCTAAAATAATAAGAATACAAATCGAATCGCCAGTAAAAACGACGTTGCTTTAAATTTTTTATTTTATGTCAATCAAAAAGATGATTAACAACATCATTTTGATGTAAGACAAATTTTGATTTGCAACCTCATCTTCAATTTTTCACTCAAATCGATTTTATGTGCAAAATCAAATAAATTAGTAAAAGGTTATGTACTTAATTTCAAATTTCAAAGCTCGTGATCAAATCTAGAATTCATCAAAAAATATATATATATTTAACGATAATTATCCCTATAAATAATGGTTATTTCGTTTTGATCGCCTTTTTTATTCTTTGCATTTACATCTCTAACTTTACCAGCAACAAAAGAACGTCGTTTCATTGATAGAACGACATCATTTTGTACTTTTAGGATTATTACCCAGAAAGACTGAAGAAGTTGTTCTTCGTTCACGTCTCCTACATATTCATGACGGCGTGGAAGTTCATCTACCCATTCGTCGATAAAAATACCCGAAAAAAGGTCAGATTTTCGACCTTCGTGTATCGATTCTAATAGGTCCTTTCTTGAGAAATACATCTGAGATTTTAGTAAAATGCTGCAGATCACATTTGTCGAGAACAAGAATTTGCAGAGTGCTTTGCTAGAAGAAATAGAACTAAATCAGCTTCCACAAATCTATGGAGGCAAACTGCAATTAGTTCCAATTCAAGATGCCTAAATCAAACAAAATTATTGAAAATATGATTATTATCAATTTTATATATATTATATGCTTCATATATGTAACAACTGATTCTTAGAATGGAAAAGTCTAAGATTGACAAATTTACTCTTTGTAGTATGCATTTTTGACTAAATCAAACTCCTAAAGTCATATAATTTGTTGTGGTATTAGGGTGGACTATCAACTCTTAGCTAAAAATATAAGAAAATATCTACCCTTTTAATTCTTATACCCATATACCCATATTTTGCAAATAGGATCCCAAATTAAATTCAAAATTTGAAATCACATCCCCCATCCTCTCTCTCTCTCTATCGCAGCTCCTCTCTCTCTCTCTCCTTTTTTCTTCATCCTCCCTTCTTCCAATTCCTCCATTGATTTCGCAGATCATCATCCTAGTCATCACTGTCATCTTTCTCCTACTCTTCGATCGCCATATCCTTATCTTCGAAGCAACAGCGGCGACGACAGCAGGGGAAGAGGTGTTGCAGCGGTAAATCTGGTTGTCGCTGCCGTCATCAGTGATCTCCAGAAATTCGTCGTCGGAGAGGAGCTCCCACTCATCGTCAACGTCCATTAATGGATCCATTAAGAATTATTGGAAGCAACTGCTCCTTCCTTCTATTGCTAGTACTAGTACTGGTGAAAGAAATTGAGGGGAGTGGGTGGTCCTCGGCGTGACCCACTCTTAAATAAACCTCCGGCTTTCTCTTCTTAGATTGGGACACTCTCTAGATATTTTTATTTGGAGAAGTTGTAGTAATTTGACCTTCTTGTTCTTCTTATTGTTCTTCTTGTTCTTAAGGATTTGACACTCTCTAGATATTTTTTAAGGATTTGACCTTGTTCTTCTTCTCTCTCTCTGTATATGTGTGTGTGTGTGTGTGTGTGTGTGTGTGTGTGTGTGTGTCTGTGTGTGTATAGCTGTTTATTTTTGTGAATTTTCGTCTCGGATTTTGATTTGATTTGGTTCGTATTATGTAAGATCATACCATTACAGTCTGCAGGGTACGCGTGTTATTATTTCGTACCTGTGCAGTGGTTTCTGGTACGAACTGTTTTCAGTTTTTCCTGATGTACATCTCTTTATTACATTTTTGAATGTATGTAGTGTTGGGAATTCAATTTGGGTGTCTGATAAAGTGGGAATTTTTTGGTGTTTGGGATTTCGATTGATGTATGCTAAAAGGAATGAATAAGTGGTTTTGCTCTTGTTCTCCCTTATCTTGATTTCTTCTTGCTCTTGAACTATATTGACCTTCTTGTTCTCTCTAGAGTGGATTTAATGTTATTGTTGTTCATGAATTCGTACTACATTTTTGATAATCGGTACGAATTGAACAATATTCGTACCGATAATCATAGGTAATCGGTACAATTTGAACAATATTTGTACCGATAGAAATATAAAAATTTCTTCTTGTCGAGATATGTGAATGGTTTTGCTGCTATATGTTTGTTTTTCAGTTTCTCTTGAACTATCTTTTTGTATTTTTGAGCTTCATGTTGTCCCTAGAGTGGATTTAACGCTATTGTTATTCCTGAATTCAGACTACATTATAGGTAATCGGTACGAATTGAATGATATTTCGTACCGATATTCATAGGTAATCGGTACGATTTGAACAATATTTGTACCGATAATCATAGGTAATCAGTACGAATTGAACAATATTCGTACCGTTATAAATATAGAAATTTCTCGTTGTTGAGATATGTGAAAGGTTTTGCTACTATACGTTTGTTTTCCAATTCATCTTGAATTCGTACTACAGTATAGGTAATCGGTACGAATTGAATAATATTCGTACCGATAATCATCAGTAATCGGTACGAATTGATTCAAATTCATACCAACAACTTTATATTTATTTGTGTGAATCATAACGTTTGGTTATTGATAGGTACAAATATTCGTATTCGTACTTGTTCGTACTACAATTCGTATCCATACTTGCTCGTACTTGACATATCGTACCGCGTACCACTTCTCTATTCATAAAAAAGAAAAATAACTAAAAAAACGGAAAAAGATTGAAAAAAAACAAAAAATAAAATTAAAAAATAAAAAAAAGGTGGAAAAAGGCTGAAATAATGAAAAAAAAGGGAAAAAAAAAAAGCTGAAAAAAAAACGAAAAAGATGGAAAAAGAAAAAAAAAGTTGAAAAAAATTCTAAAATAGAAAAAACGAAAATATAAAAAAAACTGAACAAAGAAATTAATAAAGAAAAAAAAAGGTTGAAAAAAAATCAAAATTTAAAAAAATGAAGAAATCAAAACAAAAGAAGGCAGAAAAAATAAACAAAAAATAAATAAATAATAAAAATAACAAAAAATCCTGAAATAAACTAAAAATAAAATTAAAAAAAAAAAAAAAAAAAAGAGGAGAATGAAAATGGCGTGAAAAAGAAAGATAGAGGAGATAGAGGAAGGGAGTGCCCGTGTATTAGAAAAGCAAAAAGTAAGGGCATAATTATCCAAATTGTAAAAGTTGGGTATTTGGAGTGTAAATTAAAAGGGGTGGGTAGATTTAAAGTTTTTTATGTGGGAGAGGGTAGATGGTGGTAGAGGTGCCCACTGGAACCGGAACCGAACCGTCGGTTTTTAACCGGAACCGGGCGGTTCCGGAACCGACCCGAGGAACCGGTAGAACCGATGGTTTGGTTTCGGTTCTGAAAGTTTGAAACCGGGAACCGACGGTTCGGTTCCGGTTCGGAACCGAAAAGAACCGGGTTTTTTTTTTAATTCTAATTTTATTTTATGTTTCAATATTATATTTGTATTTGTATACTTATTTGATGTAACATTTAATTACTGATTAGTGTTACATTTTTTATATGGAAATGTTATATTTGTAAAGTTAAATATTTTTATCATTTAATTTATAATTCACAATTTAATAAGCTAAAATAAATAAGACTAATACAAAAAATATCTTTAAATTAATAATAAACAATATCACTTGATGATGAAGAATTGAAGATGACAATTTACATAAAAGATGTCATATTGTCATCAAATTAATAATTTTGAAGAATTGAGAAACAATCAAGATCTTTTGCATTGGTGGTCAAGAAGAACATCTCAATACCCAATCATATCCATAATGGCTCGAGAACTCTTTGTTGTTCCTGCCTCGACGGTGTCGGTCGAGCAGGCTTTTAGCAGCGGAGGGTACTTTAGACGAAAGACGATCAACGATGACCCCGCGGAATCTCAAAACTCAAATATTGCTCAAGGACTACACTTTAGCCGAACACCGTGAGCAAGAGAACAAATGGGATGAGGTCTTTGAACATGAACCAATCAGTACCACCGAAGCAGAAATTGACACCGATGTCTCTGAAGAAACGGATGATTTCGACGACGATTTCGATTTCGACAATATGTAGTGGTCTATTAAAATGCTTAGACGAGTACTTTTTTTCCTCACGGAGGTTTTAACGAGGCTCGGCCCTTGGAATCGACATGTGATATACAAGGGTTTAGGATTAATAAATAAATAAAAAATTATACAATCTCACTCTCAAGTATTTTTTTTACATTTTATAATTTGAATTGTCTTACAATTAAAATTAAATCAATAAACAATGAAGCATTGAATCATAATCGAACAAAAAAAAAATAAATTTTTTTTTTAGAAAAAGTCGGTTCCTATCCAGTTCCGGAACCGGAACCGAACCGGAACCGTCGGTTCCAAGAACCGGAACCGGAACCGTTACTGTTCCGGTTCGGTTTCGGTTCCGGCCATCTTGGAATCGGAACCGCCGGTTCGGTTCCGGTTCCGGAACCGTGGGCACCTCTAGATGGTGGTGTGCCCCTAATTTGTTTCTAAGTATATTGATTTAGGCCAAGCTAAGAAAGTACCAAAAGTAATTGCCATAAAAGGAGTAGTGACTCAAGAACACACCAGAGTAGCACAGCCACTATGAATCGAAAACTCGAAAGAGAGATTGTGTGATTATTGCATTAAAGAGATTAAAAATGATAAAATTCAACAAGAATTGTGATTGTGTACCTAAACAATCCACTCCGTTTATGGTGATGGGGAATGAGTAGGATATCTTGACAATATATCGTCCCACGTAATCATACCATCAGATAGCTGCTTAACCACGGATGCCACCTCATCAACATTAACACGAACCTGTTGCTTGCTGTCTCTTTCTCGAACAGTCACTGAAGACGTGGAATCCACAGTAATGGCAAAAGGAACTCCGAGTTCATCAGTCCTAGCATATCTCTTGCCTATCGATGTACCTGCATATTATTTTTCCAAAAATAAGTATAGCTCAAACAAACGAGCCAATGGTCTTTTAATTTGGAGTATTAGTTTTCCACAAAGATCCAAATACAAATAGTCTTTTAATTTGAATTTACTTTTTCTTTTTCTTGAAAATAATCTTCTCTTAAATCTAATTTCTTTCACTCTGCAAGTGTCATCAATTATATAGCATAAGTGCGTACCCGTTACATCAATCTTGTACGAAATCCCGAGAGCTTTCAATAACTTAGCGATTTGCATAGCGACTTCCTCGTACTGTAGGTTCTGAACCAGAGGAAACACTGTGCATTTGATGGGAGCTATAAGTGGAGAGAAACGGAAGACATTCACTTGCTCCTCGCCATCTTTACTAGGCCTCGTGTAAAAGGAGTGCTCATAGACACAGTATATGATCCTTCCGATTCCAAAAGATGGCTCGATGACTGATGGTGTGAAAACCCTTTGATGTTCCTTTTGCTTCTCTATGGATATAGAAACCATATTCTTCTTTATCGTGACGGCTTTTTTTAGAGTACAAACATGGAAATCGGCCTCTCCTATGGCTTCCAAACTCGCTTTTATCTCCATCGCTTCTTTATTGCTCAGTGCCTGATTAGATCAATTTTTAAAGAGAGAATAGATTAAAAAAAAAATCACATTCTGCTCATAATCTGGGAATACATACTACGACTACGCATGAACATCAGAACTTCATTTTCCCTCAAAAATTATGTCTTCCTTTAAACAGGAAGTTATGCAGACATTTACAAATATGCTGCTAATCTAAAATAACATAGCTAAGAGGAAGAACAAATATTTCCTTTTCTTCTTCTTTTTTCATCGGAAAAAGAACAAATATTTCCTAGCTTCCGAGAAGATTGATAAAATGAGTAAAAAAAATAGAGCAAATATAAAATTAATACCATGTTTGAGTATAAAAATAATGAAGGAAATGGGGTGAATATTGTATCATAATAGAATACCTCTAATGCTTCCACCACCATCTTATGGTCACCCTTAAAGGCAATACCAAGCTCCTTTTTTACTGGAACTATGACGAGTTTCTGAAGAAGATAAATAAAAATAATTAAAAAAAAAGATTGAAAACTTACCATATCGTAACAACCATGTAATGAATATGTTTCTGTAGATTAAGGTAAGGAAGAATAGAGAGGCATAAAAATATAATATCGAGAGTACTGCTCCCAGTTATGATGATCGAATATGAAATGCCTCACACCCTTTGATTATAAAAGACGGGCCTTTTCATGATTAAAATGAGTGAGAAGTGAGAAGTGTGGTGTAGATTAAACTGAGAGGGAGGAGAGACCTCGACTTCTTTAGGTTGTTGATACTTCTCATATGCCACTAATGGTACACCGCTTTTGCCCTGCAAATACAGATGTAAGAACATCATACTCTCTTTGTAGCATGAAGAGAACTATTGCGTCTGTCACTAAATACGAAATATGAAGCCCAATCAATGAATAGCATAGGCACAATAAAGATTAGAAAATGTGGCAAAACTCTTACAGCATGAGCATGCAAATCATATGCTGATCTATCCGCAATTCCAACACACTCAATCCAACCATAAGAGCTTTCGATTTCAGCATCCCAACAGTCTGCAGAATAGTGTGCCATCTCGTTTTCCAGATGCTGGCGGAAACGTAAACGATCGTTACTAATTCCTAGTTGGGTTAGAAACAGGTATGATCTCCCGATAAAATAACCAAGTGTTTCATTATCAATGATCCCCTGAGACACAGAAAGAGTGTTCTTGAGAAAGAGAAACAAAATCTCGACAAGGAGATCAAGGAAGAACATCTAAGGACCAACCTGAGAAACTGCTTCTCCAATAGATATCCTTCTTGCTGGTTGTCCAGACATCTGGTTTTCTCTTGGTAACATACATAATTCTAAGTGTGAAACATCGGAAAATTTTGGACAGGATTTGTCCTCAGGATCCACAAAATGTTCAATCTCAGCAAGCGTAAATTCACGGACCCTTAAAAGACCTTGCCTGGGAGAGATCTGAAAAGTTCACACGTGTCAGTAAATGCTGAATCTTTACGAGTGCCACAATTTCCGTTCATAAATAAATATTATTCCTATTAGCATAACAAAGAAAAAGAACAGAAATATGGATGGAAAAAAGAGAACAAGTAGCATTCATGTGATCAGATAGAGGATGTCATCGTAATTTTTTTCAGACATATACTCAGGCCAAGTACACATTAAACACTATTAGAATTCTAATATATTCTTGCCACCTCTCAGATCTTTTCTTCCAGATGAAGTTGCAGTATTCAAATTTGAATATCAGAGCATCGAATCATTAAAATCGTTGTGAGAAATTAACAGCCAATAGCAAATCATATCACGATCAGAATTAAAATTGTATACTGGGATTTGTGGCACAATGAATCGTAAAATTGCATATGCTAGACCTCATTTCTGAAAGCTTGACCAATTTGTGCAGCTGCAAAAGGAAGCTTGTTGCCATTATAGTAGTATAAGTCCTTAAAGTTCACAAAAATACCTTGAGCAGTCTCCGGACGCATGTACCTGCAACAAACTAGACTAATTTAAGTTTATTCAAGAAAATAAATATCCATATATAGTAAGTTTACAAATATCAGCAGGAAACAAGAATCTCACCCAGGGCTGGATCCAGATGGCCCGATTGACGTCTGAAACATTAGATTGAAAGGATAAGGATTCGAGAGATTGTTTTTAGTATCTGGAGCAGTGATTCCATACTCTTTGATCTTCGAACGAAGCTCCTCTGCATTGAAATCATCCAAAACTGCAAGAACATGTCTTAATTCCGCTGCCTTCTCTTCACTAAGTTTAGGGTCTTTCTCAAGCTTGTCTTTGCAGAAATCCTTGAGCAAATGATCTGCTCGATAACAAGCTCCTGTCTTTTCATCTTTGACCATAAGATCAGTGAACCGATCAACATGCCCAGATGCCTCCAGTACAATGCCTGGTGTAACACACGGGCAGTCAACTTCTAACATGTTCTCTTCGAGTACAAAATGCTGTAACATTCAAACAGTTTTTGAACAGAAAGATCGATTATATTTTGGGGAAAGAAATGATGTGATGAACCAAAGAAACTCAAGGGTAGGGAAAAACTGGGAAACGTGCTGACCTGGCGCCAAAAGGCGAGGACATTGGCCTTGACAGCACAACCGGGAGGGCCATAATCGTAGAGTCCAGCAACGCCACCGTAGATTTTGAAGGAAGGGATGTAAAAGAGCCGGCGCTCTAGCGTGTTAACAACAGCTTGTCGAAACGCCTCCTGTTTCTGGGATTCTTGCACATCATTCAAACTTTCAGCATACAGTAACATATCTCACTTCACCGGTAAAGGATTAGATTGGAATCATGCATTGATTCAAATTCCAACTAAATTAAAATAGGCATAGTAACATCATAGTAAATAATGATAAACCATTATTAAATGTGCATTCATAAGCCGTAAAAATCGAATCTTGATTAGTAAAAAAACCCTTTTCCTCCCCATTCCATTAGAAAATCTACATAAAGCAAGAATTGCACTAACAAATTCTCAAAGCTACAATTCACCCCATGAACGAGAGGAGCTTAATTAAACACAGTATGTTTCAAATCCCACCAAAACTATACACGCATACGCACGATAAAGTAAAAAAAGAAGATGCGAATTGAGTGAAATGGGAGGCAGATAACCTGTTTTTGAGCAAAGGGTTTGCGCTGAAGAAGCAGTCGAATAAGGTTTCATGGAGAAAAAAACAGCAACAGTCCGATGAAATGGTGGCCATGGATACAACACTCTCCTCTTCAAGACTTCCATTAACAACGGAGCTCGATACACTAACATCATAGTAGGTTGAAGTCGAAGTGCAGTTTTTTCTTTTCTTTTTCTTTAATCTTCCATAGAAATTGAATCAATTAGAGTGAAGGAGAAACTCTTAGTTATGGGCCGCGATATAGAAGAAAAAAAGTAAAACACGGTCCACTAAGTTTCCAAGAAACAAACATGGCCCAATCTTTCAATGGGGGAAAATGAGGACCTCATTTTTATAGTAAGAAATATGGAGGAAAATAAAGAGCTCAAATGCGATTCAAACACAAAAATCAAGAGAGGTCAGTGAAATAAATAAAGTTGATGAAAATAAAAGAGGTGTCAGTTAAGAAAATTGCATTCTCTCTCTCAGTACTTTATTTTTCCAGTCCTGGGCTGGTCCTGACTTTCAGTGAAATTAAGAACGGTAAATTTTGAAAGTCAGTTAAAAAAGAAGACAGAGAGAAGAAGGGGGTCCACGCCCCCTCCCCTCTTCTTTCATCAGGGCCGGCCCTGGGTGCAGGCGTCTAGGGCCCAGGGCTACATGAGTCCAAAATAAATACGGGGCTTCTTGAAAAAATTAGCCCAATTTAATGGTTTAAATTTTGACTTTAATTATGCCTTTTCTTCTCTCATTTTTATTTTATTTTATCCACATGTTTTCTCTCCGGTCTCAAAGTCTCTCTATACACTTGCTCTCTCAATTTATACAATAAAACAAAGTTCCCATAAGAAGATAATGTTATTTGTTTAATGATTTTTTGTTCTCCACTTCTTCAAGTGATTAACTATTAAGTGTAAAAATGCCTAAAAAGAATTGCAGCATCTAATATCAAAAAATTGGGAGAAACTTGATAACAAAACAAGAGATATTTTAGTTGAGAAGGGCCCCGTAAAGAAAATGGATTGTGATTTTTCTATAGATGAACATTCTAGACATTTTTCATATGCATATTATTCTAGGAAGCTTAGCAATAGCGAGATTATTGATCGAAAATTGTTAGTTTATTCCAATCTTGCTAGATTTTAAGTTAGTTTGAATTTTATTTATAGATTGTTTGAGTTATATATACTCCCCATGTCCCGTCGAAATAACTTTATTTCCTTATTATACTTCTCACATATACTCAAAAAGAACGGTCATTCCTGCGGGACGGAGGAAGTATGTAACTAAAAATACAATGTATATTTTTTTATTTATTTTTTTGGTATGAAGGGCCCATATTTTCTATTTCGCCTAAGGCCCCAAAATAGTCGGGGCCGGCCCTGTTCTTCATGCGATGCCGATGGCGAAGGAATGAGACGACAGCCATTTTTACAGCTGTCGCAATCACTGGGCTATCATTATTTTTCTGTGGTTTCAGACTTGCAACTTTGTTCGGTGCGGGTGCTCCCTTTTAACACTTGAGTATTGCTCTGCCTCTGCTTCTGCCTCAGCCTCAGCCTCAGGGCATTTCCGTCTTCTCGCTTGGAGCTTGTCTACATCTATTGCTTGCAGGTGGAGGGTATAATTGACATTTTTGGAAGGAGGAAGCATTAATCATTTTATGCTTGAAGTTGATGCCAACAAGAATGAGAGAGACTCTTTCCTATAGAATTGGGCAGATTGCAAATTGACTCAAAACTTTGATTTACTCCCTCTATTTTTTATTTTTTTTAAGTGTTATATTTGTTATTTTTGTTGATTGTTTTTAAGTGTCTCATTTCGAAATTTAATGACATAATAGCTATATTTTTTCCAACTTTACTTCTATAATTGACGTTATATATACAAGTCGGTACCATGAAAAATAGAATAATAAATAAGGTTAAAATATAAATTTACGTATTTGCTTAGTATTAGTAATTTGACAATAAAAACAATTATAAAAACGGAGGGAGTAGATTGTAAATTTAAACTCACTTCTTTGCGATTAAATACAAAGTTTCTCATTTTTATTTTTATTTTTAAATAAGGATGATATTATATTTATGATATTTCTATTTAGTAATTTAGTAAATAAATATTTGTCTATGCGGGTACTGCGATGTTTATCGGCCCGGAATCGAGTCGATTCCACTCAGGTGCATCTAGTTTATCTATTTAAAGAGTTGTAAGTTAATGATTTTATTCAAACAATGAAGATACGAATCATATTCTTCTCAAAAGTCGAGAGAAATAGGAGTAGGCACATGCTCGAAATTGTGCAACCAAGTAACGCTCCTATCTTCGAACTCGTCGGAACTCAATCTTCACTCTCTCAAATAAATGGTTCAAACGATGAGAATTTAAAATAAATTTAAGATCGCCAAATTTTTTTTTAGTGAATTCCAATTGTAATATGTTGAAATTTTGTATATTAATTGCAATGATTTCAAATTGTGAAATGAGTCTGAGTTTGTGACTTAATCTCAGCTTTTTCAATGGAATTCAACTTTTTTTCCTTCAAGTATAATTTGGCTCCATTTTATTTTTCTCAAAATTGAATTTATTTGAGATTATAGTGTTTGTATAAAAAAAAGGAGGGTGAGTTTGACTTTGGAAAGAGGCATATTGTTATGTTTTAGAAATGTGATTCAAATGTATGTTGTTTTTTCTTTTAGTAAAAACATGCTTTTAACACCATAAAAGAGAATTGGGGAACAATGAACAATGAACAATTTAGTTAATAAAACGTTTCATTTTCGATCAATAGGTAGGGAATTCAAATCACTATAAAAGAGAATTGGGGAACAACCATGAACTAGCCACTATTAACATGATGATGTGATCGGTGGCAGAGCCGCCCTTTGCTTAGGGTTGGCAAAAGCCCACCCTTAATTTTGTTTAATTCATTCATTCCTAATATATTGACAATCGCCAAAAATTTCTGTCACAAGCCTATCGTCGCTGCAGCAAAGAGAAAGAGCGGTTGTAAAAAAAAAAAAAATAAATACTTATTGCAGTTGAACTTGCCCTGCTATAATTTTTCAGCTTTGTCACTGGATGTGATGTAGATTTGTCATTTAAAATTGTAGAATATATTTTTACGTATATGACTCTAAGCCCACGTGAATATATAAGAAATTAGTAATCATAGTAATATATAATTAGGGAGGAGCTCTCACACCTATCGTAAGCATCGTTAACATACACACGGCCAATATAACATCAATTTATCATAAATATGCAGTCTAAAAATTACAATCTATACCCTATTATAAAAGTGTCTTGTTTTACAAATTTTGGATTGCCCATAATACCCCTATATTCAATTTATAAATATAACATCAATATAATTAATATTATGAATGGATTATAATATATTTGCATCGTTATTTTTTTAGGATAAAATTCTATTAAAGATCAGAATTATATGTATAAGATATTTTAGTTTATTGAGTTTGAGCTTAACTCTACAACGTAAAAAAGTTGTTATGGTCTATCATAATTATATAAAGCACTAAAAAAAATTCTTGGTAACGTGTTGCATTCAATTTAAAATTGTAATCAGCATACATATGCAAATCATAAACATAATACATACTCCATCCCATTTTTTGTTTGTCGTTTTGAGTTTTGCATACATATTATTAATAATTTTATTTGCCTAAATTATCCTTAAGTTAATGCAAAATTTATTATTAATTGCACATCCATTATTTGGTAGAGGAAGAAAGGAAATAACACAACATTTTGATTAGGGATGACAATGGGTTGGGTTTATGCAGGTATCCACTCTTACAAAACTCAATTGGACGAGTTTGGGAAAAAATAATTGGATTTGGATATCGAATTTAGTACCCATCATGGGTTTAGGATGGGTATGAGTTATTATTGATTGGTACCCAATACCCAAACCTATATATATATATATATATATATATATATATATATATATATATATATATATAATTTCTAAATATTAGAGTTCTATTTTTATTTTATCCAAGATCTAATTAATAACATAGATTGGGTTGATTTCTTATTTTCTCTATGTATATGAAATTTTATCTATTGTTTTTTTTTTATTAAAATTTGTTCAATATGTGTTTTCAAAAACTATAATAAAAAAAAAAAATACAATTACGGTGAATTAATAGCCTACGTTAAGAATATGAGAAAAATGAAGCGAGGCGAAAATAAGAAGTTTTTATTTAGTCAATACATGTTAATTTCATTTTTTTCAATTTTGATACAATAAAATTTTCTATTTTATTTAATTATAATATTTTACTCCTTTTTATTACTTATTATTAATTTATGCTTGATTTGGGTTTTTATCGGGTATTACCCGACAGGTTTGAGATGAATACGGGTAGTAATATCACTTTTTTATCAGGTTTGAGATGCGTGTGGGTTTTAAAATATTTAACAGGTTCGGGTTTGGAAAATGCTTAATGTGTGGGTACCCGACCCATTGTCATCCCTAATTATGATGTAATTAATGAAAGAGGAGTCAGGAGATTGATAAGGATGATTTTGGATAAAATTCCAAAATGACACTTATTTTGTAAATCTTATAAAATCTAAAACGAAAAAAAAAAAATGGGAGGGAGAAAGTATTTATAGATATTCATGTGAAAAGCAAAAACAACAACTTTAAAAGTAATTATTATAATGAAATATTTAACGATAAGTCTAAGCAGAATTAATTATTGTATAATTACTTTTAGAAACTTTAATTTTATCAATTTGTGTCAATGAGTTATAATTTCAAAGTAGAAACTTCAATCTTATCAATTTGTGTCAATGAGTTAAAATTTTAAAGTTCGAAGCATAACATGAGTATGCAACTTTTGAGTATGTGAGTATGTGTTGTGTTTGCAGTTTTTTTTTGTAGGGTTTAGTTTTTATGGTATATATTCAAATTAATTCCCTTATTTAAAACATTATCAAGTCATTCGTGAGCATTGGAGCGTTACTCTATATATATAATACTCAAAATTCCATATATTTTGTTAATTTAATCTGCAATATATGTCTGGTCTTTGATGACAAATTATATATGTTTCTTTATGTGAATTGATAAATTACTTTGTATCTGTAAATACTAATTGTTATATATACTTGGATTACATATTTAATCACATGATTAATCACATGAGATCATCTTTTCCAATTAGGTATGTTTTTCAATATTTTCTTTTATGTATTATGATGTTGTTTAATTTTTGGGTAATGCTATTCGGCCATAATGTGGCCGGCCATAATTTTAATTATTTTTTTTAACATGTAATAATTTATATATTTATGTCAAACTTTTTTTAGATTATAAGAGAACTCAAAAGTGATTTTTCCTATAATTTATGTATTTTTTAAAAATTAACCCTTTAATTATTTGATAATTTTGATTATTTAAAATAATTTGTTACATTTTATTTATATAAAAAAAAGAAAATATGTAATTTTTGGGGAATTTTTTTTTTGAAATTCAAATATAAAAGTAATTAATTATAATAATTATTTATTATTTTTAAAATGACATATATTATGAAAAATGTCATTGTATGGCCGGCCACATTATGACCAAATATCATTATTGTTAATTTTTTAGGGATCACTAATCCAATTAAGTTCATAACTATTACTTAACTTTTAATTCTAATTAATTTAATTATTTTTATTTTTATATTATAGGAATCTTACTATTGTTTTATGGGAATCATTGATGATTTGACCATGATATTAAGCAATTTTTACAATAATCATACCATCTCGGAATCTTAATAGCATCCCGGGTTCGAGTCCTTTCATGGCACGGCTTTTAAATTTAAATTAATTATATTAAAATAAATGGTGAAATCACAATATCCAAAAATTGTCATATAGAAGTTGTTGATGTAATAAGGTTAAGGTAAAGATGCAAGTACTTATGTTATAAATATTATCTAATATTATTCTTATACATTGAAAATTTAGAATAATCTTGAATGTTATACAAGAGGATTATATCACGAATATCTTAGTGTTCGGGGATGTTGCGACGGTATATATATTTTAGGTTGCATGGTGGATGAATATATTTCTTTAATAAATCAGGTTAGTTTTTGATATAAAAGTTTCTTTTATGAAATTTACTTTCAAACTTTAAAGAAATTTTGAAAGATTTCTAATTTCAAAAAGTACGTTTTTCCAAGGTATGAATTTGTATACTGTAAAGGTTTGAGCTTACAAAATTTAACAGAATTGTGATTCGTGATTATAGTGAAATCTGCAAAGATCGATGACATGAGGATCTAACTTTCATAACAAGTGCAATCCAAAAGTTAAACCGAAATAATACCAGCAAAGAAGCAGTCAAAAGAGTTAAACCAACATAAGTGAAAGAAAATAAAAGAGCAAAGACAAATATCAAGCCAACTCAAGTGAACTGATAGAAAAGAAAAATAAAATCAAATGTGGAGTTAGAGCTTAATGAAGTGTAGAGAATGGGGAAAAGAAAAATAACAAAAAAGAAGTTTGAAGATTGTATTGATATTCTGATGAGACATTAGACAAACTTGTGCTAAAATCAATGATGTTCTCTGTCCATCAAAATAAAACATGAAAAGATTTGATGTGAATCTATGTTTATATTTTAATCATTTAGACATTAAGAATATTATTTTTTTTTTTCTCTCTCTCTTTTTTTTTAAACGAACATAGATAATGGTTATAGTACATTACTTTCAAATACAATTGTCATGTTTATCATCATGATTAAAAATTATTTATAGTTATTTTAATTCATTACATCCTTGATCCTACGTTAAAAGTTATTAAAATAAATAAACATAAATAATTGATTGTTACCATTACATCCTACGTTAAAATCTAATAGAAAAAAATGATATATACACGTGCAACGCAAGTAATCTCTACTAATATAATAAAAATATTAAGATAAATAATTCGGGACAATACTCAGATAGTTCCCAACCTATCTATTTACAAACTAATTCACTTGCGAAAAAAAAAAAAAAGTAAATAAATCACTTTACTAATATGCTTGTGCACACAGATTAAAAAAATTTAGGGTTCCAACATGAGAAATGGAAGGACTCGTATACTAAAAATATCTAGGTGATATTGGTACATCAATTGGACACATTATTATACTCAACATTTCTATTTGTAAGAAGGTACTCAATTATTTTGTGCATATATACTTTCTGACAATTATATAACCTGGTTCAAACATACACACAGACATATATATAAATAATAATGTGATGATACATATACATCATGTAAGTAAATGCGTCAAGGACAATATTATGAAATAGGTATTCAAATTCTTGTAAGAGACATACGGTCTCCTCAGACAGCAGAAGTAGCAGCTGACAATGCAAAGCCAAAATCACATTTCAATTCAGTTATTGCATTGCAAAGAAATATAAAGAAATATAAAAAAATCAAAGAAAAAATAAAGTGTTCTTTTTCCTGAACGGAAAAAATAAAGTGTTTGACTTCTCAAAAAAATAATGAAAGATTTCGATTTTTTCATCGATTTACACAAGACTCTGTTTACTTTGACGTAAAATAATATAATATGAGCCATAAAGAGTAAAAGTTTATATACTTCATTTAATATGTAAAAAAACTTAGTCAGACTGTATAAAAATTCGGACAACCCCTTATACTATGGACCTACGATACGCAATATAATATTATACATAAGAGAATATATAATGTGATAATTTTATACTACCATATTTTACCACTTTTGTTCTCACATGCAATTTCCAATTTAAAAAAACAAAACAAAAAAAAAAAAAGCAAGAACAATTTGAACATTTTATATTTTATCCATTCATTTTTTTGCAAAGTACAATGATATAAATTAAACAGTTATATAAATCTATTACTATTACTCAAAATATGCATGATATAAAAATTATGTGTAATGTCATTTGTTTATAAATTTGTTTTTCATTATATTATCATTCTCTATCATTTTACTACAACTCCAACAAAATAAGTGCGTATTTGATGGACCACTTCAATTATAAGTCTACTGATCAAATTGAAATTGATGACATTGTCACTAATTCCAACAACTTCATTCACAAATAAATTCATCATTGATGAATAAATTAAAATCATCATTATTTACGTGATTATTTCATGAAAAAGATGATTATTGTTTAGATTAAACTTAAATAGAACTGGGAATGTTAATTGTACCTTAGATAACTAAGATCTTAAGAAATTTCAAAGTCTAAAATTTCACTCTAATAATTACGAGGTAAAAATACATTGTACCCAATTCAGTTGAAGGGGAAATTAAATAAGCATGTACTTCCTCCGGCTCATAGATATTGAACCCTTTCTTATTAATATGTGAGGTATAAAATAATGAAAGTGGTCAATATCTCTGAGACAGATGAAGTATATAGTATTAAATCGTAGCCCCACCAAATGTACCCGATTAGGTTTAAACACATGTTTGGTTCAAGTTTTATTGGGTAGGGAAAGAGAATCAAGTAATTGATTCCATTACATTTTGTTTGGTTTGAACAATAGGTTATCTATTTCCCTTAATTGAGGGTATCTCAATCTATTACATTGTTACCCTCCAAGAAGGATGGGAAACAAGGAGAAAGAGAACCCCTCACAAGTGACTCTCTTTTTACTATTGAACCAAACACTCAATAAAAGTAACCATTATTATTACAATTCTCTTACTTGACTTGATTCCATTTCATTCCCGTTACCCAACTTGAACCAAACGAGCACTAAATATCACATGGAAAAAAGAATAATTCTAAGACAGAATAAGATTCTGATGCATCTTCAAGTATTGCTGACCCAGAGCTTTTCATCATGTTTTTATCAATTTTCAAAGTTTTCATCTAAAGTTTCTGAAAAATAAAAATAAAATTACTACTATTATGTAAAGATTCCATGGAACTCCAAAAATGCAGATTATATACCAAATGATGCCGAAAGTCCCTTATTACAAAGTTCGTGAAACCATCTATTCTAACTACTCCCTCCGTCTCAAACCACTTGGCCTGTTTCTTTTTGGCACGGGATTTTAGAAGAGTGTGTATAGAGATAAAGTATAATGATTAATATTTTAATGCAAATTTCATGTTGGAAATGTAGAACTTGCCGGGCTTACAATTACAACAGATAAATCGAAGATTACAAGTGAAATGAGAAAAAACTACGAACAAAATGAAATTTGAAGTCGAGTCGAGGAAACACTCTTTCCGCAAGACTAATTACGCCCCGGGTAGTGCTCACGGATTTGGCGCTTCGTCCCCAAAGATAAAACGACTTCTCGTCTTCTTAGTAGCAGCACCGCAAACTAAGAAGCTCCGGCGAACTGGAAATAAAAAGGCGAAGGAACTGAGCTCGAAAAAAGATGGAGAATGAAAAAATGCAGAGATGCTTTTCGTTGGTGTCCTAGAATGGCCTGCAGAGCCTTCTATTTATAGGCTGCTCATTCAGGAGGGACATCAATGCCATAAAGGCATTAACAACCACTAAGGTAGTGGGTTAGTGGTGGAGTGGAAGAGGCTGACTGTTCAGCTGAAGAGACACCTTCCAGAGTCTTCTTCCGGATGGGCCACGAATTGGGCTGGACGGGTAGGCCTCATTCGAATTGGGCTGGACAATTGGGCTTCCACATGGCCCAAAACACTATATATTTTGTGGTCCAAAAAATATAGTACACAAGACCCCAAGCCCAAGCCAAAGGCCCAAAGGACCACCCAAAGGACCAATTGCCAAGATCCAAGTCCACGGCCACGAAACCCGAACCCGAACCCGAGGCCGAGGCCCGAGCCCGAGCCGGAGCCGTCCGTGCCGTCCGGCACGGACGGCGGGGCCGGATCGAGTGTGTGCTCACGCGAGAGCCCAACCACACACTTATCCACTTACTTGGCCCACTTGTTATTAAGCCCACATGTTTAAACACTTTTAAACAGCACACCACATTAATATTTAATCAATGTGGTATAACTTACACTTCATTAACTAATGAAGTAACTCTCCACCAAACTTTAAACATTTATATCTCACTCACCGGAAATCAATTTTGAGCCTATAAATATACCACGCTCATCTACTCCGCGAGTAGAACAATAATCTAATATTTAATTTATGTAATAAATTAAATATTTGTTATTATTTATTTGGTCAAAAACCAAATTTCTAACAATCCCCCACATGAGTGAGATAGCCATATGCAAATGTATGCAAATGCAAGAGCTCAGTCCTTACGAGGTATAAAAGTATTAGGATAGGTAGTTTGTGGTTTTGAACCTTCCATAGTCAACACCATCGAGTACACAGGCGGCATAGTAGCTCAATGCTTTGAACTATCCCTCCATGGCGTGCACCGAGATAACGATGTTAACGCTTATACACCTCAACCTCATCCGTTCTCACATTTTGTGTCCATTTCGGCCTTGGACACCCCTTTGGTTCCATAAGTGTATCTTAACAAAGCGGCCTCACTTCACACTTACATAGGTAATTCTTTACCGAGTATCTTGCCATACTCAACCTCCTCAAGGTATTTAGGAATCATTAAAAGTCATAGACTTATCCTCACCACTAGGCAAGCTTTCAACACTCAAACGCTTTCTAGGGAATAGATAAATGTAAGTGTTTTCACCCGAACTTTCACAGCTTAGTTTTCCCATTGAACCAAATTCTTGGGGTTTCCAATCATCATGGTTGGGTTACCACTATGATAGTTCTTAATTTGTGGATTTTACTCTCATTCCCTCAAGCAACTTATTCATTTGATCACGGTTTAACCCTTTGGTTAGTGGATCCGCCAGATTATCCAACGACTTCACATAGTCGACTGAGATAATCTCAGTTGTGATCAAATGTCTCACGGTATTATGTCGTCGACGAATATGTCGAGACTTACCATTATACAAACCACTTTTTGCCCTACCAATAGCCGCTTGGCTATCGCAGTGAATCATCACCGGAGGCAATGGTTTCTCCCAACATGGTATGCCCTCAAGAAAGTTTCTTAGCCATTCGGCTTGTTCACCAGCTATATCTAAAGCTATGAATTCGGACTCCATGGTGGACCGGGCTATACACGTCTGTTTTGTGGATCTCCACGTTACAGCTCCACCCCCAATAGTAAACACATACCCACTTGTAGAAAGTGAATCTTTCGTGTCCGAAATCCAATTCGCATCACAGTACCCTTCAAGTACCGGGGGGTATCTCGAAAAATGTAGCCCATGACTTTGAGTATACTTCAAGTATCTCAAAACTCGTACAAGAGCTCTCCAATGCTCCTTGCTTGGATTGCTCGTGTATCGACTCAATTTATTCACGGCACATGCTATGTCGGGTCTAGTGCAATTTGTAAGATACATTAAACACCCTATGACACGAGCATAGTCTTCTTGAGCAACCGACTCACCTCGGTTCTTGCTCAAATGAACATTAAGTTCAATAGGAGTTTTAGCGGGCACGCTTTCAAAAGCGTTAAACTTCTTGAGCACTTTCTCAACATAGTGAGATTGTGACAAGACAATCCCATCGGATTTCCTTAGAATTTTCATTCCAAGAATAACATCCGCTAAACCCAAATCTTTCATGTCAAAGTTCATATTTAACATGTTCTTAGTTTCGTTAATTACACGGATATTACTACCCATGATTAACATGTCATCTACATAAAGACACACAATAACATACCCGTTATTCGTGTTCTTAATGTAAACATATTTATCACACTCGTTTATCTTAAACCCATTTGACAACATCACATTATCAAATTTCAAGTGCCATTGAAGTGGCGCTTGTTTCAATCCATAGAGGGACTTAACCAGTTTGCAAACCTTCTTCTCTTTACCAGGTTCTACAAATCCTTCTGGTTGTTCCATATAGATTTCCTCCTCTAATTCTCCATAGAGGAAAGCAGTTTTCACATCCATTTGATGTATCTCGAGATTGTGCAAAGCAGCAATTGCGAGAAGCACCCGAATAGATGTAATCCTTGTTACAGGAGCATAGGTATCGAAATAATCGTACCCTTCTTTCTGCTTAAACCCTTTGATAACCAAACGGGCTTTGTACTTGTCAATTGATCCATCAGCTTTGTATTTCCTTTTAAGGATCCATTTGCACCCCAAGGGTTTACACCCTTCGGGCAAATCAACCAGCACCCAAGTGTGGTTTTGCCTAATGGACTCAATTTCACTTTGTACCGTTTCTCTCCAAAATGGACTGTCCTATCTAGAAAAAGCTTCTTTGATCGTCGTAGGTTCTTGATCCAACATGAACACTACATAATCCGGACCAAATTGCTTTGGTTTCCGAACTCTACTACCACGTCTCGGTTCACTATCTTCCGGATTAGACCTTTGTCGTTTGCGTGACTTAGGTTCTTCATCCTCGGATTTAGAACTCGTGGCTTCACCTTCAATTCTATTGCTAGAATTTGTTTCTACATTACCCTTGTCTTTACAAGGATATATGTGTTCAAAGAATATTGCATTCCTTGACTCGATCGTTGTACCCACAGTCATGTCGGGTACTTCCGACTTGTGGATTACAAAGCGATAGGCGCTGCTGTTATGTGCATACCCAATAAAGATACAATCAACCGTTTTAGGGCCAATTGTAACTTGTTTAGGTAGAGGCACTTCAACCTTCGCCAAACACCCCCACACTTTAAGGTATTTGTACGATGGTTTCCAACCTTTCCATAACTCATAAGGAGTAACATCTTTACCTTTGAGTGAAATCTTGTTTAATATATAGTTGGCTGTCAAGACAGCTTCCCCCCACATATTTTGGGGCAACCCTGAACTAATCAACAAAGCATTCATCATCTCCTTAAGAGTTCGATTTTTACGTTCAGCAACGCCATTTGATTGAGGTGAGTATGGAGCCGTCGTTTGATGAATTATACCACTTTCGTTGCATAATTCCTCAAACGGAGCGACATATTCGCCACCTCTGTCACTTCGAACACTCTTAATTCGACCACTTAGTTGATTTTCAGCTTCATTCTTGAAGTGTTTGAACGCTTCAATAACCTCATCTTTACCTCTTAAAAGATAAAGATAACAATATCTCGTGCAATCATCGATGAACGTGATAAAGTACTTCTTACCACCACGAGTTTGCACATACTTTAAATCACACACATCGGTGTGAATTAAATCAAGGGGTTTCGTGCTCCGCTCAACCGAATGAAACGGTGGTTTTGTCATTTTTGCCTCAACACAAACTTCACATTTGTTTTGAGTGTTAACTTCATTTAACTTTAGTAAATCTAAATTTACTAATCATTTTATAGCATTTAGATTAACATGTCCTAATCTACAATGCCATAAATTAGAGCACTCAACAATGTAAGAGGAAGTAGTAGCATTTTCATTACTCTCAATAGATTTTGGTACATGGCGTATAGCTAATACATTCAACCTAAAGAGACCATCAGAGAGGTAACCCTTTCCAAGAAAAGTACCACTCTTTGACAAAATAAACTTGTCAGACTCAAAAACTAGTCTAAACCCCTTACTAACTAGAATAGAGCCCGAGACCAAGTTCTTTCGGATGTCGGGAACATGCAGCACGTTCTTCAAAGTTAGAGAATTCCCGGATGTAAGCTTTAGCACCACATATCCAACTCCAACAACCACGGACGAAGCTTGGTTCCCCATGTTGAGCTTCCTCCCCTCAACAACTTGATAGGTAACAAACTTGTTCCTATCGGCACACACGTGCGCAGTAGCGCCAGTGTCGATGAACCAGCCTCCCGGCTTTTCGACTTGGTTGACCTCCTCGGTGATCACAGCCGTAAAGCCTTCTTTCACCCACTCGCCATCTTTTACGGCGACGTTGGCAGCATGTTTCTTCTTCTTCTTGTTCTTGGGCTTCTTTGATACGAGCACGAGTGAGAAGGCATCGGAACCGGACACAGCAAGCAAGGAGAAGGACGAAGTGCCTCGTCTCGAGCATTCGCCAAGATCACTTCGTCCACGGAATAAGCTTCAGCAACCAAAGAGATATAAATAGAAGTAGGAATTATTTTTGCATTATTATTTATGTTTAGACGTGTAATTTAAATATTATTGAGTCGAGCAAATTATAAGCTCCGTTCGGGTTTTCTTTGTTGGTTCTTTCCCGGACTAGGATTAGGTCGAACCAACCCTAGGGTTAGAATATAAATAGGGCAAACTTTATATTTTTCAAAGGCAGGAAGAGAATTACATATTTTGCTGCCCAAAGGCTTTCTCGTACACTCTCTCTCTCTCGCAAAATCAGAGGCTGCCGACGGGATTATTCCCGCGTTCAGCCGACAATAACTGACGACCCTCTCTCGGGCGCCGGCATTCTCTTCGTTAGGCTTTCGAGCTTAACAACTGGTGCTTTCTGATACGAGTATATCGCGTATTATTAGAGATTATCCTTTACGTTTATAGTTTAGATTCGTATTCCATATTTTAGAATATCCTTTCCTTATTTATAGGTAATTAGTATTATAAATATTGGATTGTAATCACTATTCAATTATTCAAGAAATCAATATCAAGAAACACGTTTGCCCTAGTTATTTTTTCTTTCTTTCGCATCACGCGATCTGTTCTTGCTGCCGACGAGGACGTCCCTCGCGCTCAGCCTTTCCATCACCGCCGACCTTCACGTCGAAGGCGCCGGGCCGTTCTTATCTCCGACGACCTCTTGTTCGAGGCGCCGGACAGGTTTTCGTTGTCGGATCGCGTCGACGATCCTCCGTTAGGGTTCTATTCCTAACAACTGGTGCTTTCATCTATTGAACTCGATCACGTCGATCTCCACAGCATCCGCCACTATCTCTTTCTTTATCTCCGCTCCCAACTTCTATATCCCATCACCACCGCCGTAGGGGTTGCGACCAATATAGCAGTGGGTTAAAAAAAAAAAACGCTTAGAAGTAGGGTTTCTTTTTTTTTTCTTTTGTTCTTTTTTTTTTTTTTCTTGTCGAATTTTATAGATTCAAATAGTAATGAATTAAATAGTTACATGTGTTAAGCTGCAGGTGACCAACCAAGTGTTCAGGTTTGCCCAATTGGCCGTAGCAAGCTACATCAACAAGCCCAAAATGCGCCACTATGTGCACTGCTATGCGCTCCACTGCCTCGACGAGGCCACGTCCGACGCTCTGCGCACCACTTTTAAGATGCGCAACGAGGGTGTCGGGGCATGGAGGCAAGCCTGCTACGGTCCCTTGGTGGCTATAGCAGCAGGCCATGATTGGGACATCGATGCCATATTTAGTCTAAATCCTTGTCTCTCCATCTGGTACGTCCCGGCCAAGCTCCGCCAGCTCTGCCATTCCCAACGGCTCAACACAACCCCTCACGACCCCGCCAAGGGAGGATATGAGTTGTGAGCTTCTAAAATGAACATTTCAATTTCTAAGATGTAATTGTAGTGGTAATTTGATGTTTTAACTATGCCTTGCCTTGATGTGAGAGATTGACGTGTATGTTACTATTATTAACCAAAATATATGCATTTGATATTAAGATATTGTTCTCAAAAATTAAAGAAAACTACTCAATCCAAAAGAAAATGGGGGCAGAGAATTTAACACAAGTCTTAACAGCAAACTAGCAAGTCATGAAAAGTTGAGTTAAAGAACAATGTTTGTATGAAATCTCCACATGCATTAAAACAAAAATATCACCAAATTGTTGGGTCTTGACGATAAGTCAAGCTAAGTAGCCTGAATAGATGTGTGTAAACGAAGTTCAAGGGAAGATACTTTTGGCAACTTTCGTATCGTGAGCCAATCTTAGGCTGATGAATGAGTGGGGTATCTCCACAAAATGTCAGGCCACGTACTCACACCATCAGTTACCTCTTTCATCAAAGGTGCGATTTCCTCTACTTTTACACGAATCTGCTGCTTGCTATCTCTTTCACGTACCGTCACCGAAGTTATAGAATCAACTGTTATGGCAAAAGGAACTCCGAGTTCATCAGTTCTTGCGTATTTCTTGCCTATCGAAGTACCTGCACAGTAAAACTTACATGAAAAATCTGGAAACTACAAGCTCATCAAATGTAACTATAGCCTTTAACATGCCAAATTAAGTTCCCAACCCTAAAAATAAGGACTGCAATATTATAAAGCTCCAAATCAAGAAAGTAATGAAGTTATCTTGAAATAAAGGACCTATGTAATTGAGCTCTCTTAAACAAGATTTTGGTTTGAATTGATGGAACAGACAAACCCGAGATAAGCTATAAATGGTCCAGGCAAATTAAGGCAACTTGTTCTCATTCAATACAGCTCACATAGCAGAAGTCATGTAGATCATGGGTTATATTAAAGAAGTAAGCCAAATGATCGGAATAGCCCATTCTGCACCACCAATGGGTTTACAGAAGTATGTTCCGAGATAAAAAAAAAATAGAACGAAACAAGACAGAAAAGATCAATAGTCATGAATAAACATTAAACAGATTAAAGGCAAATGTGACTTGATGGTGAGCATGTAATATCATATGCCAAGGTGCTTACCCGTTATATCAATCTTATAAGAAATCCCAACAGCAGTCAATGACCTGGCAATGTTTCTGGCAACATCTTCGTATTGTTGGTTTTGGACAAGAGGAAATACTGTACATTTGATTGGAGCTACCAGTGGAGGGAAACGGAAGACATTCAACTGTTCATCTTTACTAGCCCCATCTTTGCTATCACCATCTTCATTAGCGCCATCTTTACTAGGTCTAGTATAAAAGGAATGCTCATAGAGACAGTATATGATCCTCCCAATGCCAAAAGAAGGTTCAATAACCGACGGTGTGAAGGTTCTCTGGTGTTCTTTCTTAATTTCTTTGGAGATTGAAACCATGTTTTTCTTTATAGTCACAACTTTGTCGAGAGTACAAACACGAAACTCTGCCTCTAATTTTTCTTCCAGGGTCGCTTTCATCTCCATGGCTTCCTTTTCTTCCATAGCCTGATGACAAGTAGCAAATGAAGTAAACTTCAAAAACCTCATAAAACAAAAGTTAAACACGCCTTATGGACATGTAATGGCATGTACGCTATATAATCATAAAACCAATTGAATAATAAACCCAATACTTTCCAGGATCTTCAGACTATCCGTGAAGCTTAACCCAAACTCTACCATATGCAGGTAGGAGGAATGCAAAAATTCACCAATCTAAGAGAAGATGTGCTTCGAATATAAAATATACAGCACTTTGTCCTCTAGAAGCTCAAAACTAAACACAGGACTTTAAGAGGGAGAAACAGCCTTCCCATACATCCCAGCAACATGATCAAGAGAATAATAATTACAAAATAATTTAGTAACTTCAGAAGGGAATCCAATGAAACAAGTTTAAAGTATGCACCAGTAATGCTTCAACCACCATCTTTTGGTTACCCTTGAAAGCAAGTCCCAGGTCCTTCTTAACAGGAGTTATGACAAGTTTCTGGAGAAAAAGCAAAAAGCATTAGAGGGCAGGATGAAGAAGCATTAAACGGGGTAGTTAGACAGTTAAATAAGACAGTGCTAAGGACAAAGGTCAGCAATCCTGCCTTGCCAGGAGTATAACACCAAAATATTATATGATATCTATAAATGAACCACTCCTCAGAGTATATGCCATCTGAAAGAGCATTCGCCTAAATTTCATGCAACCAATTCACTGCGGTATGCTCGGAGTGATGGAATAAACTGGGGGAGGAGCTAAGGGAGGATGGAGGAGATACCTCTACTTCTTTAGGATCAGCATACTTCTCTTGTGCCACTAGATCTACACCGCTTTTGTCCTGCAAAAGAAAAATGAAGATCAAGCACCTATAGATAGCATATAAGATAACAAATTGAAAAAACAAATCTAAGTAAGCAATTTGACAGACTCCTACCGTGTGAGCATGTAAATCATATGCTGATCTATCAGCAATACCAACACACTCAATCCATCCATAAGAGCATTCAATTTCAGCATCCCAACAATCAGCAGCATAATGTGCCATCTCATTTGCCAGATGTTGGCGGAACCGTAGGCGCTCTTTATCGATTCCAAGTAAGGTGAGGAACAAGTATACTCTCCCTATAAAATATCCGAGCGTTTCATTATTGACAATACCCTGAGCAAGTTGACAATACAGGATGACAAGTTGATGTTAGCAAAGAGAAAAACATTCAACATGGTAAAGACTATGAAGCAGAGCGAATGGCGTCGACCTGAGAAACTGCTTCACCAATTACTATTCTCCTTGCTTGCCGTCCAGCTACCTGGTCTTCTCTTGGGAACATGAAAAATTCCAACTCGGAAACTTCAGCGAACTTAGGATGAGACTTGTCATCAGGATCTACAAAATGTTCAATCTCAGCCAGGGTAAATTCACGAACCCTCAAGAGACCTTGTCGTGGTGAAATCTGCAAACCAGTGAGTGAGTGTCAACAATTAATGTCATACTCCGACACAAATGAAACACAACAAGTGCAGCTTACAGATAAGAAGAAGCTTGCAGATTTGCTTATGGAATACAGTATTTGCTTATGGAATACAGTATTTCATATTATGTGTGCTCAAATAGAGCTCCCAAATTAATTAATCAGAGGGGAAAGGTTTAAAGTTAAGTGACATCTGGTCTGCCCTTCCTGTTGGCTGCTTGTTAAAAAATCTAAGCTTCAGTTTGAGTTCCATGAGCCGGTAGTGAAAGTAGTTCCATTTGATCATATTAAAGTGTTACATCATGAGCCATCTCTGAGATGTATTGTGATGTAGTGTCTACACTCTTCAATAACCCAAGATCCATCAGATAGCTCATTTCATCACATTAGATTTTGTTTACAGCATTATGTGAAACTAGCCAGCATATAAGGCAAATAAAACATTATGAAAATGTAAAATACCTCATTCCGAAAAGCTTGACCAATTTGTGCAGCTGCAAAAGGAAGCTTGTTGCCATTGTAGTAATACAAGTCCTTAAAGTTCACAAATATACCTTGAGCTGTTTCAGGACGCATATATCTGCACCAAATTGAACATTGAATAAACGAATTCAACCAGGAGATTGTGTTTCCAGTGCCCAAAGGACTTCATACTTGAAAAGGAAAATATATTGGATTCTCACCCAGTGCTTGACCCAGATGGCCCAATTGATGTCTGAAACATTAGATTAAAAGGATAGGGATCAGAGAGATTGTTATTTGTGTCTGGAGCAGTGATGCCATATTCTTTGATCTTAGCACCAAGTTGTTCAGACGAGAGGTCATCCAACACTGCAAGTACATGCCTAAGTTCGGCTGCCTTCTCTTCAGTCAGCTTAGGATCATTCTCGAGCTTCTCTTTGCAATAATCCTTGAGCAAATGATCTGCTCGGTAACAGGTTCCAGTCTGTTCGTCCTTCACCATAAGGTCAGTGAACTTATCAACATGGCCAGACGCTTTCAGCACAACCTCAGGGGTAACACATGGGCAATCAACTTCCAACATGTTCTCTTCAAGAACAAAGTGCTGAAACATTGACACAAATTTTCAACAGCCATATCAAGGCTGGTAAACAAACAGGGGATTGTAATAAAACAGAGATTGGGTGGGGGGGGGGGGGGTTATAAACACCATATAATGTATATACGGTATAAAATAAAATTCTAACAATATCAATCGCGTTAAAACATCCAATGCAGCATGCACACAAATTAGTACACTCCAGAAGGGACTCTGAACATTTTTACAACACTGAATTATAAACACCAACATTAGCACATCCTTAGCCGAGTGTAGCACTATACACTATAAGACTATACACTATAATCTAAAACAGATTCAGTTATTGAAGAAGTAACAGAGTGCTGAACACTAAGCTACGCAGTCCATTAACACACAAAACCTAAGAGTTATCACCTATAATACTCACTCGTCACCAAATTTAAAATTATCATACATAACATAATCCACGAGACCAAAACCAGCTTCTCAAACCAGAGCCTCCCTAAACAACCGAACCAAAAGAAATCTACAATAAAATCAAGTAATTATCTAAGAATTAAACAGCATGCACAACCTAGAAAACTAAAGTAAAACAAAAACAAAATCAGTCGCGAGAGAGAGTGCAGATTTCAGAATCTAAACAGTACTGAAAGGGGGGAATTCGCCGACCTGACGCCAGAAAGCGAGGACATTGGCCTTGACGGCGCAACCAGGGGGGCCATAATCGTAAAGTCCAGCAACGCCGCGGTAGATCTTAAAGGAAGGGATGTAGAACAACCGCCGTTCGAGCGCGTTGCTGACGGCATGGCGGAACGCCTCCCGCTCCCTAGCTTCGTTAGCGGCGTCCATTCCTGGGTGAGCGAAGAAGGTTTTGGGTTCAGAGTATTTATACCCCTTCACTGGGGGTATGACAAGTATCGTTAAATTGCATTTGTAGCCCCTAAAGTTTGAGAAGGATTCCACTTTAGTCCTATATTTAAGTCTACGTTCAAGTATGAACAGTCTCGAATTCAACAAACTTGTGCATTTTTACTCGTAAGTCGTGATATCTACTGAAATGTGATTAATTCATAATATGATATCTACTGAAATATGAATACGACTTTCGAAAATTATAGTGTTTCTAAAATAAAATAAAAAAAACTTTAGAAAATTATATAGGTGAGAATACAATCGGATGTATTATATACTATGTAAATAATTGAGATGTTTTGTGAGGATGGTGAGATTATGAATATTCAATATTCATGCCTTGTATTATTGTCACACGGAGGATACATAATTCACAAATTAAAATATTGAGCTCGAATTTTATACAAGGTCGTGTATTTTTAACCAAATAAAATATTAGAGTATCATCGTATATCATACATTCTAATCATTTATACCAAACTAGCACAAAATGGTGTGCATTTATCTCGGGTAATTTTTTTTCTTTTTTTCGAAAGCATGTTAACTATGAAATTTTTGCGGTTCATTTAGTGTTATAAAAGACGGCCAAGTCGGCTGCTTGATAGTGCCTAGGCGCTAGTCGCTGCCAGGACGTCTCGATTTTGGACAAGTCGGTTGGCTCTAGGTGGCTACAAATTATTCGGCGCCTAGGCGGGTACCTACACATTCGAGGCGATCCTAAATATGTCTAGGCAGGCTAGCTGGGCGGGTGGGTTGGAAGATTAGATTATATATATTTTAAAAAAAAATTGTAGATATTATATTAAAAATTATGGATATCATGTTCAAATATATGAAAATTTATCGTAGAATTTCATGTTTATGTAGAAGACTACTAAGTTTGCAGAATTTGAATTATTAATTAGCATATTATGTGTTTTTAACCTTTTATACAGTATTAATAATAGGACATAGTGTAAAATAGTAATATCTATCTATCTATACATAATTGATATGTTGAGCGTGTATTCGTAGGCGATTCCTGAGCGACAAGCTCACGTCAGCCTAATTTATATATATATATATATACACATTATAGTTATGTTCCGCCTAATCAATCTAGACGATAATCCTCACATACCGTCTTACTAGCGCTTAGGAACTTTTAAGACACTATATCAAATGTATGCAATGTTAAAAGTAGGTTAAAGTATGGTGGGTATATTGCATGAAATCGTGTTTTTTTTAGAATGATCAAAACAAATGGGTAAGAAGAAATATTCGGAGCAATATATATTTAATATCTTATATATATTCAATTTATGGAACGAATGAAGTAGGACCGACGGAGCAACAAATCATATAATGATAACTTGAAATCATGTACTACATGAAATCAAAACTATTGAACTTATTAAATATACGAGACATAATTTCAGACGAAATGACGAATGCACTTATTTAATCATGTTTAGCACTTTAACGTTTAAACCATTATTTTAAATTTGTTACGCTAATTTATTAATCGAGTACGATCGTGCAAATTTGTCATTTCATCGAACAAATTATCATCTTTCATTCAATAAATTGGCAAATATATCAATTGTATACTTTATCGATGTCCGTTATGTGTTTATTTTTCTCTTTACAATGAACTTCAAACTTTTGGTGCAAAAAAGATAATATAAAATTGACAAACTAGCATAATGATAATCCAAAATATCGGGGCAAAGATATAATTAATGGGAAAAGGGGCAAGAAATAAATTGAATGAGAAGTTTGTGAATCTATAGATATTCTATATTTGCTCCAAAATTCTTTGGCTATGTGTAGGGTCGGGAATAAAGGATAATATCAATTAGATATTTTTCTACTCGTGACATGGACATGAGTGATCTCCTTTTTTATTATTAATATTTCGTGATAATATGGAACCAGAATTAAATCGTAAATTTATGTAAAAGTGGTATGACCTAGTCGCAAAAAAATAATAATAATAATAATTGATGAGGCAGTGATAAGAGAAACGAGGCTTTTGTTGATTAATTTAATGTAATTGATTTTAAGCTCAAATTTTTGATTTTCTTAAATGGGGGTTAAGGTTATAGTTGTGAACTGGGTTGGGTAACGGCTCGGGCCAAGCCCGTGTGAGCCCATATATATAGGCCCGGTACAACCCAAGACCACTTATGAAATGGGTTTAGGTTGAGCTGGGTTTTTGAAAAATATTTTGGGATCGTCACGACCAAGGACCACATGTAAAGTGGGCCAGGGTTGGGCTGGGCTGTGGTGGCCCTGTGTGGGTCTTTTTTTCTTGAAATTATTATTTTCACTTAAATTTTTTTTGTTAATCTTATGTTCGTATTGTGAACGATAATACTATAATTTAGTAGAGCGAATGTTATGAGAAGGAGTAGAAAGAATAAAGAGGAAATAAGATGGGCGGGCTGTGGACGTGTGTAGTTTGGGTGCTTTGGAAGTGGCGGAACGCGGTACTGTTTGAAGGCTTGGAATGGGATTTTAGACGAGTTGAGAATGAAATTAAGTGTCGATTCTGGAGTTGGTGTGTAGTTAAAGGCGAGGCCAATCCTTGTACTAGTTTCATCAACTGGGCTTCGACTAAACTATTTGTCACTTGGGGTGTAAAATAATCTTGTACGGGTTGGTACCCCTTGTACCGGTCGTGTGTTTATAAAATTCTCTTTTCCGATCAAAAAAATAACATGCAAAAATGATCCTGTAATTTTAAAAATTAAAGAATTGAAAGAAACCGATACAAACTTGTTTATGGATGAAACTTCTATGTATGATCTATTGATATTATAGATCATCATAAATGCCAAATAAATGTCGAAAATATCTCAATTTGAAATAAGCTTGAAGTGGGCCTAAGTTAAACCTGAACTGTGCTTGATATGGGTCTGATCCTGGATTGGTCCTGGGTTTTGGAAAAAAGCCCCAAAGGATCTCATTTCATCAAGAGTGGTCTTGCCTAGCAAACTCACTTGATCAAGTAGGCTGGTCATGGGTCAACCCATACCGGGCTGGGGCGAATTGAGCGGGTTAGCCCGTCCCAGTTGACAACTATAGTAAAGGCCATGTCTATTTTTTCAAAAAAAAATCATATATTTTGCTTTTTTAGTATTGATGCATGATTCTTTAAAAAAAAAATTACTCGTATTCAAACAAGCTAATATAAATAATGAGATAAATATATCACCGAAAGGTTGAATATAGCTAAATATGCAAAGATTTTCACGTAATATTTACAATGGTATTATTGCTTATTTCAATTTACATTATATGCTTAAGATAGTATAAGTACACGCTTACAAATAACTATTGCATAAAATCACAAAGAAAAAATATATACGCACTATTAAAAATAGTGTCTGTCCACAAAATGAACTGCCCTTTATTTTTTCTCATTTTCTCTTTGACTCGACAAGACGATTTAAGATGCATGAGCGCCAATTCCATTTGTACATGCATCTTTGTGATATCTTCGAAACATCTCATTATAAGTGGTCAGACATATCTTGTAGCATCACACTCTATCAAAGGCGTTGTCATCAACACCATAAAATGCCTCTTAAACCATATGCCTCCAAGCTTAATCATACAAATTTAGCTCTCCATTCATATGTAAGCTCCACATGCTCTGGTTTTGTCTTTCTCTTTATTTCTTTTTTTCCCATTTGGCATGCCGAACACGCGAGTGAAATCGCCAGGTTCAATGTGGATCCTCCGATTATATTACAATATAATCTCACAACTTAGAGTATCGAAATTATCTAAGATCCAATATCCAAGTCTCAGAGGTATATCCTTAACCATAAGTTTAAGGATATTTCCGAATCCCATTTTGCGGACTTGTTCTATTTGGGTTTCGATTAACTTCTCAATTGTTTCCTCAAGAATCTATGTACGAGCGATTCTAGGAATCTTGTTCTCAATATTAAAGATGCATGAAATCAACACTAAAAAAACATGAAAAAAAAACCCTAAAAATCAACAATGACATGCTTAAACGCATAATAAAACAAGCATGTAATATACATTAAAGATGCATGAAATATCAACAATAAACAAAAAACGATTCGATTAATGCAGACTTCATATAAACAAATGATAACCTATCTCTAACAACGACTAGATTCATATAAATGATTAAGGCTTCATATAAACTATATTCGATTTTTTAAGCTACTATCTATCTTAGCATCGCTTGATTTCGAACAAAATTAATGCCATCGCTTGATTTTGATGTTCACAAATATCAAAATATTTAATTTTGATATATACGTTGAAATTTAATGCATCGAAAAATTTACTTTTCAGTCCACACCACTAACAAGTTCTAGATATGCCCCTGGATTCATCTATATATCTTGTGAAGATTCATGTTCGGAATATAGGATAGTTAGTGCCGATAATTAAGGTAGTATTTTCTTAATGATTTTTCCAAGATGAAAATACCCTTTATAATTCGAAAAAATGCATTTAATCACAACAAAATCTAATCAGCTGGTAATTAATCTTGTCCATAGATTTCTTAAAAATGAGGGTTTAGATTAGTTCTTACTTCTCACCACCTAAATTATTACTATTACCCTGAAATAATTCAAAATTATCATTTTTTTACATTATTTTTACATCATTTAATTTGTGATTAACAACACCCAATTGACAATACGTGTTTACTGATATGGCATATAATTTGACACATCATATTGATTTGCTTAATGTAAAATACAAAAATGTCAAATTTAAAATGATAGTTCGGTGTGAAATTATGCGCCCCAAATTGAAACTTTTATAATAACATTTTTTATAAATCAAAATATATATATAGATATATATATATATATATCTCTCTGTATGGATGAAGTATCCTATTCAATATCGATAAACTTAGGTTGTGGCAAGTGGCAACTTATTCTAAGGGTTTTGATTTGATAATGAGAAACTAATTAGTGTCAGATTAAAATTAAAAAAATTAGTAATAGTTTGGACTATCTGAGTTATTTTGATGTATTTGTCATAAAAAAATTTTTTGTTTTTTTTGAAAGGTATAAATTCTGAATATGTTCAATATATAAACCGTAATATTTGAAAGAATTTGTAACGTCTAGTCATTGTAACACACACAGTACTCTTCGTTTCCTTCCACCACCGATGAATCGCCGCCGCATTGCCGATTTCCCCGCCGGCGCTCCTCCACCGTTGTTTGAGGCTTTCAATTTGAAGGTTCTGCGAATCGTATTTCGCCATGAGAGCTCAAGCTCTCCTTCATCAGCTCAGATCCCAGATCGGAACTGGTTTTCGAGAGGTAAGATCGTAATCAGTCGCACCTCAACTATGAGAATAATTCGTCTATTTCTTCTTTGATTAGGATTTTTATATAGTTTGTGGATTTTGGAAGGCGGAAGATGTGTTCTCGGCGCTGTCCGTACAGCTGGTGAAGTTGGTGGGGCTGAAGACTGCAGAAATGTCCGAAGAGAGGAGATTCACCACAGTTTTCACTTCATTTGACGGCCCACAGTCTCAGGTGATTGGCTGAAAAAAAAAATGCTCAAATATGAAAAATTTGATTTATGGACATCCTAATTTGCTCGAATCGCTTATAACTTGTTTGACATTGTTCTGCGGATTTGTACATATATATTTTTTATCATGAAAAAATTAATGCAAATATGCAATGTGTGTAAAAGTACTTGTTTTAGAACCTACATAATTTCTTCTTCTTCTTCCTTTTTTTTTTTTGGTTTCGAAATAAACTTAGTTGATTTGTTTTCTAGATCTCTTTATTGTTCATATGTTTCCTTAGTAAGTAGCCATCTAGTTTCCCAGTCTGATATAGTTTAGTTTATTATTCTGGAAGGTCTCTTTCCTGTATTATAACTATACTGAGGCCAGGGTTATATTTCTGGATCATGCAATGATATTATAATTTTTGCTAGCATCAAAAGTACGGAGTTTTTGTGCACTCGAAGCACGACTTAGAGTATCTTGAAGCAAGGGATATTGTTCGCGGTTTTTGTTATCGTTTTTTAGCAATAGAGAAATTAATGATATTAGAGGCACAAGCCGTTTTTCTGATTTCTCTCTTACTTTAACAAGAAATTATAAAGGATGTATTTTCTATGCAAATTAGAAGAGGTCCGAAGAAGGAAAACAAATTACTAGAAAGAGTTGATAGGGGACATAAACAATCTTCTCCTCCCGATCATATGATGTTAGAACCCTCAATAACCCAACTTTTCGCGATAAGCTTCAAAAGGCTGAAGGAATATCACAGTCGAATGCTTCTGTCTAGTTTGAATTGGTTTTGGAAATAAGCAGTTCTTGGTGTGGTTTTGATTTCGTAAACCTGAATTATATTTGGGTATGGTTGGCGGTTTTTGAATATTGAGTCAAATGAAAACCGAAACAACCAAGACCTTAATACGTGCATAGACCGAAATAAATGAATTGTACATTAGGGGCTTGTTTGCTACGAGCTATAAGGGTGTATAATATACTCAAAATTCATTATTCTGCAACCATTGATACCATGCAGACTTCTTGCCCATTAACATCGAGTTTTGGCCTGCAATAGGGATATCTTTACACTCAATGCTTATAGATATGTGTGCTTATTATTTTCTTTTTATTGTTTTTATAGCATTGCTAAAGTTGTGTAGTGGAGCTGTAATAGAGAGCTCGACTGGGGTGCAACATAATCGGTGCCGCGCGTGTCATATCTTCAACTTATACCTTAATGTTTTTAGTAGTTTTGCGTATTAACTAATAACTTAGTACTTATGTTGGGTTATCCTTTATATTAAGCACTTCTCTTTTAGTTTGTCGTGAAATGGCAGGATGAAGACTATATGAACAAAGCCATGAAAACTAGCAATGAGTTGATGGAGAAACAAAAGCTACAAGTGATTCAACTGATTAAAATTCTAAAAAACATCGAATCTCAAGTGAATTCAAGCCAAAAGAGCATGTTTGAGGACCTTTCAAGTCATCAAGTTTTCATAAGAAAGTTGTTCATGAAAGCTTCTTCATTTGTTTCCTCAGGGTTTGGGCACAATAATGATCAATGTCTTATGATGCAAAAGATTCTCAAAGTCACATTTGATCATGTACGAGCTGCCTTAGGATTAGTGGAGGCTGGATTAGAAGATATGATCAGTGAATTGGCTAAAAAGATGTGCAATCCTATGGTCGAGTATGTGCGTGGTCTTAGGGTTGAAATGCAAGCTGGAGCATGCTCAAGTTTGCTGGAGCTTGTGGGGAAGATGCATGAAGAAATGAAGGTGAAGGAACTTGAGTTGGAGAAAGCAAGAAATCAGGTGGAGTTTGTGCAAGAGATGCGTGAAGCAATGAAGGCAAAGGAACTTGAGTTGGAGAAAGCAAGGAATCAAACACAATTATCAGAACAAAGAACGATCGAAGCATTGAGCAACTAGCTAGTAGGAAGAGGTGAGGGCATTTTTTCTTGTAAACATGATCGATACAGTTACAAGAAACTTGTAACTAACCACCCTAATAGAGCAAAAAACGAAATAACCGAAGAAACTTCAATCTAAAAGACTAATACATTTTGTTCCCGTTAAATACATCTTTATGATTGTTTGTATATGTTTCCATATAAAAAGTCCAAGTGAGTCTTAACTTGGCACTATGTAAAATCCACTCATTTCCTGTATTTTTGGTTTTCTCTCGTTGAGGATAAGTAGCATCTTTGAATTATTAGAGCTAAAACATATTTAGCAGGTGAAGAGACTGGAGTTGGAGGTGACAAGAAATCAGACGAGATTAACAGCACAACAAAGCGGGAGTGAGGCATTGATCAGGTTGGAGAATTCACAAGAAACATCCCCGATGACTGGACAACAAGAAGAGGTGAAATGTATTTCTTGTTATGATCCATTTACTTTGCTAATAATCAGTTTAGTTGAAAGAAATTGAAACCAATCACCTTAATCAAGTAATATGACAATTCCACGTCTAGAATTGTTTGCATCATCATCCCATGTAAACTCCAAGTCCAAGTAAATCTGAATTTAGAACTAAGTGAAAACCATCATGTTTCTCTTTATATATACTAAAAAATCAATGCAGTATAGGTGATCATTGACTACAATACAGAGGGAATGGTTATTATTATTATTATTATTATTACTATTATTATTATTATTATTATTATTATTATTTTGTTTATTTAGGAATTCTAAGATCTAGGGCTTAGGGTCCTTGGGAATCATAAAAGTTATTAAAAAAAAAACATATTTAGCATGTGAGAAGACTAGAGGAGGCAAGAAACAAGATGAGGTCAGCACAACAAAGCAGGATTGATGCATTGAGCAGGTTGAAGAAATTTGAAAGAACGGCTAAGAAACAACACGAAGAGGTAAATTTATTTCTTATTTTGCTGGTCATCAATTTAGTTGGAAAAAAATATAGTTGCAAGAAGTTCAAAACTAACCACCCTAATGAAAGCAAAAAGAGATACAGGTAATCTTAAGAGTAAAACATCTTATTCCATTAAAAGCATGTTTATGGATTGTTTACATCATCATTCCATGTACCAAGTCCAAGTGAGTATGAATTTAGAGATTATTACTTCCTTCTAATAAATAATGCAACTGCTGTAGACTCCCTTTGTGTATTTTTTGCTTAATGAATTAAAGATTTAGCAACGTCTTTTAATTTGACATAGTTCATTTTTCCCACTTGAAATGACCAGAGATCTTCAACATTGAGAGAAGATCAAGAAGCCAAAGATGACAGCTTGATGTGGGAACTACTCAGCACGCAGAAAAGGAAATCCCCTTCGAGCCCAGACGAGCTTCAAAGCATAGGAATGAGCAGCAAAAAACCTCCTTCAAAGAGGGCTTCGTTGCCCTCTCATAGCCACAGGCCTATTACACGTTCGCAGTTCAGAAGGGCGAATTTAGAATCTACAACCATCAATTCGAAGAGAATCTTACGATCCTCTCCTTCAGCTACAACTCAAAGGGTTCTATGTGGGAAACGGATAATACCTTGAGCATCACTTCAACCCTAAAACAAGTTACTTTAAACTTCTTATTTTCTTGCTTTTAAGTATTCATGGATATGAACAATAGAGGTAAATAAATATGAGAAGAATATTGGCATCTCTCCTTCCCTACTCGTGTGTATATATAACATCGAAATTTCACGTAGTAGCATTTATATACTGTAAAGTAATCTTCTGGTGATATATAGTGATGCAGGGGAAGAGCTGCTGAGTCATATAGTTTAGGGAAAAGTAGCAAATACCCCCTCAACGTTGCCATGTCGGAGCAAATGTACCCCTAACGAAACGTTAGGTGCTGCCAGCACCCTAACGTCTCAAGAACGGTGCAATTAACCACCCCTCCAGTTAACTTCAAAACTAATACCGTTACAAAACATTACATTTTTCATTTCTTATTCTATTGTGGGACCCGCATCATCTTCTTCCTCACTTAAATGCTCCTGCAACTCCTATTATTCTCACATTTCCTCCAATTATCTTTAATTTTATAAACTTGAATGTCACATACGTGTACTTGTGTTTGACCTATGTATTATGCACTAGGGTGTTATATAATAGTGTTAAACCACCACACTGCCCTGCCACTCTCCGTGGCGGAGCCGCCGTAATGTTAAGTTGCCACTGCCATAATTTCACTTCCCTATCGAAGCTTCCTTCTTCATACTTTAAAATTTTCAATTATAAGCACCTAGCTGGAGAATAATATTCCTCCATTTCTGGCTGATCCATTATGCACTATTTAATATTTATTGATGCAACTTATTGGATAATTTGTGTATATTCTGGTTTCCTTAAAATGTGATTTCCAAAAGCAAAAAACTTAATAAATAAATAAATAAAAAGTTAAGCAGTATTTGTTTTCTCCAAGCATAATTTCAGCACCATTTTCATCCGAAATGGTGACGAATAGAAGAAAATGGTGAGAATAATAGGATTTACAGGAGAGTTTGAGTGAGGAAGAAGATGATGTGGGTCCCACAATAGAATAAGAAATGAAAAATGTAATGTTTCTTAACGGTGTTAGTTTTGAAATTAACTAGAGGGGTTAATTGCACCGTTTTTGAGACGTTAGGGTGATGGCAGCATCTAACGTTTCGTTAGGGGTATATTTGCTCTGACATGACAACGTTGAGGAGGTATTTGCTACTTTTCCCTATAGTTTATATACCATGTTATATCTGAAAATTCAATTTGTATATCAAATATTATCAATGTGTCCACATTTAAATATATATATATATAATTTCCTACGCAGTGTATATTATGTGAAGTAGTACTAAAGTTCATGTAGTTCTGTGGGTTCTACATGTTATATAAACATAAATTCATAGCCAAGTTACATCCAAAAATCCACAAGGCGAGTTGTGTGTGTATTATTGTGCAT
Source organism: Mentha longifolia (assembly GCA_001642375.2). Lineage (NCBI taxonomy): Eukaryota > Viridiplantae > Streptophyta > Magnoliopsida > Lamiales > Lamiaceae > Mentha > Mentha longifolia. The sequence continues at coordinate 32,041,186 of CM038111.1, read as the reverse complement.
CAAATTATACAATTCATATGTTACCCTTTTTGAATAGTAATGAAGTTAGTTATCACTTTAATGTTATACTACCGTATTAATAAATCCAAAAAATGTTATATAAAAGAATATCTTAATCATTTATAATAACATTTATTTTTCTTTTATGAAGTTATTTACTTAATAAGGGTAGTAAAATTGCCTCAAGGTATTTAAATTTTTGGGACAAAATGTAAAATAGCCATTTAAGATAGTGGATGAAAAAAACTAGCCACTAACTTAAAAATATATAAAAATAGCCACTTTTATATGATAAGACAAAAATACCCTTAATGAGATCGATCGATCCTAACACACGGGATCGATCGAGCCCAATGCACTAAAGACCGATCGAGCCCTTGAGTCCAACACACTAAGGATCGATTGAGCCATTGACCCCAACACACTAAGGCTCGATCGATCACGACACATGGGATCGATCGAGCCCATTCGATCCGAACACACTAAGGATCGATCGATCCCATTTCAAGATCGATCGTGCCCAAGGCTTTTTTTCTTCTTATAAGTATTGAGTATTAAGGGTAAAAATGTCAATGTGACTACTTTTTATATCTTTATAAGTTAGTGGCTATTTTTTTGTTTTTCTTAAGTTAAGTGGCTATTTTCTACCATTACCACTAAATTTTTTATATTGTACGTACATTGTCAATATGAGATATTATATCGTGAAATCAAATAAAATTCACGCTTCAATGTCATCATGATAAGCATATAGCAATGTTTTGAAAATTAGACCACAAGTCAGAACTCGCGTGATCTTCGGGTCATTGTTCAGTTGATTCAATCAGTTAAAATGTTCAATACAATAATTAATTAAAATAATAAAAAAATCATGATATATAAAAAATATAAAAAAAATCATAAAAATACAAGATTATAGACATTAAATCCATTAAAAATATAATGGAATTATATTACATATATTTACACTACAAACATATGTAAGATATTATATATGAAAAAATAGAAATATTTTGACATATTTATTGAGTACAAATGCATATAGCAATAAATAATTGAAGGGATTAATTGCCTCTACAAATACAATATTTCGTCAAATTTTAAATTTGCACGTGAGCTTTAAATTTAACTCATATACATGACCTTTTGATTTCATCTTATTTTGCACACAAGAATAATTTGGGAGATACATTGTAGATGACATGACAAATTAAAACTGATCTGACATCAAAACGATATCGTTTCAATCAAAATAACGTTGTTAACTAATTTTAAATTAAAAAATGAAATAAAATAAATAATTATAGCGTAAATGACTCGCGCGTGAGAGAAAGATATAACTTAAGTGGATTTTCATTTTTTATTTTACTTTATTTTTAAACTATGTTTTTATGTAGCAAAAAGGATAAAATGGAACTTTCAAGAACTTCAATCTGGACATTTGTAAAATTTGGTTTGTCTTTATTTTTTATCACTCTTTATTTATATAATATTAAAATAATTAAAACATCGAACACCATATTCTGCTGCTATTCCACAGGCACAGCTCTCCAACGACATTTAACTCTTTCCCAAGAAACAACCCTCATATTCTTCCTCGTACCTTTTGGCAAACCCTAATCGCGCAACGTCTTCCTTTTCCTGGGCTTTAATTTCTTTGCATTTTTTTGGTATATTCAAGGTTCGGTTTCCTGGATTTGTTGCGATTCTTTCCTCTTCTTTTCTTGATTATTGATTGCAATTTTGTTTTTCGTTCTATGTTTTTGGTATTTGGGCTCTGATTGTTAACTAATAAAAACCCTAAAAGGATTGATTAACCCAATTTTTATGATTTCTCATCCGATGAATTCAGTTTCATTCGTATGCTTCGTTTAATTTGTTCAAGAAAAAGATGGTTTTTGGTTTTCTGATGTTCATTTTCTTGTGGAAAGTTTTGCTTTTGGGTTTCGTTATAGGGTCCCCTTTTCTTCCTGAGGATAATGTTGATCGGCGCCTTCAGTTTTTCTATCCTAGCTACGATCTCTACCCAAAAAATTACATTTGAAGATATGACATGCTGCATATTGAATTGAGAAAAATGAATTTATATATAGTTAAGGGTGCAGCCCATTGATGTAATCGATTGAGTTCTGAGGTCATTTCGTATGTGTAGTAGATAGAGATGGGAGTACGTTTTTATGCAGCTATATCCCGTTGAATCTCTCAGAAAACTCCATTTCCATATTTTCTCCAGATTTAGGTTTTTATTTACTAATGGATTATGTGATGTGATCATACTTGTGGCTTTTAATTTCCTCTTATGTACATCAATATTTTTTAGCAATTCATCGAATCTTATTGATATTGTTCTGATGTAGGTTATTTGGATTGCATAAATCAATTGGTGGTCACGTTTTGGTCCTCTAGCCATGGTATGTTGCTCGAACCTGGTTTTCATCTCTAGCAACGCACAGTTTGCTGCATGCATAGGCGCTATATAGTGTGACTTTTCTTGTTTACATATTAGTATAAATGGTAAAGGGTCTTAAATCGCCAGTAGTAGGGAGTTGACTCAATTTATTAATTCTATACTGCGTTTTAACTTTTAAGTTCCATTCTCCTGTTTCATGTCAAATGGTAAAGTTAAGATTTGACCTCCTAAATTTCACATATTATGTCTTCAATATAGTTGAGGGAAATTCTTTCCGATGGTTATCTTGCACTTCTAGTTTACAGCTCTCTATAGTCTTATTGTGTGTGTTGTCTTTCAAGCTTCAAGAACCCCACACTGTATAAGTTATCCAGAAATTTGATTTACAACATTCTATCCGATTGGACATTGTAATGCATAATGTCATAGTTGGATCACATACTCAAACCGATAAATAAATGCATTCATCTTCTATATGATATTCTCTAAAGTGCTTGGAGTATTATTTTCATTGCAAGTTAATGCTTGTTTGGGGTTGCAGGCTGCTAGGATTATCGCTAACTTGATTGTTATGGGCTCTGGAGTAATGATAAGAGCGTTTGCTCAAGCATATCGTCAGGCACTTGCAAGTAAGTTTTTCTTTGGGTTGTTCTTCAGTTTTCTACTTTTGCAGAATAATGTAGAGTAGCTTGTGATTAGCTAGTCCTGACTAGATAGTCGAGCAATGGCTCCTGGTTGATCCTTCTTGTTAGTGCCCGCTCAAGTAATTTGGGTCGAAAGATGTAAGGCTTAGTACAGAGACATCAAAGTATTTAAAGTTATCAAGATTTTGTGTTGAGGATCATAAAAAAAATCTCGGTGCTTGTGCACAAGATCGCCATTTTCTTGTGAATGCGTTGGACTTAATGCATCAGCATTTAGAAAGTGAATTGATAACCCTTGATCATAAAAAAATCTCGGTGCTTGTGCACAGAATTGCAGTTTTCTTGTGAATGCGTCGACTTAATGCATCAGCATTTGGAAAGTGAATAACCCTTGATTATCTTCAACAATACTGTTTTATGATGCATTGCAGATGCCGCAAAGACTGGTGCTGCTAAAGAAGCTGTGGAAAATATCAAAAAAGGTAGTAAAATGATGACTGAAGCTGAGGCAAGGCAAATCCTTGGTGTCACTGAGAACACACCATGGGAAGAGATTGTGAAGGTTTCTCCTTTCTCTGATTCCTTTTCTTTTTTCCTGCCATTTTAGATAAGAAGTTGGGTTTTTTTCGTGTGCTAATAATAAATCAACGAATTTAAATATCTCCCTTGATTTTTCTCAGAGGTACGACAAGCTGTTTGAGAGGAATACTCAGAGTGGCAGTTTCTATCTCCAATCAAAGGTGGTTAGAGCTAAAGAATGTCTGGAAAGTATTGAGAAACCGAAGGATCTGAACTCGAATTAGAAAATTGTTACCTAGCTCTTTGAAAGGTTGCTCTGGCATATTGTATGCTATAAGAGGACCCTCATGTTCTAAACATACAAGTAGTTAGTTGTATCGCTCTCGATCAAATTGATCTGGTTGTTTCTTTTCTTCTTTATGCCCTTTGTCTGGAGTATGGGGTGGCCTACTTTAATATGTTACAAATGTTTCATGCTGTATTAGTTGAGGATCAGTGTGTCCCCTTTTGCTTGTAATGATCTCTTAGTCTAGTTGTCACTGAAAGCTATATGATTATACATGAAGTTACAAGATAAATAAATTTGGTTCCATAGCTATTGATGGTGTTAGTTTTAGTATTTTATTTTACAGTGTGAACAGTCTATCTTATGCCTACAAATGAAAGTTCTTTTTGAAAGTATTTTGCACAAAGACTAGAGAAAATTACACGGGGCAAAATATGTCACAATGGTGAAATATTATTATCTCTTCCCTCAAAAAGCATGATCTTTCTCTGTTCGAGTCGAGGGAGGGAGAAACAATTGGCATTGAATCCAAAACATCACCCTTTACACAGAAAAATGGAGCATATATCAAAAGATTGTTACCAACTTACGTAACAAAAGTGTTTTATTACAGGCTAACACGCATTTCTTTTAAGTTCAAATTGCGAAAATTGTATTGAGAGGTCATCCCATTCGGGCATTCTTGTCAACGGGTGCTGGTTCTGGCTCTGGCTGAGCCTCCTCAACACGTTGGTCTGCCTCTGAATTTTGTGAATTTTGGGAATTCGCAAGTGCTTGAGCATCTGCTTCAGCTTCAGCTTTCTCAAGTAAAGCCTGTCTTTGCATCATTGCCATCATTCTCATTGTCTTCTCCTCTCCTTCGAGCTGAGCCTTCATAAGCATCTCTGCTTCCATATCAATTGGCTTGAAGTAATCCTCAATGGCAGCTTCCTGCTAATTTTCATCTCGTATTTAAACAAGTTCACTAGATAACTAAATATTGCTGAGAAGAGATTAGAAGCATGAATCCATCGCACCTCTAAATGAACAGTCGAAGATATAAAGATTGAGTAAACAAGAGGAAAAATATGGAGGACAATATCAATTGCAGGTTGCACCAACACTTCAAAAGTTACGAATACATACATGTTCCTCGAAAAAAAAGGCCTACACGCAGAAAACTTCTCTAGATGCAATAGTGATGTCAGATAAAAGGAAGCAACATTGAAATCGGCCCATGCCTTATCCTGGTCTACACAGCACATATAAGATAATACTCCTAGTTTTTAGTTGGTGCCAGATTCCAGTACCAATGAGCGGAAAATGAGAAAGTATTTGATCTCTCCTTACAAGGAGAAGATAAAAAAATCTATGTACGGATTCTAATGGTTCTTATAGAATATAGGTGGGTAGCTTTAAATCATTTGTTCCCTTTTGGAAGGTAGGCAGTGGTTAATTCATTGTTCGGGTTCTTTTTTGGATTTAATTATTGTCCATGGATCACACCTAACGAGCTTCATGCAGCATCTGTTGACCATGAATTTCATTGGCATTAAGCATTAAGAAAACATAAGGGGGAAGACGGTTATCCTGAAAGTACAAAACTTTAAATATTAGCTTTGGCCTGCTGATGTATTACTCACAGGAAGAGGAACAATAAAGGTTTTAGCTGCAAAGATCCTATGCCAGATACAACCCTCACTGCCAGCAATATAGTAAAACTCCAGTTTATGGAGAAACAAGGTTCTCATCCCATTTTCTCCGCATAAAAGTAGCCAGTATAGATATTGTTTATCTGAATAAGACAATTATGGAAAATGAATCATAACTACGTTAGAAGGTCTTGCAAATAGTACTTTAGAACGAATTCCTGAAACCGAAATTCAAGTCCTCTTTCAACCAATATGATCCCAAATTTGAGAAAGGTAATATGGCATATAGAGAAATGTTGTCCTGAAATTTCCCTTCAGCTTTAAAAATACATGCAACAAACTAAAGAGTGGGGAAGCTTACCGTGTCCTCTAACTTCTTATTCAATGTTCGCATTTCCTCAACCATCTTCCGCACCTCTGACAAAATAATTTGTTCGGGAAGCTTATTGATAGCTGCTTTTCTTGCTTCTACCTGTCAAATGAAGGAGTGTACAGGTAAGAAAGAAGAGGAATCAAAGAAGTACATCAGTTCATACTCGTATTATACTTTGGCATGCATATGAAATAACATAAGCAAACTACCCAATCCTATGTTTTTTTCAGCTGTGAGTTTATATTTCTTAGATGAAAATAAGGCAAAAATTAGCCCATGCTCGAGTACAACATTATTACCCGAGCAAAAAAATTACAATAGATAAAGACCCAACTAGGTGAGAACCATTCTCGAGATAAAATAGAACTATTAAAAGGCCGTACACCTAGCAACTCACCACCTCACAACATAAAACATATCAATGAAACTGGCTATGGCATCAGACGCCAGAGGAATAGATTTAGCCCCAAAATTTAACAATGAAATCAAATTAGAAATCTGATTTTTTTTATTTTTTTTTTGCTGTGGTGGTGGTATCTGAACAGCAATATGCGGATTGTATTGTTAACACCTCCGTCGCTGTATATGAAAAGCAGCAAACTTGCACCAATTTCACGAGTTGAGTACCATACTCCTCAGTCCTCAATCATTCAAAATTACAAACATACCATTTTGATAAAAACCCTCAAACAAGGAACCCACTTTGCAATAGTAAACAGCCGCATTTATTCGCTCCAAATAAAAAACGATACTAGATCGTCTTCAACAACTCCATTCTAAAGTTCTATTTCAATTCCAATAATGAAAACAAATCAATAGAACTAGAACAACAATAATAAATAGAATGGAGTCATCGAAGAATGCAGAAATTCACCAAAAACTGACTGCAAATAGACAATAATATAACTAAGATTTAAGAGTATAATGGAAAACCTGCTGTAGGCGCTGTTGAAGCTGCATTCTGTAGGATCGGATTCTGCGCTCTTCGTAACCCGAAATAACCCTAGCGTAGAACATGGTTTTCCGGAAGAATTCCCTCACTTTATCCATTTACTTACAATCGCCGTTCCTCCTTGTTTGATTATTTATGGGATTGATGTATCAAAAGCAGAATTAGGCGCCACCTTTTAAGCTGAAACAAAACTTTAGAATATGTGAGTTTCCGAATGTGAATTTCAAGGGGAAGGAGAGGAACTGTGCTTATGTCGTTACTGAAACGGTGAAACCTAACACTAGCAGTGTTTCCTTCCTTTCCAATTTTTTTTTTTTTTTTGCAATTTTCAAGATATTATTATTATTATTATTATTATTATTATTACTCTATTTGTCATCATTTACTGACTTGTTGACTTATTAGATGAATTTAAATTTTCGTGATGATGGATTTTAAATTTAATTTATAGAGATTAGTTTTTTTTACACCCTTGTAAAAAAAAACTAAACTCAAAAAATTTGATTTTAAATCCATCATCACAAAGCTTTAAAATTATTTTAAAAGTTAACAGGGTCAGTAAATAAAAGACGGAGGGAATATTATTATTATTATTTATTTATTTATTTTATTTTTTTCAAATGGTTAAAATCTAATTTTGTACCTCGTTTATAGAAATGATTCAGATTCTGTGTTAAATTTATCTTCTATAATAAAAACAAGGCCAAATATGCAAATATATCCCGAACTTTCATCATTGAGCAAATCTATCCCAAACTACTCAAAATTGCTCAAATCTATCCTCGGAGTAAAATTCCGTCTATGACATGGATTTTAACAACAAAAAAATAATGCAAAACTGAATACATATCATTACCTTCACTCCTTATCGAACTCTAATTCTTCTCGCCACCAAAGCTCGGCGAAAACGTTGGTCGTCTCTCTCGACGGTCACCACCCCGCACGTCGCTCGTCCCAGACCACCATCGCAGCCCATCTCGTTGCTATGGTAACGACCGGCGGCGGCGACTGAACTAAATTACAAAGAAGTGAGCGATTAAATCAATCATCTTGACCGTCGCTACCACCTGCCCACCGTTGAGGCTGCGTGTACTGATATGAACAAGATGGTCATTGTGAGTGCTCTCAGTGGGATGAATAATTCATCAAAATAGTGAGGAAGTCGTAAGAGCCCAGATATTAGATGTGGGTGAAAAAATAAAGCTATGTTTGATAGGGGAGAACGAAAATTGAAGCTAGAATTAATAGATTTGAAAAAATAACTTTTTTGTTTTACGGTGAGCATGAGAACCATTTCATTTGGCAATTTGATGATGAGTCCTTTAGATACATTTCATTTTTGGATTGAAAACTGATTTCTAGCATAAGTGAAATTTATTATCTATTGTGTTTGTATTTCTCTGTTGAGTTATATAGGATGGTGCAAATAATTTGTGAGGAATATGATGGTATTTCGTGCGTATCTGATGTTTATAAAAATGCTTAGCCGACCAAAGAAATTTTAGTCAACTCTCCGGCGATCTAGTCAGCATCTCATAGCCGGAATTTTACTCCGAGGATAGATTTGAGTAATTTCGAGTAGTTTGGGATAGATTTGCTCAATAATGAAAGTTCAGAATAAATTTGCAACAAAAGTCATAGTTCAGGATAGATTTACATATTTGGCCTAAAAACAATTATAACTTTGCTATTACGAGCAGATGACTGTTCATATTTCACAATCCATCATCCTTCATTTGCCACACTTTGTAGATTGAGATGGGTTGATGGAATTCAAATTCATGATATATCACCAAAATAAACAACTTTAATTTTTTATTAGAGAAACTTTAAATTTTGATATATGCGGCTCAATTCAACTTTTCATGAGGATACATGCAAGCACATAGAATAAATATAGCGTTCGAGTAGCAACTCGGTACAAAATTTAAGCCGCGTCCACAACTGTACTAAGCAAAATTTCATTACTGTAGCCAATTACAAGATATCATCTGAAAACATCACTGTACTTTAGAAAGCACATAAAACAACAAAATAAAATCCATGAAAAAATCAATCTCTGCATCTATCGATGAAAGAGGCGTGATTTCTTCTTCAATTGTTTGTAGGACAAACGGCGATATGGGTGGAACGGTTTCAAGATTTCAGATTTCAAGAAACCAGATACAAGAATGGATACATAATGAACAAGAAAGTCGAGATTGTATCAAAAATCGGAAAAGCCATGCCATGTCCATGTGAACAATTGAAAAAAAAATGAAACTTGATGCTACATAATGAACAAGAATGGTTACTTTTAGCCATTTCCAGTTTTATAAACCCTGACAAAATTGGGTAAATTTCCGTGGTGAGATAAAAAAAACCTAACCCGGAACTCAATCTAGATGACGATTCTGGTCGTAGGCTCTGGAAGCAAACTAGGCACAAAAATAACCAAGAGTGTGATTGTATTTACAGTTGTGGTTCGATTATGCAGTGGGGCCAATACCTCGAGCTCGCATGTAAGCCAAAAACTGTGTGGGTAATTCAGCTAGAAGCGATTCAACAACAGAGCCTTCTCCACCTGCATTTAAACGATACGTGACATTATACAAGACATTCATCTAAGAAAGTATTATTCTGGAATTCTTAGAATTTGTGACTTACTTTGTACATCACGGAAGGGAACAAACTGGACAATATCGCGTGATGCAACTCGTCCAGATGAACTTTCAAGTCTCTCCCCTTTGTCTGCATCCAGAATCTGATAAAGGAACGACAAAGTATCATTCGATGAGTGTGCGGAGAAGTTGAGGATATTAGTATATTACTAACACCGGGTAAAAGAATCATCCAGTCAAATACAAACTATACGAATAAGAAAAACATGCATACCTCCATTTCTTTAAAGTCAGCTCCCCCAACCCCAACAATGAGTATGGACAATGGCAGATCAGATGCCATTACAAAGGCATCTTTTGTTTCCTGGAGGTCTGTTATCACCCCATCCTATATTTTCAAAGTATGGCAAAGCATTAGAGAAATAATCAGGTAGAATATAAAACTTGCAACTCTAAAAAGTGCAAACTTTATTCAAGTTTTTCTAAGCTATATATAGCATGTGCTCAGGTATACTACAAGCCTAACTATAGGAAATAAACAATAACTACAAGTTGGAAAAAGACAACAGAATAAGTTGAAATTTCATAATATACCGTGATAATCAACAGAACATAATACTTTCTTTCATTTCGTGCAACAGATCCACTAGCAATCTGTGCAGCTTGCGTGACTATATGTCCGAATAACGTTGGTCCAGCTAATGAGACGTTAAAAAGAGCACTTGTATATGCTGTCATGATTCCATGGATTCCTTCAACCTGGAAGGTAACAAAAAGTATTAAATAATGACCGCGAGTTACGGGATCAGTAAGTTAACAAGGCTCAGGTTCACCTCGCAATAGGTACTGCTGCCATTCAAGTTAAAACAATGGGATACAGGACCATCAATTGGCCTGGCTCCAAACCCCCATGCAGGAAATTTTTTATCATAATCGTAGAACTGCAGAACTCCTCCAACTTCCATAATTGCCTAAACTAAGATAAAACAGATTAGCTTTTAATTCCTCAATCCCAGGAATTAAAATATAAAAAATAGAATACATCTCACTCTCTGATAAGCATTTGGCCTCCCTGACGGATCAATATAGTGCAATGAATCAGGCAGGCGGGGATTACCATTTGAAGCTGATACAAAATATATAGAATTAGATTAGTTACAACCCTTCAAACACTCGGAAAAAAGGTTATTATACTACTACATGTATGGATGTGTGTAAATTGCATGTAAACTTAAGGCAGCCACAAGTGTGAAGGCAGGAAAAAGGAAGCTCTTTTTATATTAACATTAAGTCGTTTGCAAGATTATGCTTGTATATGACACCAGAGTCTCATCAATTATACTTCTTGTCACATGCTATAAGAAAAGTTGCAGCAGCAGAAAACCGAGTGACGTAGAATTAGTAAGAAAACCATTTTCTGTTCCTTGCATAAAAAATCCTGGACACAAGTCGCACAACAAAAAGTGGCCTGAACGCAGCACCAAGGGAAACTACAGATACAGTAGCATATTTGATATTTGAATGATCTGAGCAACTCAATCAAATAAGATAAACTTATCCGAATGAGTACAGAACAATTCTTAGAGAACACTTCCTGTCAGGCTTTAGCGAGCCATACATTGGCTCAACCAAACAGAACAAAAGCATTGTTGAAATCTCAGTACTTAAGTAGAATATCCGAGGCGCTGAACAATCAAATCCAGAAGAAAAAACAGCCCATAGATTTAAAAAGGCATACCAGTGAAATCAATAGCAACCATGAAATTCAGCTCATAACCTCCAGCCAAGTAATCAAGGAATGTGTGCTGGATGTTCTCCGAATATTTGTCCACGATCAACTGACTTTTTAAGACCTACATGGCAAACAAACATAAAAATAAGAAATTAAGATTCACAAGCAAATAAACCTCATCTTAATCAGTCTGTTTCTTACCTTGTGTTGGTGATTTTGGCCAACTGATGCCGAAACAAACAAATTTTCTCCCGTTCCAGCAGAGTGCAGCCTTTCCAAATCCGCGAGTGACTTCTGAATTTTTCTGAACAATTATGGTTGGGGATCAGAATAAGCTAAAAAAATAGTCACAGAGCTGGTCAAATAAAGACAGCGGCTTACCCCAATAAATCATGCTTCCCATTGCTATTGAAGTTAAAACACTCGATAAGTAGTGGGCTGTCCTGCACAGTTAAACCTCGTTAGATTAAGATCCCCAGTAACTTCTGAAAAAGAATAGAAGAGAGCTGAATGGTGAGCTGGAGATATCAGGATCCAATATTTGTGTCCATGTTTAATTTTATAGCAATCCACACAAAAGTTCTAATCACAAAGCAAATCAAGAATCAAAAGCACTTTCTTTTCCAGAAAAAGCTTGGACGACAACTTCATCTACTGCATATTTTGTAGAAAGAAAGCTTCTGACTATTCAAGTGACAGAGAGAAATTTCTAGCACCAAGTTTGTACCTTGCTTCCTACTTGCTGAATGCTCAGGGAAATTTGCTTCCATTTCGGATCATGATCATTTTTCAGGACTTCAGTTTTACAGATTGGAACCAATATTCCATGCTCTGTATGTTTTGATATCACAAGAAATGGATCCTGGAAAATTCAAAGGCACAAAGAACTTGAATGAGCTTCTCTGACTTTAAACAGAAAAGGATAATGAGATAAGCAGGGGAAAGAACTCTCTTACACTTTTTGAGAACAGATCCTTGGATTCCAAGTCTGTACATCTTAATACCAGCTCTGCTGTAGTTTTTGACACGACGCTTTCTTCAGCATAAACCGTAAGCTTCCCATATTTCCGAGTATGGGATGGGGCAGAAACTTCATCACGTGCTAGATCTAATGTTAAGGTTCTGTATAATTTTGTCGCGATCTAAAAGTAAGGAAATGAGGAAAAATAAGGTGAAGAAACATAGTGATACCAAGCAACAAAAACAAAAAACAAAAACAAAAAACTCAAAGTTACGGAATCATATAAAATATCAGAAGGCTAAATCATATAACGAAGACACATAAAGAGGATTAAAATTGCCATTCATCCAGACTTAAAGTTAAGGGAATCCAAAAAATCTAGAAGTATCATTAATAAGGTAGCTTGCCATGGGGAAGATAAAAGGGATAAGGTACAAATACCCCCCTAACGTTTTGATGAAAAAACGAATTGCCCCCGGAACTTTGTTTTGATACAAATAGGACCCTTATCTCATTTTTAGGTACAAATACCCTCTTCCCCCAATATTTTTATGAAAAAATAAATAAATTGCCCCCGAACTTTGTTTTGGTACAAAAAGGACCATCATCTTCATTTTTAGGAACAATTCACCAAACCTAGTAACACTCACAGCCGTCTTTTCCAAATTATTTTTTTGTACAAGCAAGCACAACGGTGGGCATGAGGGCCGAGCGTCTCTCTCCGTCTCCAACAACCAAGCTCGTGCAAGAAGTGGTCGACATGACGAGTTTGAGGTACAACAAGAAGGCGGTGCCAACATTTAGATAGCAAAGTCACCGATGGCATCGTCATTTCAAGAGAGAAATGTGAGCAATTAGGGATTTCATTTTTTTAAAATTAGGGTTCTCAAGACTTAGGGGACAATTTGTTATGGAAGGGATATATAGTATGACTAAAAATGAAGATGAGAGTCCTTTTTATACCAAAACAAAGTTTAGGGGGCAATTTGTTTTTTTCGTAAAAACGTTAAGGGGTATTTGTACCTAAAAATGAAGATGAATGTCCTATTTGTACCAAAACAAAGTTCAAGGGGCAATTTGTTTTTTTCATAAAAACATTAAGGGGGTATTTGTACCTTATCCCAAGATATAATCAAGAATAACAAAAAATAAAAAAATTAAATTTTTTTAAAAAAAATCTTCCTAAAGCAATCAAGAGAGAGATAAGGAGAGGAATCCATAACGTGTAACAAAGTTGTAGATGTTATTTGACTAATTTGTATATATTACTATTTGCGGAAAACAAAGATGATGAATAATCGTACCTCAGATAACGTGCAACTAGCCTCACCGAGAAGCTGCTGTTCCTCCAGTTTAAGTGCCTAAGCAAGTCAACCAAAAAAATTGTAATGAAATCAACAAGGTGTATCTTGGTCATGTGAAACAAGCAATAACATAGCAACGGACGTAAGAATAAGGTGTAGTCTTAATAAGAGATAAAAATTAAAGGATATTCAGTGCAGTTTCCACTCTTGGTAATAAGAGGACATGAATTAATGCATTCCATCTACCTTCACATCTATGCCATGAAACTGAGTGTCGACATCATAGACTCGTAACCTGCAGCAGATGAAGTTTATTGAGATACACAAACCACATATAAGAACTCTTGGGTACAAAACCTATAGTACAAACAAAACTCACACCAAATTTTGCACCATTTCAAATTGGTAGGTGACAGTAAATTTTTTAATCCATTTGGGGCTCAATGAGTTCAAAATTACTTCTGTCCTGCCAAGCTCTCGCAGCAACCCGTCAGTTCCTTTGATATACAGAACCGCCATGGGATCACTCTGGAATTACACAAGGACAATCAGTACTAGAAATATTATCAAAACAGTGACAATATCTTAAGAATAACAGTGTAATTAAAAAAAAATGGTAATCATTATCCAAAGAAAAATGATTGATAGAGGTAGAGCAAAAATAATAATTAAAGTTTTTCAAATTATGATCCATGTATATGTCAAGAGTGCTACCTATAACTAAATTTGCACATACGTGTTTGTGTGAGTGTAAATAAAAGTAAAAAAGTAATACATCATTCAAGTGATTAATCTCACTACTTAAGGTTAAGGTTAGGTCAACATTTGAAATAGGAGGAAACATCACTTGCTAGACTCACAAAAAACTAAGCAAATCTAAATTAGCACATGTGAGCTAATAAAGGTAATCAAACACACATAACAAATAAATGTGCAAAAAGGAAAGAAAAATCATAAATGATATGATGTTCTATATCCATTAATGTACTTAAGCTAATAGTTCCTTCCTCTGGTAAAGTAAAAAACACCTTGGAGAGCACATCACGATCGCGCAATTCTGCTGCAGAGAGAGATAGCTGCAAAATACATAAGTTTGATCACAAGATTGATAAAACATCAAAGTAAACGTAAGGTGTTGTATAGCAATGCAGGTTTGTTACAATATATGGAGCATCAACAGCAGTAAAATAGGAGAAATATAAAAGAACACTGAGATCAACAATCAAGCAGTCATGAAAGCTGATCCAAGTACCAGATTACATTGGGAGGCAGTTATAATTGTCTCTAATTACTAGGTATGCACAGATAAACTGCAGAGTCAGCAGATAGGCAATTGTGCTACATTCAATGCATCCACTGCAAGCTTAGCACTAAACGTTCTCAAACTTGATTGCTAAATGATACAAATTGCACATAATAACTCAAGAGGTGGAAGTTAAGAAACGAAAGTACTAACACCAGATGTTTCAACCTCAAGAGATCCCAATGGACTGTATGCAGAAGAACATAAAATATGCAAAAGTAGTGAGATAAAATGTACTCAGAAGTCAGACCACGAGATGATTTTTGTGTGCAAGGAAATAACACGTTTACAGCTATACAAGACATGAGATAGTTCCATGATGGAAAAGAAAATTACAGTTAAGTAAATTTCCTACAATTTATATGCCAAAACACCAAGCAAGAGTGGCTATATAAGACCCGGATCACTTTCTACAATGCTGACAATGAGATCTATAAGCATAATGTAGTCCAAAGCCAACTTCCTACGGATTTATTCCAGAGTGTTCCGAAGAAGAGCTCAAGATGCCTATTCAGCCACAATTTTGATTCAGAAGCTTATGCAGATGAGCATCGGATCCACACATGACATCAATTTTTACAATTTTTATCTTGATCTTCTGAGCATTTCGAAATACAAATTTGCCAAATGTGAACCTAATAAAGCACATTTCACATTAAAGCAAGCACCAATTCACCAACAAGTCCCCTCACGGATATCTCCATTATCGACTACACCAACTTCCTTCACTAGTATTTTGTAGTAGTACGTAGCATCACCCACCCCCCCCCCCCCCACAACCCCGCGCCCAAGCAATTCTCCCAAATCCATAGTAAAAGTCATTCATCTGATTACTTAAACAAAATCGAACTTCACATTCAAATGGATAAATCCCACCAATCATTTTCCCCAATCTACGAATGCCAAATCAAATGACTGCGTAAGCAATTGCACGCTAAAACAACTAAGCAACATTTCCAGTTACGTAGTGCACCATCTAAACAGACTAAACCTAAACAAACACACACAGATACACAGAGAGACAACAGCAAACTCCACAGAGAGTCAAATATACGATCACAGAGCAAATGCCAAACACGCAATTCACATCGAAATACGCGTATTTAAAGTAGCAATAAGTTGAGACGGACCTCGATCTGAGAGAAGAGACCGCTATAGCCGCGAGACTTGAAGAAGGCGTCAGCTGCTTCGTTCTGAGCATTAGCTGCTAAGCTGGAGTTGGTGCCCCCGACCGCCGACTGGCCGCCGGCAACGTCGGAGCAGCAATTTCCCATCGCTGGCGTCGCCGCCTAATTATTGGGAGGGAAAAAAAATGAAAAAGGATAGAAGCAAAATGACGTAAAGATATTTTACAGTGTTTTCCTCAAATATAAATAGAGCGTAGGTATACGCAGTGAATTTCAAAGTCGAGGAGAGAGAGAGATACAGACACGAAGAAACCGAGGAGAGAGAATGAAAGTCAGAGACAGTGTAGCAGTTAGTGAGGGGAACCCACCTACGAGTAATGCTCCACTGCCCACACGTACCTACGGATGACGTGACATTGATATATATAAGGAAATTAATAAAAATTCTACTAAAAATAATTAAACTCTACTATAAAAAATTAAACTCTAATATAAAAAGTTAAACCATAAAAGGAAAAATTACAGACGTAGCACTGCCACATCACCAGTGGGCACATTAATGTGTCCACCGCGCGTAGGGGATAATTTCTAACCCACCTACCTGTCTTTGTATTTACGCGTTGGATTTTTTAAGAAAAACAATAAATTTAATTCCAAAATTATTTAGACATCCGAAATTCCGAATCATAAAATCACCATTTGCTGCGGGTTTTACGTTGATAAATAAATAAATTTCAATTTATTACGGAGTATAAAATATCGACTTGTTATACTTACAAAATAGTGCGAAACGATAGTTATTAAACATTGATGGACTTGTACTTAACATGAAAGAGACGCAGAACATGTAGTATTAATTTATTAAAATTTGTGATTAAAATCAATATTTCTTGCGTGCGTTATTTACATTAATTACTTGGCCTTGCCAAACTTGCCATCGATGTGCGTTTCAAAGAATAACCTATGAGAATCCTTACGAGTTAAAATAAAATAATAATGTATATTAATGTTTACATGCAAAAAGGGGGGTTTTCGAATATATTTCGGTTAATCATATAATGGTATTTAACATGTGCCCAAGTGATGGATGTTTCATTTATCACATGTTATGTCATCGCATGCAGCCATCATATTAAGAACGTTTTGGCATTTCATATTTAAAACAAACATTTATAGAGCCAACGTACATCATACCTATAAATAGCTCAATTAATATGAGCTAAAATAAAGTTTAAGGTCGAAAAAAATAATTAAATGTTTGAGGCATTAAGAAGAAAGATGAGATTCGAGACGCTTAAAAAGCCAAATTAGAAATTTTAATCCCAAACGGCTAGACGCGGATGTTAAAAATAAATTGTTATAATAAAATTAATTAGAAAGGTAAAGTAATATTTTTATGAATATTTTTGTCAAATTTAAAATAGGAAAGAGAAATTAAGGATAAAACATACTCCGTGGTAATTTTAGTAGGTCACAATAGCATATTGTGTACTTTAATTTTTTTTTTGAGAATGTTCATTTTATATAGTGGATTATTAAATTATCATTAGGTACGAGACTAAATTTATGGGACGCCCAAATACAATAATTGGTGCTCAGTTTGTGGGATTAAGTGAGAATTTTATAAATTCAATTTAGCATATAACAATAATACAAGATTCTCTCATAGAAACAATAAATTAGTCATTTTTTATTCTTCTAATTATATGCTTAAGTGTAAAAGTTACATGAAATTTTATAATTGTATTTTTTCAGATCACAAAATCACTACAAAGTAAAAGTTCAAGTGATAATCAGTCCTAATTCGAAATAGGAAAATACTGGAGTACTTATTACTTAGTAAGAATGTTTCTTTATCTCTTGTGGACATACTTAATGTGCGCACAACTGATGTGACGGTGCTATATTTAAGAAAAAATATTACTAATATAACTAATACAGTAATTAATAACAAACTCTACAAAGAAAAACTTAATCCCACTGAAAAAACTAAGCTCTCAATGAAAAAATCAATAACATGGCAGTGATGTATATCAACCATGGATACCCATATTAATTGTGCTCATGGTGAATAAGAGAATATTCTTCTTATTTTTTTAATATCATGATAACCCACAGTCGCTATCTTCGATGCGCATTGGGTAAACTCTCGTCCATGTGTCATAGCCTGCAAACTACACAGGATAAGTAAACTATATTTAAGAGAACACATGTGACATACTCGAATCCATATAAAAGCATTGGCGGGATTTGAACCCGTAACTATTTAAGCCATATGCGTACCGCACTTGAGAGTATTCTTCGTAATAGTACCGTAGGTCCGTAGTAATACTTGTAGATGTATAATTAATCACCCAAAAAAGATAATGCTTATTCTAGACGCAAGGCAATGACTTTTACATGGCGGCTAAACATAATTTCATAACTTTGAAAAAGAAATATTAAATGAATAATTAGATTAATTAGAGAATTTGCGATCGCTTTAGGAGACATGCAATAACTTTTTGCTAACTTTTAATTGCGATTACTTTAGAATTCCATGTGTACTTTCACGAATTTAAAACTATTCAACCACAATAATCAATAATCATCATATGAGAAAATGGGAGCTGCGGTAATTATCAGTGTTTGTTTTTAGTGTTCCTAATCTTCAATTTATTATACAATTGAATCCCCTATTGAAATCGATATTGTATTAATGAACATGGTAACCTTTATCTTGCTTCAAAAATTGATCTTTCTTTTTCTTTATTAAAGTACTGTAATATAAATTGATCAAACCAATATTGGGAATCTAAATAAATAGAGAATGTGACCTATATTGTCTATAGTAATTTTAGCAAAAATAATTTCGCTAGGAAAACAAACTTTTGCAACGTAACACCAGTTTTATGTACCAACATATCTTGATAATGTAGATAAACAGCATAAAATATCCATTTTAATAGGGAATCAAAATATATTTGAGATATGGTTGAATTAAAATTGATTAATCTTTAACAAAAACGATCAAATGTGTCCATCGTTGACATGATAGTGCAGTATGAATAAAATTAAATTTATAAATACAAAATAATGTTTCATCATCTCTAGACTATAGGCCAAAAAAAAAAAGTTAAAATGTTAATTTGTAGGGGCCCTTAATTACTTTATAGAAAAAACAGGGAGAGAATGGGAGTAAAGAAGGAACGTAGGTATGGCAACATGCATCATGCATCATGATGTAGGGGCTTGCTCTAAAAGGCTAACTCCACTTCTTTAATTTCTTCTTTTTTATATAGATATTCGTAGTGGTATATTTATATGATAATGGAAATCCAATGAATTAAAGTATAGGGTTGATGCAAATGTATTCCTATGGAGTATTTTCCCAGTTGAAATGTTTTATTTATTTATTTATTTTAAATGGAGAAAATAAACGAGGAGTATTACTAAATCGTTTCTTATTCATGATAGGATATTAATTTTGGGTTATTTATTGTTTAATAATCTGAATTTTGATCATTTTTTCTATTAGCGATTTTATTTTACTTTTTAAATGATCATCACTTTTCAAAAATTAATTTATGACACACATTCCAAAGTCTGACATGCATAGATTTGACACGGCTCAGGATTTAATATGAGTTGGGATTTCTTGTTCATTTCAACCGCTAGTTGAATCATTTACATGTCTTCATAATTAGAATGCAAGCCATGAATCAAAAAATTTGAAAAGGGATATATGTAAACAAGTGTCATGTAATTAATATTATAATCCCACATTTCAACGAAATTATTAGGAAATAAGTACCACATTACTTGGATAGCAGTAGCTGGAATATACTGAGTTTCAATTTTATGTTGCTATAAAATATTTCAAATAAGACTAGTGGCTAACATGATCACAGTGTTGATATATTGGACATCATGTGATTAATTGACTGATCGATCGTGTATTTTAGGGTGATTATACGAGAGAGAGAGAATGAAGAACACGAGAGGTTTTTACGTGGTTCGATCTTTGATTAGATCTACGTCCACGAAGGAGAGAATATTTTATATTTTCGTGTTCTAACCGCTATTACAACCTGCCTCTTTCTTTACAAATGATTCCCTTTTATAGAGGATGGAGGTCACGGGTGTTTCAGGAGTGGTTGGGGGTCGTGGGTGCTCCTGTCTGCACTGTGGAGTGGTTGGGAGCAGTTGGTTGACTTTCTTGACTTCCACTGGGCTTTATCCTTGATTGGGCCGGGGGAATTAGGAATGGGCCGAGCTGATCTGGGCCTATTGGGCCATATCCTATCACATCCCCCCCCAAAAGACCGGAGCAGCGAGGTCATTGTGGGGAGGTGTAAACTGGTCGAGGTCGAGGTCGAATTGTACTTGCTTCGTCGGAAATGTGGTTTTGACGAAGTCGAAATGTATACCGCCTCGTTTTGACGAGGTCGAGCTTGAATTTCATTGCTTCGTCGGAAATGAGATCTTGACGAAGTCGAAATGTACACCGCCTCGTTTTGACGAGGTCAAGCTTGAATTTCATTGCTTCGTCGGAAATGAGATCTTGACGAAGTCGAAATGTACACCGCCTCGTTTTGACGAGGTCAAGCTTGAACTTCATTGCTTCGTCGGAAATGAGATCTTGACGAAGTCGAAATGTATACCGCCTCGTTTTGACGAGGTCGAGCTTGAACTTCATTGCTTCGTCAGAAATGAGGTTTTGACGAAGTCGAAATGTATACCGCCTCGTTTTGACGAGGTCGAGCTTGAATTTCATTGCTTCGTCGGAAATGAGATCTTGACGAAGTCGAAATGTACACCGCCTCGTTTTGACGAGGTCGAGCTTGAATAGACGTGGCGTGATGTGCGACTGCTGTTGTCAGCGTAGGTAGGACACGCGTCGCTTTTTGGTTGGGGCAGGTGAAGAGGCGGGATTTGAAAAGGCGTGCCCTTGCCTTTTAAAGGCTTCTTATGTACGCTAAACAACATTTTTCTCAATCGATTTTCAATATCGCGCAAGAGAAAACCCTAAGCCCCAAAATTCTGCAACCGCCGCCGTTTAGCCAGTTCCCGGTGATTTTTGATCAGAAAATCTGTGACAAGTAAGTAATTTTCTTCACAATGGATGCTTCTCCTTTTCCCCAAGTAGATAGTGATAGTGAGAACGTAGGGGTTTCGCCTTCGCCGGTTAGGGGGTTTCCGGCGAAGGTTTGGCTGAATGTATATACCCGTGCGTTAGTCCCGCCGGCGTTTAGGGAAATTGAATTCCCGTCGTTGGTCGGGTCTGACGCGTCTCTGGCTGTGGCCTCCACCATGTCTGTATCTCATATGCAGGGTTTGGCCCGCAGTTTTTTATTTCCCGAGTCAGTCGAACTCCTTTTACCTCGTGATGTTGATAGGGGTAGTTCGCCTCCTGTGGGTTTTTTTACTGTATATGAAGATTACCTTCATTTTGGTTTACGGTTCCCTTTGAACCATTTTTTTGTCGAGCTCTTAGAAGAGCTTGAACTGGCGTTAGGTCAGTTGCAGCCACCCTCTGTCAAGCAGATCATCGGCTTTTGCTTCGAGGTCAGCCGACGTGGTGGTACGCCTACCGTAGAGTCGTTCCTTAGGTTTTTTAGGCCTAAGCTTGGTCCGACGGGGTGGGCTTACCTTTCCCCTATTAATAGGTTCAAGTTGGGGACGCCTTCTAAGGTGCCGAACTGGCAAAAGAAGTTCTTCTTTTGCCGGTGTGAAGGTGTCCCGTTATACTCTTGGATGAAGGGTAAGTTCGCTCCTCGAGACACTGGGAAACCGACCGGTGAGCTTGAGACGAGCTTGGTGAACCTCGGCCTCGTTGAAAGGAATTATGCCGAGGCCGAGCTTGCGAATCATGGGCTAAGCCCGTATAACTCCGTGTCTGACGCGGACTTGGGTGAGGCTCTGCTTCGCTGACTTGCGTTTCGTGATTTCTTTCGTTTTTTGCTGACAATATATATATATATTTTTTTTTGTAGTGGATGCCCAAGCTTTCCAGGCCGCCTTACAAGGCAAGAATAAGAGGAAGAGGCAGAAGCCCTCTGTTTCCGTGGTGGAGAGGGTGACTTCGGCGGCGTCGTCAGAGAGGACGACCGACCTTACAAGGTCGGTATCCGTAAGCTCGCAGCTGGAGGCGCCTGTCCATGGTTCCTCTCCACTGCAGGTGGTCGGCCGACGACCTCGAGGAGCCGTAACTTCGTTGGATGCCGAAGTGACGATCGTCGAGAGCGGCGCGACCTCGAGCCAAGGATTCCCTGAAGTAAGTGTACAACTGAATATTACATATACATATAGTGATTGTTCCTTTTTTAATCTCCCCTTTGTTTTCGGGTTTTAGGGAGCCGAGGCGGTTTTGCAGGGCTTGGCGAGCTTCATTAGGAGTGGAGTCGCCAAGTTACAAACACAGGCTGCCGAAGCTGCGGCTACGGAGGATCGGCTGATGGCCAGGGTCCATGCTGCCGAAGCCGCGGCACAGGCAGCACAGGAGAGGGAGGCGGTGGCTTTGGCTGCCGCCGAAGAGGCGAAGAAGAGGAACACCGAGCTGGAGGCTGAAGTGGACCGGCTGACCAACGAGATTGCCGGGGTGGTGGCTGGACAGGGGGACGTGTTCCGAGCTGTGGTGGAACGTGTCTTCCGGTCGAGGCATTTCTCCCACATGGCCGTTCAGTTGGCGAGTGCCTTGAGTACCCCGATCGTCTCTGCAGCGCTCGACAACATCGCCGCCGACATCCCCGAGCTTGATAAAACCAAGTACGGGTATGGTGTCATGACGGAGGAGGAAACGCTGCAGGACTTCGCCGGTGTGCTCTTGGAGCTCGGTTCTTCAATCCCGGTGGTCGAGCAGCTCGCCGCGCAGAGGGTTCTACTCACTGAAGGGACTATTCGGCGATGTCCCGCCGACAGGTATGAACTCCTGGAGACGGTCATTGCCGACCTTGAGAAGACCCCGGCTGCACAGACCACCGAGGAACCAGCTCGCGACGACCTCGAGGAACCAGAGGTCGGCCTAGAAGGAGAAAATCGTGAAGTAGTGAATTGACACTTCACGATTTTTGGCTTCTTTCCCTCTTTTTTTTTTTTTTTTTTTCCTTTTTTTTTTTTTTTTTTTTTTAGTTTTGTACTTCGTCACCGTTAGGGTGGCGTTTCTTTCGCCGTTTTCGGCTATACATAAATAAAAGGATTTCTTTTTGAACCTTGCTTGTATTTGTTCTGTAGTCTGCTCCCGAGTTTTATGATGCCTCCCACCTTGTTCAAGAAATATCCGAGCTTCGCCGAGCTATAGAGGTGGCCGAGCTCGATGTTTCGAACTGGAAGAAGCGGGCTAATAACATAGAGATCGAGGCCGAGGTGAAACTTCGGGCTTCTTTAGAAAAACTCGATGAGATGCATGCCAGATACATGGAGCTCGAAGACCAGTACCAGCGAGCTCGGGATGACATCAAGGCTTGCAAAGAGATCGTCGAGGAGCATATGGAATACGAGACCATAATTCACCGAGCTGGGGGATCCACGATTTCCGAGACTTACGATAAGGTCAAGGAGCTCCAGGCCCGATGCCGAAGTTACAGGGAGGAATTTGGGAGTGAATCCTGGCAGGTTAGAGGTGAGTTTGAAGAGCTCGTTCGTGTGGCGAGCATTTATGAGACAGTCCTTGATCGATTTCCGAAGCTGAAGCGGCGTCTGTCTTTACAAGCTGGTTCTGCGACTTCAGTTTCTTCCGATCCGGATCCGAAGTTGCTCGACCGTACTTCTAGAGAATTTTTGGGAGGTGAATCTTCGAGGTCTGCTGACCCGGACCCGAAGATTGTGACACGCCATTCTCAAGAAATTTATAGTCAAGAGCGGCGATCGGCGTCTGGACGGGGTCGGGGTCGGGCGAGCCAGAATGTCCGAGGTAGAGGCCGAAGTTCGGCTTCTGGACGCGGTCGGGGCAGGTTTAGTATAGACGATGTTTTGAACTTCAACTCCGGCAGGGATTTTGCTAGAGATTGGCTTAGCTTTAGTAAGCCAAAGCCTCCGGGTTCCTCGCCTTCTTAATGTAACAATGTACATTTATTTCTATTCAAATAAAACAGAAATTTTTGCATTTGCGTTTACCAACTTTCTCAGTCACTTCGTCTTGTGACGAAGATTTGTGCTTTCAGTTAGCCACCTTGTCTGATGATGAAGTTTAGGCTTTTAAGTGGCCACTTCGTCCGAAGACGAAGCTTAGGCTCTTAACCAGCCCTTCGTCCGAAGACGAAGTTTAGGCTTTTAAGTGGCCACTTCGTCCGAAGACGAAGCTTAGGCTCTTAAGCAGCCACTTCGTCCGAAGATGAAGTTTAGGCTTTTAAGTAGCCACTTCGTCCGAAGACGAAGCTTAGGCTCTTAACCAGCCACTTCGTCCGAAGACGAAGTTTAGGCTTTCAAGTAGCCACTTCGTCCGAAGACGAAGTTTAGGCTTTCAAGCAGCCACTTCGTCCGAAGACGAAGTTTAGGCTTTTAAGTAGCCACTTCGTCCGAAGACGAAGTTTAGGCTTTCAAGTACCTTACTTGTCAAGTTTATCGATAGGGGTGGTCCCCTTACGCGCGTTTAGGTGTTACTCCGACGTGGAGTTTATTTGTATCCTCGTCAGGATTTTAAAATCAAGATACTTGGTATAAAACGAGAGAGAGGTGTACCATGCATGCAAATTATTTAAGTGAACTAAAAAAAAACTTTAATTGAATGGAGTTAAAAAAAGACAGAATTTACCAAGACGACCCGGCTCCTAGGACCTAAATGGACTCGGACACTGCTCTCTGTTTATACAAAGTACCTTTTCAAGTGAGTAATGTGCCATGTACGGGGTATGGGCTCACCAGATAAGTGGGCAAGCTTGTACGACCCTTTTCCGAGGACTTCTTGAACTCGGTATGGTCCTTCCCAGGTGGCTTCTAATTTGCTGAGTTTTTCCGCCTTACTGACCTCGTTATTCCGGAGTACGAAGTCGCCTATTTGGAGCTGCTGATGCTTCACCCGGCTATTATAATACCGAGCTACTTGCTGTTTGTATCGAGCTTCTTGTATGTAGGCTTGTTCCCGTCTCTCTTCTAGCAAGTCCAAGTTAGTTCGAAGTCCATCTTCGTTGTCTTGGGCTGCGAAGTTAAGCGTTCGGGGGCTCGGCAGACCGATCTCTACCGGGATCACCGCCTCGGTTCCGTACACCAAGCTATATGGTGTTTCGCCGTGTGATGTCCTCGGGGTGGTTCGGTACGACCATAGGACTTGGGATAAGTTCGCAGCCCAGTCTCTTTTGGCCTTGTCGAGCCGGGTTTTTAACCCTTTGACTATCGTTCGGTTCGTAACCTCGGTTTGGCCATTCGCTTGAGGATGGGCTACCGAGGTGAACTTTTGCTGGATGTGGAGTTCGTCACACCATTCTCTGAACGTCCTGTCTGTGAACTGGGTTCCATTATCTGATACGAGGACGTGAGGTATGCCGAAACGACAAACTATGTTCTTCCAAACGAAGTTCAGGGCGTTTTTACTTGTGATCCGGGCCAATGGTTCGGCTTCGACCCACTTCGTAAAGTAGTCGATGGCTACAATGAGGAATTGTAATTGGCCGGGGGCTTTTTCAAATGGGCCGACGATGTCAATTCCCCACTGCATGAACGGCCAAGGGCTTTGTATGCTGGTCAGCTCGGTCTGAGGCAACCTCGGAACCGTCGCATGGATTTGGCACTTCGGACACCTTTTGACGAGGTTGGTAGCGTCTTGGAACATGGTGGGCCAGTAGTACCCACACCTCATGACCTTTTTGGAGAGGGCGCGGGCTCCAATGTGACTGCCACAGGAGCCTTCATGGACTTCACGCAGTGTGTAGTTTGCTTGGTTGGGCCCCGCACATCTTAGGAGAGGTTGGAGGTAGGATCTTCTATACAACACTCCCTGTTCAAAGACATACTTGGTGGACTTGGCCAGGAGCTTTCTAGCTTCAACCTTATCGGTGGGGAGTTCGCCTATCTCTAGATACCTGCGAAGTGGAGTCATCCAGTTTGGTCCATCTTCGGTTACTATATTAACTTCGGCTTCATCGATACTTCGGAGCTGTACTTCTTCCACTGGAGAGATTGTTGATGATGACGCGAGCTTGCTTAGTGCGTCAGCTCGCCCGTTATCCCCTCTTGGGATTCGCACTAACTCGAAGTACGAGAAGCCTTGTTGTAGGATCTTGGCCTTATGAAGGTACTTCTTCATTCGTTCTCCTTTGGCCTCGTATTTACCCAGTATATGATTCACTATGATTTGGGAATCGCTGTGAATTTGAATGGCCCTTACCTGGAGAGCCTCGGCTAGGCGAAGTCCAGCGATTAGAGCTTCGTACTCAACTTCATTATTTATGGTCGGAAAATTGAACCGGAGTGCATGGGTGATCTCCTTTCCTTCCGGGCTGATGAGTAAAACCCCGGCTCCGCTTCCTTTGTTACCTGATGCCCCGTCCACGTAGACCTTCCAACAGTCTCGCGGTTGTGGATTAGGTGCCTCGGCCTTTGGTTTATCCTCAGTAGGTTCAACGGATTGCTGTGCTTCCGTGAACTTGGCTTCCACCAGAAAATCGGCCAGGGCTTGTCCTTTGATTGCTTGGCGAGGTATAAAGGAAATTGTGTGCTCGCCGAGTTCTACAGCCCATTTAGCGATTCGCCCAGACGCTTCTGGCTTTGTAAGTACTTGCCGAAGTGGTAGGTCGGTCAGTACTTGTATCTGATGTGCATGGAAGTATGGTCGAAGTCTCCTCGCTGCATTCACCAACGCAAGTGCGACCTTTTCCAAAGGCTGGTATCTCGTCTCCGGCCCTTTTAGGGCTCGGCTTATGAAATAGACGGGTAGCTGATGACGTCTTTCTTCTCGTACCAGGACTGCACTGATTGCCTCGTTCGAAGCGGCGAGGTATAAAGAGAGGGTCTCGTCCTTCTTTGGTGCAGATAAGGTTGGGAGATTTGTGAGATACTTCTTCAAACCATCGAAAGCTCCTCTGTGCTCATCGTTCCACTCGAAGTTCGGAGCCTTCTTTAGTATCTTGAAGAATGGGAGTTGTTTTTCGGCAGCCTTAGATAGAAAGCGACTCAGGGCGGCTAGGCAGCCCGTCAGTTTGTGCACGTCGTGGATCGACTTCGGCACTTGCATTTCTTGGATAGCCCGGACTTTCGAAGGGTTGGCTTTTAACCCCTCGCGTGAAACCCAACACCCTAGAAATTTTCCAGATCGGACCATAAAAGTACACTTTTCTGGGTTTAATTTTAGGTTCACTTTACGAAGTAGGCCAAAGATAACTTTAAGGTCGTTTACACAAGTGGCGATCTCCTTGCTCTTTACGACTATATCGTCTACATATACTTCGACAATGCTACCGACGTGGGCTTCAAAAATTTTATCGACCATCCTCTGGTATGTGGCTCCGGCGTTCTTTAGTCCGAAGGGCATTTTTTTGTATGCATAGATGCCGAAGTCCGTGACGAAGGCGGTCTTCGGCGCGTCTTCGGCATTCATGAGGACTTGGTGGTATCCCTTGTATAGGTCCAAGAAGCTGAACACCTTGTGGCCAACAAGAGCTTCGACCTTCTTGTCAATGTTGGGGAGGGGGTAGCAGTCCTTTGGGCAGTGCTTATTAAGGTCCGTGTAGTCAATGCACATCCGCCACCCACCTCCCTGCTTTTTCACCATCACGGGGTTGGCCAACCAGGTCGGATACTTTACTTCGAATAAAATATCGGCCTTTTGCAGTTGCCGGACCTCGTCGTGAATTACTTGACTCCTTTCGGCTGCGAAGGCTCGTTGTTTCTGCCGAACTGGTTTTATTGCAGGGTCGATGTTGAGGTGATGAGTGATGATGTTTGGTGCCACCCCGGTCATGTCAAGCGGCGACCAGGTGAAGACATCTCTATACTCCCGAAGTAGCCGGATAAGTTGACTTCGGAGCTCGTTTTCGCCGACGAACCCTACTTTGACGACCTTGGCAGGGTCATCTTCGTATAATGCGATGTCTTCTACTGGCTCGATGGATGGAGACGACGTCGGCTCCACCTCTTCGGGTTTCTGTAGTTGCTATGCCTGGGGGTGTTGATTCCTATCACCTCGGAGTGCGACCTGCATGCACTCCTTTGCCTGTTGCTGGTTTCCCCGAAGCGTGATCACTCCGTTTCTAGATGGAATCTTAATCGTCAGGTGGTAGGCCGAGCAGATTGCCTTTGTCGATATTAGCCAATCCCTTCCTAAGATGATGTTATAGGGGGAGCTGGCTTTTACGACGAAGAAGTGGATTATCTTCGTAGTAGACAACGGGCTTTTTCCAACTGTCACGGGCAGTGAAATTATGCCTTCCGTCGTCGTCTCTTGTTGTGTGAAGTTCTTTAATGGCATGGGTGCTGGCTTTAGACGTGCTTCTTCGATATCTAGCTTATCGAAGCAGTCTTTAAAGAGCACACTCACCGATGCTCCACTATCAACAAATACGCGGTGGACCAGTTTGTTGGCCACCACCGCCTCGATTATGGTGGCATCTTGATGAGGTACCGCATGGGGAACTGGGTCATCACCGGAAAAGGTGACGACCTCGTCTCTCCTGAACCTTTTTTGAGTGGGTTCTTCTCGCTGTTGACTCCGGGCTTCGGCTTTCAATGATGACCTCGTCGTGCCTTCGGGCAGTCCGGTGATGGCCGTGATGACTGCATCATATTGAGGCTGATCTTCGTCCTCATCCTCGTCGTCGTGCCTTGGCCTTTTGTCATTTTGGGGGGCGCAGTTATAGCCTCCCTTATTTTTCTTTCTCTTGCCCTTCCCTTGAGGTCGGGCCTCTTTCTGATTGCGACTTTGGTACAGTTTGAGGGTACCGTCGCGTATCATGTGCTCTATATCCGAGGCGAGATCTCTGCAATCTTCAGTTTCATGACCGTAGTCATTATGGAGTTTGCAGTATTTCTTCTTGGATCGACGTTTCGACCCACCTCGAGATAAGGGCGGCGGCTTCTCGAACAAGTTCGCATGAAGCTCGTATATTTCGGCCCTTGACTTTGTCAGTGGTGTATACTGACTTCGGTCTTGGTTGGATCGAGGTCCTAATCGGGACTCGAGGGTCCTCGTTGTAACCTTTCGAGGGCACTTCGGCGGCCTTGCCCAAGGTCGGTGCGCTCCTCTTTCTTTCTCTTATCGTTGTTTTCGGGTCGATCTGCAGCCCGTTTCTTCCGATCGGCCTCGTCCGCTTCGGCGAATGTGTCGGCGATCTTCCATAGCTGCTTGGAGGTCGTAGGACGTGCCTTTACGAGCTCTCTGAAGAGAGTCCCAGACTGGATGCCATTTTGGAATGCCGAGATAAGCACGTCGTCGGAGAGACGATCGACTTTTAGGCTCTCGTTATAAAAACGGGCCAGAAAATCACTGATCGTTTCTCCCCGCCCTTGCTTTAAGGTGAGGAGCTGGGCTGGGCTGATTTTTGCCTCGGCTTTTTGGAAGAATCGACGTTCAAAGGCGTCCAGTAGGTCGGCATACGATCCTACGCTGCAATTAGGGAGGCTATCGAACCAGCTTCTAGCGTTGTCTACTAGTAGCTCGGGGAAGACTTTACACATGTAAACGTCTTCGGCCAACCCCTGGTTCATCATGTTGTATTGGAACCGGGATAAAAAGTTGCTGGGATCTTGGGTTCCGTTGTAAGGCGGGATAGGAGGTACTCTATACGTCGACGGGAGGGGAGTATAGAGTATCCTATTAGTGAACGGAGTCGAGATTCGACCGTAGACGGCGAACCTTCCTTGGTAGGTGTTCTCCTCGTCGTGCCGAGGTGGAACGGCGTTTTGACGCGGTGGCGTCGGATCGCGCTGAGGTGAAACGTGATCGTTCCCGCGGCGATTGCTCTGTCGCCTTCGGGGAACTTCGGGCTCAACGTCGAATCTTCTTTGATAGACGTTCCGTTCGTCACGCCAATGAGGAACGGCGTTTTGACGAGGTGACGTTGAACCACGCCGAGGTGAAGCGCGACCGTTCCCACGGCGATTGTTTTGTCGCCTACGGGGAACTTCGGCCTCCCTGCCTCCAACGATCCGAAGACTTGGGGATGGCCTTTGTGACGGTTCGACTTCGTCTTCCTTGCTTTGACTTTGTCGGTGTTGATCGGCGAACCTGCGAAAATCCTGCTCATGGATGCTCAGGTACGCTTTCAGTACGTCTCCCAGCTCGGGTTGGAGTTCAGCATTCCCGCGTCGGCTGCCACTTTGATCTGGTCCATCGTCGCTAGCTGAACCCCCAGATGGGGCCTCCTCCGGGTGGCCTTCAGGAGTTCGGCGGATGGGCTGTTGGTCACGCTGGATCTGGGAAGCAGTTTTCTGAGCTTGACTAACGTCACCTTCTTCCTCGTTGGCCGGCATGTAAGGTGGATTGGAAAAGAGGTCAGCTCGTTTCTGTTTTTCCTTGGCAGCAGCGGCGGCAGCGGCGGTGGTGGCGGAGCGGGTTGGTCTTACCATCGTGTTTTCACTTGAAATACGCTGATCGGTTTCACAAAATTCTTTCGTTTCCCACAGACGGCGCCAGTGATCGATCGTGTATTTTAGGGTGATTATACGAGAGAGAGAGAATGAAGAACACGAGAGGTTTTTACGTGGTTCGATCTTTGATTAGATCTACGTCCACGAAGGAGAGAATGTTTTATATTTTCGTGTTCTAACCGCTATTACAACCTGCCTCTTTCTTTACAAATGATTCCCTTTTATAGAGGATGGAGGTCACGGGTGTTTCAGGAGTGGTTGGGGGTCGTGGGTGCTCCTGTCTGCACTGTGGAGTGGTTGGGAGCAGTTGGTTGACTTTCTTGACTTCCACTGGGCTTTATCCTTGATTGGGCCGAGGGAATTAGGAATGGGCCGAGCTGATCTGGGCCTATTGGGCCATATCCTATCATTGACCTAACCAATATTAAATGGAAATATAAACAATACACACTTTTTATCTCATCTACTCACACATACACTCACTCATATCTCTACTTAACTCACAAATTTCACATACAAGTAAAAAAAAAAAACCGAGAGAGAGATGAAAAGACAAAAAAGAAATAAGAAAAATGCTAAGGTAAATTACACGGTGCTCATAGTAGATGCTTACAAATGTTGCAAGTGGAAGATTAATATATAATGAAACATGTATTAACTTCGTCTTACCTTATATTTTCAAGAAATAGGCCAAATGAGGTGGAACGGATCGGATAATATCTGTCTCATAAATTTAGTCTCGAATTTTCAAACACGAATGTTAAAAAAACTATTTTTTATAATTAAAACAGAAAGGTAAAATAGTATTTTAGGGGTACTTTTGTCAAACTTAAAATATAAAAGAAATATTATTAATAAAATAGAGTAATATTTTGTGCGTCACAGTGATACTCCCTCCGTTTTTCTTGAAGTGACTCAGTTACTTTCTGCACACATATTAAGGGAATAAGAATTAAAGGTTAAAGGGTACCCACAATAGAATCATTAATGTAGATTAACCATTTAATTAGGGTTAAATTGGGCTTAGTTGGGACACATGTAGGTTTGTTGGCCCCAAAGAGGAAATTCGCACTTGGAAAAAAACACCTCAAAATGGCAAGTGAGCCACATGAAGAAAAACAGAGGGAGTATATAATAATGTAGTAGAATCTTAAAGATGTTTTTTAAGTAGTGAATTTATTCACTTCTATTTTAAGCATGGAATTTAGTAGTGGAATAAGTTTAGTGGTTAGGAGTTAGAACACAGTATTTCTTTCACAACAAATGATACACCATGATATCATAACACAACACAACACAACACAATACAATACATAATTTTAAGGAGATAGTACTAAATTGCAAGTCAGGGTCAAGGACCACTGAGGTCAAGGAGTCAACCACTAGAGGGGAAAAGAAATGTTTTAGTGGGCCAATATCAAGAAAAGAAAGAAGACATTACACTCTTTCCTTTTTTGGCTAGTCATCTCCACCTAAAAGATTTGTGGGATTATGCACTTTCAAATGTTTTTAAATCTTAGCTTTTGAGTTTTCACAAGAATTTTAGATCATTGAGTGCATCTTATGATAATATAGTTTTAAGGTAACAACATTACTCTTCATATATATGATTATAATTCATTATCTTATTTTAAGTAGCGTATACTATATAGACAGCTTAAATTAGATAAAATATCACTAGAATTTATCTGCTATTATTTTATTCGACATGAGTACCATAATAATGAAATAGCTCATTATAAAATGAACGGGAGGAGTACTATAATATTCATATTATTCACAAGTTGCATAAAAAATTAAAGCTGGGTTCATTATTTCTCTCTCTCTCTCTCGCATAAACTAAACATCAGCCTCACCAATGGTGTGCAACATATAGTTCTCTTCTATTTCATTCAATATTATCCAGGTTTCATCTTATACTAACACTATCTTTCAGCAAAGTGTGGAAATATGCACAGCATAGAAAATTTACAATAGAAAAATGAAGATAAATGTCGCAGAAGAACGAATGAAAAAATAAGATTTTTTTTTTCTTTTTCCCTATTTTCTTCCTAATAACAAATGAATTTACCAAAAATTGGTTCAGACTAGAAAAATCTGGAGATCTGAAATTTCTTCAACCATCAATAACAAGTCACAAGTACAAGAGCACTAAGAATATCTGAACCAAGACTCAACATAAACTTGGATAGTAAAATATCGATGTTACTGAAAACCGAAAGACGAGGACAAAGTATTCTACAGTTAGTAAAGACGGGTGAAATTTCCTGAACCTGAGGCACCGGATGATTAGTTTACAACTGCCTTGATAGAGCTCCGGCAGCAAATAAAAGGTTTCTTCTCGAAAACTGTAAAAACAAACCGACACCAAAGAATTCAAGACTTGATTTGGTTTTGTATAAAGAGAAGGAATAATGGTTAAGTGATAGTCTTTACCTGCAGGGCATAGACAGGAGTAGATTTGGTGGGTAAAGTTTTCAGTGATCTCAGTCTGCTTGTGCTTCCATTTTTGCTGCCGGGGTAGAAAGACCCGATTATATACGAAAAGGTAATGATGACAACAAAAGGACCATATGTTTCGTGGTTAACTTACCTTTCATCTGATTTTGGCGCCTTTGCGCTAGTAGCCACATCCCATAATTTCACAGTGCAATCAGCAGAACCAGAAGCCAGAAGGGAACCTTCACAGCTGCAAGGAACGTAGTTCACAGTTACAAAAAAAATTGAGTAGCTGTTTTCTACTTGATGCATGACCTTAAAATGGGTATATACACTTTTACATCCAAAGCATGTTTCTTTTTCTTTTTTTCTTTTTTTCTTTTTTTTTTCTTTTTTTTTTTTTTTTTAGACATAAGCCACATTTTCCGTTAGTGGCATATTAGTACCCAAAACAATGAATTTGCTTCCAAAATCTAGACCGAACCCTCTTTTCTGGTAACGAATAGTCTTGTTGGCAGCAAAAAATTTGTGCTGACATTTGAGCCCCGAAAAAATAATGACATGTTGCACTGATTTCCGATTGCCAACACGACTATCCACTACAAGAAAAAGGGGCTCAATCCAGATTTGAAAACAAAACCAAATTATTGGGTATTAATCTGTAAGTATCAAAATTGTCTTTCTGGGGGAAAAAAAAAAAAAAAAAACCCATACAATTGAGTAAAAAATGCAGAAGTTCTTCTCTACCTGAAAGCCAGAGACCATATGCAAGAGCCATGTCCCACCAATGGGGAAACGCAGCGACCAGATGCGAGGTCCCACATCATTATCGTACCATCTTCATCGCCAGATGCCATGTAACGACCATCAGGCGACATCGCCAAGCTCAAGATCATACTTCTGTGACCGATGAATATTCTTACACACTCGCCACTCTGGACATCCCATAGGCGCACTGTTTTGTCACTAGATCCAGTAGCAATGTAGTTGCAATTTGCATGCCATTTCACACACTGAAAGATGGGAGTCAAAGAAGGCAATATTAACTTTTTTGTTTTACTAAAGATCATACTAACTACTAAGTAGAAGGAGCATTGCTAGCTACTGAATAAAATACTTACATCTACATCGGATAGATGACCTGCCATTATCCTTAAAGGCTGGATTCTATCCATCGACCAGATCCTTGCTGTCCGATCGTGTGAAGCGCTAGCAAAATAGTGGCCAAGTGGACTAAACTGCATAAGATTGTGACAGATTCATTAGTCTATGTATGAATATGACAAATTTTATAGTATTCATACAGATCGTTAACTAATATCTTCCTCTTTTGTTTGTCTATAAGTACACAGGAAAGTCACAGATATTAATAACTATTCAAGCTTTAAGCTTTTACTCCTACCTGTACATCCCAGACAGGGTAATTGTGACCCTTGTAGCAGACCAGATTCGCATTCAGTTTTGAGCTCCATAGACGAACTGCAATTAAATGTCATTGCTTGCTTATTGATCAAAGAGAGAAACAAAGTATAACTGCAAAATATAACCTACTTGTAGAATCTGATGAGGACGAGAGAATAAAATCCCCAAACGGACTAAACGTGGCAGAATGTACAGGTCCAGCATGACCTCGGAATAATGTGTAATTTCTTCCACCAGCACTTGAGCTAGGCTCAGTGGGAACCAATTCATGTTCACCCTGCGAAGGAGCTGACATTTCGAGAGTCAACATCCAAATACACTGATAAAAAGTATATAAATAATGTTTTTACCCCAAAACAGAGATAAGCTACCAATATAATAATCCATAGAAGGTAATAAGGCATGAAAATTATCACTTAAATTACTTCTGAGGACTCGTCAAAAACTCTCCACCAAAAGTATGCCTAGAATCATAATCAAAAGACTGGACAGATCAAACTTATCTGTATCTAGATGCAAGACAAAATGACACAGCACATATCAAAAAGCTGAAAGAGATATGAACAACAAAAAGTCTAATACCTGACAGGAGGATAACTGATAGAGATAGAGATATAGCCAAGATCTTATTTCCATAGTTATCATATTTATTTTACCTTATTTATTTAGATCTTATTAAGAGTTTTAGTTGTAGTAGGATTTTCAGTAATGGACCCGGCTCTTATTGCTGTAAACCCTAGTTCTTTTATTATTTAAGTATGAGTGTTTAAGTCATTAGGGATCAGAAAAGATATTAGTTGGAACGGCAGATTCTGCTTGGGATTATCGGCGCTTAGCGCTTGGAGCAGGCTTCCTGCGAGTTCTTATTTGTATTCTTTTATTATTATTGTTCTTTTAGTATATAGCTCGATATTCACCATCATTGAAATACCCTTACTCTATCAAAGACCCACTATACTACAGTTTGCATGTTTTAAATAGGGTTAATTTCCGTAAAATACACGAACTCTGAACAAATCTGATTTTGCATACAAGCTTAAAAATCAGCGAAAAAGTACTCTCTCTCTCTCTCTCTCTCTCTGTAAGTGGGACAGAGGGAGTATTTTTTAATCAGTCTATTTGCCACATCATTTTAACTTGCCACATCAATTTAATTAAGGTGCAATTCAACTTACGGGGGAAAATCAGAAAAAATTGTAAGTTGGTGTATTTTTTGACCAATTTTTAAGCTTGTGTGTAAAATTAGAATTTTCTCAAAGTTGGTGTATTTTAAAGCAATTCACCCGTTGAATTAATTTACTACAGAAATATCTGTGGAAAATGTGTGAGCTTAGACGTGGATCAACACATTCCACCCTAGAAACACAAAGCATAGAGCTCCAGATGGCTTCAGTCAGAATTAAGCAGGCAATTTTTCTTTTTGCTAAATGATAAATTCAAAACTAGAAATTAAGGAAGTAGTTTGTACAAGACACAAAAATTATTTAAGAAGGCGGAGAAAACTGACAAATCAACTTACAGGTTACTACATTCTGTTGCCCAAGCTTTGCCATGTCCCAAATCTGTCAATTGTATTTATGATAGCACATCAATGAGCATACACAACAGATTATGAAGATAGAGTACATAGAATAGTAAACCACCTTCAATGATGAATCTGAAAATCCACCGGCTATCATTGACCCATCATGTGATATCGCAGCACAATTCAGGCTGTAAAAATAACAGTTTTCCAGATTATCACTATATCCCCGTAAGAAACGTAGACTGCTAGATAATAAGATAGTTGCTTCTTAATGAAAGGCAACCTGTCATGAGTGTTGATAAAAGTATAGAAGCTAATGGAAGGCAATGCCATGCTATTCAGCTGCACACGGTTTCTCAAGTCTTCAAGGATAGACTGTTCCACATCTACCGGTCTAAAACATTAAGAAGATGATCAATTAAACTCTCCACCAAAATAATAAACAGATTCACTTGAATATGCTAATATCAGTCAGTCTCACATAGAATGTGTACAGAGAAATGTAGGAACATATATAACTTTATTATCATTTTGATAGTGGGAGCATTTTTAGAAATTCTAGGCCCATACATTTTCATTAGATACCAACTTAAAATAATTCCAACACGAGGAACCAGATAAGGTGACAAATATTTACTTACTTTCTCTCTTTTTTTTGGAGGGGACACTAACTACGGTCTCATTATTGTTGGCCATGACAAAAATATAAAAATATATTTTAATCGTGATGACTTCCCCATTCCCTCAGAACAGTAGACATCAATCTAAAAGAATCATTTCTTATGAATATGACTACCAAACATATTTCACAGTTTCCAGCTTTTATATCATCCAGTTAGCCCACCTAATCTACTAAAGCGGTCAAACATTCCAAAAAAGCAACAGCGCATCAACACACACCTCCCTACCTCTTAACCACAACATATAAACTGATCTACTGTGCACCCATTAAGCAATTCCCTGCAGCTACTCGTAGAAATACGCTACCAGACTAGACTAGTGCCTCTATACCACAACATCCTTCCAATACTTTTACCTCAACATTGATAGCTGATCCATTTCCCCCCAATCCTTTTAACTCCACAATGGGACCAAAGTCATAAATTAGTTTTGCTTAAGAAAAGTATTCTAGAATGATTATCTATACAAAAAATTTCAGAAAGACACTTCAGGTTTTTTATGACTATACCTATATTTTTAACCCTGTTTAACTAGTCATTTTGAACTTAATTTGGAGTATTATCTCCTGTGCCTCCAGTTGTCGAAGCACCAAGGAATTCCAGATTTATACTATTATGAAAACATTGTTTTAGCAAGTTCCATTAAAAGAACAAACCAAGAGATTGGGATGACCAATAGCCTAAAATTATATGGCTCCTTAGAATGATCAAGCAACTATCTACCATGAAACAGGAAACACGCTATAGAAATAAAGCACAAGTGGAAAAGGTTATTCAAGATATACATTACTGGCAATGCTAGCTCAGGTTTTACACGGGGTGCCGCAGGCGCAGCAACACTCTCTGTACGAGCTTTTGCAGTAGCACCAACAGCCTTATCCTTTTTCAACTTTTTAGGTGTAGTGCCTTGCTTGCCACCGTCAGATCTTTTCTGGATATGAATAGTAGAAAAAATCGGTCAACTAGAGGAAAAAAAGAAAAGAAAAAGGAGAGAAGAAAGAGAAAGTTGCTTCTGCCAGTAATACATTTTGAGAGAACTATGAAAATCTCTATAGAGGCAAACAACCTTATTTTCTTCCAATTCACCTTCTCTCGCTTCTCCATCTGCTTTTTCAGAATCCATATTAGGTGCCCCAGCCTTTTCCAACTTTTCTTCCAGAGAATCTTCAAGCAACTGTTCATTTATAGAGTATAAGAATGCCAAGATAAGAGACTCTTACAGATAATATATGCTCTTCACCACAAGCAGTAAATGAGAGGGATTTATACCAAAGGTACTTGAAAAATCCAGGTGAAATAATTAAAACCCAACTCAATGTCTTAATACCAGCTCGAGCACTTCTCATTAAATTATCTAACAGCTGTTTGGACCTATTACCATTATGGCTCCCTGACATTTGAGCTTTTAAAGACAGGAAAAAAAGTTATATTCCATTACCCCTGCACTAATAACACAATCGAGCAATTACTTGAATGACTGATAAGCAAATCCTGTTTAAAAGATTGATTTCATATAGGAATAGCTACAAGGACAAACAAGAGCTTGTGACAAATAAATTAGTGACAAGAGATCAAATAAATAGGCTAAAACCGAAACAATTAGGGATGTGTGATTTTCTCAAAGAAGTCTAAATAACGAAGGATATAACCATTTGCTATCACCCCTTGCACAATAAGTCGAAAAGTACCGTAGCAAGATAATTCTACCCTCCAGAGTAATATGATATTCCAAATAATGCAAACATGAAGATCTATAGATAATGAAAACTTCAAACCGAAATACAGTTGACAAAATGAAAAAAAAAAAAAAAAAAAAAAAAAAAAAAAAGAGGTCCTATAAAACTGCTGACCCACCCCCCAGTGGATTTCTCTCTGATTTATCAAATTAGCAGCATCCTGGTCACTTCCGAAAAATGTGACATATTCGGCATCATCAGCAATGGAGCTTGGTTGTCCAGGAGAAACTGCAAATACGACCAACAGTTAGTTTATTATGCCCAGATGAATTAGAAATGGGCATAAGGGGAGGTTATAGCAGATAAAAGCACCAAGAAAATAATAAGAACTAGGAAGAAGAGGGCACTGCACCTTGAAAATTTATGTGTTCATTGACAATTCCAAGCATTGTAATTGGAGATTTGTGCAAGTATTGTAGAAGCAGCTCATAGGAGTACTGAAATGTAAAATTGAAAAGCTAAGCATACTTCCAATACATAATATGCTAATATACATGAAACGGTTTGTACATCAGTGGATTCCTAGCATTTACTGTAAGGTGACCTAAAACATCCCTAAATTATGTTCATTTTAATAGAGAAAGAATAAATAAAATATACACATGCAATAAAAATGACTTAAGTATGCCTTTGATATATTTCTAGAACAAACTCCTACCACAGGTTATCAAACCCAAAGTTGATAACAAAATGAGATCCCTCTTATTCTAACGAGAAAAGCTCAACTGCTCAAATCCTCTCCTTTTAGTCTTCACTAGATTCTAGATAGGAGATACGCAGCTATTCAGCATATGTTACTCTACTCATTTGAAGTGTACATCATTATCTGAAATGATAGTTCTCTTTCTCTGCTCCTCAATAATAAATCATATAAGAAGCTATTCAAAGAAAGTAGGTCCTCCAAAGCAATATTTGGTAATGAAGCTAGATATTACTTACTTAGGGTTCATTTCATAAATTATTTTTGTCATTTTCAGGAGGAAACCAGACACCACCCTATTTTGGCATAAAACTACAAAATTGCATAATAAGTGTTCCTCATTATGTTCTGAGCATACTTGACGAGACAACCATTCAACAAATGTAAAAAACTTCTTTTTTTCTTTTGGGGGGGGGGGGGGTGAGAGAAATTACTTGGCATATTTTGATGCCCACTTTGCTCTGCCTTAGAGAATGTGCAAATTCCATTTCCTACAAAACAACAAGAGGAAACATTTAGCATGTATTGCCTGAATGCATCAACTTACAAAGTTTAAGTCATCTTTCTAGGAAAGTGACGGACCTCCAGATGTGAGGGAGAAAGAACACCTTCTAACTTTTGAAGGTCACGTGTATGCATGACTTCATGGTCTCCACGAAAGCTATTAAAAAAAGATCGAGCTGGAAAAGCAAGTGATAATTTCAAGAGGATGCACCGATAACATTTTTTTCGGAAATTAAAAAATATCTTACTCACCTTCCTGAATATGACCCTTCGCGACAAGATCCATAAAAGCATGGATAAATACTGGATATAAGACTCTAACCAACTCGTGCTGCATAGCAATACGAAGCACTGTTAGAGATCAGGGTTGATCCATCAAAAGGGGTTTGAAACAGCCATGCTACAACCCTTTGGTTAGAAAGAGCATGAATTAAAAATTGTTGCAAAACAACAGCTTTATCACTTCACAACAATAGTTAGAGCATCCAAGCAATGTTAGTTGAAGTAATCCGCAACATAGACGTGCGTCAGTGGCTGCATAGGAACTGGGAATGTGTCCGATGTACACAAAGGAATTCTCTTCTCTTACATATGGGTAAAGCATTGAGAACCATGCGAAGAATATAACATTTTATCACCTGATACTGATCCAGCGAATTATAAGCCCATGACCGCAGCTTGCTGTAACCTTCGAGGTACTGAGCAGGACCATCGACTCTGAAAAACATGAAATACACAAACTAATCAAATACGAAGCACCTATCACTGGGAATGGACACTCTTCTTCAATTTTACTTCCAAAAATTCAACATAAACCCCAATCTTTCAATGCCAATACGAGGAAAAGGCTATAAATGTAATCAAGCTAGCAAACAATTATCAATTAGTAGAAGCTAATAAATCGCAGTGGAAATCTGAGTTACGTCCATTGGAGATAAGTTAAATTCTGCAGGAATTGGAAGAAAGAGGGGCGAATAAAAGCGTAAATTAGGTTCTCACTCAGAGAAGGAGAGGATTTTTCTGACAATATCAGGATCAATCTGTGCAGTGGAGGAGGCGTTGCTGCCTTTGCGCTTCTCTTGCTGAAATGCAAGGCCTGCTTGAGAGAAACCCCTCTTCTCCAAGTACCCTTCAACCACTTTGTCGATATCTTCTGGGTCCATTGCCTCGCTCTCTCTATCTTTCTCTACGAGTACGAAGTGATAGTTACTGTATAATTTATAAATCTGTTATAGGTAAAGAACCCTAAACCCCCGATTTGATTTTAGAGTGGAGAGTGGGAGGGAAGGGAAGACAACCGGAATTTTCAGTTTCTTCTACTACTAGCAATATTTATTTATTAGTGAAGAAAAAACAAAAAAAAATATATATATATATATAGAGAGGATGGATCATATGTAAATAATTTTTAATGTGAGAAATAGAAACAGATCTGGACCATTGATCTTAGTTAGATCTATGATTGATATTGATTTAAGCATGATTGCAATGTACAATGAGCATAATTATATTTAAGCATCAATTTATATATTAAAAAGTACAATTATATATTAAGCATTAAAATTTATTTACACACGAACCGTTATATATATATATTAGTGAAATTAGATTTGCACCCGCGGGCCGGAGGATAATGGTTTAATAAATTGTCATTGCAATCTTAATACGATAGTATAATACGGAGTACGGCATTATTTAACATCTTAACTTAATTCAAATTACTTGTGTGAGCAATCATAAATTCCAAACAAAAAAAGTTCTCTAGTGCACTGTACTTACAATATTTAATACTTTAATTCAATTTATTTATTTTTCAAATATCAACAAAACTAATCATAATTCAATAAGAAAACACCGCAAAGATAAAATCAGTGAACACACACAAAATAATTAATACGTCTGGCTGAAATTCGGGGTGTATTTGACAAATCAATTATTGTGAGTAATAATGAGAAATAAGAAATCAATTTGACAAATTGAAAAAAAAAATCAATTAATACGATTGAGAAAAATGTAGAGAAGATTGTATTTTCTATACTACTATTTCGTGAGTTATTGTGAGTAAATTTGTGAGTGTGTTTCTATCTCCACCATAAATTAGAAACAAACGAAAGAACCAATATTTAATTTTTTTTACAAATGAAATAATTTTTATAAAGGAATATTATACCTCCATCAAGCGTGCATGGTGAAATTGGAAACAACTATGTCTACTATACCTTGCAATTGGGAAATTCGACCTTAAAAACGACTTTCAATGTCTTCCATGCATGACACTCATTTTAACTATACATTGTCTTATATGTGTATATCACTACTCTTTTATTCTAGTTTGCTCTACAATGTATAGTTTTTATCTGCAAAAAAATAAAAGTAGCTGACATATACCTAGTTAAGAACCACCCTCAGTCAAAATATTACCACCCTCCACCCCTTTGGGCCTATGGACATGCACAAATCTATTCTTTTCTTTTGAATATCACAATAATACAAAAGTGAAATTATAATTTGAATATGTTTAAAAATACTGATTATTATAATAAAAAAAGAATTTTGATTATAATTACAATTTTTGATTACTATTTATGCATATATACACGTGCTTAATTGATAAAAGAACAAACAAGTTGAACATCATTTTGTATGTTGTGGTAATAAGCAACAAAATATGTATTATGCAATTATTGCTCGTTTAAATGACATTCTGAATCATCCATTGCACTTCAGCGTTGTATTTTTTTTTTATTGCATTGTCTAAAGCTCGTTGCGTGTAAAAAATATTTCAAAATTAATAACATTAATAATTTCATAAACAAAAATATTTATTTTAAAAATGTTTTTTTAATTATTTTTTTTAAAAAGTTAGTTGATGTATGTAAAGCATTTTTAATTACAAAAAATAAAAAAAAAAATTGACATACTCCCCATTGTCGTTGGCAAAAAGTTCTAACAACCACCGCTATTGGTTAACGGAAATATAAATTGTTAATAATCGTAATTTTATAAAAATAAATAAATCATGTTATATCATCTAAGACACATTGTCTCGTATTATTTTACTTCAATTTACATAATATGTATAATAAGTAACTAATTGAGATGTGGAGCCATGGAGGTGTGAAAATATTTTTACCTAATTATTATCATAATCATTTTTACTATGTATCGAAGTACAAAATGGAGATAATATAGAAAATTAGTATAATACTTTCACAAATATTTGAATCAAGATACAAACTTCAATATTTTATAGATACTTATATAGAAATCGTTGAGTAAAATAATTTAAAAAGTTTGACATACAAACCGCTCCACGTTTTTTGCCGAAAAGAGCTCACCGCCGGCCAAAAAAGGTGGAGCGGTTAGCAAATTCCGACCACAAAGATGGAGCGGTTTGTAATTCAAAATTTTTAATTATTTTTATTTTGAATTAAATATATAATTTTAATAATTTGTGTTTGAAAAATAATTAATTTATGTTTAATTTAGTTAATTAGATTGTCGATTTATACTTGTATTATTTTTAGATATTTATATTGAATCCATTGAATAAAAAAAATCAGACCATAACCCTAAACCTTCGACCGTTGGGGATGCCCGTCGCGCCAAAGGCCAAAGGGTTGACCAAAATATGAATTGTTAATAGATTTTTTTTTGTAATAGAAATTTTGTAAAAACAAAATAAATCATGTTATATCATCTAAGACGACACATTGTCTTGTATTTTTGACTTCAATTTATATAATATGTACAATAAATAACTAATTGAGATGTGAAGGCGCAAAAATATTTTTCTTTTAATGATTATAATAATCATTTTATTATGTTTTGAAGTACAAAAT
Organism: Mentha longifolia; assembly: GCA_001642375.2. Taxonomy (NCBI): domain Eukaryota; kingdom Viridiplantae; phylum Streptophyta; class Magnoliopsida; order Lamiales; family Lamiaceae; genus Mentha; species Mentha longifolia. Next base: position 31,998,000 of record CM038111.1, on the reverse strand, counting down.
AGAGAAAATATAGAAAATTCGTATAATAAATTTTTACAAAGATTTGAATCAAGACATAAACTTCAATATTTGAAGTAAAGTAGTAATAGAGTTCAACAACTAAATAATAATCTTTTGGGTTATCGAGTCTCCACCAATTTTTGGGGCTAGCCCTATTGGATTGCCGGACTATTGGGGTTGGCCTATTCGGGTTTAAAATCTGTTTGAGGTAAAAAATATTCGATTATAACCTGTCTTTTTGGCTCCGATTACTCGGACCAACTCGTGAGTTTCTGACTAAATTAACATCATTAGTCTCAATAAGAAAAATGGTCCGTTATAAATGGGATGTGAGGATATTAATGAATTGTAAACGTTATATTGTGGACTCCATAAGATTTATATTGTGAATTATCTCTATATTAATATTGTCATGTGATAATTTTAATTACCTCTTATAATACAAGTCTATGACGAGGCAAAATGTGGGTTAGGGTCAAGCCGATGGTGATTCGGCTCGGACTGAATAAGCTGAAGTCCAATAAGGTTGGCACGGTTAATATCCTTGTTCGATGACATGCTTTAAGAATATTGTAGAAAGTAGTTGTGTTTTTTTTATGGAGTTTTTGAATTATCGCTTATTAGATTATATTTTCTACGCGTAACGAGTATCCTTGTTGTAGATGAAAATGCATTAGAAGATCGGAATGAAAACCGAAAGGCTTAATCTTGATTAGGATGTCATTGTTGAGCAGCTACAAAGATTGAATTTAAAATCTCTCAAATTTAGAATTTACTAATAACTACGGAATATAATTTTTTGTTTGTTCACTGTCCCCTATTATAAAATTAATTTACACAAATAAAATGTATAAAGTTACATTTAAATTTTAAATTATTATTATCTTATCTTTTTCTGAGCACCAATCTATATGTATCATGAATTATTTGACACAAAATGGGAAGAAAATACAAAAATTTATTAAATACCAAAATAAAATATCTAAGAAACAAAATCCAGAATACGTATTAAAAATACCAAGGGAGTAACATTCTTAAAATTTGAATTAATCATACACATCATGTACGCGACTTTTGTATAGTTTACAATTTGTACCCAGTTAGCTTGTATTATTATTATTATTATTGTTATTATTATTATTATTAATAAAAGCTTTTGAACATGAATTCGTTTTTTTTTTCTTTTTTCTTTTTGCAATGTTCAACATTGGAAACTTGAGTTGTACTATTGAGATTATGGGTAAGTTGGTGGAGTAGTGGGTAGGAGGGGGTGAAGGAAGAGGGGAGGGATGTAAAAGTGAAAGAATAACAAAACCACCCTAGGACTTGCAGACTTACTGCATAATGGCATAATATCAAAAAAGTAAATTGGGACACGTGTAAGAACGTGTACGGCCATATAAGTATTATGCATGGAAAACATTGAAAAACATTTTTAAAGTCGAAGCTCTCCCTTGCAATTGAGTGTACGGAATCAATTTTACATATTGTCATTGAAACTGAATTTTAATATTGGAATCTTCTTTTATGATATAGTATAGATTCTTTTATTATATTAATATATATATATATATATATATATATATATATATCGTATTTTAATTATTATAGGAGGGCTCTGTAATTTGCTGAATTGTAGCCCTCCGAAATATGGAGGGCTCCGGAATATTATATTATATATTTTTTTTTAAATACACAAAAATTTAAATTAATACAAGATATTTTTAAAATTCGATGGCATTGCACATTTGAAAAATTACAATACAATAAAATAAATATGGAAAAAAAACTAGGGAAAAAAACTAGTGATGGCCGATACGTGCCCAAATTTCCTCGATCATATCCTATTCGAGTTTTTCATGAGCGGTTGCATCGCAGAGGGAGGCCTGCCTTTGCATATAAAGTGCAAAAAGAGACATCAACACCTCGACGCACTTGCAAGGGATTAGTTAAAGAGCTCGATGTCTCGTCGTCCTCCCAATTTTCGGTGGCTTCTCCTTCATCTTCAATTATCATGTTGTGCATGATAACACATGCATACATGATTTTCGTTAAATTTTCGATATAATGCAGGCAGACCGGCCCTCGTACGATCGCCCATTGTGCTTGGAGAATGCCGAACGCTCTCTCGATGTCCTTCCTCGCAGCTTCTTGTTTCATGGCAAATAGGGCTCTTTGTGGATCTGTCGGACACCATCTTCACGAAAGTTGGTCATTTCGGATAAATGCCTCCGGCAAGATAATAGCCCATAATGTACTACTTGTTATTGACCGTGAAATTTACAGCCGGTGCAACACCATTCAGATAATCGCTGAATACGTTCGATTGATTTAGCACGTTGATGTCATTGTTCGATCCGGCGACGCCGTAAAATGCATGCCAAATCTACAAGTCAGTTGAGGCCACGGCTTCAAGAAATTACCATTGGAGCTCCCTTCTTGAAATTGTTGGCGTATGCAGCTTTCCACGCCGTTGGACAATTTTTCCACGCCCAATGCATGCAGTCGATACTCCCGAGCATGTTGGGGAAACCGTGCTTCACTTCATGCATTTGGACGAGCCGTTGGACGTCACGGGAATGGGGTCTTCTCAGATACTCATCTCCAAAAGCGGCAACGACGGCACGGCAAAAATGCTTTAGACACTCTCGCCCTGTTGAATCGGCTATGCGCAAATACTCGTCGAATTGATCTGACGGACCGCCATAAGCAAGTTGGCTTTATGTCATCGTGCATTTTTTAAGGGGATGAAGCCCATCTCGTCCGGTTGCATCTGAGAGTTGATGGAAATATGGATCACGCATCGTCAAGGTCTCGACGATTCGCAAGAAGAGCAGTCGTCGCATGCGAAATCGGCGTCTGTATACGTCGAATTTTCGGCAAAGTAGTCGTTGTAGAGTTGCTCGTACCCCGCCTCACGATCACGCTCGACGTATTGCTTCTTTGCTTTCGCCGATCGGCATTCTTCACTATGCCGATTTTCAGCAGCTTCCTCCTTCGCTTGGAAATACAACTCGATACCTTTGCGTATTATCCTCTCCCGTTCCTCACGATTCATTTTTTTTTTAATGTATAATGTAGAATTTTGAGAAAATGAAGTTGAAATTGATGAAAAAAGAGAGAATTTGATAATGAAAAATGTGAGGAATAGAGGGGGTATATATAGGTAAAAATTGGAAATTTAAAAAAAATAGTAAAAAAATTTATTGATCAGTCAACGGTCAAACAACCGTTGACCAATCGTGGCGCGCCACGTGGACAAGCCTGTCAGGAGGGAGCCGGGCGCGTTTGAGCCCGGGCTGGAGAGCCCGTGGAGAGCGCCAGCGGCAGCAGCGGCCAGGCGGAGAGCGCTGTGCCGTGGGCGCGCGGGCGGTGCCCTCCGCGCTGCGGATGCTCTTAGCGAGTCATTGAATCAATCAATTTTCTTACTTTTTATGTTAACGAGAATATCAACTGAACTAATTTTAAATCTTTTAAACAATCAATTTTTTACTTAAATTTATATCTCTCTTGAAAAATGAATAACCTACTAAAACCAACCCAATAAAGCCGGTAATCTACATTTAATTAGTAGATCTTCAATATTTATTGCAAATTATTTGAATAATAATAATAATAATAATAATAATAATAATAATAATAATAATAATAATAATAATAATAATAATAATAATAATAATAAACATTAATCGCTAGATGTAAAATTAATTAACTTTTATTTTACTATTATATAGATATAGATAGAGAGATAGATAGATTTCTAAAGTTTCTAAAAGTATGAGTTAATAATAATATTTATAGAATACAATAATAAATTTTACGGATTATCACCATATTTATAATTATTCAGGAACAAAAACTTAACTAAACATACTAAAGTCAACATTTTTTTTTATTCGTAACTTTAGTTAATCACAATCCAAGTTAACTCTTATTCCGCCAATTATGAAATTGTCATTCAATTGGTTTATAATTTATTTGTTGAATTTAAACTCATTTTTATTTATACAACCAAATATATTATGTTAGTGATAGTATTAATAAAATCCAATGTTAATATTTTAATATTCAACATTGTATTTAATTTTATTTCAATATCATATCATTATTTAAAATTAATCATTGCAAATAATAAAATCCTAGTCAACAAATCCACTAATAAAATACTACTCCCTTCATCCTCTATTTCTTGACACTAATACTATTCTACACGTATTTCCACCGACACCTGGTACGAATTTTAAAATATAATTTTGTAAAAGAAAATACTTCAAAATTATATTTTTAAACTCGTATTAAGTTTCAGTGAAAATGCGTATCGAAAAGTTTTGGGTCAAGAAACGAAGGACTGAGTGAGTATTTCCTAAATTTGTGGAAATTCATCTACTCACACGCCTAGTTAGTGGACAAATAAATAACCATTCTCTGTTGTTGAAATTACAAAATTGTCACTCTCAAATTGATTTGGGAGGAAATACGCGTTTGCTTAATTCTCCTTCTCTATTTAGTTTTAGGGTTTTCTCTCGAGGTTTCCAACAATGGCAACGAATTGGCAGGAGCGATTTCCGTTGTTCGTGTTGCAGTCGTCGTCGACCTTGCTCGTTCATACTGCTATGAGGTATGGATTTCTCACGGACTCTACTGTGTTTATCGGAGCTACAATTACATTCTATGTTCTTGCATGCTCAACTTCCCATGCGGTAGAGTTATTCGCCGTATGTGTCTTCGATGATGGGGTTCGAGAGGTTTGGAAGTTTCAATTGGAGAACTGGTGGCTTCCGTCAACAGAGTTAAACCCTACAAATTTGTCCTGGGATTAATATTGCTCGATTGCAACTTAGTAGGTTTGCCCTGGGGAATTGATTCGTTCGTCCGATCCGTTACTGGAGATACGGGGGTCGATACGCCTGTCAATGCTTCTACACAATGTGTAGTCGCAATCGCATATTTCTTTGGAGGACTCTATTTGAATATTATTATGAAGTCCAAGCAACAACTCCTACCGACAACGACGGGTCAAGCCACCACAGAGCCAGACTGAATCTGGAAACATTAGGTATGAAATCACTCAATTTCCTCATGACTTCTTCTTTTTGATGCTAAGACACAACGACGTCATTTATTGACCTTCATCCACGCAGGTATGCCACATAAGCGATATTTAACACGTCATATGAAGTCCGATTGCCATCTCGGATACAATTTCACCGGAAAAAAGAGGATGTAAATATTGCAACAAATTGAAATGTGGTGTATTTATAATCCAAAATTGAAAAGTCGTGGAAAATAACAAACACCCCCCAAAGTTTGTGTATTTAGGCGCCAATAAAACCCATATACTACTATAAGAGAAAAATATGTATTATTATTATTATTTTGTAAGTTGGAATTAAAATGACATATATAGCACAAACATAAATTATGCATATTCCTTTCAAAAAAAAAAGTTATTTCTTTTTTACTTTTACTGTAACAAAAAGAGTACACTTTATCAGTGGTAAAGAGGGGAACCATCCGAAATTCCAACCACGAGATTGTAAAATAAAAATAAAAATTATCAATTCATATACAAACATAGAAATATAGCTCAAACAAAAATTATGCATATTCCTTTCAAAAAAAGTTACTATACTTTTTTTTTTTACTTTTACCTTAACAACAAGAGTACACTTTCTCAGTGGCAAAGAGCGGAACCATCCGAAATTCCAACCACGAGATTGTAAAAAATAAAAAAAAATATATCAATTCATATATAAACATAGAAATGATATGTTACTCCTCCATTCGTGGGCACCTTCGTCGTTTTATCACTTTGTCATTATTTTGTTCGATTTTTTTAATTGTTTTATATTATAGTACCTTAGAAATTAATATAAAAATTATAAAATCTAACAAATAAATAAAAACCAAAGCTCAATTTGTTTTATAACTCATTTTTGAAGTTAAAAAAAAAAAAAGATTTATGACTTCTATATTAATTTCCATGATACTAAAATATAAAACAATTGAAAAAAATCAAACAAAGTAGTAATATCAAAATGATAAAACGACGAAGGTGCCCACGAATGGGGAAGTAACATATCATTTTTCTATAACATATACTACTCGTCCATAATAATAGATGATACATTTTTTTTAAAGGGGACAATGAATTTGATACCAAAAAAAAAAAAAAAAAAAAAAAGAGGGTGAATAACATGGATACAATTTGCCCCCATTAATCTAGATGTGCAAAGAAAGATGAAAGTAAAAGAAGACAAATATCAAGATGTTCCACCACCATCTCAGGTTTGAATGGCTACATCATCTGCTGATTCTCGAGCAATATCTTCGCTTTTTTTTTTCTTTCCTGTCAATCCTCTTAACTGTTCAAAGATAAACGAGCTCCGTGGAGAAAATGGCTTACACTTGTAACCTCAACATGCAATTCGAAGCTAGGACTTAGGAGTCATCAATATGGAGCACATCTTTAGCAGCTTTATCTTCCTTTTTCGTGATTTTCTTTCTCTTCCGATCAGATTGAGGTTCTTTTGCTTTCAGATCATTGGAGAAGGACCTCAGAGATGCAGATAGATGATCGTTGCGATGAGCTGAAAGCAATACCAACAAAATCATTGAGGCCATCATAGTGAAACGTACAAATCATAACCATTCACAAGGAATCTGTAAAATACTATAACGATAGCCAGATGAAGAGTAGTCGTCTGAGTTATACATGTCGCAATCTGTGACATTAAGGTTTAGACTGTTTAAATTAATCAGTTAGAATGTGTATTAGATAAATCACAGAGGGCAAATACTAGTTATATATAGTAATCTAAGATTAAAGTTAATAAGATTTGTAGGACTCCATAATGCTAGCCAAGTAGCCATAGGTTTCGGAAGAATCTTACCAGCAAGTATGACGTCTTCCATGTTCACAGACTTGCGACCCGCGTGCTGTGCAAACAATTCGAGATCTTTCGCTAACTGTTCTGCATTTCCAAACACAGTAGATCTTCCTTTAGCAAGATTTGAAGCTCTTTGTATACATGTTATAGATTTCTTATACCAAAACAGCTAAAACAAGGTCACTCTTACATGGACTAAAAGACATATTCAAAGAAATAATATGGGAAAACACAATTGAAGCTAAAACCAAAGGCACATTAATTGTAATAAGCAATTTCATTCGCATAAAAACCACAAAATTTACTACAGGCTACATCATCTGAGATCTTGTCTAAAAACGAAAGTAGAAGTGAGAGATTTAATCACTTTCTTCAATTGTTTCTTGCTCATCTACTTCTATTTCTCATTTCATCTACCATCCATTTTGAACATTCTTCAGCCATTTATGACTCAGAACTTGAGGTTGCTTCTCGGTTCTACTCCTAAGGCTAAGAAAAAGATAAGGCATACCAGAGGAACACACACACACACAGAGAGAGAGAGAGAGAGAGAGAGAGAGAGAGAGAGAGAGAGAGAGAGGGAGTACTAGCATATTTGAAGGCTAAATCGGAGACGCACGCCATTATTGGCTGAGAAATTTCCATGCCATTTCGATTCGCTGCACAAAATTCACAGAGAAATGTAAAATAATGAAACTAATGAGTGGAAACATTCTATACGTATGATTCGAAAAAGCTAAAGACCTTCAGCTTCGGCGATGGAGACGGTAGAGAGGCGGAATCGATCCCTCAACAGCTCGCTCGCCGATTCTTCATCTTCTTCTTCTTCTCGTTCCACATCGCTCGCCATTTTCCTATCCCTCCTCTCAAATTCAATCAATCAGTCGACAGATTAGGCTTTGCAGATTCTAGGGCTCCATCGTTGGATGCGCGGGAAATAGAAAGACGACCGCTACTTCTTTCGAGTTTTGATTTGAGTAAATTAAAATGTGTGCCCAAATTAAATTATTCTTACTTCATGTTTTAATATCCATTTTTTCGGGAAATTAAACATGTAAATTAGAGAGTAGAGTTTCTTGATAAGTGTTTTTATTATAATTCAAGAGTCTCATTTGTTACTTTTTATTTTTTATTTTTTATTTTTAACAACTCGTATCTTATTTTGCCACATAGACAATATAACATCGTACATGCAAGGAAGTATAAGGTAAATTATTAATAATTTTTTTTGTAAAAGAAAAATACACAATTTTATTCTCATAAATTCAATTTAACAATTTTAGCTCGAACTCAATACCAAATTCTAACCACAAAAAATTGACATTTTGACAATTTGAGCCTTTGTGTGAATTTTTGCCGTTGAAAAGACTACTTCGAAATCAAAATTCACATTTGAGAATTGTTCTGCATCATTGAATATACGTGAGTTCAAAAACAAAAAAAAAAATGTCATACATAATTCAAATTTCCAATTTGACTTTTCGGCGACTAAAGTCATCATAAAATTAAAATCATGAAATCAGAATTCGATATTAAGGTAAATTCAAGCTAAACATGTCACAAAGTGAATTTATGTGGATAATGCATTTCTCTATAAAATATTGGTAAAGTTCGAAACAAAACAAAACATCAAACGCACAAATAGAGCAAACAAAAAATTTAAATAAGGGACCAAATAGGAAAGTGAAAAAATCAATAAAAATCAGGCTAAATCGAGAAAGTCACGTTAAGAGACGCCCTTTATAAGGACAGTCATTCACTAGTACAGAAAATAAAAGAATGTTACAGAACTGCAAGAATATTCGAAGCAAAGTGCCTTACAAGAACACATAAAGGAATGGCCCTTATTAGGACATAAAACATATACTGCAACAGTTCTTGCAAGAAATTTGCAGATTAGCCTCCGCATTCAATCCTGCAATAAAGATTCTTGGCCTTTTCTGGACACTAATCACACAATAAAGACACAGTCAAAACCTTCAAAGAAACAGAAGAAAACCAAAAAAAAAAAAAGAAACCTTCGGAATGGCTCAAGAATCGAGCGATGAGAAGAGCAAAACTCCGAGACATCCTAGATGGAGTCGAGACGAGACTCTGGTCCTCATACTAGGCAAGAGGCTTGCAGAGAAAAGAGGGAGACACGGGAGGAGGGCCGGCTCAGTTTGTGGACAGGACCAGGTAGAAGCAAAGTGGGACTACGTCTCTTCACACTGCAGAAGGAATGGAGTGAACCGGGGGCCGATCCAGTGCAGGAAGAGGTGGAGCAATCTTCTGAGTGATTTCAAGAAGATAAGAACCTGGGATTCTTGCCCAGAGAGAGAAGGTGAATCTTTCTGGAACATGAGGAGTGATTTTAGGCGAGAGAGGAAGCTCCCGGGCTTCTTTGACAGAGAAGTGTACGATGTTTTGGATGGCAAGGAACTCAAGGGAGCTGCGTATGATCTCGCGTTGGTGACATTTAGTGCGTATGAGAATAATGGTGATGGCTTGGATGAAGAGGATGACAAGGTGGAAAATGAGGAGTTTGAAAATGTGGGAGAGGAGGAACTCGGAGAAAACGTTCAGACAGCTGATAGAACAAACACGATTCCTTCTCCGGTGCCTATTTCAGGTAACTTAAATCATCGAATTATCATCACTTTCAACACTGCAGTTTCAATAATAATAAACATTTCTCCTATTGTTAACAGAGATGAAATACCAGCCATTTCACCAGGATAATTCTAATCAAGGTAAAGAAAATTGGTAAAATAAATTTATTTGCAATAAAGCAAGTAAATTCATCTACACACAACTCAATTCATTGCATGCTAATTCCATAACTCTCTACTACCATCAATCTGAGACATTTCATAGTCAAATATACTATGCGAGTCCAAACAAAAAAAATGACAAAAGTACCCTTACTTAGAGGCCATAGCTGTAGGGTTCTCGTGTTTTTGATATATCTGTCTTTCAAAGGTACAGGAAACAAGAATTACCCGAGAGATCCGGAGTTCCAGCAAGGAGCGAAGAAAAGAAAGCATTCGTCAAGTGACCATCTAAACGTTGACGAAGATAGCATATTGATCAAAGCTCTAGAGAGAAATAATGAGTTGCTGAGTGCACAACTCCATGATCAGATGCTGAATTCTCGATTGGCTCGAGACCAGCATAAGGATCAACACGAAAGATTAATTGCAGCACTCACCAAAATTAATGGTGCTCTAGAAAAAATTGCAGAAAAGTTGTAACTGCAAGTAAATATAGATATCAAAACCCCCCTTAATTCACACTTAGGAAAAGGGGCTAGTCTGATCTTTGTTTCCTAATAAGAAGAATTATCTTGTTTGTCTATCATTTCTTGAAAATACTGTTGCTATTTGATACTCCCTCCGTCCTTTTCAAACCGAGTCACTTTTTTCACCAAATATTTTCAAGCATTTTCGAGCGTCTTGATGATGAGTTTTAAAATAACTTTTTAAAGATTTTTTATTTTTACGGAATACTATAACACTTCTAGTATCCCGTGAAAGAAAAAAATCATTAAAAAGTTACTACCAAATACTTGTAGAGAGCAATCTAATAATGCATTATAAGAGCAGAAGTCAGAGATGAATATCTAAAAAGGAGATATCAGAAAAACAATTTAGCATATTAGGCGAATAGGGTAAGAACATGAGTATGTACACAGGAACCTTTACACACAAAGCACAACTCGAAGTTAGCTATCAAAATTTTCCACATATTACAACATTGAGATACACGATCTATCCCTATACACATTTTAAATGCAAGAACAAGAATCGAATGAGTAGACGGTGACATAAGAAAGCCTTTCATAACTTTCCTAGTATTTATCAATTCTGAAAACAGCGCAAAATATAATCTGACCTCACTTTCTGCACTATTTGGGAATGGCCTCAACGATTCTTGAAAAGTAAAACTGTGTAGTAGTCAACCCTCTCTTCCTTATCTTCCACCCAACCTTTTGCAATGCCTTCTCTATATCAGCCTCCGCATGAAGATAGGCTCTCGTAGCCTTCGAAGGTCCAGGAAATAACTCCCCCACTCTCTTCAACAAATCATAATATAGTGTTTTTGGGGCAAAACTTAGAATCAGTCGATTCTCAGCCAAAGAGGCGAGATGAGCAATCATGGCATCCGCCTTGTTTTGTGGGTAGTGTATCAAAACGTCTAAGCATATAACTGTGTCGAACTTTCCAGTCAAGCTCTCTAAGTCACTCACTTCAAATCTTGGCAATGTTAGTCCAGATGGAAGCTCGTCTTTTCCTTTCAAAAGGTCGTCCCTAGCCTGCACCGAAGTCGATGAATCAAGGAATTGAAGTGCAGATTTATCAATGCAAGATGCAGCCAAAATATATATATACAACAACATTTCTTGATTTCATACTTATATTCAAACCAAAACAAGACCAAATAACCTTAGCCTGTGCACCATATAATCTTTTCATTGATAAAAACACATTCTTTTCAATCTAATAGTAGTATAAGATCAAAATTACTCCACCACAACAAAATCAAGATTTCAATGAACATGCAACATATAACATCATATTTTCCAAATTCACAGTACCAAGATCAAGACCGCCAGACATTCCAAATCCATCAATCAAAACACAAACTCCCAACATCCTCCCAAGAATCAGTTCAATTAATTCAAAACAAAGCAACAACGAAACAAAACTAACTAAAAATTCAAAAATGTAGGTAGAATGCAGCCACCCCTAACCTGCTTCTCAGCCTCAGCAACCATGGCGGCGGAGATATCACTGGCGGCCACCAGCGCCCCTTCCTTCGCCAACGGGATCGACAAGCAACCGGTCCCACAACCGGCGTCACACACCGAAACCCCACTCAAGGGCCCCTCATCCAGCAGCATCTTCATCACATTCTCCACGGTCATGGAGTGCCCGAGCCTGATATCCCTCTGCACCTTGTTCACGTCGTCCCCGTCTCCGTAGATCCTCCGCCACCGCTGGAAGCCGTCGTTGTTGAAGTACTCCCTCACCACCTCCTTGTCGCCGCCGCCCACCTCCTCCGCCTGCATCTGCCGCCGCTTCTCGGAGTCGGACAAGGATAGCACGGCCGCCAGCGCGGCGACGGACCCGCCTCCGATGACGGCGATGGTCGTGCCGTCGAGGGTGTCCGCCACCGCGGCGACGTCGGCGGCGGTGGAAATCGGCGGAATGGCGGCGGTTACCGAGAATGGGCGGGTGCGGGGGAGGTGGGAGTGAAGTTTCGGGACGGCGAAGTGAACTGGCGAGTAGAGAAGTGAGGAAAACGCCATCGTCGATGGAGAATTTGAGAATTTTTCAATCGAGAATTTGGCTTCTTGAGAAGGCGGGAGAGGATAATGTAATCTTGGCGAGGATAGAATGAGCTGACGTGTCCTTCTGTGGGCCCCCTCACCTCCGGACAAAACTTCCGTGGATTAAAATTTACTAAAACATAATCATTTCAATAATTATTCGTCACGATTTAAAAATTTACTTACTTTTTTCTTTTTTATTATATTTAAGCAAAATTCTTGCAATAGCAAATCAAGAACCATGTCGTCGGCGATTTCTCAGCTGTCGTGCTTCTCCGCCGTAGTTAACAGCCGCCGTCTGCACTGGAGATCCGATCTCTACCCCACGAAATTTCGTGCCGGAAAGGTATAATGTCGATTCCCATTTCTCGCTGTTCCGTTCTTCAATTTCATAGTAATCTCGAATTGAGTAAAGATTATGTCTTGACTAGTTGAAATATGAGGGTTTGGTGAAATTGATTTTTGTTTCTTCCATTTTCTGTATTGAGACATCAATTACTGGTTGTTTTTTAGGGGCGTTTAGCTTTCTTGGACTTTTTTTTAGCTGAATTTGGCTTAATTTAGTTTTAGATACGATTTTGCTTGGTTTGAATGTTTGGGTTATGATGAAATTGTTGAAGTGATCAAATAAAATGGTTTTGATAAACTTTTTTATTCTGAGATTTATGACTTTAAATTGCCTAAATTGTATTTTAGGAGAGTGTCAAACAAGGGTTTTTTTTAATTCTAGTTTTATTGGTTTTTTCCCTATCATGATCGGTGAAGACGATGCAAGCTAAATGCTTCTTTTAACCAGGTTTTAAATGTTATGAACAGTGATGGAAATGGCATAAAATTATCCCAGTCGGAGAATAAAACTCCGAGTTATGTAGAAGATGCTTCAGCATCATATAATGGAAGCTCTACTCAGCCACATTCTACTTCGGATAGTTCTGTTGCTGGAGTCTCGACAGACGAGCAACCAAAGAAGGGAGCAATGATTCATGACTTCTGTTTCGGGATTCCCTTCGGTTAGTCAATATCTCGACCTTGATTTCCTCTCCATAAAGAGTAGATGCAACCTTTCTTCGCTTGGATCAAGAATCGTCCTTCAATGTTCAAAATTGTTTCATATTGAGTCATGGAGATTTGTTGCTCTAATTAGGTTTTTTTTTTCTTCCTAATTTAGGCGGACTCGTGTTCTGTGGGGGGCTCGTTGGGTTTCTGTTTTCAAGAAACCCTCGTACTCTAATGTCTGGTGTGCTCTACGGAGGTGCCCTACTTGCCCTCAGCACTTTGAGTTTGAAGGTTTGGAGACAAGGGAAACCTAGCTTTCCATTCATCCTTGGTCAAGCAGGTGACTACATTCGTTTCCCGGAATTCTTTACATTGATTTCATTCTATATCTGTTAAAGCGGGATATGATGTGAACTCATAAGTTGCGTGAATCTGGTTGTAACTACATGCATTTGGCAAAATATGGTTTTAACAAGTGGAATTCAGAAATTTGTATGATGACTTTTAGCTGAGGCAATTATATGACCACCGACAGCTTAATATTTGGTGCTGAATTCTTTGTTATTATACGTGTGCTCAAACATGTCTAAATAAACGACAAAGTATCGACCGCATGGATTAGTGTAGTGGAAAGTTTGAATTTTTATCTGGATAAGTGGAAAAAAACCACAAAGCAAGTGCTAAAGTTGAAGCTTCATATTGATATGCTTGCATGTCTACGATGAATGTTCGTCTTGAAATTGATCTTGATTTGATATGGGAAAAAGCTCTACTTTCCACTTTTCGTTCTTATTTTTTAGTTTTTTTGGTGATTGCAAAACATTAATCCTCCCAAATTTCCGCTTGCAGTACTCTCACTTGCTCTCCTATTCAAGCATTCTCGAGCCTATACATTGGTGACGCCTCCACCAAATTTCTTGGACTTTCATTTTGCATATTCAACGATTTAATATAACGTCTTAAACTTCTTGCAGACGAACAAGCTCTTCCCAACTGCCTTCAATGTTGTTATCAGGTAACGCACTATCATCTTATATCATGCTGCTTCAACTAAATAATCCACCACTATAATCCAAAAGAAATTATAAATATCTACCTCTTTGATTTTTCATGATTTAGTGCTGCAATGCTATGCTTCTACGCCTATGTGATGATAGCCGGAGGCAATCCTCCACCAAAGAAGTTGAAGCCTACTGCTGCAGTCGAAACTTCCTAGTCGAAGTTTCTTTTGTGTGGATTTATCTTATTTTGAACGAAACCTTGAGGTATCGCGATAGAGATCATAAACCATACATGAATGTACCATCAGAACTTGCCGGTGTAAATCCGAATCTGAGTTTCTTACCAGCATGAATTATGCCCTTGTTCAATGAGAAATTATCCTACTTGATAATAACTGTTGTCACTTGTATTGAAATGACTCGTAATTATTGTTATTTTTTTATGGATAGTAATAGAATTTCTAAAATACATGCTAACGCTATGGAATTATTGGCACTTGTATTTTTTTTTTTTTAATGCTATACCGATCGAGCTATAAAAATAAGAAAGACTATTATTTTGAATGCTCCACCACTTGGCTACATTCACACTACTTTTTTTATTCTATAAAGAAAAGTTACTAGTATAAAAATAATTAAGACTAAACATTTGAAATATGATTATTGACTGAAAAATGACAATTACTACTTAGTGGGTTATTTTCTTAGGATGATTGGATGAAAGGTGTAATTTCTAGTCTTTTTTTTTCCTATCTAAACGTATTTATGACGTTCGTAGAAAATATCGTTAAGCTCAACAGAATTTTAAAATTACAGTCTCTCCTTCCCTCGATTAAAAGAAAAAATTGCAGTAGATAAAGAGTTGGCAGCGAGTCGTCGTCACTCTACTGAGTCCACTCCAAAATCCAATTTTCAAGTCAATATTTTACCCTTTTTCTTGTCATTTGCGCTATCCTTATACACTGAAAACCGACGTTTTATTCTTTGCTACCACCTAAAAATTCCGATTACGACGATTATGGGCATTGTTTAGTTCCCCATTTCTTCTAGAACCTCGAATTGGTTCATGGGATCGACAAAATAATCCATTCCTTCTCTTGTCGTGATCTGGGGTTGGTTTATTTATTCAGTTGTTGTCTGGGTTGATTGCACCAGTAGCAGCCATGGCAGCTTTTGGGGTTTTGGCGGTGGTATTGAGTGTGTGTTTATTGTTGGTGGAGGGGAAGTACATGGTTTACAACACTTCGGGAGGCGCTGTGGCTGGGATGCTTAACGTGCATTTGGTTCCTCACACTCATGATGATGTTGGGTGGCTTAAGACTGTTGATCAGTACTACGTTGGCTCCAATAACTCCATTCAGGTACCTACTTTCATTTTCCATTCATCAACTGGGTTTTCACTTTCTTGATTCTCAGTTGACTTGATTCTGTGTTTCTTCCTTCAATTTTGGAGAATTTGGTCGGAGCATTAAGGAGTTTAATGATTGAATGGTTTGTGTGGACTTTATTGATTTGACAAATGGATTGATTGTTTCCGCCATGTGTGTGTAGGTAGCTTGTGTGCAGAATGTGTTGGATTCGTTGATTCCGTCGTTGCTAGCTGATAAAAATCGAAAATTCATTTATGTCGAACAGGTATCATCAGCTTTCTATCATATGCTTTAGTTCATTTAGTTTTGATGAAATGCATGTTTATGTAAATAATTTCTTGTTTCCATAGGCCTTTTTTCAGCGGTGGTGGAGACAACAGAGTGATGCGATGAAGAAGACAGTCAAGATGCTAGTTAGCTCGGGTCAACTCGAGTTGATGTACTAGTTTACAGAAATCTTCTTACTTATTTTATGAAGGCACTAGGATTCTACTGATGTTTATTTGTTTTCAAATGATTTTAATTGTGAAAATTTTGGATGTTAAAAGTATCACATCGGCCTATAAGGATTTTTTTTTTTTTTTGATCGGAAGCCTATAAGGATTTAAGTTGATTGTTTTACTTATTGAATCTGCATATGCAGAAATGGTGGTATGTGTATGCATGATGAGGCAGCAACACATTACATTGATATGATAGATCAGACAACATTAGGGCATCGGTACATTCTACGGGATTTTAATGTCACTCCTAGAATCGGCTGGCAAATTGACCCTTTTGGGCATTCTGCTGTACAGGCTTACCTTTTAGGAGCAGAGGTACTTTTTCAGACAATGCACTTATGTTATGAACATGTCCTGGAGTTTTTTTGAAGAAATTTATGTACTCTTGCATGATATAATGCTGTATCTAAGCTGAATTCTTGTTGGGGTTTAGGTGGGATTTGATGCTCTGTACTTTGCTCGTATTGATTACCAAGATAGAGCAAAGAGGAGTGGTGACAAGAAGCTCGAGGTTATCTGGCAGGGGTCGAAAAGTCGTGGTTCTTCCTCACAGGTTTACCCGAATTTTGCATAATTTGTGTAAAAAGTGGTGTTTCTTTAAATTTTTGCGTAATTTCCTTTAATTGCTACAGATATTTTCCGGTGCTTTCTATGCCGGAAATTATGAGCCTCCAACGGGCTTTTATTTTGAAGTCAATGATGATTCTCCTATAGTCCAGGTAAATTTTTAGAGGACCTTGTGTCATTTGATCTTTTTTTGTATGATAATACTGATACTTTCTGCGTTTCTTGATTGAAGGATGACCCTGACCTATTTGATTACAACGTTCAAGAACGTGTCAATGACTTTGTAGCTGCTGCCTATTTTCAGGTGCACGTGTCTAACTTTTGTGGCAGCGAAACTCTCAATGTGTTTCTTCACTTTCCTTTTGTTTTAGTTATTATGATTCGAAATGATTTCAAGTAAGAAAGTTTCTTCAGAGATCATCTTAGTTACCTTCAATCGATTCTGTTTGCAGGCTAATGTTACTCGTTCGAATCATATAATGTGGACTATGGGAACAGATTTCAAATATCAATACGCACACACGTGGTTCCGGAATATGGACAAGCTCATACACTATGTGAATCAAGTTAGTATCTACCGACCTATTCTACTATATGCTTTCGAATGGTGGATGATAATTGGTAGAAATCTCCTTATTTTAAAATCCTTAGTTGCAAGTTGAAGATTTCCGATTCTATAGGAAACCGAGTACATGGGGGTTTACTCTATTCTCAATACTATATGTTGATTTTCTTGCAGGATGGTCGTGTCAATGCTTTCTATTCAACTCCATCCATATACACTGATGCCAAATTTGCTCTGGACGAGTCATGGCCTCTTAAATCTGATGACTATTTCCCGTGAGCTCAAGATTAATTATCATCATTTTATGCATTATTCAACTTGAGTTCCCATTAACACGATCAAATTCTGTATTAGGTATGCTGACCGTATAAATGCTTACTGGACCGGATATTTTACAAGTAGACCTGCCATTAAAGGATATGTCAGAGAGCTGAGTGGCTACTACTTGGTATTCAAGAAGCTCCTTTATTTGTGTTGAATAATCGAAATTTCTTGCCTGATGAATGTTTAAATGTGCATTCTCATAGACTTGTATACTTAATAGGCAGCACGACAGTTGGAGTTCTTTAGAGGAAGAAATAAATCGGGGCCCACCACTGACTCATTAGCTGATGCTATGGCAATAGCACAACACCATGATGCAGTTACAGGTACTGAAAAGCAACATGTGGCTAATGACTACGCTAAACGGCTTTCAATAGGCTATGAGGAGGTTAGATTTTCCCCTGGTATTATTAATCAGTCACGAGTAAACTTTTTATTGAACTTTTTATTTTCTGAATTCATGCAGTCTAAGGATGTAGTAGCAGCTTCCCTTGGTTGTTTAACACAATCATCGTCTTCTTCAGAATGCAAAACTCCTGTCACAAACTTCAAACAGGCAAGGATCCATGCAATTTCTGTTTTATTTGTTCTTATCTTTGTATTTTCTATATTACCAAATCCATTTCATTTATTCTGGATAAGAATCACTTGCATGGAATCAATACTTTTTCTTCCTTTCAGTGTCCTCTGCTGAATATAAGTTACTGTCCTGCTACAGAAGTTGATCTTTCTGTTGGTAAAAAATTAGTAAGTATTATGATCACTTGACAGTTTATAATAAATATTAGAAGTTGTTCTTATTTAAATGGCTATCTGTTTTCCATCTATAGGCAGTACTCGTTTACAATCCTCTGGGGTGGAAAAGAACATCTGTTGTCAGAATTCCTGTGAGCCTCTTGTGTTTTCTTCCATTTTTGACTGTCGAATAGCTGAAGTTATAGTTTACCAAGATCTTGCTCATTGTATTCTTAATGAACTCGATACAGGTAATCAACGAGAATCTCTCCGTATCAGATTCCACTGGAAAATTGATTTTGTCACAGCTTCTTCCTATAGTTAATGCTTCCGTATCCACGAGAAAATTCTATGCTAATGCATATACAGGCGAATCACCTTCTTCGGTCCCCAAATATTGGCTTGCTTTCGAAGCAGTAGTTCCGCCTTTGGGTTTTAGTACTTATGTGATCTTGAGTAGTCAGTGTAAGCCTTATTTTCTTATCTTTAAAGCAGTCATCTATCAAATTTCTTGGTCCACTGAAGTATAGTATATTAATACTTATGTTGATAATTCAGCTTCTGCTTCGACAAAACTTGTACCAGAAACGTTTCCTATGGGCCAAAATGACAGCATTGAAGTGGGACCAGGCGATTTGAAGCTTATATACTCTGGAAATGATGGAAAGCTTGCACAGTATAGTAATGGTAGAAACTCGGTAAGCCATTTAAGGATTGCCTTATATTTGTATCTCTCGTTCACACTCTATATATAATGATACTCATAATATTATTGAAGGCCAACATTGATGTGGATCAATCCTATAGTTACTATGTTGGGGCTACTGATGAACTTCAGGTAATAATGCCTTCTAGACTTTTTTCTCAAAGTTGATGCCTTGAGTTTAATCTGCCGTGTTCATTTTTACTGCTTAAAGGCTTCTGGAGCATATGTTTTTCGGCCAAATGGTACATACACAGTACAATCTGAAGAAAAGGTATTCATATTTTGTTAAGTGATAAAAATGAATTTTTTAGTGGATCTAATTTGAATGATCAGACGATGATTGTTTATCTCATGTCGCAGATTCCACTTACAGTATTTAAAGGACCACTCTACGATGAAGTTCATCAGACATTTAGTTCATGGGTATATCAGGTATATATGTTACAGATTCAATATATAACAATATTTTAGAGAGAAATTATGAAGAATTGGATCTCATGTTCTGCAAGATATTTAAGCTGTATTCTAGACACTTCCTTTTTCTTCATTTCGCTAAAAGATTGATATATAAAAAAAAGTTAGAGCCCTTGTGATTGATAATTTACTTATGCACAATTCAAGAAAGTTCTAAAATCATGTTTTTGATTGGCTTAACTGTTATGAGTTTATTCTTATAATTAACTGTTTTTTCGTAGATTACAAGAGTGTACAAAGACAAGGAACATGCTGAGATTGAATTCACTGTAAGTGTAAAATTCTTCCTTTGGCAAATTATATCAATTTGTATCTCTATATATTATTTTTCAGCTGAGAATAGAAAAAGAGAATCTTAAATTCATATCTCAGTGACCTCATTTCTGTACCTTGATTTCAGGTGGGACCCATACCTATAGATGATGGAAAGGGAAAAGAGATTGTGACTCAAATCAAAACCAAGATTGGAAACAACAAAACATTCTATACTGACTCAAACGGACGTGATTTTCTGGAACGGGTAACGAATTTTCCATCCAAAGTGTATTTATTCTTGTTGATTGCTAATATTATAATTTGTACTGACATTTTAAGTTTTTGGATTATGCTCAGATTCGAGACTATCGAGCTGACTGGGATCTTGAAGTCAACCAACCAATTGCTGGAAATTACTATCCTGTATATTTGCACTAAATCCATCACACTCTACATCTTTTACACTTTTGTCTTATTCTAGTAGGGGTTCGATTCAACTAAATAGTATGAAATCCATAAACTTCGCAAATTAAAGGATTTGTTGAATTGTATGAGACATAAGCACTAATCTGTTGGAGGAGTCCTAGTTTCGTTGGATGTGGATATCAGCATTTGTGGGTTTCTTACTGTTTATTTCACATATTTCTTTGCTAAAACTGCAGCTGACTGAGATAAATCTGAATGCACATTTAAGATCTATCTTGGTTAAAATTATAGATTGTTTACTCTATCTCCGTTTTTCTTTCAGATCAATCTTGGGATTTACATGAAGGACGAGAGCACAGAGATGTCAATTTTGGTGGATAGATCGGTTGGAGGATCGAGTATTATTGATGGTGAAGTGGAGATAATGCTTCACAGGTTATTCTGCTTTTCACAAAGACTTAAATTTCTTAATTTGTTCTTTTCTTTCTGTCTCACAATTTCTTAGCCCCCTTCATGAAAACAGTTCCAAAAATGCACTAGTAACATAAGGTATCCATTTTTCAGGAGACTGCTCAATGACGATGGTAGAGGTGTTGACGAGGCTTTAAATGAAACCGTGTGTGCTCTTAATACGTGCACTGGTTTAACTGTAAGTAGAATCTAGTTCAACAAAAAGAAATGACCACTCAAATTTATTTTATACGTGAAGATTGATATTACAGTCAATTAGGTAAAATTGTAGCATATGCTGAAGAATAAAACATCTGAAAAAAAAAAAAACATCTGGGAAAAGAAGATGATGATTGAGTAGTCTCCCAATCATCATCTTAAGATTAGGTAGTCTCCTAATTATAATAAGCTTTTGCATGATTTTTGTGTTTAAAGAATTTAAGGATCTTCGATGATTTATAACTCCAGCTTAAGATTATGAGTGGCAGTGAGTAGAGATACTCTCTTCTTATTTATTATCTATCACATTTTATGCATGTAAAAATGAAAAATATAACAAGACTTTCTATATATATCACACAGGTCCAAGGAAAGTACTATCTGAGATTCGATCCACTCGGAGAGGGTTCAAAGTGGCGTCGCTCATTTGGTCAAGAGATATACTCACCTTTCCTTTTGGCCTTCAGTGAACAGGTAACAGCCTCGAGTATCTCAAATTCGGTGTTTGTTGTTTTTTTTTTGGTCAATTTTTTAATTTTTGTAGCTTGATATTGAATTTTCATATGCTTGCAGGAGGATAAGTGGACAAATTTCCCAACACCAACTTTTTCTGCCATGGATTCTTCTTACAGCCTACCTGATAATGTTGCAATATTAACTCTCCAGGTAAAATCTTTAAAATGAAGAAATGGTGAAGATTCTTGACCTCTATACAAAGATAAGAAGTACCAATCTAGGCTTATTGCTGCTCTTTTGTTGCCTCAGGAGCTTGAAAATGGTGTAGTCCTCCTTCGTTTGGCACATTTATACGAGGTTTGGTTCCTTATATCATGTATTGAGTTACCTAAAGATCTAATTTTCCCCACCTCTTAATGCACCTAAAGATCTAATTTTACCCTACAAGAATGTGGTTATCTTCTGAAAAAATGGCATCCATTTTGGTGTATAACTTCACACACCGTTGCTCTCTTTTTCCTGCGACAACAGGTTGGGGAGGACAAGGACTTGTCTAGATTGGCAAATGTGGAATTAAAGCGAGTTTTTCCGAATAGGAAGGTGAAACTATTGGTGGTTATTATTACGGTTATCAACTTATGAACTGAACTTTGATCACGCCATAAGTTGATAGTTAATCAACTCTTGTTATTATAACTGACCTTTTCAATTCAAATGTTGTTATTTACTATGTTCTTATTGAGCTATATATTTGGCATCAGATCAACAAAATCAAGGAAATGAGCCTATCAGCCAACCAAGAAAGAGAGGAAATGGAAAGGAAGAGGCTCTCTTGGAAAGTCGAAGGCTCCAACACAAAATCGAGCTCTGATTCCAGAGGTGGCCCTATAGATCCTTCGAAGTTGGTAGTCGAGCTTGCTCCCATGGAAGTACGGACCTTCATCATCGACTTCAACTCAAATCTCCTCAAGTACTGATGCACAACGTAATTAAGTTGGAGTAATGCTGGGAAGTAATAAACATCGGTCATATGAGCTGCACGTCTATCAGTTTTTGTTGGCGTGAATAAGTCGATAAAGAGCTCGAATAAAGGCTATGCGAAGTTTCTGTGATGGGGAAATGTAAGGAGATGTTGTTGCTTGTTTTCTTGGCTCCATCTCTCTTTGCAGTTGAAGTTATTTTGTAATAATAGTCTTTTGTTGCTGAAATGAACTGTAAATGAATTGCAAGTGTAATAAAATGTATTTTCATGCAGTATTTATAGTTCCACAACAAATTAATCAAGTAATTTAATTATAAATTTTAGCTAGTAAAAGCAAAATAGTCTTCGGTCCCATCCAATCTAAGTATGGCCTCATGTGTCCGAGAAAAATTTAAAAATCTCTCAATTTTTATGTGGATGGAAATAGGCTTAAAAAGGAGGAAGATAATATTGAGAGCAATTTTGAAATTTTCTAATACTTTATTTCTTTTGTCAACCTTCTTGAAAAAGATATCGAGACACATGTGTCATGCCTTCATTTCTAAATTCTAAGTGACAACATCACTTTCTTGTTCTCTTTTCCTTTTTACAGTTGACTTATTATTTGTGAAAAATCATATTGAAATACTCCATACTCATACTCCATACTCGAAAATGAATTATTGTGAGGAAAGCATAACTTTTGAAAATAAAATCTCAAGAATTTTAATGTTGGATGCCTATTATTTCACATATTGTGCATTACTGGTTGAGACATTGAACCAGTTACTTGACCAGGTGACGAGGTTGTCACACCTTCAACCGGTCGAACTATATATATATATATATATATACTAGTAGTTTTTATTTGATCCAATTCCTATATATATATATAGGAATTGGATCAAATAAAAACTACTAGTATTTAAATGGTGA
Organism: Mentha longifolia; assembly: GCA_001642375.2. Classification (NCBI taxonomy): domain Eukaryota; kingdom Viridiplantae; phylum Streptophyta; class Magnoliopsida; order Lamiales; family Lamiaceae; genus Mentha; species Mentha longifolia. The sequence continues at coordinate 31,974,855 of CM038111.1, read as the reverse complement.
AATCTACAAACTTTTGTAAGCCATAGATTTTTATAGATCAATGGATATAATTGATCCTAGTTTTTTTTAATTTATCATACGTATTTTTAATGTTTACAGGGTTAATTTTGCCTTTTACTTTGTATTGTAACTGTTTCCATAATTTAAGGCACATGATATGGTACTGATTACGGCAATATTTCTACAAGTTACAAACCATTTTTTAATATTCTTATATCTTCTCACTACGTGTTTTTCGGTATTTTCCTTTTGGCATATACGTTTATTACCAAATGCCATGCATATTTATGCTTAAAAAATGCATTATATATAGAGTGTTATGCATAAATAATTGATTCATTAGTACATACGAAAGTTTTTACATAAAATGCATTATTATTGTAATCAAAATGCATTATAATTTTAAATGTATACCAACAATTTATTGTATTATCTCATGAAATGTGTCATTTCTGTAAATAAAATGCATTACACCTCTTCTTCTTTTTTTCTTTTTATAATAGTACTATATAAGCAAGTCTTTTAAATACAAAATGCATCATGGCTGTCCAAAAAATACACTGTTCTATATACTAAAAGAATTTTTTATTTATAAATTAATGCATATATGATTTCAAAATGCATTATGACTAAACATTGCATGACTATTAAAATAAGTATGAAAACTAAACCCTAGTTAGGAAAATTAAACCCTAGACGATAATCTAAACCCTAAACCCAAAATCTTATACCCTAGTCAAGAATCTAAACCGACTACGGTTTAATTTTTCCGACTAGGGTTTAGTTTTTATTAACTAGAGTATAGTTTCAACGCCTACGCAAAAATAAATAAAAAATATAAGATTTTAGCAACACAAAATGCATAATCTTATTTGTGCAAATGTATAATTAATTATACGGATATGCAAAAACACAATCATAAATATGCATAATACATGAAAATACAAACCGAAACTCCTGAAGAAAAAAAAAAATCGATGCAAAACCTTATTTGATCACATGCATAATCAAAACTCACATGTGCATAACATATGAAACCAAAAGCATAAACATATAAAACCCTGGACGATAATCTAAACCCTAAACCCAAAATCTTATACCTAGTCAAGAATCTAAACTGATTAGGTTTAATTTCCCCGATTAGAGTTTAGTTTTCACAACTAGGGTTTAGTTTTTATTAACTAGGGTATAGTTTCAATGCCTACGAAAATATAAAATAATAAATAAAAAAATATAAGATTCTAGCAACACGTACAAAATGCATAATCTTATTTGTGCAAAGCATAATTGATTTTACAAATATGCAAAAACACACTCATAAATATGCATAATACATGAAAATGCAAACCTAAACTCCTAGGAAAAAAAAAATCGATGCAAAACCTTATTTGCATATATGCATAATCAATTACAAAAATGTGCATAAACACAAACACACGTATGCATAACATATGAAAATACAAGCATAAACATATTTAAAAAAAAACAAGAATAAACAACACCATAAATAAGTATATATTTAAGACACATGTAGAGAAAAAAAATGCATGATCAAAACGCAGTATATGCAAAATTGAAAATATAAATATGCATTATTATAATGTCATAAGCATCCATGGAACTCATTGGTTATTCTTCCACACATTGATATTCTATTTTATTTTTCTAATGCATCAATTTGGAAGGATGTCATTTTTAAGTTACAATTCTTGCAGATCTAGTTAATTAATCGATTCCTTCCCAATATCAAAAGAATTCCTATATTAGTGCCATGATTTTAGCTTCTGAATACTTTGGAACGAGAATAAAGCCCTTTTATATATTAAAAAGTAGAAAAAGTATAATTATCAATTCTTATGTGGCATGATCTAATCCATCAATTTTACTAGAATCTAGGGCCATAATAGGTTTCTAGTTTTTACACTAAGGATGGTTTTCACCAGAACCAATCTCTCTCTATATATATATATATATATATATATATTATATGTATGAGTTTACGCATTAAAACAAAAAAACACATGAATAAAGAAAACTATTAACATGATAAAAGAAAAAGTTAAATGAAATTTTAAAAATGTATACCTTGTATCAACGTACAAAATAGAATTATTCACCAATAGTTCAAGCTAGACCGTGGAATGAAGTTATTGACATGGGAAAAAAAATATACAAATATTTTCAAGATCAATAATATGATTGCACCATCAAATGGATCGATCTTGAAAGCGTATGCGATTTGCTATTAAATAGCTATGATGATGCAAAAAATGAAAATGGCCTTAAAGTATTCTTTGTTGCCCAAAGAAGGAGATGCCAACTGGAAACCACCGGTCCATGGGCGATTTAGGCTCGATATTAACTATAGTGTCGATGACGGGTAAAAGGCGGAATTGGTGCCATTGTGAGGAACTGGAAAAATAAGATCATTGTGGCATTAGCTCAGCCAACACAGACGATGACTAGTATTCTTTTTGGGGAACTAAGAGCGATTACATGTGGTATTGGCTTATGCATGGAGAAGAGGATTGCCCCAGTCGAGGTATTTACAGACTCATTACTTGCAATTCATATTATCGCGGAACAAGACTCGACTAAGAATTTGCTCTGTGGAGGAATTGTTGCTACTATTGCTGCTGCTAAGAATAACAGTGTGCTCTCTATCAATCATATGAGGCGAGAGGCAAATGGAGTTGCGCATGAATTAGTAAGATTTGCAAGAACTCTTGATAGCCAGATGGTTTGGACATAGTTAGCCTTCTTGACTTACAAATGTTGTAAATTTGGATGCTTCTTAGTTTATTTATAAAAGGTCTTTCTTCTATTAAAAATATATATATATATATATTATTTTGATCCTTAATTAATTTTTCTTGCTCATTATATTACCAGAGCATGAATAATCACACAAACTGGACATTATCGTAACAAGATGCGAAATTTGAGAACCTATATTATTGAATATAAGATAAATATTAACGTTCAAGAAAGAAAACTTGCGGATTATCTAATGAAACGAATTAATTTCAATACATTGAAATTTAAAGCAAGGACGTATATGAACCGAGAAATTTGGTTTTAAATTTTAAAAAATAGTCCACGTCATATCGTAGAACCTAACAGCCTGGCAGAAGTCGGCCATGATCCACTTGCGTCTCCCCACATGGTGTAAGCGGATGTTGACACGGGACGATATCCTCTGTTCCTAAAATAATATTCCAAAATTTAATTTTTAACGAGTTTATATTATTTATAAAAATAAAAATATTATAATATAATAAAATATAATAGACATTTATAAGAAAAAAAAATATTTTTTTAAAAAATTATGTACTTTAATTAGTCTTGAATTTATCACTCTAATATAATAATAATATTACACACAAAATCGATTTTTAGGTGGCTCGTTTGCTAATAAGTTTTTGAAATTCTTTTAGTATGTATCGATATCTATATTTATCAAATTTTTGTAACAAAAAATATATTTTTAATTTAAGACACTTGACAATATATTAGACACAAAACCGATTTTGTATTTTTGAAATTCTTTTAGTTGCATCGATGACTATAATTGTCAAATTTTAGTATTAAAAAAATTTAATTTAATACACTTGACAATATATTGACATCAAATCGATTTTGAGGTGGCCCATTGGTCAATTAATTTTTAAATTTTTTAGTATGTATCGATAGCTATAATTGTCATTTTTTTGTTAAAAAAATTGATGTTTTTTTTTATCAGGCAACACAACACACTCACCCACACACACGCACCCAAGATGACTCGAACCTAAAAAAAATAATTTAAATTTAAGAGACTTGGCAATATATTAGATACAAAAATTTTCATAATATTATTATTACCATCTCAAAAACATACATACGTATATTATTATATTTAATATTTTTAAATATAATGTTCAGGCCGGGCCGGGCCGGGTCAAAAATGGCAAAAAGCCTAGGGGGCCCGGGAAAGCCCGGCCTGGATATTTTGCACTAAAAACATACTTCCGGTCCGGACTGGGCATTGAAAAGTGAGGCCCAAAATAATGTTGGACCGGGCTGGCCCGGTCCTGAAAATTCCAAAAGCCCGGTGGGCTCTGCCCGGGCCGGGCCGGCTTGCTACTTTGCCAGCCCTAACTAAAACCAACCCAAACCAAACCGTATTAATACAGTTTGGTGCGGTTAGCTTACGGTCTATAAATATTTTTAGTTTGCTTCTTTTTTTATTTCAAATATGTTTTTACTTAAATTTCAAATAGTAAAATAAAATATATTCTTTTATGAAATCAAAAATGACAAAAAAAAAAGGTTCATAACCCAATGAAAACTATGCACTACGATCTAACATTTACATACAAAAGTAAATAATTAAAATTTTAAATAAAATTTAAGAAATATATTTGATAGCGTAAAAAGAATTTCTATAGTTGGAAGTAGTATTATTTTATATAAGAAAATTTAATTAAACTGTATTAGTTTATTTTTCTTTAATTATATTTTTCAACATTCAATGTTGGTAGAATAAAAGACAATGTAATATGTCAAAAATAATAATTGATAATGATATTTATTATAATTATATTACGGTTTACGATTTAATTTGGTTTATATATTTTTAAAAACCAAACTTAAACCGTAAACCATAATTTTTAAAAATAAATAACCAAACTATATTTTTCAAACTGTAAACCAAACTAAACCAAACCAAACCGAACCAAACAAACCTATAATACCCCTAACTGAAAAGTACAATCTTGAAGTGGGGAAAGTCGTTAAAAAAACTCATTCCTATCTTTAGAATATCAACCGAATTTCAAAATTACAGTCTCACTCTCATTCTCCTTTCTCCTTCACTAGAGTTGGGAGGGCATCGCTCAATGAACTATTATTTTTTCTTCTTGGATTATGTGTCAACCCATATCTCCAACACGCCGTAAAATGATTCGTTTTGTTCTTTCTTAATTAACCAACTCAATCCCGATGATTGATTTTCTCAAAGTAAAAAAATAATAAAAAAATCTCGATGACAGCGACTGTGGCCATTATTTAGTACCCACGTTTTCTTGTCCTTCTTCGTGCAGTGCTCGGTCTATTAATTCAGTTGCTATCTGGGTTGATTGCAGCCATGGCGGCGTTTGGGGTTTTGGCGGTGGTATTGAGTGCGTGTTTATTAATCTTGGTGGAGGGGAAGTACATGGTTTACAACACTTCGGGAGGAGCTGTAGCTGGGAAGCTCAACGTGCATTTGGTTCCTCACACTCATGATGATGTTGGCTGGCTCAAGACCGTTGATCAGTACTACGTTGGCTCCAACAACTCCATTCAGGTACCTACTTTCATTCTTCCATTCATCAACTGGGTTTTCACTTTCTTGATTCTTTGGCTTGAATATATTTCTCTTCAATTTTAAAATGATTTTTTCTTCCACCATCACCATGTGTGTGTATGTGTAGGCAGCGTGTGTGCAGAATGTGTTGGATTCATTGATTCCGGCGTTGCTAGCTGATAAGAACCGCAAATTCATTTATGCCGAACAGGTGCTAGCTGAGACATATATATTGTGTAATTTACAGTTTCCATTTTTAAAACCAAATATAGTAATAGTGATGGTTAGGTAAATAATTTGTTGTGGTGGTGGTAGGCCTTTTTCCAGCGGTGGTGGAGACAGCAGAGTGATGCGACGAAGAAGGCAACGAAGAGGCTCGTTAGCTCGAGTCAACTCGAGTTCATGTAGTACTAATTAATTCCACATAAATCATTGCATAGAACATAAATCACAACTTGTGTTTATTAATTTACTGAATGTGTAATATGCAGAAATGGTGGTATGTGTATGCATGATGAGGCAGTAACACACTACATTGACATGATAGACCAGACAACATTAGGCCACTGGTACATTAAACGCGACTTCAATGTCACTCCGAGAACCGCTTGGCAAATCGACCCTTTCGGCCATTCTGCTGTGCAGGCTTACCTTTTGGGAGCCGAGGTGCTCTTTTTCATACAATGTTGTTATGCTTTTTGAAGAAACTTATGTATTCTTGCATCAATTCTTGTTGGGGCTTCAGGTGGGATTTGATGCTGTATACTTTGCTCGTATCGATTACCAAGATAGAGTAAAGAGGCTTGACGAGAAGAAGCTCGAGGTTATCTGGCAGGGGTCGAAAAGTCGTGGTTCTTCCTCACAGGTTTATCCAAAATGATACTTATTTCAATGTTGTTTTAAGTTTAAATTCCCATACTTATTGCTTAATGCAACTTTGGTGATTTTAGATATTTACCGGTGCTTTTTATTCTGGATATTACGAGCCTCCGGGTGGTTTTTACTTCGAAGTCAATGCTGAGTCCCCTGTAGTCCAGGTAAATCTTTAACTAATCATGCCTCACATGTATATTTTCGGGTGTCGATACTGATATTGATGTCAATGTTTCTTCGAACGAAGGATGACATGGACCTATTCGACTACAATGTTCAAGAACGCGTAAATGACTTCGTGGCTGCTGCCTATGAGCAGGTGTGTCTTTCTTCATTTTAGTTATTGTGATTTGAAAATTATTCAGATACTTGTATAAGATAAGAGCATTTCTTCTGAAATTCATCTTTGTTTACTCTGTTACCGTTGTTTGCAGGCTAATGTCACTCGTTCGAATCATATAATGTTTACTATGGGAACGGACTTCAAATATCAATATGCACACACGTGGTTCCGGAATCTGGACAAGCTCGTACACTACGTGAATCAAGTTAGTATATATTTACTGAACTGTTTTAGGTAGAAAGGGAAAGACTTAATGTAGTGGAGTGTTGCAGGATGGCCGTGTCAATACCTTCTATTCGACTCCGTCCATGTACACTGATGCGAAATTCGCTCTGGACGAGCCATGGCCTCTTAAATCAGACGACTTCTTCCCGTGAGCTCAAGATCCATTATCTTCATTTCATGCATTACTCGACTTGATTAAACCTTGCAGTGAGATAATCGCGTTGTGTACCAGATACGCTGACCGCGTAAATGCTTACTGGACTGGATATTTTACAAGCCGACCTGGCCTTAAAGGCTATGTCAGAGTGCTGAGTGGCTACTATTTGGTATTCAAGAAACTCTTGCTTTATGTGTTGTATTGTCGAAGTTTCTTTCCTGATGAATGTTTAAATGTGAAATCTCGTATGCTTGTTAGGCAGCACGACAGTTGGAGTTTCTTAGAGGAAGGAATAAATCGGGGCGCACAACCGACTTGTTAGCTGATGCTTTGGCTCTAGCACAACATCACGATGCAGTTACGGGTACTGAGAAACAGCATGTGGCCGATGACTACGCTAAACGTCTCTCCATAGGTTATAAGGAGGTTAGTCATGAGCAAATTTTCTAGTGAAATTTCTTTTTTCTGAAATTTATACCTTTCGATTTTGACTTCATGCAGTCTGAGGATGTAGTAGCAGCTTCCCTTGGTTGTTTAACACAATCATCGTCTTCTTCAGAATGCAAAACTCCTGTCACAAACTTTAACCAGGCAATAATCCATATATGCACTTTCTTTTTCTTTTCCTTTTTTTTATTTTTTATTCTTATCATGTACTGTATTTAATACTTTCTCTTCCTTTCAGTGTCCTCTGCTGAATATAAGCTACTGTCCTGCTACAGAAGTTGATCTTTCTGTAGGCAAAAAATTAGTAAGTACTTATATTAACTTGACAATTTCTCAATTAATTGAAAAAAATATATATTTAGAAGTTGTTGTCTATTTTCCATCCATAGGCAGTACTTGTTTACAATCCTCTGGGGTGGAAAAGAACATCTGTCGTCAGAATTCCTGTGAGCCTCTCGCGTTTTCTTCCATTTTCGACTGTCAAAGAGCTAAAGCTATAGTTTAATGAGATCTTGTTCGATGCAGGTAATCAACGAGAATTTATCCGTATCAGATTCTACTGGAAAATTGGTTTTGTCACAGCTTCTTCCTATAGTTGATGCTTCTCTATCCACTAGAAAGTTCTATGCCAGTGCATATACGGGCGAATCTCCTTCTTCGACCCCCAAATATTGGCTTGCTTTCGAAGCAGTAGTTCCACCTTTGGGTTTTACTACTTATGTGATCTCGAGTAGTCCATGTAAGCTCTTTATTTTTCATCTTTGCAGAATTTCTTATAATTTATTGAAATATAGTACAGTATTAATACTTACATGTCGAAAATTCAGCTTCTGCTTCGACAAAACTTGTACCAGAAACGTTTGATGTGAGCCAAAACGGCGGCATTGAAGTGGGACCGGGCGATCTGAAGCTTATATACTCTGGAGAGGATGGAAAGCTTAAGCAGTATATCAATGGCAGAAACTCGGTAAGCCATTTTAAAGATTGGCTTATATTTGTGTTAATTTCTCATTTGCCTTATGTATATAATGATACTCGTATTCTTACCGAAGGCCAACATTTCTGTGGAGCAATCCTATAGTTATTATGTTGGGGCTACAGATGAACTTCAGGTAATTATGCTTATGTGCTCTTCAGCCTTCCCTCTCGAATTTAATGCTTCGAGTTTAATCCATCGTGTCTGTTTAATAGTTTAATCCATCGTGTCTGTTTAATGCTTGAAGGCTTCTGGAGCTTACGTTTTTCGACCAAATGGCACACACACAATGCAATCCGAAGAGAAGGTATGTATAATTTGTTAAGTACTGTTGATAATGCCTTTCTTCTTAGGATGTGAATTGCATATATGATCAGGCAATGATTGTTCGTCTCGTGTTGTAGATTCTGCTTACAGTATTTAAAGGACCACTCTATGATGAAGTTCATCAGACATTTAGTTCATGGGTATATCAGGTATGTTTACAGAGAAATTACGAAGAAAATCGAGATCTCGTGTTCTTCAAGAAAAATTCAAGATCATGTTTTTGACTAACTGTTTTTGCATAGATTACACGAGTGTACAAGGAGAAGGAGCATGCTGAGATTGAATTTACTGTAAGCTTTCTTTAGTAAATTATATGTTAACAATCTGTGTAAATTTTCAGCTGAGAATTGATTTACCTTGACATCAGGTTGGGCCCATACCTATAGATGATGGAAAGGGGAAAGAGATTGTGACTCAAATCAAAACCAAGATTGGAAACAACAAAACATTCTATACTGACTCAAACGGACGTGATTTTCTGGAACGGGTAACCAACATTCTGTCCACAGTGTTAATATTTGTTCTTGTTGATTGCTAATATTATAATGGGAACTGACATTTTACGTTCAGATTCGAAACTACAGAGCTGACTGGAACCTTGAAGTTAACCAACCAGTTGCTGGAAATTACTACCCTGTATGTTTTCTTTATTCTTTTTTCGTTCGGAGTGGAGATTCAATTCACTTGCTGCATCTTTTTTGATAATAATATATACTAGCAGTTATGTTAGTTGTTGAATTGTATTAGACATATGCATTAACCTGTTGGATTACTGCTAGTTTATTTCACTTCTTTCTTGCTTAAAACTGCATTTTTAGCTAAGTCTGAATGATGCAAATTGTGGATTGTTTGCTATATCTCCACTTCAGATCAATCTTGGGATTTACATGAAAGACGAGAGCACGGAGATGTCGGTTTTGGTGGATAGATCAGTCGGAGGGTCGAGCATTACTGATGGTGAAGTGGAGATAATGCTTCACAGGTTATTCTGCTTTTCTTAATGGCGCTTATATATTTTCTAAATTATGTACTATTTTTTTTTTTTCTTTTTTTTGTCCCACATTTCTTGCTTCTCTTTATGGAAAATACTTTCACGAATGCACTTAAATTTGAGATAGTAGTAGTAACATAAGGCATCTGGTTTTCAGGAGACTGCTGAACGACGATGGTAGAGGCGTAGACGAGGCTCTAAATGAAACCGTTTGTGCCCTTGCTAAATGCACTGGTTTAACTGTACGTATAATCTATATTATACATGAAGATAGATAACAATTTTGTAAAGTACATCTAGCTCTTGCTTCAGAGAAGCTGCTGATCAGAATAAAACATCTGAATAAAGAAGATGATAATGTTTGAAAATTTTAAGGATCTTGAATGATTTATACGACGCAGGTCCAAGGAAAGTACTATCTGAGATTCGATCCAGTCGGAGAGGGATCAAAGTGGCGTCGCTCGTTTGGACAAGAGATATACTCACCTTTCCTATTGGCCTTCAGTGAACAGGTGAAAAAGCCTTGCACTCTTTACTACTCAAATTCAGCTGATTTTCGACTTACTGAATTTTCATATGCTTGCAGGACGATGAGTGGACAAATTTCCCAACACCAACCTTTTCTGCCATGGATCCTTCTTACAGCCTACCTGAAAATGTTGCAATAATAACACTCCAGGTAAGATCTTTAAAATGAAGAAATGCTGCGAATTCTTTACTTTTATACAAGGATACCAAGTATTAACCGAGCTAGGCTTATTCTTGTTGCCTCAGGAGCTTGAAGATGGCGACGTTCTCCTTCGTTTGGCACATTTATACGAGGTTTGTTTTCTTAAATGAATCTTGTACCTAAAGGTCTGATTAAATGTGGTTGTTTTCTGGTAATTAATAGCATGGATTCATGAACAGGTTGGAGAGGACAAGGACTTGTCTAGCTTAGCAAGTGTGGAACTGAAGCGAGTTTTTTCGAATAGGAAGGTGAAACTGTATATATAAAAACTCACTATCTCAATTCAAATATTGTCATTTACTGGAGTATGTTCTTATTGAACTATATATAATATTTGGCATCAGATCAACAAAATGAAGGAAATGAGTCTATCAGCCAACCAAGAAAGAGGAGAGATGGAAAGGAAGAGACTGTCTTGGAAAGTCGAAGGCTCCAACACAAAGTCGAGCTCTTCTGGTTCCAGAGGCAGCCCTGTAGATCCTTGGAAGCTGGTAGTCGAGCTTGCTCCCATGGAAGTACGAACCTTCATCATCGACTTCAACTACTCAAATGTTCATCATTCGATCCGGAGGAATAAACATGGATCTGATTAGCTGCTGCACGAATAATAAAGGCTATGAGAAGTGGTTATGTGAAGATGGAAATGCAGGTGTTGCTGTGAAGGAGATGTTGCTTTTGTTTTCTTGGCTCCATCTCTCTTTGCTTTGTTGTTCAAGTGAGAGAAACATGGATGATATACCCATATTTTGCTCAAATGAAATGGCAAGAAATTGCAAGTGTAATAACATTGCTTTTTCGTGCAGTATGTATACCTCCACAACCAAATAACTATGTAATACTAATAGCTAAGGAAATTTATGCTATGTGGTAGCATGATTTCCAACTTGAAAATTCAATAAATAAAAATTAAAAGGAATATAAGCAACTTAAAAGGTATTTAAAATCAATTACTTAAATCAGTTTAGAAACGCTTTCCTACCTACCGTGGGCACACTTAATGTGTCTACCGTTGATGTGATAACATCACGTCTGCAACTTTTTTCATTTAGGGTAGAGTTTTTTTTTTTTTAATAAGGTTTAGTTTGTTTTGATAGGGTTTAATATTTACGGTATATATTTAAATTAATTTCTTTAAGCATTGTCACGTTATCTGTGTCACGTTAAGTATGTCCATGATGGACAATTGAAACATTACTCTAAATTAGTAATGATTAAAATTTTCCATAACTAAATTATGGACACGAGACAATTATAGACAAGTCACAATTATATTATTAATGTAATAGGAGACGAATTGCAATAATAATCGTGATAAGAGACGCTCTCGAAAAATATATACTCCCTCCGTTCATGAAGAGTAGACACAAAAATTTCGACGCGAAGTTTAATGCATTGTAGTGGTATATTAATATTTTTTTTTAATATGTAATCTTTTGCAACAGTTTCTAGTTTACACTCATTTTAGACAAAATTAAAATAAGCATACTTTAATTTATTGAATTCGTTTTTTATTGTACTGGAATTCTTTAATAAGAGCTATCGTATGAGTTTTCAATCTGTAACTTATGTTTTGTATTAAAAAAAAACTTATGTTTGTAGATTGATTAGAAAATAACTAATAATTCTAGTTTTAATGTATTCTTTTATATCAAGAAAAAAATTATATATTTAGAAAAATGTAAGAACTGAGAACCGAAATGGCACGTGAGCCTAAATTCATCTACTTTGATACTTACTTCCCGCTTAATTAGTCCAATACATTAAATATTAGGGGTGAGCACAGGTCGGTTAACCGATCATTTTACACTTAAAAAAACCGACCATGTGGTTTTTTATCGGATCGGTTAACCGTTATAAATTAAAGAATAAAAACCAAAAATCATAAAAGTGGTTAACCTAAAAATCGGGCCGGTTAACCATTTATCTAACGGTTAACCATAAATAAAAGAAATTTTCTATTTTCTATAATTTATAATAGGAAAATTCGAAAGAATTCATATCTTAGAATATACATGCAAAATAAATAATTTACAAAAATTAAAAAACACTGAAATTAAATTGCATAATCCTAATAGAATAAGCTTTGCAATAACTTAAACTAACAATCGAGCTACCTTCAATTACTTATTAACTTTTGGTTCCATCAATACTTAGAATCGGGTGATCTTCTCTAAAATTTTATTAGTAATATCTAATAATATATATATAATATAATAATATATATATATATATAAAATCATATATTTATTTAATTGGTACCGGTTCGGTTAACCGCCGGTTTTTTAGGCATAGAAACCGAAACTGAACCGTTAGAGTCGGGTTTTAAAAATTAGAAATAAAAACCGAACCATACGGTTCGGTTACCCATATTTTCGGATCGGGTTCGGTCTGGATAGTCGGTCGGTTCGGTTTTTCGGTTTTTTATGCTCAGTCCTATTAAATATATGTAAGATATAAAAAAATTATTTCGGAACTAATAAAGTGGGCCAGGGAGAGTACCATTAATGTATAATTCTCTGATAAAAATAAATAATACGGAGTAATACACAAGTAAGAATATTGTAAATGACCGTCCCGCCCAAGTTAACATCTTTCCTATAATGAAAAGAATTAGGAATTTTAATCCAAAATTAGTAGAAATTAGGGGCCACTAATTGATTTTTTTTCACTTTCATCATTACACTTTGAAAATTGAAAAAAAAAGGAAAATAAAAATCAAGACCTAAAATAAAAAATATTGTTAAAAAATTTAATAACATAAAATAAAAATAATCAAAACAAATGAAGAAAACATAAAATCAAAATAATCAAAATAAATGAAGAAAACATAATTCCGCTAATAAAAAATCAATTAATTAAAATATAAATTATTTAAAAAATACTAATCACATACATTTATCCTCCTTAACAATCTATCCTTAATTTTCGTGCTAAAAAAAAACGCGTCAACTAGGACGAGACCGAGGGAGTATATAATTAATACGAGTACTATGATCAAAAGATGATGTGTTGTCATGTACAATATTATGTAGAGAAATGATATGCTACTCTCCATTTGTGACATATTCGTGATCACCTTCGTCATTTTTTTTCACCTTGACATAACTTTTTTCAATTTTTGTTGTTGTTTATATTTGATCTTATTAGAAATTAATATAGAAATTATTAAATCTACAAAATAAATAAAAAACAAAACTCGATTTGTCTTTTTTTCCTTCTAACTTACAAAAATGAGTAAGAAAACAAATCGAGTTTTATTTTTTATTTCATTTTATATATTGAATAATTTCCATATTAATTTCTAGAATATCAAAATATAAAGTTACAACAAAAATTGAAAAAGTAATTACAAAGTGAAAGAACGGCGAGAGTGTTCACGAAAATGCTCACACATATGAAGTAGCATATCATTTCTCATATTATGTATAGAGAAACTAATCAGAAATGGGAGATTTAATGATTAGATATTTCATGTATATCAAAGAAATAAAATATTAAACGTATAATAAAACTATAATCAAACTCTTAATAATTTAAAATTGAAAAAAGTAATAGTACAAATGTTTTCCTTCGAAAATAATATGATAAAAAACACAAAAGATTATAAATTTGGAAAAAAATAAAAGAGAAGTAAAATATTTCTAAGAAATCCCACTAAAATGATGGAGACATGGAGTTTTATATTGCATGAGCCGTAGCCGAGCCGCACACAAAGTCACAAAGTATAGAGAAATCTGCCACATGTAGGGATATTGTTGGTTTTTTTTTTTTTTTAATTGAATTTTGATAGGTAAAAAAAAGATTTTATTGAAGAAAGCCAATGGTACAAGCAGTACCTACTGAGTCTACAGACGTTCGCAAACTATTCCTCCACAGACTCGTTAAGATTGCTATTATACCAAGTTTCTCAAAATTACAGTTCGCCTCCACCGTCTCCCTTAGCCTTGCACCAATTCCAAAACCGATACTTAGTTTCTTCCTCGACTCTCTGAAAGTTCCATTCTTTCTGTGCGAACTTAACCTCATTCCTCCATCTCCACAAAACCCACACAACGCTAATCCAAAGGCCTCCCATCTTAAGCCTCGATTTTTTCATTGCATCCACAATTATCTTTTTCAGCATCAACCTTCCCGGAGGGACCCAGGGAGTATATATAAACCCATAAAAAAAATAAAAAATAAATAAATAAATAAATAATAAAAATATATATATATATATATAAATTAAATTAAATTAAATAAAAAAAACTCGGTTCCAACCCGACCCGCTACTACCTTAGGAGAATTAACAGTAGAGACAGACATCAAGTCATCAACTTCGGCGTTACAAAATCGAACCCCTATACAAAATCCGCCGCTTCTAGCGCACCGTAGAATCCGCCGGAATATTCCACCACGTCACCCATTCCTCCCATCCGTCTTCAAATCGGTTGCCGGCCGTTTACTGGATCTCTAATTTCAATTGATGGCGAAGGGAGACGGCGTCGCTCGGATGGAAATCGATCAGAATTCATCCGCCTCGGATCAGATTAGTAACCCTAAATTCTCTATCAATGGTGGTTCTCTCTTCTTATGCATGACTTATTTTTTTTTATTTATGTGTGGATGCGTTTCCTTATTTTAGCTGTGAATTTCGCAGTGCTGCAGCTATTGAAATCAGCACAAATGCAGCACGGGTTGCGCTTCAGTGATTACGCTCGCTACAGGTAATGCTGACTTTAGTTTCTTTGAAATCTATGTTACTTATGCAATGTACCTATTGTGAGTCTGCTGTTTGGTAGGGTTGAATTTTTCTTGACCATTTATTGTGTTTAACTTGGATGTTATCATCACTTGATTTCTCAGGAGGTACTGCACAGCGCGATTGCGGAGACTGTATAAGTCCTTGAAATTCACTCATGGCCGTGGAAAATATACCAAGAGAGCCATATCGTCGTCCACTGTGACCGAAGTCAGGTACATGTAGTTGCCCTTTCATTTTATTTTATTTATTCTGGATGAGATGGTTAGTTCCTGAACCTATGTCACATTTCCTTTCTCATGAAATAGTTCTTTGAGGCTGTGGATTCCATTCTTTTAAGAAGCTTATGGCATTTGATGCATGTTTTTTTTTCCCTAACTGACAAACTTTTTTTAAGGTCTTGAGCTCTTCTGATTAGTGATAACTTAAGTGTTTCTAACATGCCAAATCTTCCTTTAATTTGTTTATTTTCATGGAATATGTACTAGGTATCTTCATTTGGTTCTATATACTGCTGAAAGAGCATGGAGCCATGCAATGGAAAAGAAAACCTTACCAGACGGCCCAAGTGCACGCCAGAGAAGCTATCTCATTGGCAGGCTAAGAAAGGCTGTAAAATGGGCTACTCAGTTTCAGGAGTTGTGTTCCATCAAGGGAGATTCAAGAACATCTCTGGAAGCTGAGGTGTGAATCAGATCCCTAACGTAGATGCTACTATTATTTTTTCACTGAAATTATCTGATGATTTGTTTGATGATCTTTCGCTTTATAATGGCAACATTCCATTAGTGCTTCACTACTAATATACTTCCTCGTGGCTTGTTTATTAGTATTCAGTTAAACAAAAATTATGTAAATAAGTTTCATCTATTTTTGTTAGTTTTTGATGTTGAAAACTATCGACTGGCAGATACTTCAAGAAGTTCTTTTCTCCTTTTGTGATCACTCTTTTGGCAATCCACAAGTCATTTTGTGAACATTTTACTATACTTGGCTCAAACAGTTACATCAGACTGAATATTTGTCTAAAACTTTCTCTTTTGAGTGTTGATGTTACAAGAACCTAGGGAAAGGAAAGGAAAGGAGATTAGGGGAATGTTTGGCTTGTCGTTTGCAGTGTGTCTTTTGTTATGTTTCCTTTTCCAAGTAGTAAGCCACAAATGCTTTGACAGCATTTCTTTTAATTTTGTTTTTTTCACTAAGGATACGTACTTAGTCTGTATTGGTTGTTCGGAGTTTCGAAAATGTATGCCCTTTCTTATGAAGAAGCTTTCTTTTTAATCTGTTATATCCAGGCTTATGCTTCCTATATGAAAGGGAGTTTACTGTTTGAAAAGGATGAGCACTGGGACATTGCACTAAAGTGCTTCAAAAGTGCCAGGTACATTTGATCTCTTATAAGTTTTCTGGTCTTTTTGTGACTAATGAAGTTGAACTCACTGGCATGATTTTTGCTTGTTCATCTCTTCTATTCTACTGCTTATTGACAAAATTTAAACTTTCCCAGAAGAGGCACTAGTTGCACTCATAAAGACTTGTCTAGTTTTGGCTAACTACCTTCATCTTGACAGGGCTGTTTATGAGGAGCTTGGAAAGTATGGAGATCTAGAGAACCAAGTTTTATGCAGGGAGCGGGTTGAAGAACTTGAGCCTAGCATAAGATATTGTTTGCACAAAGTCGGCGAGTCCAATTTACAGACTTCTGAATTAGTCCAGATAGGAGAAATGGAAGGACCTGCTCTGGACCTTTTTAAAGCTAAACTTGAGGTGAGTATATGTCTTAAAAAATAGGCAATGTAGGATATATATATTTCATGACTGCTAGAGCAGATTACCCCAAATCTCAAAGCAGAGCATTCTGTCTTTTCAAGTTAGTTATCCTTGCAGCGATTTTTATTGACGATTTATCTTGATATGCCATCATCACCAGGCTGTCATGGCCGAAGCTCGATCTCAACAGGCTGCATCATTGACTGAATTCCATTGGCTTGGTCACAGATTTCCCATTTCAAATGCAAAGACTCGAGTCGCCATACTAAAAGGTACATGCCTTTTAGATATATAATAGGTACCATGGCTTTAGGTGTGGTCAGACCCTATAGAGTTGGGTCCATATCAAACTTGGTTGTTACCTGTTCATGTGTACAAATCCTAGTGGTCTTGTGCCATTATGGCTGGTCATTGATGATGGAGTTCAACAATCCAGTCAATCACTAGATGCTCTGACTGCTCTCACAATTTTTTGTGGCCATTCAGCCTAGTATTTGGAATTTTCAAGTTCTCGTAGGAGCTTAGGCTAACATAGGTTTTAAAGGTGAATAGTACTCCTAAGTGCAAGGTTTAGCCTTATATGTATATATTCTATGCGTATATTTGCATACCCTGGATACCCATATGTGTTTTCAGCTCTGATATGTTGTACATGCAACATGTGCCCCAGCTAGAATTTATTGGGTTCTATAGCTATGATTAAACTCATAAATTCTCGAACTTGCGCATACCAAATCTTAAACATTTTTGCTTGACTATATTGATCAGCTCAGGAACTGGAGAAAGATATAAATGGTCCAGGAGCGGATTCTGTACCTGCAGAGAAAAAACTAGCCATATTTGACAAAATATTTTCTGCTTACAGTGAAGCCAGGAGCTGCATAAGGAATGACCTGGTGAGTGCTGCAACTAGACATAAAATTTCTATATTACCTATACACTTATATTATATATTAACCAAGGCAGAATATTAGCAGAAGAAAAAGTTTAGTTTTAATATTTCTTCTTTTCTGAAAGAGAATGAAAAATATTTGTAACGTAAATGAGGGTACTAGGTGAGTCTAACAGTAATCTTTACTGCTCTAGGCTAACACAGGTAATTCTGAGAGCATTAAGGACGACCTGAGTGGCCTTGATAAGGCTATTGGTGCTGTTCTAGGAGAGAGAACTATTGAACGTAATCAGTTGCTTGTGCACATAGCAAAGAATAAGCTCAGTAAAGTTCGTGATGACAAAAATGAAAAAGTTACGAAACCTGAGGAGCTTGTCCGCTTGTATGATCTCCTGCTACAGGTGGGTACCTAGAGACTGGCAAAATCTTCATATTAATATTAAATCTAATTAATGTTTAAAAAGCTAAGCTCCATATTTTTTTTAAACAGAATGCTGCTGATCTTTCTGATCTGGTAAGTTCGGGAAGAGACAGAAAATCAGAAGAGGTGGCTCTTAGCGAAGAATGTGAGCTGAAAAGTTTAGTTTTCCGAGCTGAAAGGTTGGCCTTTTTAATGTTCTCTTTCACTATCATCTTGCTTCTCCTGACATCATCTTACGTTTCATGTTGCTTTCGTTACTTACACTCTTGGTATCAAGAAAATAAATATTTGCATTCAACACTTTTCTACCTCTCCTCGTAAAGTAAAAATGATACACCCGTTGATTTGGTTATACTATACCCACCCTCCACTTAATACCAGTCCAGATATTTGTTGTTTATGAAACCATTTTACATTTGTTATTGGGTACTTATGAGTTCTCATTGCACACATCATATACCAGGTTTACGGGTTCTTAATTTACTAATGTTATACATGGCATGATAAGTAAGTATGGTATTGCATCTTCAAGATCCCTGATTAACAAGATGTTTGTTTTTGCTTAGCTCGTCTTTCTTCTGAATCGCTTCCTAACTTTCTGCATATTGATCTATTCATCACTTTCCTATAGGTGCTTTTACTTGGCCAAATCTTATAGTTTGGCTGGAAAGAGGGTAGAAGCATATGCTTTGTTCTGCAGAGCTCGGACTCTAGTCGATGATGCTCTTAAGAAGCTTCAGAGTTCGACCAATGCTGATCAGGTCTAATTGTGTTCCCTACTCCAGTGTACTCCATTTCACTTTCACCTCACAAAATTTGTTTTCTTTATTGGCCATGCTTTGGTTGTACTGGCAACTCCTTTAAATTAAGTGGGAAACATTATTCTTCAACCATAAGTTGTCATATTTGGATAATATCTGTTACTTAAAAGTTCGGAGATTTTGTGTTTGCAGTACCATAATTCAGTTGTAACTTTTTGTTAATATGTGGCAAGTGCAATTTGCTTGATCTAATAAGCTTCACGTATTCTAAATCCTTTGTGTTCAATTTCTGACTCTAAACCAATATTCGATTTATTACAGGTTGCCATCAAAGAACTGAAGACGCTTTACAATGATTGTAGATCCAACATTTGTATAGAACATGCAACAGGAGTTATGGAGGAGGAGAAGGCTCCAGAAAATCTTTCTGAAAAGATCTCAAGTATCTCATTAACAGGAAATGATAAGAAGGTACGTAACATAAATTTAGCTTCAATCTGGAAACCAGTCATTGATTTTTGAGATTCTGGTATATCTTCTTGTATGCCACCTTATTCATGAGAACTATAATTTATCTTTTGGCATATGTTTAGTTGAATGGACTTATTAAATTAATTAGTTAAATTATAGTAACTAGAAATCTAGATTTTTTTTTTCATACAATTGACTGAGTGTGGTGAGAGCATATATTTTTTTCTTTTTACTTTTTTACCAGATTGATTTTATTTTTCCTGAACAAGTCACATGTTATTTTGCATAGTCCTTGTATCTCCAGCAACCCTGAACTAATGAGTAATTGGATTCCATATTCAGTTGTTAATTTTAAAAGTAATAAGTGCTGCATCAATAGACGAAACAAAACAGAAAAAAACAAAAATAAAATAAAATAAAATTAAAAGTAATAAGTGCTGATCAATAGACAAACAAAACAGAACAAAAACCCAAAAAAAAAAAAAGAAAAAAGAAGAAAAGAAGGCGATCCTTTCTCCTCATAGCTTAGCTTAAGTGTTTCAAATGGATTTTGTTTCCACATGTTAGAGATGGAAATAGGTCTCTGTACATTGGACTGCCAACAGAAAGCTAATCCACTTAAGGCTTTGTAGAATGGCGTTGAGGCTGGTAATGGGTTCTGATTCCCGAATTTGGAAGGGCTTGAGAGCGTTATATTTCTTATCCAAGAAACTTTCCTTTTTTTGTGTATCTAAATTATAGTATATCTGTAATGTGTATCTATATATGTATTAGGTTTATAATATCTAAATTTATTTAACTGGCTTGTTTTGTCTGCTGTGAAATTCTACAATCAGAAAAAGTTGGTGGATTCTCATTAATGCAATCATTAAAATTATCTTTTTATTCTATGTACTTCCTGTTGCTACACCGCCTAAATGCTTAACCTTAGAGTCAAGGCAAGTGCAACTTGAGGAAACTGTCCATCATAGAGAATGATCATGGTGGCCTTCAGTCGAATTCGCCAAAGTGCACTACATGAACCATCAAAATAAAAAATAATAAAGTAAAAAGTGAATCTTACATATATATTAATATTATGGGCTATGGTCTGTGTATAGTTGCATACCCTGGTATGTATATTATTCCCATCCTTGAATGAATTATCATTTGCCATCTTTTGTAGGTCTAGTAGATTCATTTCTAGACTTGTAATCCCTCTTATTGCTTGATTGCCGTTTGTTTTTTCCGCTTATCCGTAATTAGCCTCATTATATATGTTTAACTCCGTTTTCTTACAGCTCGAGAAACTGCTTTTGGAGAAGCTGGACGAGTACGAATCAGCTGTGGGCGATCCTACCACAAGGTCAGCCCCACGAATTGCATTGTTCCCTCCTGCCTTTGAAGCAGTTCCGCGAAATCCAGTTATAATGGATCTCGCCTACAATTCAATCGAGTTCCCATCACTTGAGAGCAAGATGAAGAAAGACAAGAAAGGATTACTTAGTAGGTTTTGGGGATGAATTTCTTTCTTACATCGTGTCTGGATTGTTGAGGTTCAAGGACAAAATCGAGATTGCTCTTACATTCTAATTTACTGTGAGATTTTATCAGGTGAAAAAGGATAGTGAGCTTCTTATTTAACTTGAAAATTTTGGCTTCTCAGGCTGTAAAACTACAGAAACTTGTGAAATGGATAGTTGTTAATTTTCGTTTGAAAACAAAATTATAGGTTCAAGAAATCGGTTTTATTCATGTTAAGTTGTGCAAAATATTCAAATGTGATAACATAGGCCATTTTCTCAATGCTTGTGTGTGCTTGTGGAATAATTGATGGGATTTATTGGGTATATAGCATGTATTGATTTCAATATCTTGATATTTATTTACTTGCGTTTGAGATTATTTTACTACTAGTTGATGGAATTCAGTACTCCATTTGTCTATGAAATTCATTTCTTTAATTCTGTTTTGGTATGTCCACAAAAAACATTTCTTTTATTTTTTCGATGACTCCTATTTGATATATATTTAATTTTTCCTCTCAACTCTACAAATTATACATCAAAACACTTAGTTGGGCCCATATCATAACTACTCACATAATCACTTTATATTGTGAGATTTATAATATCTCTTATTAACTTTCCAATTCGTCACAAATGGAGTATCAAAACT
This sequence comes from Mentha longifolia, assembly GCA_001642375.2. Classification (NCBI taxonomy): domain Eukaryota; kingdom Viridiplantae; phylum Streptophyta; class Magnoliopsida; order Lamiales; family Lamiaceae; genus Mentha; species Mentha longifolia. The sequence goes on along the minus strand of CM038111.1, from coordinate 31,953,244 downwards.
CATGCCTCTAAAGTTCAAAAATATATTTTCTGGACACGGGGAATAATAAAAATAAAAAAAAATCCTCTTACTACAAATATTATGAAGATGACTATCTTGTGGCCACCATTTTTTATTGCTCCTAGTAAATTTCTATATTTCAGCCAATCAAATTGCATATATTGAAGAATAATAAGGATCGGGAAAAGGAAAGACGAGATCAAAATAGGAAGATATTCCTCCCTTTAATGTACATGGAGAAGATGAGTGGACCTAAATACTAAATAGTGCATTTTCGTGGGATATGCATTATTTTGGTACTTCATATACACTCGTGAAACGAATATCGGTAATTGTTAGGAATATCAATTTAGCCAGAAATTGATGGGTTCACCAGAATATATTCAAAAAATAAAAATAAAAATAAAAATGAAACTCATTATCCAAAATTTCTAGTCTCGTTTGGCCTTAACCGAATAAGTTTGACAGTCTGATAAGGTTGGTCCGAAACTGAGTAGATTGACCCGATTGCCATCCCTAGTAATCGTGTATATGAGTGCGAAAGAATTAACCACAATACCTTTTTAGTTCATGCAAATAGATAAAGGATAAGGGTTCATTTTCCATTCAAAAGAGTAAGGTTTTACCACATAACTATGCAGAGTGACCACACAAGTAAGAATGCTTCATCCTTAAAAGGCAAAAATTATTAGGTGGGAGTTAGATATGATTATCATTACTTTTTATGGACCATCGACAATTATTTAATCAATTCCATTACTTATACCGATTATTCCTTTTCATTTATCACCAACACTATAGACAGACTGGTTGGGCGTCTAATTTCTATATATGAGCCAACCTATACTACATTTGGAGGTTAACTCAATTTTGTAAAGATAGATAGAATCTCCCCAAAATATAATACAGTTAGAATCACTAAAAAAATAAAATCAACTAACCAAAACCCATGTCATAAAATAGAAGAAATATATGAAAAATACATTAATTAGTGAATGATGTAACACCCAAAAATGTACTTGAGCATTTCACTAGTAGTGGCAAACTTAGAAGTAAAAGCACCCAAGTGAAAGTATTTATTGCCTACTTTAGGAAAACGCCCTATTTTTTTCACTTCTATTTTATTTTATATAGTGCATTTGTTGCTAATGTTGTAATGTACAATTTGAGTATACTACTTTATTATTATTATCATTATTATTATAAAAAAATGTTGCTACTTCTTGTGAATGTTGCAATGTATACACGTACACTCTTCTTGTGAATGACTAGTCGTGGACTTATATATTGTTAGGTAGAGATTGTACAACATGTTCTGCGCATGGTACATGTGTTATTGTAAAGGATCGATCAAATTTCTTGGAGGTAAACGTACAGTTAGGGATGGCAGTGGGTCCTGGACTCGGTCCAGATCCTGTGATCCAGATCCGATTTTATGGATCTGGGTCTTGCAAAATTGGACCCGATGGATCTGGACCGGATTCGGACCTAATAGTCAATTTTCGGATCTGAATTTGGATCTGAATTTTTTAGACCCAGATCCGGTCCATGGATCCATTATATAAATATTATATATATATATATTGTAATATCCCGAATTTTTTTATTAAAATTTAGCTTTTATTATTATTATTATTATTATTATTAGGAATTTAAATAAATTATGCTTAAACTAATAATATATATATATAGATAGATACACGTATAATATATGTATATATGAGTTCTAATATGATAGAGTAATATATATGTATATTAGTAGATACGTGACCATATATAAATTTCATGCATAATTATATAAAGAATATCATATAATATATATGTTTAGGTCCAATAATTATGAATGAATATATGTTAGTATATTAAATACGTGCATGCATGTGTAGTAATGCATGAAATATTTAAAATGATTAGGTTCATGTTAGCACATACGCATATATATATTAAAGCGAATTGTTGCATGACTTTTAGATAATTTCAAATGTGGCATCCTAGCATAGATATAGCCTTGGTGAGTAGAATATATAGGCTTATATGTTAGAACTAAAGTGATGCCAATCTTCATAATATACGTGTCGTTCATATACAGGTGATGACTACCTAAAGCTATAATAGTGAGTGAGCAACTTAATTCTCCTATAAATACCTATGTGAAGCTTTAAATATTTTTATTCTCAAGCTTCAACTTCTTCCCTAATTTCTACCGATATATTCAAGTTTACAAAATAAGTTTTAAAAAAAAATAGTATTCTCTTAAGGCTTTTTAGAAGGAGTATAGTATATCAGTTTAGAGCTATCCTCTTGTTGCTCCAAGTTATAGGTGGGTAAAATGTTTTGGCATTGTTTTCAATGCTGTTTAAATTTATGTTATAAAATGCAATTATCCATAAAAATATTTTGTGTGTATGTTCCAAGAAATGACTCTATGGATCGATCGAGATTCATTGTTAGTATCAGATATATTAACTCTGAATTGTGCGCACCCCGGTTACATACGATGCCTTGATCACGTCGTGTGTTAACTAATGGCGAATTCCTTGAGTTTTGACTCGGGTTTTCTGCAAGTACTGGGATTATTTAGGGTTACGGCCCTGAACCCGGTCTAGATGAACCAAAGGTGATTTGTAGCCTTGGTTGAGTCCAAGAATGAACATCACATACCCCAAAATGATATTTGTATTTTCAAGAGTTGTTTTCTGCAAGCCTCTTGATATACTATGTATGGATAAATTGTCAGTTTTCAAAATGCTTGCCAAAGGGGCATGACCACTGAGTACATCAAGTACTCAGCCCAAAACTTTTTCAAATGTTTTCAGGTCTGGAAGCAGGTGATGTGCAGCAAGGCTGAGGCAGGGGATTGTTGCAGGGTCTTATAAAGTTTCCGCTATGTTATTTTGCTTATAACTCTGATAACAAGACTACTAGTTTTTTTTTATAATAAATAAGTCGAGGGCGTCATCTTCCAACCCTCTAGTTATATAATATGGTTTATTTGTTTTCTAAACTTATTTCTCTCATCCCATTTTACTTATTGTTGGATGGAGAGTGCCGTGTATCAGTTCCTTTTGGAAGCTCGAATTCCCACTCAATTATGGTTATCCCATTTTTCGAAGTGGATTTCGATTCCTCTAGTTTACTGAAAGCCGGTTTACCCCATCTTTTATTTTATGCAAGGTGGAGAGTGTCATGCAATGGTTCCACTTGGACGCTCGATTTCCTACTCACTCTTGGTAATTCCAATGTGTCGTAGTAGATGGTCGACTCCACTTGGCGACTTGACGCCGGTTTACCCCACCATTTTTATTATAGTCTCATTTTACGTTTAAGATACTCGTAAAATGGTTATAAATTAATATTATCCCCTTTCTTCCCCGCTTCTTTAACCCAACCCCCGTCACACCCTGGTTCACAGGAATCGGGGCGTGACATATATATATATATATATACTATATTTTTTAATTTTCAGCCTTTGTTTGGTGGCCTGGTGGGTGGTGCAACTTAGTTTTGTGGACTCTTGCAAAGTGTAAAGTGTACATTTTCAATTGTGAAGAACTGAAGATAAGTAGTAGTGATATTGCAGATTCCAGCTTTTGAGAAACTTATTTTAATTTGAAATTTGTATCTATATACTTCAGTACTTGGAGACATTTTACTTTTGACTTTTATCTATGTATTTGGGATTTTTACAACTCGTTTTGATATATCGTAGAAACTTATTATGTTTATTATTGTACTATAATTTTTTTTATTATTTTAAAAATTCATTTTAGGGTAAAAAAATACTATGGATCCGGGTCTAGATCCATAGACCCGTAGATCCGATGGATCTGGATCTGGATTTCTATTTTTTGGACCCGACGGATCTAGATCGAATCCGGACCAAATTTTTTTTTACAAATTTGGATCTGGAGTAAACCGGATCCAGTCCAAATCCGGCCCATTACTATCCCTACGTACAGTGCATCATTGCGCTGTTTTTGTATCATTTTCTAAATTTGCACTTGCAAAACTCATGGCAAGTTCATTTTTTGCTTCTATTTCCATCTTCGAAAATGGTCACCTAGTTTAAAATTTATTTCAAAATATTTTATAACACACTTGTCGAAAGAAAATTATCATTTTGTTATGGGAACGCAAGGTAATTCGTATATCACATATAATTAATTAAGCTGCCATATAATCCTTATTCACTTTCTCATTTAAAAGATTATTAATTCCATAGTCAAATAATGTATATGTAGCAACTTATGACATGGCACAATCATATTATTGCATAATAGTGAGTCGTAGTATTATTTATTAGTGGACTCCGTTTATTTTGATATAATAAGAGGTATAAAGGGTAGAAGGGTCAACATTGGGTCGGGGGTAGAAGGGGAATGGTTTTGGCGAAATTTTGAGAATGGAGATGGGTTTGAAATGAGATTTATTTGAGAGGAAAAAAAAACATTTTGATCGCTTACTCCCTCCGTTTTGCTTGAGAATTCACTAATGCATATTCCATTTTTGCACAATACTCCACTCACATTAAAGTAGATCATTTTTTCCACTAACACCACTCACTTACTATTTATTAAAACAATTGCAAAAAAAAAAAAAAACCCGAATATTCAACTGAAACGGAGAGAGTATTATTTTTGATTAACATGTATTCTTTGAAAGAAGATGAAAGACCATGGGTGGTGGAGATGGAAAACAAACTCAGATGGTATGACTAAGAATGCTTATGACATTTTGGCATCTCGTGGGTCGTGGCAATGCAGCCGGTGTAGTTCAACAGCTAGGAAAAGAGCTCGAAATGATTTGGAAGAACTTTGCTCCCTCTAAAGCTATTGCGATGGCGTGGAAATTGTCATGGGATAGACTACCAACAAGAGCTAATCTACATCATAGAAAGGTGATTGAGACGGAAGAGGAATCGAGGTGCACTTTTTGCCTGCACATTTTTTCATTGAGTGCAACGGCGCATTTTATTTGGTTTGAGATTTACAAATGGTTGAATGTTCAATAGCCTTTCATAATCGTATTAGGGAACATTTCATTCAAAACTCCGTCATTCTTCGCGGGGTAAAATTGTGCAAAGGGACTATTAATTTATGGATTTGTGTGGTTTGGGTGTTGTGATAATAGAAAAATAAGGTGGTATTTGAGAAAGCCAAGTTGGACCACGGAGAGAATTCTTATTTCCTGACCAAAAAAAGACCAAGAAGAGAATTGTCGATAAAATTAAGAGTAGGTTATGGAGTTGGTGCTCGATTATAAGTGTTATATATCTTGTGTAATGTTTCTTTTAGAGATTGACAATTAGATCCTAGAAATGTCCTCGATAGCCAATACTTTTTTCTTATGTACTTTGTTGATGCATGCTTATGATAGTGGATTCAATCTTGTGGGCCAAGATTTGAAGATCAATTGGGTGGAAGATTGAAGATAATATTTAGACTTAATTTTCGTTTTTGTTAGAGGTGATAGATAGTAGATTTCTTTCCTTCTTTATTTTGGTATCAATTACTTTGTTCAGACTAGGGATTGATTTGTTACCCCTTAGGACAAGATTTTTATTTGTTTCCATGTAAAAATTAGGTTTTTTGAAGCTATAAATAATGTCTGTAGGAGTTGACGAAAATAACACCTTCATCTTTGATTATCAATAAAAATGTGAGATATTATCTCCTTTGTTTATCCTATGAATTTCTCGGTTCACCGAGATATTCTTTATCAGCGAATCAACGAGTATATCATCCCTCGTTGTGTGTCATTCATCGTCACCGTGTGACTCGGCGACTGTCTCTTTGGGTTATAGGTTGTTTTTGACATTCCTATAGTACTTAGGCGGTTTAGTCCGTAGGTGTATTGTGATTTCCATCGTATCTTTTATTTTCAGTTTATTTATTTTAGCTACATTCAATTTGATCAATGGAGCTGACTAGCGTTGTTGGGGCGACCGTCTCTTTGGGATATAGGTTGTTTCGACATTCCTGTATAATTTAGAGGGTTTAATCTCAAAGGTGTTAGTGGTACATCTTATCTTTCAATTTGTGGTGTTTTTTTTTGTTCTTACTTCTACAGCTTTTTATTCTGGGCTACGTATCTGCATCGGCATATCTCTTGCTCGACGAAGATCGTATCATTTGTTCTTTGTCGGGTACTTCATGTGTCCATTTAATATTATATTTGCTATTTTGATTATAAAAAAAGTAATAAGTTTACCACTTTATACTTCGTTTATTTCAATGCATAAAAAATCTAATTATGTCGTATAAAAATTTGAAAAGTTCCTTATATTATACCTAAAAGAATAGTGTGATAATTTTATATTAGATTTTACCATTTTTGATATTAAAAAAATAATAAATAAATAAAAATCTCTACCCTCGCCTACCATTTTTCAATTAAAAAAGTAAGGACGATTTAGAAATTTTTCATAATTCAGTCATCAATTTCCTACAAAGTAAACATTATACATGTTTAATATAAACAAGTATATAATCTTTTATCATTCAAAGTAAATATAATATAAAAATTATGAATCCTCCAATTTTATTATAAAGTTATAAGAAATTATATTATCTCTATATCCTTCTTATTATACGTGAAACGATCCAATAGAAGAAACAAAAAGTGGTGGCACCATGGACCATCACACGTTTGATTGTCAGACTATAAAAATTAAAACATTATTGTACTATTCTTCACTTTCTATTATTGCTTCATGTAAATAAAATAATAATAATAATAATAATAATAATAATAATAATAAGTATGCCTCTACTCTTTGGAAGGCCTCTGCTCTTTGGAAGACCACTTTAATTTATTTCCACAGCATTAATGGAGTTCTCTTAAAACTATTTTTCTTACTTTTTGAAAATTCTTTTTTACTTAATTTGTACACTATATATATATACATATAGAGTAATGCTCCAATGCTCACCGTGGGCAAGCTTAATGTACTCACGGATGACGTGACATTGGAATATATAAGGTAGTTAATAAAAACTCTATAAAAAATAATTAAACTCTATTATAAAAAAACTAAACTCTAACATAAACTAAACCCTAAAAGGAAAAATTATAGACGTGGCACTGTCACATCACCGGTGGGAACGTTAAGTATGTCCACAGTGAGTAGGGGAGCAAGTGAAATTATGCAAAATAATTGACCTCTAGCAGCAAGTGAATTCAATTCCTTCTATGATTCCGGTTGATATATTCCATATAAGTATATAGTTGAGAAATAGTAGGAGACATTGTACAGACCATTTTCATAAATTATTTTTATTTAAAGAATATTTCGATGTGTTTTGGGATAGGATATAACATACATTGCACAAATTATCAATCCAAATCCAACACTACTTCAAAAAATCATTATCAAAATAATGTTATTTATATATTTTTTTCCCTAATACATAAGATATTAAATTTAACCTCATTGCTAGCGTTTCACAGACAATGACTCCCGATTAATAATACTTGGCATGTGATTAAGCAAGCTGACCAACTTCTTAATTTACAATTTAATTAAATTTCCATTTATAATGACACATTAGAAATTTATCATAATTAACATGAGAGAACCTCTATCTATAAATACCTCATACAAATTAATAATTTTAACATTGGAAAAAAAATAAAGAATCGGTGGAAATATAATTACTTTAAATTTTTATCTTTACAAGAAAAAAACTATAATTTTATTTGATTAATAAAAATGCTAGTTCTTCTCATTGTTGCTGCTTTCAGTTTCAAAATTTTAACTAATCTGATAATTGGACCCTTTTAATAGAAGTTTAGTCATAATGGAGAACAGATCGATGTCTTTATGTAAAATCAGTTGTATTGCAATTTGTACCTTATTTGATAAACATGTTTAATTATTTATTTCTAAAATAAGAAAGGTTCTTCGAGTGAGATTATGCACATGAATTGATCCTTTTTTTATGCTTTAAATTATCTTTTTCGTATATATATAGTATTTTTTTAGAATTTTTAAAATTCTCAATAAGTAATGATCTAATTACAATGACATTACTATTTCTTAACTACAATCTATGATTGACGAATAAAATAATACAATGGAAAGGCAACCCTTTGCTTTTTCAACTTTCATTTAAATTTTGTGAGTCAAACTGGATGCATAATATTATTACATATACGCCACAAAGCACAAAATTAAACAAATATATGACCTTTAGAAAAGAGAATAATAAATAATTGGTATAAGAAATAGGTAGGCCATCTTTAACCCATATCATCACCACAAAGTTCTTGACACTTAAACATATATATCATACTTTATTTATTAATCGAGCTAGAAATGTTTAATCAATTATGTAATTAGTAGTGGTTTGTCCTAAATATTTAAGATTATCATGTAATTAGAGAAGAGCTGTCTCAAATTATGTGGTCAAATCTTGTGGAGTGCAAGAATTAACTAAACATGATCCAAACATCTTTGAATAGGTATAAGAGCTGTCTCCTTAACAACTGTTTCCTAATTATTATTTTATTTATGCTTGCTTTTCAAATGAATGTTGGATTCAAACCTACAACATCATACTGTATCATATATAATTGGAAGTCACGCTTTTCAGGAATTAAATAGAACCGACTATATGCTAACATTTAATCTTGGATTATTATCTATTTTTTATAATAAAAAAAATCTACTGAGGGTTAATTGCGCGTGAAAAAAGGAAATTTATATACACAATATGTATATATAAATCCTTATACTTTGCAATTTTATCTTAGAGTATAAAATTCAAGCAAACTTTATTTATTGAATTTATTGATTAATTTGGATTTTACATGCGATTTATTATTATTATTATTATTATTATTATTATTATTATTATTATTATTATTATTATTATTATTATTATTATTATTATTATTATTATTATTATTATTATTATTATTATTATTATTATCATCGAATCAAGTCACCTAAGCTAATCTTAATTCGCAATGTATAGCTCTACCTCTTTAAAATTCGACATCATACATACAACCCCTATTCAAAATTTTCATATAGGATCAGATTTAATTCTTTTTAGGATTGAAGTTATAAGGGGGATTTGTTTTAATTCATGCAAGCTCTTACGCTCAGCTCAGCATTTTATTTGATGCTCAATGTGTAGTGTCAAGTCAAATGATACATGCCCTATTCAATGGGTGTGTTCTTTTTATAGAAAGATTAAGGGAAATTATATCTCTGATCTATGACACCATAATATTTTGTTTCATTAGAAATATATAGTTGTGTATAAAGTAAGGGTCTAACATAAATTATACTGATTTATGGGATTATGTATCCCACCTCTTAGATGTGTAATATAAGCTACAATAAAAGAATGATATAATTAATATTGCAAAATATTTAATACATTCAACTAAACATAAAATTCATATTTTATATCGTATAAAATATCTCATTCAGATATATCAAGGCTTATTGCATCCCTTTAACCAAACGAGCTCTTAATATACCTAGTTTCATCTTTAATTGAATTTAAACTTATCCACTTTTATCGCGACACATGATAGTTTTGACCTATTAGATACATGCTCTGTTATCTCATATTAGATGGTGTGTACATTTAATATAATGGATACTAGTTTGTGACCCGTGTTCAATATTATATTTAATATTTGTTCACAAAAAATTACAAAGAGTTAAAATTATATATATATATATATATATATATATATATATATATATATATATATATATATGTTGCTTTTAAAAAAAAGAGTTTTAAAATATATTACTCAATATATTTATAATTTGGTCCGGATCCTTTGTCCTTAAATAGAAGATCCAAGTATTTATAACTAACTTTCTCAAAATTTTATACAATTGACATATAATTTACAATCACTTATATATTTATAACTTTAGAAACAACCGTGTACTTTATCAAATGTTATATGTGTATAGCTTTAAAGAAGTACTCCGTACTATATAACTTGCAATATTGCAAATGTGTAACCTAACATATAAATTATTCCTTCTTTCATTATGAATTGTCTATACATAAAAAATGGTAAAAGAATCAAATTAATTAGTATTTCTGTTGCACTTATACTCCCTCCGTCCCGCCGAATTTTTTTTTCAGCACGGGATTTAAAGAGGGAGTGTTTAATTCGTAAAATGTGTTTGATACTTAAAGTTTTGAATTTTTTATAAATATATTTGATATTAAATAAATATTTCAAGGAAAACAAGGTCATTAATTAATTTTTTTATTTATTAATTATTTTTTTTTAATTCAGTAATTATTTCCTTTTTAGGAAACAAGGTCATTTCGATGGGACGACCCAAAAAGGAAAACAAGGTCATTTCGGCGGGACGGAGGGAGTATTAAATAGTACTACTAAATACTCCGTCGTAATTTAAAGCTATTACATTTTTTTCTTTTCTTGAGCAATTCTCCTAGCATTGCCATTTCCCCTTCGTTTTCCACCCCTCGCCGGCAGCAAATGGATGCGTCGATCATTCAAGTCCTCTGCTGCTGAGATCTACATTTCAGAAACTAAATTTGAATATTTACACTCAAAGCCACAAATTTACAATTTTCCACATAATTACAGTTGATTTGTTAAAAACATGGTACAATATTATGAGACATGCTAAAGAGTACATAGGTAATACACAAAAATACTCGTTAGATGTGTGTGTGTGTTGGGCAAATAAATAGATTATCATTAATATCTTGAAGAATATATAGATTAACAAAAAATACTTTATATTTTGAATTTTGAAGAATATATCTTAAAATAATTAAGCAAATTAAGTCTCGTAAAATACAATGTTCAAAAGTATTTTTTTTTAAGTCAAAACAATATATATAGCTGGAAATCATATTCCCACCCATTTTTTTTTATTTTATTTTTATTTGGATTCAATTATCATATTTCTACTTAAAAACCAATCGGATTTTTAAAAAAAATACGTTAGTCCAAATAATCATCTACTCCGTACTATATAACAACAATGGCCAATAGAATTAAATAGAGAATTGAATTGCAATTACAATTTTGGGACTGAAAAAAATAAAATTTGAATTTTAGAACCTATGATAATAATAAAAAAAAAGAAAACGAATAAAAGGAGGAAAGATAGGAAAAGACAAAAACCCTTGAACTTTGGCAGCGCCATTCCTTCTTAAAAGAATTATAGTAGTACTCCGGTAGCCATCTTTTCTGTAACTAGCTGTGATTACATGCGTTACAAGTATAATATATATTATTATACATAATTATTCTATTTTAAATAAAAATATTATTGAAAGAAAATTATTATAAATATATATCATAAAAATAAATCATATAAAAAAAATCATACTAAAAAAGAACTATACCCTAAATGAAAAAGTTATTAACGTAGCAATGTCACATCAACTATATACTCTGTATATAGAAGGGTTCATATAGAAATAATTAAGTCATAGTGTGCAAATATGCAAAAAAGTCTTACACCTATGCAAAATCATGTTTAAATATGTACGTAGTCATGCTTATTTAATTTAGAGCACCGTACTTATTTATATAAAATTTGATTCTTAAAGTATTTTTCATGTTTATTATACACTGCAACCATGCTTATATATCAATGTCAGATATAGATCTTAGTAAGAGATCAATAGTTCAGATCTATTCATATTTCTTAAACCAAGACTTATTTTTATATGAATCAAACTCTATGTATATATATTCAAGAAAATATTTCCTTCTAAACACAATGCTGAAATAAGTGCATGTCGTGAATGGGATAAAACACTTTCTACAATATTAAATCTAGATAGTTAACCAAATTTTAAATCAACCAATATGTAAACGGAACAATTACATCTCTTGTTCTTAAGAGAAGAAAGTTCCATGATGAGATTTTGGTCATTTTCCACAAATAATCTTAAATTATCTGAAGAACATGTGATGTGAACCTCTAAATTGACTTTCGAAACTTGCAACTACCTAAATGAACACTTTCAATTTTAGTTAACAAAAAAATAAATATTTAAATTAATTACCTTAATGAATACTCACACATGCTTTCTAATTTTTAAAACGCGAATATTTATACCGATAATATTTATTATACAAGTATGAAGATATTGTAGAATCATTCCTAGTGCCAGCAAAATACAACAAATTTAAATATTGAATGAGAATTTAAAGATACTTAACATGACTAATGATGATACTTAAAATATATTAAAACTGAATGAAATACCATTTCATCACCAAACTCGAATAAATTAATAACCAACAAATTAGAGATGGTTGAAAAATATGTAATATTGGACTAAGTTGGATAAAATTAATCAATCCACCTGTCCGTACTATTATTAAATTTCATGTAAAATTAAAAAACAAAAAATATAATTTCACATCATTGAAAAATTTAAGCAGCCACCAACCACTAAAATCCAAAATTTATAACATGACTAATTAACCGTGAAACAAAATAATTACTGTATTTACTTTCTAACCACTAATGGTGAATTTATCAATTTTGACATCATTTATCAGATTCAAAAGTTTTTAAATCCTACAAAATCTATAGATCCCAATGCAATTTAAATACATGAAAATACCGAAAGAAAGTAAGAATTACAACGTTTCTCATTGAAAAAAAGTTCACTCGTGATCAAACGAAAAAAAGGAAAAAAGAATTGTTTATCAAATCTATGAAAGCTGCCGACACTCATAAAAGACTAAAAGAGTACAACACGTTATTTAGAATTGTTATTGAAGAAGAATTCTTTTATAATGTTACTTTTAATAATAATAATAATAATAATAATAATAATAATAATAATAATAATAATAATAATAATAATAATAATAGAAATTATTTGTAAAACAAGGCTCTTTTATAATAGGGTATAGAAAAAAAAATAAGCAAAAAAAATATAAACATATTATACTCCAAATGATATTTGTATTTCTTTTATGTACATACACATACAAATTGTGAATTATTACATTAACCTGGTTAAAATATGCATACCAGGTTCAGCATGACATCTGATATGGGGTTGTTATTGGTAATTTGAGGCGGAACAACACATCAGCCATCTCTGCAAGTAAGAATGAAAAGCATCGATTTTATAATTTACATTTAACTATAACTATTCTAAAACAATATAAACTGTAAGAATTTATTAATATTAATAAATACTCCCTCCGTCTCAATTCAATTGTCCATTTTCTTTTCGGCATGAGATTTTAGGAAAGTGTGTTTAGAGATAAAGTGTATTATTTGATATGTTAATGCAAATTTTATTATTTTAAAAATAGAGCATCATAGATGCATAAAAACATATTCATGTCGGATCTTAAATGAAAGATCGTTTCAAGTCCTTTAATTTGATATAAAAATCATAAAAATCGGATAACAAACGAGCAGTTACGATAGTTTAAACTTTTAGAATATAAATTATATGAGGATACGTGTTGAAAGTTGAGTGGATGATAAGATGATTAATTGGGCTAATATTTGCTATTTTAGGAAAGGGGACAATTGAATTGGGACAACACAAAATGGCAATAGGGACAATTGAATTGGGACGGAGGGAGTATAATTCTACACTAAATGGACACATTAGTCTGAAGATTTATTATATTTAATTTAATATTTGAATTTAAATTTATTGAAAAGTGATAAGTACGAAGTGTCTAACATTTTACTCTACATCTTGTAAAAAAAATAGAATACGTATCAATAAATGCATATAATCGATCCAAGTTTACAAATTTGAAACCATTACAACATTGAGAGCAAAGACTACTTCAATTGTTTCCTTTGAAAATTACGTCGTCAAAACATTTTTAGTTACAAAATGTTCGTACTTTGTCACCCGTATCCTTAGTTTTCATCTTCCAAAACATTTGAGGCTCTATATCCATATATGGGTTCGATAGTCCATACATGGCTCTATAAAAGTTATTGTAATTTTTTTTATTTTCTTATTTCATTTGTTTGCTTTTCTTTTTCCTATTTTTTTAATCCATTTTTACACAAATATTATCATTAAATTCTTTTGCCTCTTGATTTACGTCTTTCTTTCTTTCATTTTTTATTTTTGTTTTTATTATTGAAGAGTTGCAAATGATCAAATTTATCATATATACAAAACCGTCATCATATTGATAAAATCTACTTTTAGAATTTTATAATTAAAAAAAATTATATTTTTTTGCAATATCATAGATCAGCAAATCCAAAAATATATATTCATCTTCCCCCTAGATTAACACAATACTTGATTTTTATGTAAATAATTTTTGATATAATAAAAATATATGGAGAGAAATACGAAGAGAGAGAATATTTATTTATTTATTGGAAATTAATTTATTCAGTTGCATGCTAACTTTAATACGTGAATAGAATAATTAATTTTAAATTTTTATGTAAATAAATTTTATCTAATGAAAATGGTACAGTAATTATCATAACTGATTGAATGAACTAATTATATGTGATATACTCCATCATTTGAGGATAAACGTTGAGAAAAGAGAGGATTTTAATGATTATAATACGGAAGAGAGAGAAAGATTAGTAGAAGATGTATACTACGTGTGCAGTTTATATTTTGTGTTAACATGTAATGTAATAGTTTACCCTTGACATTTTTATTAAATAACAAAATTGCCACTACAAATCAATTTGAAATTAATTTGTTGTAGAAGTGATCCCCTGCCCACGGTGGTCACACTTAATGTGTCCAACGATGATGTGGCAGTGCCACGTCTGTAATTTTTTCTTTTAGGGTTTAGTTTTTTATGTTAGGGTTTAGTTTTTTATAGTATGATTTAATTATTTTTGGTAGGGTTTTCATTAAATTCCTTATATATTTTAATGTCACGTCATTCGTAGGCACATTAAGCATACTCACCGTGGTCATTGGAGCATTACTCTAATTTGTTGATATCAACTCAACTTTTAATATAGTAACTCCATCCCACCTATTAGTCCACCTTTCCATTTTGACCCGTCTCACTTATTAGTCCACTTTTTTAAAATGATAAAAAATTATGGCTACAATTATGTCTCTCTCTTTAGAATTGATTACAACTATTTAATTCTATATTGCATTGACTATTGTTCCAAAAGCAAAGTGAACTAATAAGTGAGATGTAGGTAGTATATATATAGATAAAAGTGGTCGTTTCACGTTTGATTCGACAATAACCATAAGATAAAAAAGTAAAGTAAACTAATAGGTGGAATGTAGGTAGTATATATATATAGATACAAGTGGTCGTTTCACGTTTGATTCGACAATAACCATAAGATAAAAAAGTACTTCATGTATTTGGATGTCCTCAGTTCATGATTAAAGAGAATATTAAATAAAAAAAATAAAAATAAAAAATCAAATAATGTGAGAGCACTCAGAGCACCAAAGTAATCTGGATGAGATTGAATTAGTGGAGGGATGCATGACGTCATCATAGGTGTAAATGACATCAGCTTGACTGTTCCAACGAGTAACCTAACTCTTCTTCGTGACGCGACGTAATATGAACTGGGCCCACAAGCACCTCCACTCACCACGTGGCGCCTTCTGATTGCTCAAGCGGTGCAGTTGCAATTGATGGAAGCCCACGTACTATATACCAGGCTGAAATACACTGCATACATTTGATACCGCCCCACGAGTTAAAATTAAATATTTTTTTAATTATAATTTTTTGTTTATGAAATTATGTAATTATTGTTGATTCATAAAAGATTTTAAGCACCTAGCAAACACATTCGACAGTGTGTAATTGGAAATGTAACACGGAAATGTAATAGGAGATCTCAATTGAGACAAGTCATCAAACAAAATTATTATTTCATCAAAACATTTAGCTCGACTAAATTCAGTTAAATCAAATCCAATTTCTTCATGTCAACAAGTTCGACTAAATCAACCTCTTATTTAATTTATTTATTCCCCAAAACAAAATAAAAATAAAATAAAATAAAACAGAGAAATAACGGAATTGTATGGTGTAGAGAAGCAGGCGATTGAAGGGCCCCACAATTGCAAGTATTGTCGCCTAATTAGGAAACAGAAAACTAGTAATTTGGTGACGGTAAAAAACGACGACGTGAATGTGTTCTCAAAAGAAGAAAAAAAAGGCTATGAATGTCAAAAATAACGAAGCCTTTTACACTTGACATAGGTAGAGTAATGGAGTATCATATATTCATATACACCTCACCAACTCAAAATCTAGAGGGTTTAAAATATACGGAGTACTACAACATCCGTCCCCCAAATTCTTTTTTTTTTTGTGATCGGACAAATATTAGATGTTAGATTAGTTGTTAGTACACCAAGCTCCCAAGAAACTCCAAGATATCTCCAAGCCACCTTATATCTCCCTTAAATTCATTCACAAAGGGAATCGAACCTAGGTCACTCATTAAAAAAAGAAGTCCAGTGGTCAGGTGCGTTAAGTCACCTGGTTAAAATTGGAGGGAGTATATTTCTTTTTAAAATTGGTGCTGGTAAGGGATTTGGGGAGGGAAAGAGTAATATATTTATAATTTAAGGAGTTATTTTTTGCATTGATTTTGAGATTTCAAATGCATTTGAATCATAAAACAATATAATATTAGTTTTAAGTCATGGCCCTAAAATCAACTTCTTAATTAATTCGCTAGTAAATTTCTAATAAAAAAAAAAACAAATTAAGTAACAAAATCGCGAGAGAATATCAAAGCTGAGACCAAATCAACTAGGCGAGTTTATATAAAATAGTTTAGAAGTAAAGAATCTCAAATTTCATGTTTGCTTACTATATATTCCAACCTTTTCTAATGAGTATGATATCTTTTGAAAAAAATCCCACGCATAGTAATTATTTAATCAATATCCAAATCTCTTCCAATTTAAACACAATCTAGAGAGATTCTTCTACCAAATTGCAAGCCTTTAAATTCAAGAAAATATTTCCTCAAATGTGATTGAATTATTCTTCTCCTATATGCAAAGGTCCACATTTTGTAAGAAAAGAGTAGACAACTCAAATGCAACATGTATGAGTGGAGGCACATTTATTTCCTAATTTGTGAATTCTACTTTTTCATGTTTGCCTCAAAATGGCTAACTCGCATTTTTGCTGATGTTATAGTGGATTCTATTAGGCAAAGTGAACTTTGACTTGATAGAATTAATTTTAAGCTTGCACTTTTAACAATGATGGATTTTATTTTTAAAGAGCTCTAAATGTGACTAGAAGTGAAGGGTTAATGACTCAATTTAACAATGTACAAATAAAACATAATTTACCAAATACCAACATAGAACATGATATATATAAACTTAATAGAATTCATAGTGTAGGCTAATATCACTTTTCATGGTTAAAATGCATATCACTGTTTTTGTTTTTTTTTTTTTCATTAATGAGGTACTCTCTCTATATCCCAAGCTAATATCACATATATTTCGTAAACGCCTCAATTAGCTTGAGACAGAAAGAGTATCTCAAACGTAAAGTTTATAATTAATGACAATTAAATGATTTGTGTGTGTATGTGAAATGGTTTGTAGTAAAAATATGATGATAAAAAAAAGATTATATACATATAAAGCATGATTATATGTATAAAAAAGGCATAAATTGGTCCATTTGAAAATTACCTAGTGGTAAAGTGAGTTTTCTAGCCAATTATCTCATCTTTGCACAGGAACGAGATTTACCCTTCGGTGGAACTACATGGAATCAAATGGGGAGCTTCAGCCCCCACCAAGAATAAAAATTAGTCATATGAAACAATTAAATTTATGATATTTTGTGTAAATCATTGTGCAAAAGCCCCATATGAAAATTGTTTCTTCAGAATTTTAAATTCAAAATTTGGAAATCACAATCTCCACCGATAAAAAAAATTATGCGTCCTTTACCTGATGCTCACAAACGTAGCCGACTTCAATTCTCGCAACATTAAAAAAGAACATCAATTGTATGTATATAGTTACTCCCATTGTCCCAAATTAATTATCTCATATTTTGAATATATGTAAAGTATAAAATAATAAAATGGGACATTTGATTTGAGATGGAATGAGTGCAGCTTAATATCACTTTATAAATGGAAATTATGTTTTTACTTTTTTTTATAAGAAGCTACACTTTTGATATTGAAGAAAAATACATTGTGAATTAATTACCGTCTGAAATCTAAACTCAATCCACTTTTTTGGTACTTATAAGATAGTAGTTGTGTTAGTCAATCAAAAATCAACTTAGAATTAATACTCGAAAGGGAATAATGTCGTGATTTTTTTATTTTTTTTTTGTACTTTAATGTCAATTAGAAATAATTCTTTTAAGCTAATTTTATGCAAACTTTCAGTTACCAACACGTACTATTCAATTGAGAGAATTACTAGTGAAATTCAAATATGAAACCAGAAAATTAAACAATTTTTGTGAAGTATGGGGCGCTTACACCATTACTTAAAAAAATGATGATTTCGATTTTGAGGAATTGGTTCAAACGTCATTGTCCCCAATTATTCTTGAAGTTGAAAAGACCATCATGCCCTTAATCACGTCTTTAACTACTACTTCGTATAAGGTTGTCATGGTAAATTTGAGCAAGATAAAACCTACCCAATTACACCTAGAACTAGAAGGCTAGAACCCTAGAGGAAAATTGAAAACGGGGACCGATGAAAGTGAATATTTATAAATGCACGATTACATTAAGTCATTGTTTGGTTCACCATTTTTTTGGGTATGGAAAGAAAATCAAGTAATTGATTCCATTATATTTTGTTTGGTTTGAGTAATAGATATCTATTTTCCTTACTTGAGGATAACCGAATCCATTACATTGTTACCCCTCAAGAAGGAGGGGAAACAAAAGGGAACCTCTCACAAGTGACTCTCTTTCTACTATTAAATCAAACACTTAATAAAAGTAACCATTATTATTAACATCCTTTACTTGACTTGATTCTATTCCCTTTCCATTACCCAACTTGAACCAAACGAGCATTAAACAAGATAAGAATTAAAATATTTTCATGCATTTAGCCCCTTCTTGACTTATGCTTTTATCTTTTATCTCCTTTTATTTTTCTCTTTATTCCATTAAAAAATAAAATAAAGTATTTGCTATAATTACTGTTGAGGGGTCCGTGCTCAAACTATTGTTATTATTATTATTATTAGTTTAAACTTTAAAGTGAGCGCTAAATCAATATGAGTTATCGAGATAATATAAGGTGGTATTAGGGTCAAATGTCCAACCTCCCATAAAAAACACTAAATCTACCCACCCTTTTAATTTTATAACTCAAATACCCAATTTTTGAATATTAGACTAATTTACCCCTCCACTACCCTTATTTCCTTGTTTCTCTCATTCTCTATTTTTCTCTATCATTATCTCACGCAATTTAGGCTAGAAGCAGAGATCTCTCAAAAAAATCACCACCACCGCCAATAGTTCTCATCCCCTTACAATTCGTCACCACCACCGCCGCCGGTGACGGCGCGATTCTTCGTCATCGATTACAGCAGCCCATGCAGGAGGTCACCGCCATGCTTCCGCAGCCGCCCAACCGCTATTGCACCTCCGACAGCCACCCACAGCCACCGTGCTACACAGTTCCGCCACCGGGTCTCCGCCTCTGTTATTGCAGATCTACGAAAACGTCGCCGCCGCCATCTCTCTCTCCAATTCTTAGTCTTCTTCATTCTCTCTAGATATATACAGTCACACCAAATAATTAGGATTTTTTTTGGGGGTTTCCTATTTTGAGATTGTGTGTGAGGGAGAGAAAATTGAATGAAGATGATGTACGAGCAACAACAAGCAATTACATTTTTTTTTAGATTTTTTCATTTTCAGCAATTAGAGTTTTTTAGTCCCTTGATTGTGGTGCTATTTGATTGTTTTTAGATTCAATTTGGGGAAATTGAGGAATTGGGGATATTGGTTGGAATTAGAATTGCGACATATGTTTGTGAAATTAAATGTTTCATAGCTTTACATATTTGTTAATGCTTGCTATGCGTGCTTTGTTTTATTTTAGTGTTTACCGCTCACAAAGTGTTTGTATAAATGGAATTGATTCAATTTTATATTTTGCAGTTGGGGGATGTTAGGATTGTTGGTAATAATCATAGGTAATCGTACCAATAATCTAGGTAATCGGTACGAATTAAACAATATTCGTACCGATAGAAATATAGAATTTTTTTGTTGGTGAGATATGTGAAGAGTTTTAATTTCTTAAATAATATACGCGTATTTGTGCTTTGTATTCTTAGGTTTGCTGCTATTGTTGTTCCTGAATTCGTACTACATTTTAGATAATCGATACGAATTGAACAATATTCGTACCGATTATCATATGTAACGGTACGAATTGAACAATATTCGTACCGATAGAAATTTCTTCTTGTTGAGATATGTGAAGGGTTTTGCTGTTATAGTTAATCGGTACGCATTGAACAATATTCGTACCGATATAAATATAGAAATTTTTTATTGTTGAAATACGTGAAGGGTTTTGCTGCTATATATTTGTTTTCCAGTTGCTCTTGAACTAATTTTGTGTATTTTGAGCTTCTTGTTCTCTCTAGAATGGATTTAACGCTATTGTTGTTCCTAAATTCGTACTACATTATAGGTAAGCGGTACGAATTAAACAATATTCGTACCGATAACTCCATGCTTAACTTTGTAATTCATACTATATTTGTAAACAAATGTTTGTGCTACTGCTAGGTACGAATATTCGTATTTGTATCTAGCAGTATCACATTTGGTCTTGTTTTGGTACGAATTTAACATTTTGTACTGCGTACCACTTCACTGTTATAGCCAAAAAAAAGAAAAAAAACACGGAAAACAAATTGGAAAAAAAACTAAAAAGAAAAGCAAAAAAAATCTGGGAAAAAATGAACAAAATTGAAAAAAGAAAAAAAAACCAGAAGAATGGCTGAAAATATCAAAAAATACTGAAAAAAAAATTAACAACTACAAAAAAAGAGAAAAAAAAAAAAAAAAGAAAAAGAAAAAAAAGAGGAAGAGAATGACGTGAAGAAGATAGAGGAGAGAGAGGAAGAGAAAGCCCATATACATAGAAAAGCAAAAAGTAAAGATAAAATTGTCCAATTTGCAAAAATGGAGTAATTGGGTGGTAAATTAAAAGGGGTGAGTATTTTTTTATTTTGTTATGTGATAGAGGGTATTTGGTGGTTTGCCCCTAATATAAGTACATCACCTTATTAGAGCACTCCCACCACATTGAGACAGAGAGAGAAAGGCAGGGGCGCGCTATTCCAAACCCGTTTTGCGTGGGAATGTGATGTCATTTTCCTTATTATTATTATTATCTATACAATATATAAAAACTCAATTGTTAGAAAAAATTGCATTTATGTCATTTTCCCTTCAAAAGTAACCATCTATTGTCCAATAGTTTTAGAAGGATGATTTATAAAGATTTGTGAATTGTCAAATGGATTTGATAATAAATGTATTTTAATTATATTTCATTATTTGTTAATATATCTATTTTTGCATCAAATTATTCTATCAATTGCTTTATTTTGCTATATCCATATGTTATATATTTGCTTTTCCAATTCTATTTTTATTGTTAATTTGTATAAAATTTTGTGACAAATAGAACATTTGGATACATTGTTACAAACAAAACTAATTATTTATTGGACTTTTGTGAATTAATACTAAGGTAGATTTAAAAATATTGATCAATAAATTTACTGTAATCATGGCTTATTGTTTAATTTTTTTTGATGTTTTTTTTTATTTTTACCCAAAGAACGTAGTATTAAATTATAATTACTACTAATTATTTAGATAATTATTACAAATTTAAATAAAACACCAACAAAATAATAATTCGAAAATCTTAATATCAATTGTAATTACACTATATAAATGTAGTTCTATATCCTATAGAAAGGTTATATTTCTATGAGATAAATATTTAAAATTATACTCTCTCTGTCTGCCAAGAGTGTGATGATGCCGATGAGGGGTCCATAGCACGGATTTCTATAAGCTCATTATTTATTAGACAATTAACCCTACGATATTTTAATTAGTGGGATATGGTTAATTAGTGGGTTAGGATTAAAAATAATAATGATAATATTTACTAATAGATAATGAGCTTATAGAAGTTCGTGTCACGGACCCCGCATCACACTCTTACCGGACAAATAGAGTAAAAATTAATATCTTTCGTGCAACACACGGGTGCAACACTAGTTATTATTTAAAATTGAATTTCAGCCACTGTGCACAGTGGCTACCACCTATTATTTATTTATTTATTTTATTTTTTATTTTATAAATTCCTTCATCCCCACTCTCATTTATCATACTTTTATTATCCATAAATTCACCATTTTTTTTCATTATGTCTTTCGGCAGTGATTCCACCAACTCAAGCGTTACAAGTAGTGATGACGTCAAAAATATGTTCGACGTACTTAAAAAATGATTCGAGCTTCTTAAAAAAAATACGTAGTAAATCGCAAGAAGAGAAGAAGGCCACCCCGTCGAAATGGCGCAGTAGAATTCCCTCGTACATAGAAAGAGGTCGTACATAGAATTCCTTGGGGCGAATCTGTTTTTTCCCGTCGCTTTCACATGTCCATACCACTATTCTTGCGCATCGTGCAAGTGTTGGAAAGTTGTGAACGCTATATCCAACAACGTTCAGATGCTCTCGGAAGGGATGAATTCACAACCGCTCTCCTAAAATACTGTGACGAAAAAAGGGTCATTATGAATGAGACGGGTTATTTATTTTGAAAATATTTTTTTTAACGTGTGATGATTATCTGTTGGTATAATAAGAGATGAAAAAAGAATCCGAACTCATGTTTCAATGTTTCTCGGAACAATATATATTTTTTTTAATTTTAGAGAATATTGGTGGAAGAGTTCATTAGAGATAACAGAGGGAACACCAGCAATTTTTAAGGGAATGTTTGGACTAATGACTAATTAATTAGGTTTACATTCTTTTCGGTTTTTATTTTTGAAATAAGAATAAACGGGTGGTTGTTTTTAGTGCATTTTCATGGTCGGTCGTTTCACTATTGGCATTTATAATTATTGTTAGTTTGAGGACATGAAGATCTGAAGTTTTCCTAATTTTAAATCACAGACTTATAACTAGCAGATTTAAGTTTTTATTAAATAATTATTAATTGAGGTTGCTTATTATTTTTTGGTTTATAATTCTACTCACTTATAATTTAAGTTTTTCTTTTGATGAAAACTTCATACTAATTTTAGTTGATGGTGGTAAATTACGGTTGATTAATTCCTTATTTTGGTTTATATATGTTACACTAATATATACTCCTTCTATTTCACTTAAAATGACACATTTCAATAGTGGCTTTTCTGGCACGCTTTTCCACGCTTCTTGATGATGGGTTTTAAGATTGATTTTTGAAGAATTCTTTTTTTTACGGGATACTACAAAAGAAAGAATTCTTCAAAAATCATCTTAAAGCCCATCAACGAGAAGCGTGTAAAAGCGTGCAAAAAAAAAGTGTCATTTTATATGAAATGGAAGGAGTAATTTGTTTTAGCTAGTTACTATTCACATGTGAATGAATATTAAATTGTTTAGTATTAGTAGTGCTGTTGAAATTCGACGACAAACACTTTATACTATTTTTTAAGTAAAAGAAATATGACTCCATATTTCAACTTTTTTGATAAATAATAATTATTTTTAAGTGAAATATAAAATAAAAATATATGATTATTTATATTAAAATATGTCAAGAGTCGCCTATTACTTGATGCGATAGAAATATATAATATCAAGCAGCCGTTATTTAGATGATTGTCGAGAACGACTATAAAACATTTTACGGGCAATATTTGAAATACTCATTCAGACTCGGTAAAAATAAATCATACCCGCCAACATAAGAACTATAAATTATACCCACTTTTTAGTCTTTCGGAGAAAATTACCCTTTTAGCTTTGACTTTGCCGCTGGAACATTAATTCTTTCTCTCTTTCATTCTTTACGTATTTTTTCTTTCTCTTTCACAATTTGTTATTTTTATTTTTCTTTCACAACTTCTAATTTTCTTTCTCTTTCTTCCCAATTTCCCTTCTATTTTTTTTTATTCATCAAATTACACGAAATGTAACCTTTTTTTCACTAAATTTCTGTCTTTTTGGTACCTCTTGGAAATATTTAATCTAATCGTCTAATAGTTCCAACTAAAATACTAAATTGTTTCGGTTGGAACTATTGAAACAATTTAGAATTTTCATTCCAATAGAGTCAAGACATCACCAACGATGAGAAGAATGAGGGAGAGAATCCGAAAAAAGGGCATAAGAGAAAGAAAAAAAATAAGTATTCATGTTCGAGAAGAAGCAAGATTACGCAGACAACTACTCTTAATAAATACTCCATAATATAAATGTCAAATACGTACAAAGAAGTAATAAAAAAATGTATATCTAACCACAAACTCCTAGAAATCAAACTCCATCACAAATTCAACACCAAATGGAACAGATCTTCAGAAACACTCATCAAATCCCTAAATCGCTCTATGAACACATACACTAATAATCATGCAAAAACTCTTCAAAATTTCACATCTTGACCGCAGATCTGCAATGCTACTGCGAGGGCGCAACCAACAATGAACGACGGCGTCGCCACTCTGGCTGAGGAGGTAGGAGCTGGCGCCGGGCCCTCCTACGCCACCGCGTTTCCAACGAGAGCGAAGATCGCCGGGCGGCAGCGAATTAAGGAGAATAGGAGACGTTATGAGGAGGAGAAAAAGAAACAGTAGGCGGAAGATCGAGAGAGAGAGGGACAGATGGCAGGAGAGAGATGTAGTAGAGAGGAGTGACAAAGAAGAGAGGAAAGTAGACATGAGATATGAAAAGATGGGGAGGGGTTATACAGATCTTTCAATTAAAAAATAAGAGTATTTTTGTTCGAAAAATAAAAAATTAGGTATAATTTATATTTTTTTTATTTACGGTCACGATTTATTTTCACAAAGTTCAAATGGGTATTTGGACCCATTTTCACAAAAAACTTATGAGTTCAATCAACCCATTAAATGTCATGTTCGTAAAAGTATGACAACTTAGAGCATCCACAATGGTTCCAACGATAGAAGTTTGACAAGTTAGAGCATCCACAATGGTGTCAGCGATCTCGTTGGCACCGACCAATTTTTCATGCCAATGAAATGTTTTGAAACGGTACCGGTGGCAAAGCCAATGGCAAATATTTTTTTATATCTATATATATATATATATATATATATATATATATATATATATATATATATATTAGTTTGCATTCTTTTTTAACAACAATTATTTATAGAAATTTATTTAGTTAAAATAAAATAAAAATAAGTTATATTAATTAGAAATTTAATTTGGACCGAAGCATGTCCAAATTTCTTCGATCAAATCATCCTGCAGAAGATCGTGGGCTCAAGCATCACGAAAGTCGGTTTTTCTTTTCAAAAAAATTTGAAAATCTTCTGGTGCTCCCATACTACCGTTGGTGTTTTGACGAGCTTGATGCCCCGTTCTCTGGGCTCCAATTAGTCACTTGCACACTTTCTTCTTCTACAATCATATAATGCAATATGATACAAGCATACATGACCTCATTGTTGTGTTC
The DNA here is from genome assembly GCA_001642375.2 of Mentha longifolia. NCBI lineage: Eukaryota > Viridiplantae > Streptophyta > Magnoliopsida > Lamiales > Lamiaceae > Mentha > Mentha longifolia. The sequence goes on along the minus strand of CM038111.1, from coordinate 31,927,537 downwards.
TAAAAACCATAGTCGCACTGGCCTTTCTATTATCCCCCAGCGAGCTTTAAGAACTCCGAATGCTCTTTTGACGTTCTTTTTTGCAGACACTTGTTTCTTTGCAAATATAAGTCTCTTGGGATCAGTCGGGCAATGAAGAGTCTTCACAAAGGTTGGCCAATCGGAATAGATACCATCAGCGAGATAGTAGCCCATCTTGTGTTTGTTGCTGTTGGCTTAGAAACTGATTGCCGGCGCTTTACCTTGCAGAAGATCGCTAAACACGTTGAATTGATTTAGAACATTGATATCATTGTTTGAGCCCGCTACACCGGAAAATGAATGCCAAATTCAATAATCATGTGAAGCAACTACCTCGAGCACAATTGTCGGCTTACCCTTCTTCTGGTTAGTGTAAGCTCCTTTCCACGCTGTCGGATAATTATTCTATTGTCAATGCGTGCAATCGATGCTTCCAAGCATGCCTAGAAAACGGTGCCAATCTTCATGCATCTGGAGTAGACTGAGTATAGTAGAAAACCATTGGCATCCTCAAATACTCCACGCCGAAGGCCCCCCACCACGCCGGTGTAAAATTGCTTCATTGATTCACGCCCAATGGAGTCACCCATCCCTTATATACTCGTCATATTGGTCGGCGGCGCAGCCGTGTGCAAGTTTTCGCAACTCAATAGTGTGTTTTTGAACCGAAGAGAGGCTCATTTTTCCGGTTGCATCCACACGTTGTTGAAAATACTGCTCTCGTGCCTCCAACGTGTCTTTGATTTTCTGAAAGACATAGACATATCTCCTCATACAAAATCAACGGCGGAAAACATCGACGTCCCAAGTTGGATTTTCTGAAAAATAATCGGCATACAGGCGAGCATGAGCCTCCTCATGGTTCCTTTCCACTATTGATCTCTTTGGTCGTGACCTTCGCCGGTCTTTCTTCTTCTTGCGTAATCTCGATTTGTATCTCTCTATACAAATGTCGTGCTTCTTCTGAGTTTCTGCCTTTCTTCCATTCTTTTTTTTTTTTGCAAAACTATCGTTGTTCTACGTGATTTTTAAATTTTTGGAAGGAAAAATTATGAAAAGAGACGAAAATAACATAAATGTGAGAAGATTGAGATAAAAAATTGTGTGAATTTGATGTATTTATAGTTGAAAAAATTAAATTAAAAAAATTAAATAGCCTAGGAGGCCGACACATCTGCGGCTCAGCGCTGCCAGGGCGCATGAGAATGGCGCAAATGCGTCAGCTGACACCGCCAGCAGAATGGCACCAATGATTGTGCCAGTGGATTTTGCTAGCAAAGTGGCCTTGCCAGCCATAATTCGTCCGCCGCTGCTGATTTTACGGCTTGAAAACAAATATATGTCAATGAGAGCAACACTCTATGGGAAGTTCTATTGTGTTGCGTCAAAATTCGCAGGTGATAATTTTATATTTTAATTTATATGAGAACATTAAAAATGATAGGGTTGAGACAATACATTGAAATTAGTGTTAGAGTAAATGATATTATAAAAATTTAAGCAAGTTTACGTATTATTTGTCAGAAAGTTGTACTTTTTATATCTAAAGCACCATTCGTTCGGATTTATATTAAATAAAAATAGGTCAATCAGGGTTAATTTTTCTCAAATTGTCATACTTGGTTTGAATGACAAATCGCACATTATTTACTATAAGATAAATCAATAATGGGTAATATTTTTCGAATAGTTGTAGACGTTTTCAATTATTTTAATGTATTAATTAATATTGTTGCTCACCTCTACTCATATTGAAATTAGAGAAATTTCATTAAAAATTACAATTGTCAATTGTTGTAACATGACAGAGATATTTAGAGCATGTTCGTGTTTGTTTCGTTGAGATTCACAAAAAGTAATATTTTAATGATGTAATAGAAAAATAGATGTAAAAAATGTTGATAAATAGTAACATTTGTTGAGTGATTTTTTTAATTTTTTTTTTTGAATGTCAAGCCACCAATTGGGATATCCGAACTTCAGGTTCCGATATAGTTAGTAGTATAATCAGTTACTTTTGGTCTCCCAACATTTTGATAGACCCTCTTATTAGTTTTCTGATATGGTCACTTTTGGGCCATGTTCATTGTATTTGTTCCTTCTTTGTCTTTCCTGTTATGTGTCGATAATTGGATCGGCTGTTGATTTAATTCCGGCTGGTTTTGTTTTTTCGGTTTATGTTGGGGATAACACTCATTTTAGTGTTATCTCCACCAAATGATGTGTGATTTTTTCGAGTTATATACAGGTTGGGGGTCTGCCTAACCCCTCACCCTCTCAGGGCGAACCAAAAAAAAAAAGGCCACCAATTGTTTATTATAATAAAATAATAGGTTGAGCAAGGGTACTATTTTTCAAATAGTTGTATTTATTTTGGATGTCAAATCATTTGTTAGTATTTGATGTAATATAAAAACATGTTAAGTAGAGATATCATGTTTCAGGTTGTTGCATTGGTTTTAAATATCAAGTCGTCGACTCGGCCGTAGTTTGATGTAATGTAAAATAGGTAAAGGAGACATTGTATATATATATTTGCGTCATTTTTACTTTTTGTTATTGTTTTTTAGAAATCTCATAACTTTGGTTTCTTATGAAGCTAAATTTATTTAATTTCTGTAATCCAACATCGAATTTTATAAAAATTTCATCAATAAAAGAACTCATACAAAAGAACTCGTCCCAATTCTATATCGCATCCATCTTTGATAAGACTTCATCAATATCCATCTTTGATAAGACTTCATCAATAGAAGATGTTGTATAAAAGGAGACATCTTAATTCAACATATATTTTTTAGAGATTAAAAATAATTCAATTCATCGATATCAATTGACAAGTAATCAAATACTTCATTAAATTGAATGTGTGCGTATATATCTTAAATTTCAATTCAATTGAATATTTCAATTCATTAATATCAATTGATAAGTAAGCACATATGACATTAAATTGAAGTGATTAATATGTGGTGGTGTCTTATTTTATACGAGTAGTCTATTAATGAAGTTTTATAATTATATAAATACGTATGACATAGATGAAATTAAATAGAATTAATAAATTATTTAATCAAAGCTATGAGAATCATAAAATAAAATAAATTTCAAGTACTACTATTTAATTACTATTTATAAGTGCACAATATCCATATTTTAGATAAAAAAGAATGAATGATGAAAGAGATGTGACGTAGACACGCGGATTAATGTGATGCTCCAAATCTGCAACATAACTGTAGATAGATTGATCGACAACTTTCAACTTTTAATTATCACAAAGACTATAAGGATTTTTGTAATTATGTAGTTTTCTCATCAACATAAATTATATGTAGCTTTTAGTTTCTACTTGTAGAAAACAGTTTTTACTTATAATCTAAGAAAAAATAATTGTTAATCAGGCTTCACTGTTTATTTTATATCCATATTTTTTTCTAGTGAATAATTGTTCATAAATGATAGTGATTGTTATAATACTAAGGAATTCGAAGTTTAACGACCATTTATAAATTGTTCACGTTATAATTATTTTTTCTTATTTTTTGATCGATCTTTATTCCTAATACCTCATAAACTTTACAGGTCAATATTAAATCACAGACTAAATAAAAGTCAAATCTCATTTTGTTATAAGTCCCCTTGAAATAGAAAATGAATAAATAAACAAAATGCAGTTTGAGTTTTGCACAATTTATAGGTTTTGTGGAAATATACATAGTTGAGCAGCTCACCTCGTTAATATTCCTCTATTAATTATAGTATTATTATTATTATTATTATTTTTTTTTTAATTTACCGAAATTTCCTAGAATCGTAAGATCTTTCAATTATTTTCTTTCCTTTTTCTGATCTTTTATTTTCATTTCAATTCAAACTATGATATTTAAAGATACGATTGACCTTTATGTAGGAGTGGACCACATCCCCAAGGTAAGGAACGGAAAGAAAATAAATAAATAAAAATTTGGCAGATATTTTTATATATTAACATTTAGCTATTAATTAGCCAACCGAACTTATTAATGAAAAAGTTACACTTCATTAAATTATACTCATATGTATGAATTAATCTTTATGTGTTCGCACATTCATTAATGGCTTATTCTTGAATTGAGGTTTCATAGTATCTAATTTTCAAGATGTTCTATACTATTCGTTTAGAATGTTGTTTTGAGTAAGAAGAAGATGGCTAACATAATTTAAAAATGTATTGAAAATATTAGAAACACTTCTCTACTTACGAGGACACGCTTAATGTGCCAACTGCTGACATGACAATATCACGTCGTAAATTTTTACCATTTAGGATTTAGAGTATGTATTTAAATTAGTTTCTTTATTTATAATATTGTCACGTTATCCATTAGTATATTAAGTATATCTACGGCGAGCATTGTAGTATTACTCTTGAAAATATTGTATAGAATAAATATCAAAAGATATTGTTTTCTTTTCAAAGACACAAACATACATCTACTAAGAAATCCATATTAGGAGCTCATAAGTATTTATATTTTCCAAGAAAAGCAACAAAATTATTATCAATTCATATATTCTACGAGCAAACTATACATTTAATGATGAAGTAAAAATTTTCAAAACTAATTTGCTTCTCTAAAATATTAAAGCTAAGCTCAGTTGGTAAGACGTTTTCCCTCCAACCAAGAGGTCGGGGGTTCGAGTCAGCTCGAGTGCGTGTGTGGGTGTGTGAGTATTGTGTTTGCCTAATAAAAAAAATATTAAAGCTAAAGGTTTTAAGCTCTTTAATCGATTATTTTTATAAAAAAAAAACTTATAATGATACTAAAACAAATACTTCCTACATTCTAACAAATATATCTTTACTCATGAAAAAAAAATTAGAGAATCAATTCGGTCAGTCTGTAAAACATAAAATAAAACAAAATTTAAAATCAGTAATCATGAAAATTCAACCGTTTATAAAGCTAAGATGACAACCATCATAATTAAAACTACTAACTCCCTCTCATTCATCATGAGCTGTTTCCTAAATTAGAATAACTAGACTATTTAATTAAATACATACAAAATAAAAGTATTAACACAATAATTTTATTATTAAAAAAACAATTAATTCTAAATTTGTGATTAAATTAAAAATTAATTATAATTATAATTTAGTAATCAATACATATAATAATTATTACCAACATATAACTAGTCCAATTGGTTCAATTAGTAACAAAATAAAAGATCCCATCAAAATAGATAAAATAGAAATAATGTTATAAATAATCCCATCCATGAAATTCCAAACGACTTTTACTTAGAGATATACACTAATGTCGTTTTTCAACTGCAATATTTAACACGATCAAATCTATTTTCATAGATAGTATCGCCTCGAATATAACCTATACATTATTCCCTCTAAAACAAGTAATGCCATGTTAGACAATATTTTTATCATCTACACTAACATAGTACTAATTCACAACCCTTTATATATATATGTATACTCAATTATTCATATTACTAGTATTTTCAGAAAAGAAGAAAATAGAGAAAAATATTAACATAATGTGTTTACTTTTTATACCACTCTATATAGAGATAAAGAGAGATAATATAATGTGGTATAAAATGGCGGGACCCATATTTTATATGGTGTTTCCTTTGTTGGAAATGAAGGGATAATAAGTGTATATAATGTGGTATATTATAAAACTGTGTTTACTTTTTTGATAATGATGTAAAAGGAAGTATAAATAAGTATAAAAGTTATTACCACTTTATAATGCGTTTACTTTGATGTATAAAAAATCCGGTTAGACGGTATAAAAATCCGGGCAGTCCTTTGTATTAATCTATGGGATAATATTATACCTAAGAAACATGCATGATAATTTTATACCACCTTTTACGATTACGACTTAAGAAATGAGTACAATAATAATAATAATAATAATAATAATAATAATAATAATAATAATAGCAATAAAAACAAAAATAAATAAATAATAGTAATAATAATAAAAACAAAAAATAATTATAGTAATAAAACAAAAATAAATAAATAAATAATAATAAAAACAACAACAAATAATAATAATAATAATAATAATAATAAAATAATAATAGTAATAAAAATAAATAAATAAATAATAATAATAGCAATAAAAACAAAAATAAATAATAATAATAATAATAAAAACAAAAACAAAAAATAATTATAGTAATAAAACAAAAATAAATAAATAAATAAATAATAATAAAAACAGCAACAAAATAATAATAATAATAATAATAATAATAATAATAAAAATCAAAAAATAATAATAGTAATAAAAATCAAATAAATAAATAATAATAATAATAATAATAATAATAATAATAATAATAATAATAACAAAAAAAAACAATAATAATAATAATAAAAACCAAAAAAATAGTAGTAATAAAAATAAAAAACAAAAAATAAATAATAAATAATAAGTAAAAATAAATAAATAATAATAATAATTAATAATAATAATAAAAACAAAAACAATAATAATAATAATAAAAACCAAAAAAAATAGTAATAATAATAATAATAATAATAATAATAATATAATCGTGGTATAAAATTATATTATACCATCGTAAAGATATCGCGGGATATCGAGAAATAACGGGCTGCCCGAGATTTAAGATCACCTAATCAGAATTTTTATATTTCAAAATAAACGGGACATAAAGTGGTATAAATTTTTTTATCCAGTCTTATCCCAAAAAGTAAACGCACCCAAGCATACTTAATTAGACAGCCAAACATGGCCCAAGTTCCACCGGGTGCAGGCGTAACCAATTTAGTCACGGTAAAAGCGTAAAAAAGGTTGAAATGTTTATTTTTTGTTTTTGAAAGGATTGAAATGTTTATTTATTTCTTTTTCTTCTTACAAGAAACAGTTGAAAACAATTTAACCATTGTCTCCCTCCCTCTCTCTAGTTTCTCTCTCATAAACTGTTAACAAACAGTGCTTCCCACACCTTTTAAGCTCCCCCATTCTTCAAGCTATCCTCACTACACCTCCGCACCCATACCATACGAACTCCACTCAAAATATCTCAGAACAATTTTCGCCCAATTCGCCTTCCATTTCTGTGAATAATCCTCACCGCCGGCGATAATTGTTTGGATTTTCACTTTTTTCCCTTTTGGCTGTTTTCCGGTGAATTTCTTTGGCTGTGGGTTTGGGAAATGAGAGATCTGTGTCGAAATTAGGGCGCCTGAAGAGATGGATGCTTCTGAGGTTTTGATGAAAGGGTTTAACGACGTCGGCAGTGCCGATCCGGCGGCGGAAAGCGGGAATTCCGACGCCGGGAGAGGTAATTCTGGCTACAGTATCGATGATTTTGATGGTGTTTAGCTCACGTTTCCCGGATTCTGAAATTATGCTTTTGTTTTGGTAGTGGATGCTGAGAGAGCGTTGTACTCTGAGCTGTGGAAGGCGTGCGCCGGTCCGCTGGTTACGGTGCCGCGTGAGAATGAACTAGTTTTCTACTTTCCTCAGGGTCACATAGAACAGGTTTTCTCCCGTCTGTTGTGTACCCAATTTTGATTTTTGAGTACTTATTTCAATTTCGAGTGCCTGATTGGTTAGGTTGAGGGGATTTACAACTCCAGTTGATCTAATTTAGTCATGATTATAGTTAATTTAGTTTCTGTTCTGTGATTTATGACGTTCACATGTGAAATTTTGTTATTTTCCGGTGGTTTTGGAACTGAAATTTTTGTCAGATTGAGAACATCTTTGAGGGGTTTTTTAATAGGGGTTTCGTTTTTTTTTGACTCCTTTTTGTTTTCCCAATTGGAAAATTATTTTTTATTTAGCTCTTTGCTCATACTTTGTGGGTTCTTTGTTGTGTAGGTGGAGGCATCGACTAATCAGAGGTCAGACCAACAGATGCCTGTGTACAATCTTCCTCATAAGATCCTTTGCCGAGTCGTCAATGTCCAGTTGAAGGTACTTCATGATTTTGGTCAAAATTTTTGTGAGAATAGTGAATTGAGCTAAATGATTTTTTGGGGCTGTATATGATTTGTTTGAAGGTTCTTGTGTTTCATGTCTTTAGTTTTGGACCATTTTGGTTGAAATGTTTGTGGGAATAGTAATTAAGCTAAAGGATTTTTTGGGATGTATATAATTTGTTTGAAGGTTCTTGTGTACCAAATCTTGCTAATTACTACTGTCTTGTGCTTGTTTGGTGATTAGGCCGAAGCTGATACCGATGAAGTGTTTGCTCAGCTTACTTTGATGCCTGAAACTAATGTAAGTTGATCTGTGTTGCATGATGTACATCGGTACATGTTATGGATTTTTATAAATTAGTTTTGATGTACTTGGGTTAGTTTGTAAATAGATTTTTTGTTACAGCAAGATGAAAACGTAGAGAGGAAAGAACCACCGCCTCCTTCTCCACCGCACTTCCGTGTCCATTCTTTCTGTAAAACTCTTACTGCATCAGATACAAGCACTCATGGTGGGTTCTCAGTGCTTAGACGGCATGCTGACGAATGTTTGCCTCCACTGGTTAGGATGAATCCACCTAAATTTTATTAAGATCTCACTTTCCGAGAGCGGTGCTTGTTTTATGATGTTAATAGTAAGGTTTTGTCTTATATTGCAGGACATGTCACGGCAACCTCCAACGCAGGAGTTAGTGGCCAAAGATTTGCATGGAAATGAGTGGAGGTTCAGGCACATATTTCGTGGTACGTTAATTTGCAACTAAACTCAGTTCACAGTTCAAAATGAAATGGAGAATTGAACGCAAACTTGTATTACAAGTTCACAGATTTAACTGTCACTTTGGAATGTAGAATGTTTACTTGGGAGGGGCAATAACATGTCTTTTGGTTAAATGCAGGTCAACCACGGAGGCACCTTCTTCAGAGTGGTTGGAGTGTCTTTGTCAGTTCAAAGAGGCTGGTTGCTGGGGATGCCTTCATATTTTTAAGGTTTGATGTTGCTCTGGATGTTGCTACATAGTTTCTTTTACTAATATATATCTAAAACTGAGTTACAATCCTTCAGAGGTGAAAATGGTGAGCTGCGCGCTGGAGTGAGGCGTGCCATGAGACAACAGGGTAATGTTCCATCATCTGTCATTTCTAGCCACAGCATGCATCTGGGTGTCCTTGCAACGGCTTGGCATGCTATTCAGACCAATACCATGTTCACTGTATATTACAAGCCCAGGTATGTGACATGATCATGATCAGCCCGTCTCTTTTTCAGTTTGACATGCAGAGGTTCTCTCAGTCAACGTGTGAAATATATTAGCCAGTTACATAGTGGTAAATTACCCCATTCATGTTTCTGCTGATTTGTTAGAGTAAAGTATTTAGGTGTTGCAGTGACTGAAGACAGCTGAGGGTTTTTGTTTTTTGTCTTGTTTCTTTCTTGGGGAAACGTTATCTATATCATTCACCTTTGTTGTGTGTCAATTATGAGTATATATATTGGGTGTGTATGATCCCTCTGCACCTTTGCTGCGTGTCAAGAGCATGCTAATTGTGTGTGCGATCATTCTGGATGCTAACCCACGTCCTTATGGTGTTTTTATCTGTTACAGGACTAGCCCAGCTGAATTCATTATTCCCTATGATCAATACATGGAGTCTGTTAAAAACAATTATTCTATAGGAATGAGATTTAAAATGAGATTTGAAGGTGAAGAGGCCCCAGAACAGAGGTAGGGAGCACGTTAGCATTTTGTGACAGTAATAACGAATTCAATCAGTGATGAGTGGAATTTTATTCTGATATTGATTTTGCAGGTTCACTGGAACTATTGTGGGTATCGAGGATGCAGATCCAAAAAGGTGGAAAGATTCTAAATGGAGATGTCTTAAGGTATAGGGTTTCTCCTCTTAAAATAACTAATGCCACTCCCCCCACCCCATTAATTTAATCTACCCGTCATTCTGCTAAGTTTATCTCATTATTTTTTGTTAAGGTGCGGTGGGATGAATCTTCAGCAATCGTTCGACCTGAAAGAGTCTCACCCTGGAAAATAGAACACAATCTTTCACCTCCTGCTTTGAATCCTGTTCCATTGCCCAGACCGAAAAGACCTCGAGCAAGTGTCTTACCCTCGTCATCTGAATCCTCTGTGCTGACGAGGGAAGGTGAGTTTTTCTTCTTCTCTCTGCTTGAGGAACTTCTGTTAGAGCTACATAATGTTAATTTCAGCTTTTGAGTGGATTTTTAACTCAATCATCTATGGTGCAATATAGGTCCTATAAAGATGACCGCAGACCCTGCACCTGCTAATAATGTGTTCCCAAGGGTCTTGCAAGGTCAAGAATCAACGACCTTAAGAGGCCCTTTCTCTGAGAGACATGAGTTGGACTCTTCTGAGAAGTCATATATGTGGAAGCCCTCATTTGATGATGAGAAGATTGATATTTCTGCTTCAAGAAGATATGGATCAGATAATTGGTCACCTTTAGGGCGCTCTGAGTCATCATTTACAGATCTGTTATCAGGGTTTGGCTCAAAAGGCAATGCACCCCATGACTTCAGTGTGTTTCTTGGCAATCAAGCTAGTTCTAAGCGACAAACACAAGAGTGTGATGCAAAGTTTAGCGTAATGGGGAATATGTGGTCTTTGATGCCTCCGGGTCTCTCGCTTAATCTGATGGATTCTAATATGAAGAATCGTGACTCTTCTTATCTGGCTCGTGGAGATGGTAGACACGGAGCCTTCGGAGACTTTCCCATGATTACTGATCCTAGAGGTGACGATCAGCGAGCAAACTGGGAGATGCCACCACCTGTGTCAACATGCCTTCAAATGAGACCTTCTCAGCCGAGAGATCTGATGCGGGAGTCTGTATTTGCACAACAACATGATGCTATAAAGCTGAAGGAGGGGAACTGCAAGCTCTTTGGTATTCCTCTCATAAGTAAATCTGCACCGGAGCCTGAAATCTCACTTACAAATGTGCCAAACCCATCTGGTTTCACTCAAGATTTGGTACATTCTCATCAATTCTCTGCAATTGAATGTGATCAAAGGTCTGGTCAACCAAAGGGATTGAAAGTGGGAGATCATGGAGTTGCTACTGGTGAGCAAGAGAATCAATTCCAGTCCTTTCCTCCTTCAGTGACAGAGAGAGAAAGCAAATGTCATTCTGGTTCCACAAGGAGTTGCACCAAGGTTTTCATCTGGAAATTATTATTTTCCGTTTGCCGGCTAATCATTATATGCCTCTATTTTTTTTACTCTTCTGAGAATTTTGCAATTTCAGGTTCATAAGCAGGGGTCTGCCCTCGGTAGGTCCTTGGATTTGGCCAAATTCCACAACTATGATGAACTGATCTCTGAATTGGATGATCTCTTTGAATTTAAGGGTGAACTCAAGGCTAGGAACAAGAATTGGCTTGTTGTATATACTGATGATGAGGATGACATGATGCTTGTTGGAGATGATCCTTGGGTGTAAGATACTAATCGGAAATCGTCATAGAATTTTAAATTTGTATTGGGAATGCTGATTTCGTTATATAATACATTCTAATATTGTTGCATGCTCATATTTTCTATACTCTCTTGTTGAAAACAGGGAGTTTTGTTGCATGGTTCGCAAACTCTTAATCCTTACAAAAGAGGAAGTCCAACGTATGAACCCAGGGACATTAAACTCAAAAGGAGAGGAGACTTCATCAATCGCAGACGTTGCAGATGGTAATGCCCTGAATATGCCTTCATCGAGCCCAGATGACCACTAGATGTGTTCTATCCTGGTAGGCATCTTTACATAAACATCAAAATGGATGAGTGTACTTCCTTGATGATGTATATATATTTTCTCTAGCGATCCTAGTTTGCATCTCTCAACTGAAGTTCGGATTCTATTCCTTATTTTGTCGCTGTGGGTTGGCTAGGTCGATTGGAGATGATATTTTACATGTACTTTTGTTGTCTATGGATTCTAATTGATGTTGTCTATTGATGTTGATGAATCTTGTAATTCGGAGAGTATTCTAATCTTATCTGCCATGCAATCTCACAGGTATGGTCTGACTGAGTGACTGTATAGTCCATCTAACTGTAGAACTTTGGGAATGTTGAATGGTAAGATATGGATGGAGTCCCTTGAGCATGACAGCCTGATGCTCCTATATATAGATAGACGTAAGAATTTGCAATTTTGGATCCCTTTTTCCATAATGTGCATGGCATGACTTTATATAAGTTGGGTAAGTGGCACCGGATATACAACCTCTGTAAATAGCCGCCAGTCGCAAAATCTCCAGCATGGAAGATTAGTATGGGTTTGTTCTTGAAGAAGTGATGGTATGGGTTTTGTTCTTGAAGAAGGTGATGGTTTATTGTGTAGGAGTATATATTTTAGCGTATTTCCGGCATTAGTATAAATGGGGTTTGGTGTATGAGGTACATACATGTACGCTATTATGTTTGCACTAATGTACAGGTAAGCTATTGATGTAACTACTTTGTGATCTGCTTCTAATCCTCCCAACCTTAAAGTTTTGAGGTATTGATCAGATTTTATTAGTTATTGTTAGTTGGAAGGATTTGGTTTATTGTGATACTTTATTTGTTATGATGTTATTTATGATTTCTGGGCTCATATATTACCTTCTTCAAATTAGGCCTATGTTAAAGAAATCGAAATACATTTTGCATAATGTAATACTCTCCCCGTTTCATAAAATTATTACCCTCACTTGCTATATCTGGTTGTCCCATGAATTTATATTCGTATCTAAAATGAAAACTAACCAAACAAATACACAAACATTCTCAAGAACTGTTCAATTTTTCGGTTTTTCATATTCATTCAACATTCCGAGTCTGAAAACAAAATTATTTTCTTAATATTCATATTCAACATTCTGAGACTAAAAACTGTTCAATTTTTCGGTTTTGCATCTGTTGAACAGAGGTGATTAATACTAACCCCTACATAAATTTTTTAAATAAAATTTAATAACTCTGAATTGCGTTGAGATGGGAGAACTGAGGTTATCTAGTCCAATATATTAATGTAAAATTAATAATTGTACTGGTTGGACAAAGTCCAACAATTTGTACTAGTACAAAAAATAAATTAAGTCTTAAAAAACTACTTCTAAATTGGATTGTCTTAAATAGGAGTACTAGTATGTTTTAATTTAATTTAATTGAGCACGGTGTGAGAAATGGAGTTCCCAATAAGGAAATTCTTCTCTAGCTTGAGTGTGATCCGTGAATTAACGGGAACGGACTTTAATGTTGACGATGATGATTATTAATTATTATTGGTGGAATGAAATAAAGGATGAAATAATGAATCTAACCACATTTCTAAAATGAATTCATACGTGTATAAATTTCACTCCTATAAATAGAAGAATCTTCTTTTATATTGACTTGTTTGGCTTGTTCCAAAACGGACAGCTTAAAGGTATAATAAATTACTAGAAAAATATGAAATGTTTTTATGAAATATCAAGGCTAAATATCTGATAATTTATAAATTTTCCCATCAAATCACTTTTTAAGTAATCCATCCAAAGCTCGATGAAGAAAAATTCTTGAGAAATTGTGGTGGCGTAGAAGAGTAGGCTTTTTCGTTATCTGAAGAAAACAAAATAATGTAGGCCCATAATTCCTTGATATTTTCACTTTCCACCCAAATTTCTTGGAGAAAAAGAAAAGAAAAAAAAATAAATTGTGGTCGTATTCACTCCACAACTCTCCTTCTATGATGGCCCTTGCTCTAATTTTTTTTTTTCCTTCTCCTTTTATTTAATTTCACAAAAGAAGTCAATAAACTCAGAAAACTCGTGAAAGCTTATTGTTCAAACGCCATGGTTAAATCAATCTAGGGAATACCTGGTAAATATGATGGTAAAATCAAACAAAAAGTATCAGTGAAGTTGTATAGTCTTTCTAAAAAAATTATTGGTGTTGCTTTCGGGTTTGCAATATATGCTCATGGTAATACAAGAAAATTAATATATTAGTGACACAATTTCATAGAGATACACATACTCATATAATAAAATTTGAATAAAGAATAAGTAAACTACAAAATTATACTCATATGTAGTACTTACGTACGTATATAAATGGCGGAGTACATTGTAATGTGTAGTATTTACTTACACATATATATTAATTCAGCCCAAAATCGACATGTAGGTCGTAATAAACCAAAGAAAAAAGGAGAATTATAATCGAGAAATTTTTGCCTGATTTTTTTACCTCAGAAAATTGGGTGGATTAGTACTAAGATTGTCAATTCAATTTAAAAACTGACGGATCGTCGTGAATAGATCGAAAAAGGGAGGATCATGGTTGAAAATTAAATGATCGACATCCTAGTAGTGCATATACTCAAAATGTAATTAGTTTGACTTGGTTGAAAAAGGGATGGACACATTTTACCGAAAACCGAAGCGAAATTAAAGTTTCGATTTGGTTAATTCGGCATTTTGGTTTTTCGATCTTTTTAAATGGTAGGATTCGGGTTTCTGATTACAGTTTGGTAAATTTCTTTTACCGACCAAAAAATCGAAATATATTTTTTATTATAATTACTATTATATAAAATTAAAATATCTGAAAAGATTAAAAGAATAATAATTGGTTTTCTAGTTCGATAAGGCATGTTGATTAATCTATTAATATATAACTAAAATTTATATACCAATATTATAATTACTATTAATATTATGTATGTTGATCAAATTTAGAAGTCAATAAAACAAAATATAATTTCTTTTACAATTTTTAAAATAATTTGGGGAAAAACCAAATAATCGATCTTAATTTCGGTTTTTTCGCTTCGGTTTCGATGAAAATTAAGTCTAGGTTCATTTTTTAATGTAAAAACTATTTTTTTTCTGATTTTTTCAAATTTCCGAAAAAATCGAACTGAAAACCGAATACTCACCCTTAAGCCAAAGATAAATTAAATTGCTATCTATTTATACACACGAACCATATGTTTCCCACATGTATTACTCCATCCCATTCAAAATAGATGCTATTTTGGATGTAGGCACACATATTAATAAAATAATTTTATGCTTAAATTAACCCTAACTAATGAGTGTTATTTTTGTTGGGAGTCTCAATTGTTAATCTCTGCCAATCAATTTAGAGCTGACTGGTAATTTAATAAGGGTAATTTTGACTATTTTATTTAAAACGATATCTATATTATAAATATACAAAACACCCAAAATGATATCTATTTTGAATGAGAGTGAATATTATTGACGTGAGAAATAACAAACTCTAGTGAAAAAACAAACTCCATTGAATAAAGTTACTCATGTGAAAAGTGATATTATCCCATCTCAATAAATGAGGAAATGTACTTACTCGCACCTTGCATATAGTAGTATGATATAGCATTTCCATTTTCCAAGGTCTCAATGTAAATGGAATACTTCGAGATAATCACAATAAATAATCATTTTCTTAAATTCACGCATGAAAAAGAAAACCATATTTTGTCTTCTTCTTTGAGATATATTTCCATGTTTTACTTCCTGATAAAGCTTTCCCTAAAAAAAAAAAAAACATAAAAAAAAAGAAGCAACCAATAAAATATCGAGAATCAGGGGCAAAATAGGTAAAACAAGAAACCCCAACCTAACACACAAATCTTGTCCTTTCTACAACTGAAGTAGCTGAACCCACGCATCAATAGTTTGTACAGATTTCACAATTATACCCCCGCTTTCTTGTTAAATGTACAACTACTAATGCACGCAAAGGACTGCTATCCAGAAACGCACCGCAAGATAAATGATCTTAGCCGTTGATTGTTTTGACTTTCGAATCGGACGGCTGTTATCAGCTGATTGAGATAATTTTTCTCTGTATGGCGGTGCTTCGTAGAAAATGGTAGTAGTAGCGTATAAGAAATCAGAAATGTGATAAAAAAAAAATCAAAGAGGAGAGAGAGAGAGGCTATTATCGATTTATCATCCACATTTATCTATCTATATATCTCTTGCATATCGGCATTGAGCTCGTGAAAATCCGGCCGACTAAATTTAGGGTGTCTCTTCTTTCTCTCTCTAGAAAACGGAAGGGACCCTTTTTTCTACCTTCTTTATCGATTTTATCCTCTTTTTTTCCCCTTTTTCTCCAATTAGTATTACCTGAGATTGCGTCTCTCGTTCGTGTAGGTGAGATATTCTTCTTCTTCTCCTTCTTCACCTGATTTATCGATGTCTGTTCCAAATTAATTTGTGGGTTTTTGTTTCCTTCAATTAATTTGAGGTCAATTCGAACATACCTGTTCTTTCATTTTGTGTGTTGCTTGGGAGCGGTGGAAGTTTGTAATTGGGAAATTAGTGGCGTTTGCTCGATTGATTTTGTGCAATCAGAATTTCTTTCTGGGTATGCCTGGGATTGTTATGGAATTTTGCTTGTATTGCTTACTGTTTACTTTGAATCTGTAATAAAATTGTGTATTAACGTCTTGTTGGTAAGATTTGAGCTTCTTTGTGCTTGTTTTTGAATCTGGATGATGTTTTGATCTCATTTTAGTTGTGGCAGACTTCAAGTATATTCTTTTCTTGTGGATAAAGATCGTTCTTTTTTTTTTATTAATATTTCTTCTTGAATATGAATTTTGGAATTTGTTGATTGTACGAATACATACTTGAAGGGGTGTTTACTTTGGGCGATAGTATAAAAAGATAAAATTTAAAGGCTGGTCTACTGTTTACTTTGGTGGATTGATTGATTCTGAACTTGTTTGATCATCTAAATCTTCAAGTACTCTATCAAGTGTTTTAATAATCTATACTACCCTGTAAAGTAAACGCCCCGTTCGAGTATTTATTATTGCATAGTGATCAATCACTTATTGAAATATCTAGGCTTTTTGGCATATCTTATCTAGCCATACTCTTGAGCACGGTATTATGTTTTAACTGCTTTTGATGCTTCGTGTACAGTCCTTCGGAGGTAGATATGGCGCGTGTTTTAGTTCAATCAACCAATTTGCCATCTTCGGTTGGTTTGGTAAGTAATGGGCAATTTGAAAATTCAAACAAATCCAAAAAGGCACCTACGATGCTCTGCTGTACAAAGTCAGCTCCTGTTCGAGTTCAGAGCTTCTCAGGACTCCGAGGAGCTAATGCCTTGGACATGATGGTGAGGAAGAGTGGCCAAACTCTCCAATCAAAGGTTGCTTCAGCTACTTTTGGCAAACGTGGGAAGAAGCAAAGAATGATGCCACGGGCAATGTTTGAGCGCTTCACGGAAAAAGCAATTAAAGTGATTATGCTTGCACAAGAGGAGGCAAGAAGGCTTGGCCATAACTTTGTTGGAACCGAGCAGATCTTACTTGGACTTATTGGTGAGGGCACTGGTATTGCTGCAAAGGTCCTTAAGTCCATGGGGATAAATCTCAAGGATGCCCGTGTAGAGGTTGAGAAAATAATCGGAAGAGGCAGCGGGTTTGTGGCAGTGGAGATACCTTTTACACCTCGTGCAAAGCGTGTGCTAGAACTTTCTTTAGAGGAAGCTCGTCAGCTTGGTAACTGCTTTTGCACTTTCTTGTCTTATTTTTTATGTTTAAATACTTTTGCTTATTGATTGATGGCGCATGCATTTTGTTTATGGATATTACTATCACAGCAACATTGATTATGCTATTTCGTTTTTGAGCTTATAGCCTTTTGATTATAAAAATATGATGTAGTCCCTCTTCACTCGATTCATTTTAGTTTTCATGCTGTTGATTAAGGTCACAACTACATTGGATCGGAGCACTTGTTGTTGGGATTGCTCCGTGAGGGTGAAGGTGTGGCAGCTCGAGTCCTTGAGAATTTGGGTGCTGACCCCAGCAACATCCGAACACAGGTAAGTAATTTTTCATCTCCTTCTGTACTCTACATATTTTCTTTCTGTAATTGGGAAACTAAATGAATTATTTTTGGGGAGTAGGTTATTAGGATGGTGGGTGAAAGTGCTGAGGCTGTTGGAGCTGGTGTTGGAGGTGGGAGCTCGGGGAACAAGATGCCTACGTTGGAGGAGTATGGTACCAATCTGACCAAGCTAGCAGAGGAGGTAGTACTTTTTTTCTCAAGTTCTATATATTTTATTATAAATGAATGTTAAGGCATCTCGGAAGCTAATCTTCTTGATTATTTTAGGGTAAGCTGGATCCAGTTGTCGGAAGACAGGAACAAATTGAGCGTGTCACTCAAATTTTGGGACGACGTACTAAAAATAACCCCTGTCTCATTGGAGAACCAGGAGTTGGGAAAACAGCCATTGCTGAGGGTCTCGCTCAGAGAATTGCCACAGGAGATGTTCCAGAGACGATCGAGGGGAAAAAGGTTAGCTTGTTGACAACAGTTTCATAATAACTACTGAACGTTTAAGTCTGGTTACCATGTAGCTAACTTGGAAGGGACAAAAACATGCAAATACTCTAAATTTGGATTTATGACATTGTGTATTTAGTTTTTCGACTGTTTAGCATTTTTTTAGTAATCCTGTGGTTTGGATGGATGGTGGTGCCACACTGGAACTTCAATTTTGAGGATTAGGTCCTTTAATTGTCCCTTCCTGTTGTTTTTCTGTAAATGTTAAATGTTTGTTTTGGATTGTATCAGGTTATAACTCTAGATATGGGGCTTCTTGTTGCTGGGACAAAGTACCGTGGTGAATTTGAAGAAAGATTGAAGAAGCTGATGGAGGAAATTAAGCAAAGTGACGAAATTATTCTTTTCATTGATGAAGTGCACACATTGATTGGAGCAGGAGCTGCAGAAGGGGCAATCGATGCAGCAAATATACTGAAGCCTGCTTTAGCTCGTGGTGAATTACAGGTAACCTGTGAATCTTATTTATAACTGAGCGCATAAAGAAAAATAAAAATCCCTGCTTTCATAATATTCATGCTCTTTTAGGTTCTATGTAATTAGATAAGAGGCTGATGAAAATGCCATTTACCTGATTATTTTCATGTTTTAAAGATGCATTTCTTTATTTATTTTCAAAAAAATAATAACTGCTCATTAATCCTGACTACGACCCACTTGCAGTGTATAGGTGCCACTACACTAGATGAGTACCGGAAACACATCGAGAAGGATCCTGCACTTGAAAGAAGGTTTCAACCTGTGAAGGTCCCTGAACCAACGGTTGATGAAACCATTCAGATTCTTAAAGGGCTTCGAGAACGCTATGAGATCCACCACAAGCTTCGTTACACTGATGACGCCCTAGTTGCTGCAGCACAACTATCATATCAGTATATCAGGTATCTAGTTTTCAATCAGTTTCATGATTACTACATAATAATCTTTGCTTGCCTATAAAGTGTGTGAAGTGTTGATGAGCTAGATTTGTTTTCCACTTCACGAAGTGCTAATAAATTAGTGCCTGATTCTATTTTCCTAACTCAATTTGTTTATATCAGAGGCAGTCTTTCAATCTAGATACAGTTGGCACTAAGCACTCTGTACTTAACATAACTTTACCTTTAACAGTGATCGATTTTTGCCTGATAAGGCAATCGACTTGGTCGATGAAGCTGGGTCCCGAGTCCGACTTCGTCATGCACAGGTAGGCTTATTTCTTAAAAGTACCACATTCCATTTCTTGTTGTTATAATTTGTATAGTGTTGTAATTTGTGAATGGTGTTCTATCCTCTGCAGCTACCCGAGGAAGCTAGAGAGCTCGAGAGAGAACTCAGGCAGATAACTAAGGAGAAGAACGAGGCTGTCCGAGGTCAGGACTTCGAGAAGGTATATTCTATTTCTTACAAATCTTGGTATATGATCTCTTTGTGATTGTTAGCTAAGTTAAAGTCTGAACCTTGATAATGTCGATTTACTTTTCAGGCCGGGGAGCTACGTGACAGAGAAATGGACCTCAAGGCACAGATATCGGCTCTCGTAGACAAAAACAAGGAGATGACGAAGGCTGAAAGTGAGGCTGGGGATGCAGGTCCCATAGTCACAGAAGTTGACATTCAACACATTGTTTCTTCATGGACCGGAATCCCCGTAGAGAAGGTTTCCACGGACGAATCTGATCGCCTCCTCAAGATGGAGGAGACCCTCCACCGGAGAGTGATCGGGCAAGACGAAGCTGTCAAGGCCATCAGTCGAGCCATTCGCCGAGCCCGAGTCGGTCTCAAGAACCCGAATCGGCCTATTGCGAGTTTCATCTTCTCTGGTCCAACTGGAGTCGGGAAATCTGAACTGGCAAAGGCTTTGGCCGCATACTACTTTGGATCTGAGGAGGCCATGATCCGTCTCGACATGAGTGAGTTCATGGAGAGGCACACGGTTTCGAAACTTATCGGTTCACCTCCCGGTTACGTCGGTTACACAGAAGGTGGGCAGCTAACAGAGGCCGTTCGACGCCGACCTTACACTGTTGTCCTCTTTGACGAGATTGAAAAGGCCCATCCCGATGTCTTCAACATGATGCTTCAAATCCTTGAAGATGGAAGGTTGACTGACAGCAAAGGTAGGACGGTTGACTTCAAGAACACGTTGCTTATCATGACATCGAATGTCGGAAGCAGTGTTATCGAGAAGGGAGGTCGCCGTATAGGTTTCGATCTCGACTACGATGAGAAGGACAGTAGCTACAACCGGATTAAGAGTTTGGTGACCGAGGAGCTTAAACAGTACTTCCGCCCCGAGTTCTTGAACAGATTGGATGAGATGATTGTTTTCAGGCAGCTCACAAAGCTCGAGGTGAAGGAGATAGCAGACATAATGCTGAAGGAGGTGTTCGAGAGGCTCAAGAAAAAGGAAATCGAGCTCCAAGTGACGGAGAGATTCAGAGATAGGGTGGTCGATGAAGGATACAATCCGAGCTACGGAGCCAGGCCTCTCCGAAGAGCCATCATGAGACTGCTGGAGGACAGTATGGCTGAAAAAATGCTCGCACGCGAGATCAAAGAGGGCGATTCGGTAATTGTCGATGTCGATTCCGATGGAAACGTGATAGTTCTCAACGGGAGCAGCGGTTCTCCTCCGGAACCAGCTCCCGAGCCCATCGCGGTCTAGGGGTCTAGCCGTGACTGAGGCGGATGTTGTGTGTACTGCAGCTTCTAGAAAGTTGTACGCGGATTGCTGGTGAGGCAGTCGGGGGCTTCGGTGGTGGACGACCACCGGTGTTTTTAGAGGCGGGCGTCGCTGAAAATCGGTTGTTTAGTTTTATACATCCACTACTCTACACTGATGATGGAACTGTATGAAAAATTGTAGCCTACTTTTTTTCTTTCACTAGGGATATGGATTTTTACTCTTGCAGGTGATCTTCCGCTTCAGACTTTGATTTTCTATAAGTTTATTTTAAGTGGCTGTATTAAAACTGTTGATTCTGTAGCGTAATAGTACTAGTTGTATTTCCAATTTGCACTTGTCAAAAATAATCGACTAATTTTAAGGATTATTCGTGGCTTTTGATACTCTTTGTGGTGTGGTGTGTTATTTAAGAAAAAAACATCGTACTACTTGGAATTCCACCACAATGAAATGAAACACAACATTGATTTTTTTTTATTTTTTATTTTTAACTTTTAATTTTAGTGTAGTTCATGACTTATGAGCTATTATGAAATCCTTGTCGATTGAAGTTACTGCTCTGGTAAATTAATTAGTAAATTTTGGGTAGTCCGAAACTTTTACTTTAATTAATCAGAATAAAGTGAATTTTGGATAGTAAAATTTTGGGTTTTACATTATTTGATGACATCGAAACTCAAATATGTACAAAATTCTTGTGTTATAAAGACAAAAAATAGAAAGTGAATAAAGAACAAGCCACCAGATAAGGGGTTTCATATGTACAGTACATTCATTCGGTGGTTAATAAAAATTATATTAATTAATGTTTTTAGTAAAAGTCAACAAGTCGTTGTAGTATAGTGGTAAGTATTCCCGCCTGTCACGCGGGTGACCCGGGTTCGATCCCCGGCAACGGCGTTCTTTTTTAACTTATATTTTTATGTTTTCAACCATATGGCATTATTTCCTTCCTTTACAATTTGCAAATACATCAATTCATGCTGCTATAGCTTTTCACTTTGCTATATGCTTTCTTAATTTTTAATTTTTTTATTTTATGACAACACTAGTCCTCTATCCCGTGTAGGGATGTCAATCGGGCCAACCCGAGCGGGTTCGGGTCAGCCCTGTCGGGTTTCGGGTTATTCGGTTCGGGTTGAATCGGGTTAAGTTTTTTTCGGGCTAGAAATTTTCAACCCTAACCCTAAACTTCGGGGCTCGGGCTAGCCCGTCGGGCCAAGAAGTTGATGATTTTTTTATAACCATAATTTTATAAAATAAATAAATCATTTTATACCATCGAAGTCACTTTATTTCATATTATGTTACTCCAACTTGTATAATATAATAAGTAGTTCAATGAAGTGTGAATGTATTTTTCTTTTAATGATTATATTAATCATTTTTTATTATGTGGTGAAATACAAAATAGAGAAAATATTATGATTAATATAACTTAGCATAGAAAATTGTAATATTTTTCACAAGTATTTGAATCAAGACATAAATTTTAATATTTGAAACAAGGTAATAAAAATCAACACTTAATTAATGAAAACTTTCGGGTTATCGGGCCAACCCGCCAAGTTTTCGGGCTAGCCCTATCGGGTTTCGGGTTATTCGGGTTGAAATTTTTTTCGGGTTAGAAATATTCGACCCTAACCCGCTTTTGGCTCGGGTTACTCAGGCCAACCCGCGGGTTTCGGGCTAAATTGACATCCCTAATCCCGTGCGATGCACGGGTAACATTTTTAGTTGTTCAATTCGGTTATGAATTTTGATTAAACAATAATAAAAATAGGTTTATAGTTTAACTTGCGGAAAAAAAAAATTCAATTCATTCAACGCTATGCTATATTGAAACTACTACCAACATCACTCATCACATTTTAGCATTCTTAAATTTTCATGAAATTTATTGTTTAGTACTTCCTCCGTCCATGATAAGTGTGCAACATTGTTGCTAGCACGAATTTTAATAAAACATTAGGTAAATATTTTTTTAGTAGAAAAAGTTTCACATAAAAGGTAAATAACTAATTAGTTTATGATGGGAGATATGTTAATGTGATCGGGTAAATTATACGGAGGGTGTCACTTTTTTGCCAAAAAGAAAACTGCACGTACACTTTTAGTAGACATCATTTATAGTAATTGTTGCATTTTTTTTTATCATAGATTAGGGAATATATGAAATCGTTAAAACACATTATACATTCTTATCCCCTTTTAGTAATTCAATAGACTTGGCATGGGAAAATAAAAATAATTTATCAAAATGTTATTAATTTTTGTTACAAATACACGTCTACCTGTACAATGAAAAACATAAAAATTTAAATCTACAATTTAATGAGCGATGATAATCTTCATTATCAACGTAAGGTATAT
Organism: Mentha longifolia; assembly: GCA_001642375.2. Classification (NCBI taxonomy): domain Eukaryota; kingdom Viridiplantae; phylum Streptophyta; class Magnoliopsida; order Lamiales; family Lamiaceae; genus Mentha; species Mentha longifolia. The sequence continues at coordinate 31,904,089 of CM038111.1, read as the reverse complement.
TACTACCTTACTACCTTTCATGTGAAATTATGTAATTATAAAGTATAAGAATTGACATTATAATTATAACAATATATTACGGTCATATTTTTATTTTATTACTTTATTTATAATGTAATCTAATTAAATCGATCACTTCACTACTCGATAATAATAATAATAATAGTAATAATAATAATAATAATAATAATAATAATAATAATAATAATAATAATAATAATAATAATAATAATAATAATAATAATAATAATAATAATAATAAACCAATTACTTCTTCATATCGCCACTTCGGATAAGCAATTCCATTTTATAATGCTAGCATTTCTTCAGACATATTTCGTGTTCACTTTTTTCTATTTCAAATAGTTTATGAAAATATTTTTTTTATGAAGAGTATCAAAATATACTTTTAGTAACGTTTCTTTACCATGCTCTTTTAAAAAAAAAAATAAAAAAAATTTATTTTAGACCTTTTCATCCATTTGGTAGATTTGCTTGTTATAAAAAACTGGCGCATGATATGATGCCCCACTAACAAAATAACCGCAAAGTAATATGTTCAAATCTTATGGGAAGATGTCGGTTTATATATTGAAGTAACTGATCACATTATTAAAGTAGTTATAATTGGCGGTAAAAATAACCGCTTATTTCATTTGTTTTTATATATACTAGTATGCCAACCCGTGCGATGCACGGCGAGCGTTCTAATTATTTTATTTATTTATCAGCAAAAAAATTATTAAAATGATGAATATATTTTCAATTTAACCGAACATCATATAGTAAATAAAACCATATATGTGTGCAATCGTAAAATGGTTGCTATATTATATATTTGCTTCAACTATAAAATAAAGATATCAACACGTTAGAAAAAGAAATTAAGAATAGCTCTATCACTTTAGTAATTAATTTACAATTAATTAATGGAAAACTATAAAATACCAATCCTATGGATTATAAGGGCAGTGTAATGCAAGGTAAATTGTTTTCCACTATTTCGAAGTAGGAATTATATTTTTCAACATTTATGCACAAACTCAGACATATGCGTACTATATCAAATATATATATGCATATAGTGTGTGTTGATCTAGTAGTAGAAGATTAATGCTTAGTATGAATAAACGAAACTCTTTTTTTGCATAAGTTGTTATGATCTATTCCCGATATATATATATATATATATATATATATATATATATATATATATATATATATATATATATATATATATATATATCATTTAAACGAAATAAGAATATGAGTAAATTTAATTATGTGCAAATAAAAACCAAAACCTCATAAATATTAAAATATGGAATGAAAACGAATCGTTTAAATAATTGAGTTAAATGCCAGCAATCAAAATCATAGCAAATAAATAAAAGACACGTATGGATGCCCAAACACATACAATTTCGAATTCAAAATAACTCAGGAAGCATAAAATTTTAAATTATAAAAGAAAAAATTAGCAAGAAGGAAAGAAAAAGACCTCCTCATCGTGTCGGGATGTTCTTCTGCCTCGTGCTTATCATGTTCCTTTTGCATGATCCGCCTGCCGTTCATCCTTCTCCAACTAATTGGGTGTGAATCGAGGCGACCGGACCTGAAAATTAAACTAATTCATCTACAGAATTCTTCTCTTCCACCTTTAGCCGCCAACTCTTTTCTCTGGCGCTACCCCAAACTTTCACCTTTCTTCAGTTTTCGAAAATGGGAGAATTTCGGCATGACTGGAGTTAATTTTAGATGGCCACTTGTTTTCACAATTTTGATATTGGAGAGACATGATGTGCTCCACATTCATAGGAATATTAGAATCAAAAGCTACTTGATACTACATGACATGACGGCATTTCTTCTCCTTCTTCTAATTTTCCGGTCAGACGGTGTGCAACAGTGAGTGATTGTATATATTTTAGGACTTTCTGTTTTTAATGAACGATCGATCTGAAATTATTTAAAGTTTCAAATAACTTTTACATTCGTGTGTTCGTGAAAGTTGGTTTTAAAACTAAATAATATTGAAACGTGGCTTCAATTTCAAACACACTTCATGAAAACCGCCAAAAAATAACAATTTATTTAAATACCTTATTAAAATTAATTATTTAACAATAAACTGAGACGGTGGGAAGTTTTAAAATTAATCATTTAATTATTTGAATGTTATGAATGTTCTGCATGTTTTTCGGTAGGAATTAAATGAAGAACGTGGGCAATTAACTGAAAAAAAAAAATGGCTAATTTTGGCGGTAAATGGTAACCGCCATTTTCATTTTACTTTAATATATTAATAGATATAGATTTTTTAGCTCGTGGGCCAAAAAGGCAACAAGAACTACTTGGACATCGATTTTCCACATAATATATGATTCCCCCTTCTTCGAAGCTTATCTCCACCACTACTAGTACTTTATACTCGCCCAGCCCGTC